>SMDT01000426.1:0-677057 GCA_005392925.1 Aquilaria sinensis
GTTGTATCTCTTACACACATGCACAAGCCTTTATATAGACAACTATTAAAGTCCTAAACCAACTAGAATAGGAAAAATCAAAATTAACTCTAGTTAGGAAATCTAATCTTAATTGATATCTTTTTTCCAATAAAAGATCTCTAGGAAAATCCTACATAATACCATAATTGATAAGGGCTTTAGTTAACTTAATAAAACCTAAAAATAATTCTTAAACTAAGGAAATAAAATACCGTTACAAATAAATATAAAAATTACAATAAGATAACAAAAAATAAAATTTCCCGTCCATGTCAAATAGGGATTACTTGAAAACCTCAATTATGCCTTATTCAACTAGACATATGGCTTAGGGAAATGATTGGCCCTGTCAATAAATTCACACACACAAATGTGCTCTTAGAAAATTTAAAATCTATGGTCATTACTAGGATGTATTAGGAACTTTTATACCAAAAACAACTTCTACTCCTATCCTATCTCAGTCAGGATCTAAGGGCCTTGGGTCCTTTTTTTGGTTTTTCCTATAAGGTTTGATTTACTAGCTAGGGCTTTTCTTTTATTAGTTACCAGCGCTTGATGTTTCACCTATACATTAAAATAGAAACACAATGAGATTCACAAGAAATCTCAGAGCAGCAAGGATGCAACACATATAAAGGTATTCAATAACTAGCTATTTATCAGTTTATCATTGAGGTCTAATCTAATCACAGGTTAGTAGAAGTAAAGGATCCAGACCAGTGTAGTGGCTATGCTCATACCCTAACAGCTAGTTAAAAAGCTTAATAGCTCAATCAGGAGTACTAAGAATCAATTCCTATTATACTACTCAAGAACACTCATCCTAGCTACAAGCTAGTCATGAACTTGAGCTAAGTCTTGCAAATTCTTTGAGGTTTCATCACCAGATCTTAAAATTGGCTAAAAAACTAATAAATACTTAATCTAAACCACATATAAGACTAGTTCTCCTTACCTGTTAATTACAAATACCTCATGAACAATAAGGAAAATTCACCACTACTTCTCAAGTTTCTAGAATGGTAGTGTTTTTAATCCCAAGCTATTTTTTCTCTCTTTGATCTTAATTACTAGATTCTTGCTAATCTATGGTGGTTTGGGTTATTTTGCTCAATTGTTGACCAATAATTTCTTGAGAAAATTCTACTTAATCTAATTTCTTACCAAATCAGAAGCATGAGATGGAAGAAGACAGCTGGAGCTTCATGAGCGAGATAAGAGTTCCAGAGTTATTGCTCAATTGAAGTTTACCCCCTTTTAGTGTTTCATCCTGAATGTTTAGTGTTTAATTAGCATAATTTAATATATTTTAAATAACATAATTCAGAATGTTTAGGGCCAATTCGTTTCGTCTAAAGTTAACTGACTTTTTTTAACTTTTTCATCTTTTTTATGTGAAACCAATTTCACTTGAAAGTCAATATTATGTAGATGCAATAATCAATTTGAAAGTAAATTTTTAGGATGTTGTTAAATTTTTATGAATTTTTCTTTTTTAAGACTTGAAACTAGAAAAATTCATAAAAATTTAGTAAGATTATAAAAATTATATTTTTAATTGATTATTGTAGCTACATAATATTGGCTTTTAATTAAAATTAGTTTCAAGTAAAAAAGATGTAAAAATAAGAAAAAGTCATTTTGTAGACAATTGGCTAAAGTTGAAACGAATTGGGTGTTAGTGTTTTAAATAGCACCATTCAAACATTTATTATTATAAACATTCAAAATGTTTAGTGTTTTAAATAGCACCATTCAAACATTTATTATTATAAACATTCAAAATGTTTTGTGTTTTAAAAAACATTATTTAGAATGTTTAGAGTTTTAAATAACATTATATAAAATGTTTTAAACAGAATCATTTAGAATGTTTAGTGTTTTAAATAACATTATTCAAAATGTCTAGTGTTTTAAATATTTAGAATGCTTAGTATTTTAAACAGCATCATTCAAAATATTTAGCATAATTTAATTGAAGATTATTTCATTCAGAATGTTTAGTATTCTAACTACATTTGTTTTGTTTCATTCAAAATGTTTAGTATTTTAAAAAATAACTAGTAGACTATTTATTTCAAAATATTTAGTGTTTCAAATAGCATCATTCATAGCAATTGGTAAATTTTTTCACTCGTAAACTGGTATATAAATTCTAATTGTCTTTTTGTTTTATATAAAATGGTTAACATTTTAAACAATGTCATTCATATTTTTACCAATATATACCATATTGGTATAGGACACGACTACTCAAACATCTGTTTTTTTAGGTATGAAGCCATTTTTTTATCGAGGCAAAGTTATGAAGATGCTAAAAAAACATCCATTGATTGCAAGCATTATTATTACCTTGGTGTTTTTAGCTTTTGAAGGCTTGGTATGTAATTAAAGTGTTTTACATATTATAGTGTTACCTTTATTTGAAGCTATTTTTTAAATATATTTATTTTATTTCGGTTACTCTTGTTTTGGCTTTTTGTAGAATATCTTTCAGACACTAGAAAATCCTCATGTTGTCAAAGAAGTTGAAGTTTAGAGCTATTCTTTTGAATTGATTGGTTATGGCTAGGATCCCACTTCAAATATTCTGTATTTTATAAAGAAAAACCATTAGGTTTATGGAGAATGAGAAAGAGAAGATTGAATTGTCTTGAATATTTAATATTTAGAATGTTTAGTACTTTAAATTGCATCATTCAGAATATTTAGTGTTTCATTTAGAATGTTTAGCATCATTCGAAAAATTTAGCATCATTCAATTTTTGATTGTTAACTGTTTCTTTTAGAATATTTAGTGTTTCAAAAAGCATAATCAATAACTGCTGGTCAATTATTTCAATCGTTAGTTGGTATATAAATTATAACTATCTTTTTGTTTATTTTAGAATGTTTAACATTTTAAACAACATCATTTATATTTTTACAATTGTATACTATATTGGCATAGGATATGGCTGCTCAAACATTCTGCCTTTCTGGGTGCAAAGTTACTTTTTTATCAAATCGAAGCTATGAAGATGCTCAACAAACATCCATTAATTGCAGCATGATTGTTACCTAGGATTTTCAGCTTTTGAAGGGCTAATATGCAATTAAAGTACTTAATATATTATAGTGTTACCTTCATTTGAAGCTATTTTTAAAATATATTTATTTTATTTTGGCTTTTTGTAGAATATCTTCCAGACACCAAAAAAACCTCATGTGATTGAGGTAGTTGAAGTTCAGATGCATTCTTTTGAGGTGATTGGTTATGGTTATGATCCTACTTTAAATACTCCATTTTTTATAGGAAAAATCCATGGGGGCTAAACTGGGTTTATAAAGAATATTTTCATCTAGCAGCCAATCGTACCATTAGGTTTACAGAGAATGAGAAATAAATGGTGGAATTGTCTCGAATGTTTAATATTCAAAATGCTTAGTATTTTAAATAGAATCGTTCATAATATTTAGTGTTTCATTTAGAATGTTTAGCATCTTTAAATAAATGTAGCATCATTCAATTGTAGATTGTTTCATTTAAAATGTTTACTGTTCTTATTGTCTTGTATTATTTCATTCAGAATATTTAGTATTTTAAATAGTAGCTGGTAGATTGGTTCTTTTAGAATATTTAATGTCAAATAGCATCATCTTTAGTAATTGGTAAATTGTTTCAATCGTTAGCTATTATATAAATTCTAACTGTCTTTTTGTGCCATTTAGAATGTTTAACATTTTAAACAACATTATTCACATTTTTATAATTTTATATTATATTTGTATAAAACACGACTACTTAAACAATCTGTTTTTCTGAGTGTGAAGTCTTTTTTTATCGAATCGAAGTTGTGAAGATGTTTAAAAAAACACCCATTTTATTACAAGCATGATTATTAAGTTCTTCCGGATTGAAAAGTCAATGCAGAGGGCTGGAACTTCTGAAGTAATGGCAGCAAGGGAAAAAACTCAAGGTTTTAAGGGAAAAGTAGTAAAGAAGTAGGAACTAAATGCACAGTTTTCCCAAGCTTAGGGTTTTTGCCAATTTCTAGATATTTTTTGTCATTTTTCTCTCAAATAGTGGCTTCTATTTATAGGAGCAGAGTTGTAGCCGAGATTAATAAAGGCGAGATTAATAAGGTTTTAAGAGGTTAAACCTTATCCAAATCAAATTTGATAAAGTTTAAATCTTTTATGATGTTATCTAGTAAAAAATACTAGTCTAAGTTCAGGAAAACTCTCAAGCTGCTGATTTGGCCCCATATTTTATGAGAATTTCCAATTTCACCCATTATTTCCCTAATTTGTCATTTGAGCTCAAAACTTTGCAAAAATGTTCAGATTTCCCTAGAACTTCATAAACTTGCTGGATTCGCCTAAAACTTTACAGATTTGATCTAAAATTTTCAATTTTGCCTACAATTTCCTAAAACCTCTAATTCATACCCAAACTCATCCTTCTTTCCTAAACTAACCCCAAAAAACCTCTAGGACCCAAAATTAGTATCTAAACTAAATTAATCACTACTTTGACCCTAAATGATCATTCTAGATTCCTAAAGATTTATAGCATAGAATAACAACATCATTTAAATGCAACAAATTCTATCAACTTCCTAAGTTCTAAAATGACCAAATTTACCCATATGTCCTAAAAATATCCAACTTACCCCTAAAAACAAAAGTGCCCCTGAACTAATTTTTTCTGACTTAGAACTAAACAAAAAATTGCACCTGGATAAAATTGGCTGCCAATATAAATAGTGGCTGGTAGATAATTTCTTTCAAAATATTTAGTGTTTCAAATAGCATCATCCATAGCAGTTAATAAATTGTTTTAATTGTCAGCTTGTATATATATTTTAACTATCTTTTTGTTTCATTTAGAATGTTTAACAATTTAAACAACATCATTCACATTTTTACAATTGCATATTATGTTTGTATAGGATATAGCTACTTAAACATTTTGTCATTCTAGGTGCGAAGTCATTTTTTATTGAACCAAAGTTATGAAGATGCTAAAAAAATACCAATTGATTGCAAGCATGATTGTTACCTTGGAGTTTTTAGCTTTTGAAGGCATGGTATCTAATTAAGTACATTTATTTAAAGCTATTTTTAAAATATATTTATTTTATTTTGGTTTGTTTACTTTTGGCTTTTGATAGAATATCTTCCAGACACCAGAAAAATCTCACGTGATCAAGGAAGTTCAAGTTAAGAGGTATTCATTTGAGGTGATTGGTTGCGGCTATAACCTCACTTTAAATACTCCTTATTTTAATTGGATTTATAAAGGACATTTTCATGTGATAGCCAATGATACCATTAGGTTGATGGAGAATGAGAAAGAGGAGGTGGTATTATCTTGAATGATTAATGTTCATAATGTTTAGTATTTTAAATAGCATCATTCAGAATATTTAGTGTTTCATTTAGAATGTTTAGCATCATTCAAAATATTTAGTATCATTCAATTGTAGATTGTTTCACTCTAAATGTTTGGTGTTCTAACTGTCTTTTTTTTGTTTCATTTAGAATATTTAGTATTTTAAATAGTAGTTGGTAGACTGCTTCTTTTAGAATATTTAGTATTTCAAACAACATCATTTATAGCAGCTGGTAAATTGCTTCAATTGTTAGCTAGTTTATAATTCTAACTGTCTTTTTGTTTCATTTACAATATTTAAAATTTTAAACAACATCATTCACATTTTTACAATTGTATACTGTATTGGTATAAGACACGTTTGTTCAAACATTTTTGCTTTCTAGGTATGAAGTCATTTTTTATTGAACCAAAGCTATGAGTATGCTAAAAAAACAACCCTTGATTGTAAGCATGATTGTTTCTTTGGAGTTTTTAGCTTTGGAATTCCTTGTATATAATTAAAGTACTTAATATGTTATAGTGTTACCTTTATTTGAAGTTGTTTTTTAATGATATTTACTTTATTTTGGTTTGTTTTGTTTGGGCTTTTTGTAGAATATCTTATAAGCACAAAAAAAATCTTATATGATAAAGGAAGTTGAAGTTTAGAGGTATTCTTTTGAGGTAATTGATTATGGTCATGATCCCACTACAAATACTCCGTATTTTATAGGAAAAATTCATGGGGGCTGGACTGGGTTTATAAAGGGTATTTTCTTGTGCAGCCAATAATACCACTAGGTTTATAGAGAATAAGAAAGAGAAGGTGGAATTGTTGGTAAGATGTTTTGTTTATACCATGTTTTAGGCCTAGATCTATGACTACAAGTTAGGTGGTTAGTGTGCGGTTTGATAGTTTTTTTGGGAAAGAGCTATGTGTGTTGGTGAGATAAAGATGTAAGCAAGAATCAAGAAGATGATATTTTTGCTAGGGTTCAAATCTTGTAGGTTATTGTGAACTTCACCGAACTAGTTCTCAGATTACTATTAATTATTTGTTTTGGTCACTGACTTTGGTTTATGTGTTCGCATCATTTTTCAGAATGTTGTAGTTAAAAGATGACTTGTCATTACTTAATATTAATTCATAATTTTTAGCATCCTGACACTATATGTAATTTCCTTTTCCCCGTTATTTCTTTGAGGCATGTTTTTCCACTAACACAAAGGCCATGAAGAACAAAAATTTGGCCTCACTATTATTGGTGTATGTTGCATCCATGATCCTAACTCAAGTTTCCTTTTTTTACTCTATTTCATGAAATGACAATAACAATTGAAAGTTGGCAAAATTGCAAGAAGCATGTCCTGTTGCATATAATTCCAATACACAATTAAAACCCATTTATTTCTAGCTCCAATATGTATAAAAAAGCAAGAATATTTTACCAATAGCTAAGTCATAATAGTATCACGTGTTGGCACTAGCTACTTGGTTCTTTGGCTGAGGCTTTATTCACAGTTTCTACCCTCATGCTAAGTAAACCTTAGGCACAAGAATATTCATGCTTCTCTCTCTCCATCAAATTAAAGGATAAGCCTATTAATTGCAAAAACATACAACATTAACTAGTAGCACATGTGAACATAGTAGATAATAAACTTCAAATTAGGAGAGCAGCATTTTTAGCCACCATGTCTAATCAAAATCCACTTCAATAAGAAGATAATAATGAGCATGACCATAGGCTAAAAGCTATTCATTTGATGAAAATTAGCTAATATCTGTGCATCAGACAATAGTGCCACAACATTAAGCAACCTAAAACATCAAATTATAGCAAGTACTTAGCATGGCATAACATGGGAATCATTAAAGTGAATCAAGGCCTAAGAAATACATGAACAATGAATAAGAATAAACAGCGAGATTTTGAAGAATCCCCTTGGAGAGAAGCAACAATATGTAGCAGAACATGTTTTATTACCTTTTATGCTTTGATTACTAAAGTAGAAGATCAATACAAGTTCAGGGTATAAAATCCTATAGTGCAACTATTTTCACTTTAAGATCAATCAAGGAAGACCACCCTCCTTTTAAATAACATCCAGCAAGCTCAAAGTATGTAGGGATCACACTTCATCATAATTAACTAGCCTTCTCAATATCCCTATTTGTAATGCTCGTAAAATCCTAAGTAATTAAGCCTCGAGATATGAAAAAAAATTTCTAAATTGGGAATTAAGTTCATTGAGTTCGGGAGACACTAAATTAAGTGGGATTAAGGAGTATGATGAGTGTTAGACACTCTTAGAATTTAATCTTGGCTTAGGCCAAGCAAAACGATGAAAACTTAACATGAGGGACTCAATTGGACAAAGAGGACTTTTGCTGGTTGGGCTCAATTGCCCAAATGCAAGGAATTGAGGGACTAAGGGGGGATTAGTCAATTTTAAAGGCATTGGATGGCATGGCTGCTACCTCCCTCTATTTTCCATTATTTTAATCCACCTCCCACCCAACTCATCACTTAGGATTCCTTCCCCCACCTACTTGTCCCCTACTTTTTACAAATTCTCCCAACTTTCACCAAAGTCTTTTAATTTGTCACCTACTTTTGACTATCTCACCCACCACCCACACAAGTATTCCAATTTGTCTCCCAATTTGTCTCCCAATTTGTCTCCCACTCACTCCCATGTAAATCACATGGTTTCACTCTATATATACGCCTATGGCTGGCCATACAAGTTCCATTTTAGTCTCTATTTCACTTATTTCACTTACTTACTCTAAAACACTCATTCTCTCCTCCTAAAGCTCAAACACTTCTCCAACTTTTTCTCCCACAATACCATTCGGCCAAGTATTGCTCTTGGTGTTCTTGAGTGTGAAGCTTGTGTCTTCAATGTTCATAAGCTTCTAAAGCCTTCCAAGGCAAGGAATCAAGTGGTGGGAGGAAGCTTGAAGGAAATCAAGCATAAAGATTAGGCCATACCTTCTTTGTTGAGGTTCTCAAGCTAGAAATTAAGTTCTAGCTATGACAAGCAAGGAAAGGCAAATAAACAAGTTTCTAAAGCTTTCGGGCAACAAAGTTGCTAAGGGTTTTGTGGTAGGGATTCTTATACTCTTTGAGTATTCAGGCCCTTGGGTGATGGATATTGGATGCCATGTGATCCTGAGAGTGCTATAGAGGACTATGTTTTATTACTTAGGCAACTCTGTACTAGCTAGCTCCGTGCAAGAATTACAGCTAGGAATTGAGTCAGCCAACTCAATTCCCATAAAGAGCTCAGATTTTAAAATGGATTAATAAAATGGTTAACCTAAGAAATGAGAAATATGGATCATGCTTGCTCTGCCCTTCAGGAGGATAAGGTGTTAAGTGGTGTGTGTGTTGTGTGCTTCTATGTTTGGTTGTGAATGCTAACCCCCGATTATTATTATTATTGTTATATGCATGTACCTGTATCTTCTTTGTCTTAGTGTTTTCTTTGCAGGAGCATGGAATATTTGCTGCCATGTTATTCTTGGCTATGTTAGGCTTTGGGAGCCATACAAAATCCTTACTGAGTTTTACTCACCCGCCCTTCTCTACTTCATAGAGGAAAAATGAGTACTTGAAAGGCACTAAGGTCAAGAGTATTTTATACTCTTTCTGTGGTAAAGGTATTATGCATATGTGTGGTAGTTGCTCAATATTCTAAGTATTCTAAGTGTTATGGGTTGCTTATGTAATAAGCTAATAAGTGTGGACTTTATGTGCAGGACTTGGAGTCTAGATTGTAGGAACAAAGTCTCTAAGGTGGAAATGTGTTCTATGTGTGATTTGCCATGTATAAGCATGGGTTATGTATTTTGTTTTGTCTTAAAAACCAAATTTGTGAATTTAAATGCTTATGGACACTTTCGGGTACTTAAGTAAAATGGCATATATGTGAACTCTTGGGCATTCTGGTTGATAGTCATCTTTAGGCCTAAATAAAAAGTTGATAGATATGCATGATTATATGTTCTAAGCACATGTTTGAAATATTGAATCATGTATGTCTCAGCCTTATATGTATGTTTAAAGATGAACATTAAGTAAAAATGAACTAGAAAGGAAATGCATGCCTATAATGAGCTAAAGTGGTAACCAATGGAATTAAAGACATGTATGTGTTTATGTGCAATAGTGGGTTACCAAGACACATATGAATATGCAAGACGTATGCATTATAAACAAGCTTTTCAAAACTTGAGTTGGTGTTTTGGTTGCCATGCATTTACTTAGCTAGTTGAGTAATGAAATGAACACACAAGCTCCACATAAGTACTAACTTGTTTCTGATAGCACAATATAAACCTTTAAATAAATAATTAATGAGCTAGTACTAGTAATATCCTGGGAACATGCCCGTATATTTGATAAGCAATAAATGCCCCTTCATGGAATTCCGCTGCATGGGTAATTAATTGGGCCTGAATGGGTCGGGGGCTATGCTAGGCAAGACATTATTTCTCATGCATTTTATTCTATTTATCTTCCCAAAGTAAAAAGCTGAACATCTATTTCTATGTCTAAACTAAAACTATAGTCTTAATTTTTTCATGCCATAAACAAGAAAATCATCATGATAGAAGAATTAATGGTAAAGAAGATTCTTCTCTTTTCCATGACATCACCGTAGCCCTTAGAAGCTTGTCCCATTTTTATGCATTATGAATTACAAATATATCCTAAATCTTAATATACATAGTATACTTTTCTGTACTTCTAAAATTCCTAAACTTATTTTCAAACATGATACACAACCTTCAAATCATAATCTCTCCAAACCATTCCACTAATAACAATAGAGAGCACTCTCCTAAAGATTATGCTAAAACTAAGTCTTCTAAGTCCTATATTAATTGTTTACAAGGATGATTTCTAAACATTAATGTTGCCTCACAACAAGGATGAATCTTAGAAATGAGATGACTAGTCCATTCACGCTTGTTCACAATCTTACATGGCCACGCTCTAAGGCAGATCAGGGAAAACTTAACTACAACAAAAGGTAATATTTTTAGTAATCAACTTGTGAATCAGACCGAGGAAAAACTCAACTATCAGTGCACTTCAAACATGTTAGATATTAGCTTTAAACTAGGACAACAATTGTTTCAATCATAATTGAACAACACTTAGTTCAATCGAAGGATAACAAAAAGCTAAAAGCTCTTGATATGGTAGTAAAAAGAACACTATGTGTTGAGAAGTATAAGTGATTAAGAAGAAACTTGTAGAATAACAAGAAAATGGGTGAAGTACTATCAAAGGAAAAAAAAATGATTTAAAAAAAATAAAGAAATAAAATAATTTCAATCATAATAAAATTATTTTATTTGGACTTTTCCCTATCACATTAAGTTGGATATTAATATTTTAAAAAAATATTAGGAAAAAGAATTAGACTTTCATGTATAACAATATTTTAAATACCTCTATTATATCATATTATGTTTACTGAATTTTAGTAACTAATATATTTCCTTTTTCATTTATACTATCTTTATATATATAAACATTTCATTCTCATAAAACTCTACACAAAGACAACAATCTTTTTAGTGTCATCCTATCACCATATCACATCTTTTATTTATTTAACACCTTATTCATTTTATTTCATATAATTTTTCTTTTATATGCTTTTATTAATGCTATACTTTTAAACTAACAAGGTTATGCCATAACTTTTTAGTTTATATATATAATATTTTTCTTCAACCATCTCCATATGGTAACTTTGAATTTTAAAATTTTAATATTTGACTATTATTACCACACTCATATTTATTTTCTTTATTTGTAGGAAATTTTGGATCTTTATTAAACCATTGCACTGTTTATGAAAATAATTTTATCATCATTTTGCATGAATATGGCTTCAATTTTGACTTCCATCAATTTGCCTACAAGCATAATTGATGAATTCAAACGAAGATGCATAAAAAAAATAAGTATGTGATGCAAAAGCTTTGATTAGTATATCCTAATTGAATGACACATTATATTTACATTCTTAAATGAGAAAATTATCTTTACTTTTAAAATAGTATTCCTATAACAATTAAATATACATAATTTTCTAAAATTTAATTAAATTTGGAATCCGTAACAATATTGGTGTGTACACTAGTTATACATAAATATCAAGGAAACTTACAAGTACCCCATTAAGATATGTCCTAACATACAGTTTACTTCCTTTATTTTTAGAAACGTACACTTTACCCCCTATTTTTTTTTATATTGTTTGATAACAACTTCTGAAACTGTATTTAAACTGTATGATAGTCATCTTCTAATAATTTAATCTCTCTAATATTTTTTTATAGTTAATAGATATTTTAAATTATCAATTTTTTCTTTCTGTAAATATATTTTTATCCTTGTAAATACAAATCAAATTTTTAAAGGTCTATTGGTTGTGAAAAAAAATATCAAAAACCTTGAAATTACTGGAACAAAATTATCAGATATTTTAAATTAGGATTTCAGAAGTTGTTGCCGGACACTGTAAAGGAAATAGGGGGTAAAGTGTAGGTTTTTGAAAATAAATGTGGCAAAGTGTATGTTAGACCAAACCACTTGGGGGGTTTTTGTAGTTTTTCCTAAAAATTAAACACAACTGTTGTGTTGCATACTGTTGAGTGTTGACCGGCGGAGCGGCATAACGCCCCAAGACCTTGGAACGTTGACCTATCCTATGTCACCTTTCTAGAAGGATGGCGTTTTCGAGATTTCAAAGCAAAGTTTGTTGCGTGCTCATTTTAATTATAGTGTTATTCAAACTTTCTTTTCATAGGATTACGAGATTTTAGCACAAGTAAGATATTTCTTTCCCGTTCTTAGTGGAATCAATTATATTTTATTTATTTATTTTGAGATTATATATATATGAAAATAATTTTAAAAAGGAGTTAAAAATGCAGTTAGTTGTTTATTTGCACATTCATCATTGAAACATTCACCAGGTTTTGTGTTATTATTAATTTAGTAGACATACATTTCTCTGGGTTTGTGGTGATGTTTGATCACAAAAATTGCCATGAGAAGAAGGTTGTTTTTTATTTAAATAGAAGAAAAAATGATCATTTTAATTGTGAAGTGGAGTTCAAATTATGATTAGATAGTTTCAAATTACTAGTAGAAAAATAGTTTAAAATTACTGTAAAGTAAATAAAAATATGAAAAGTTTATGTTAGACATTGTGAAAAAAGGAAACTCATATTTTGACGGTAAAATGTAAGTTTCTGAATCAAGCAGAGGCAAACTGTAACCTGAGCCGAACTTCTAGGGGGGCTTCGAAGTTAGCTATTAGCTAATTAGCACATGTGAGAATCCTCTTGTTACCTGCTAAAACATTATTCAAAAGTTTTAAACAGAATCATTTAGAATGTCTGGTGTTTTAAATAGCTTTATTCAAAATGTCAAGTGTTTTAAATATTTAGAATGCTTAGTATTTTAAATAACATTGTTCAGATTGTTTATTGTTTTAAATAGCTTAACTTAGAATGTTTAGTATTTTAAATAGCATAATTTAGAATATTTAGTGTGTCATTCAGAATGTTTAGCACCGTTCAAAATATTTAGCATCATTCAATGGAAGATTATTTCAATTAGAATGTTTAGTATTCTAACTATGTTTGTTTTGTTTCATTCAGAACATTTAGTAATTTAAATAATAGCTAGTAGACTATTTATTTCGGAATATTTAGTGTTTTAAATAGCAGCATTCATAGCAGTTGGTAAATTGTTTCAATCGTAAACTGGTATATAAATTCTAATTATCTTTTTGCTTCATTTAGAATATATAACATTTTAAACAATGTCATTTACATTTTTACCAATATATACCGTATTGGTATAAGGCACGACTGCTCAAACATTCTGCTTTTCTAGGTATGAAGTCATTTTTTATTGAGTCCATGTTATGAAGATACTCAAAAAGCATCCATTAATTTCAAGCATTATTGTTACCTTGGTGTTTTTAGCTTTTGAAGGCTTGGTATGTAATTAAAGTGTTTAACATATTATAGTGTTACCTTTATTTGAAGCTATTTTTTAAATATATTTATTTTATTTTGGTTTGTCTTGTTTTGGCTTTCTGTAGAATATCTTTCAAACACTAGAAAATCTTCATGTGGTCGAAGAACTTCAAGTTCAAAGACATTCTTGTGAATTGATTGGTTATGGCTAGGATCCCACTTCAAATACTCTATATTTTATAAGAAAAATTCATGGGAGCTGGACAGGGTTTATAAAGGGTATTTTTGTGTGGTAGCCAATAATACCATTAGGTTTATGGAAAATGAGAAAAAGAAGATTGAATTGTCTTGAATATTTAGTTTTCAAAATGTTTAGTACTTTAAATTGCATCATTCAGAATATTTAGTGTTTCATTTAGAATGTTTAGCATCATTCAAAAAATTTAGCATCAATTTTTTATTGTTAACTATTTTTTTTCGCTTCATTTAAAATGTTCAGTATTTTAAATAGTAGCTGGTAGACTGTTTCTTTTAGAATATTTAGTATTTCAAAAAGCATATTCAATAGCAGTTGGTAAATTATTTCAATCATTAGTTGGTATATAAATTCTAACTGTCTTTTTGTTTTTTTTAGAATGTTTAACATTTTAAACAACATCATTCATATTTTTACAATTGTATACTATATTGGCATATGATATGGCTGTTCAAACATTCTGCCTTTTTGAGTGCAAAGTTACTTTTTTATTGAATTAAAGCTATGAAGATGCTCAACAAACACCCATTAATTACAAGCATGATTGTTACCTAAGATTTTTCAGCTTTTGAAGGGCTCACAAGTAATTAAAGTGCTTAATATATTATAATGTTGCCTTCATTTGAAGTTATTTTTAAAAGATATTTATTTTATTTCAATTTGTTTTATTTTGGCTTTTTGTAGAATATCTTCCAGACACCAGAAAAACCTCATGTGATTGAGTTAGTTAAAGTTTAAAGGCATTCTTTTAAGGTGATTGGTTATGGTCATGATCCTACTTTAAATACTTCATATTTTATAGGGAAAATCCATGGGGGCTGGACTGGGTTTATAAAGGGTCTTTTCATCTAGCAGTGATAGCCGAGGTGCCCATCACTGGCCGAGCTCTCAAACTTGACGGAGTACCAACTTCGGCAGAGGGAAACTGCCAGCCGAGGTCAGAAGGATAAACGATCCCCCTGGCCTAATGTAGGGAATTCGCTTCCTTAGGGAATGGTAGGACCAACCTCGGTAGAGCGATCGGACCCTCTTCGGAAACAGAAGTACTCCTCGGAGGAACCATCCTCGGGGAATATATTCCTCGAGGCATTACAGTAACCTCAGAAGGTACGAACAAAGCATTTAAGGAGCTTCTAACACCTCCCCATAAAGTCGTCCCCCAAGTACATTCAGACACGCTATCACTGGGGCACGCCATCAGAGGGACACCTCGATATGACACCCTTGGAATGCCTAGGCTGTCAGCTCAGCGACTTTTGCTAAGATAAGCGTCCCTTCGTTCCCGGAAAAGCAGGGATCACATCCCACCGGACACGTGTCGTAATCTGGGACGACCACAAGAGGGGAATGGCTTCTGCACGCCTCCTTTATAAAACACCCAGAAAGCATCCTAGAAAAGGGAGAGGGTAAGAGGAAAAGTTCTCTTTGAATACACAAAAGAGCACATAATCTAGTTATCTAAAAATACTGACTTGGGCGTCGGAGGCTCCTCCCCGGGAATACACACCGGGGACCTCCTAACCTGTGTTTTCTGAAGTATTTCAGGTATCCTCCACTGGGGAATCTCCTCTCAAAGTGCTCTCCTCCATCAGAAGTCCTCCCTACTCTTACAATGACACACGATGAAGCCGCCGCAGGCCATCATTTGGCGCCGTCTGTGGGAAACCTATCCCATGTCGCCGTCGTGGAGACTCGGCGCTCGAAGGACAAAGGGATTTCAAGATCCCCCCTCGCACCTGAGACTCAACAGGTGACCCCTCTGCTTGTGGCAGAAACTTCCATGATGGAGGACGACCGTCCTGTAACGGTAACGATGAGCTTCCTACGGGATTTCCAGCGTTCTATCATTGCCGAAATCACTCAGCAGCTTGATCAGAGGTTGCCCCAACCTCCACCCACTCAAAGAGCCTCACCCCCGACCATTCGTCGGGAAAGGAGCTCGCGATCTACTCACCAGAGTTCAGGGAGTGGAGACTCCCTTGACGCATATTCAACAGATGGTGAACCCGTTGAGACGCGCCCCGCCAGAGGGGGAGCCCCAAAAGAGACCAGGGCCTCCTGTCAACGGAGCGCATCCCCTTACCAGAGGTCCCCTTCTCCCCCTCGCCGGAGTCGTTCCCCAAGGCGAAGAAGAAATTCGCCACTACCAGCAAACACACGACGGCAGGAAGGAACCAGCACTGCCGCCCTTATGGAAAGGATCCTGGGAAGGCTGGAAAAGGTCGAGAAATAGATCTCCCGAAAACCAGTCTGGTCCCGGTTGTCCGACTCCTACACCGGAGAGGAGTCGCCTTTCGTACGCGAGGTAGTAGAGGCGCCTATGCCCAGTGATTTCAGGGTTCCTCGTCTGGAAATGTATGACGGGCGAAGTGACCCCCAGGCGCACCTGACGAAATATAAGCGAAGTATGGTGCTCCATGGCGTGGATGACGCCACGCTCTGTAAATGCTTTGAGGTGACGCTCTCAGGACCAGCAACAGCGTGGTATGGCTCTTTGCCCCAGGGAAGTTTGTTGAGCTTCCAAGAACTATCTACTACTTTCACCCAACAGTTTATTGGTAGTAGGCCAACTGCCAAAATGCCAGTGCAAATGTTTGACATAGCTCAGAGAGGAGGGGAGACCATCCGCGATTATGTTGAATGATTCAATCGAGAAGCACTGAGCGTACCAGACTTTCGACCGAAAATTCACATCCTGGCAATGGTTAGAGGACTGCGGAGGGACTCCCAGTTGTTCTACGAGTTCTCCAAGGATCCCCCAGAAACTCTTGGGGAATTTTACAGAAGAGCCGAACAACACATGACGGCCGAAGAACTCAGAATGGGAGGACCTAAGGCAGAACACCCTCGCACCGAAGGGCCTGGCCACCAGCCGCGCCAGCAGAACGAGGGAGAGCGGTCCCGCAGGCAAAGAGGAAAGAGGCCCGCAGCATTCACTCCCTTGAACACCACAAGAGCTAGCATTCTAATGGCCCTAGAAAGGCAAGGGACCACAGTCCCAAGGCCAAAGGCCATGGCCCCGGAGAATAAAAGAAATATGAAAAAATTCTGTCAATTTCACCGGGAACATGGCCATGACACTGAAGCCTGTTACCAGTTGAAGAAGTACATCGAGTCCTTGATCAAACAGGGTCAACTTCGGCGATATGTGTGGATGCCCTCTCTGAAAGGGAGAAAGGAAGAGCAGAGGAAAGCAGATGATGAAGAGTATGACTCAGATAGACGGCGGGACCGAAGTCCCCGAAAAAGTCTGCCACCCTCGGCAAGGATCATCCAAACCATCACTACTGGGATGCCCTCAGCCGAGAGAAAAAGAAAGATGAGAGAAGTCTCCATCATGGAGTACGGGAGCTCCTCGCAAAGGCTCACCCGTAGGGATGGGTCTGTAATAAAATTCCCTCACGACGACCCCCTCCTTGTCATGGCAAGAATAGGGAACTGGGACATCAAGAGAGTGCTCCTCGATGACGGCTCGAACACCGACGTCATTTTTTCTCATCTGCTGGGTAAATTAGACATCTCAAAAAGTGACCTTAGCCCAGTCAGTTCCCCCACCTTCGGCGTCGGACCATCTGAACTTCCAGTCCTTGGGTACATCGACCTGCCTGTGATGCTGAAAGGGGTCTCCCCCAAAAGCAAAGAAGAGTTAATCGCCTCCGGCAGGACAAGATTTATAGTCATTGATGTACCGTCAGCATATAACGCCATTCTGGGAAGACAGACTCAGGGTAATTTTCACATTCGGCCAGATGTAAGGTACCTGACGGTCACCTTCGCCACCGAAGACGGAGATGCTGAAATCTTCATTGATCAAGCCGAGGTTAGAAAAGTCTTCACGAGGGCCAGGCAAAGCCCAACCAAGATCCAGGTACAGACTTCGGCAGAAGGAAAAAAGGTCTTGATGGACAAAAAGGCGACGGCAGAAGAAACGGAAAGCCTCAAAAAAATAGAAACAGAAGATGTAGAATTGATCCCCGGCCGAAACACCCGAATTGGGAAGAAACTGGCCGAAGGGGACAAAAAGAGGCTTGTATCCTTTTTGTGCATGAACAAGGATCTATTTGCTTATTCGCCGAAGGATATGCCTGGGGTTGACCCCAGCATAATCCACCACAATCTTAAAGTGCAACCACACGTCAGACCAGTTCGGCAGAAAAAACGGAATCTATCAGCTCACAAAAAGTCCTTCGTCAAGGACGAAGTTAGTCGCCTCATCGAGGCCGGGGTAATAAGGGAAGTAAAATACCCCGAATGGCTCAGCAATGTGGTTATAGCCACAAAAGAGGGTAGTGAAAAGCTTCGAATGTGCATCGACTTCCGAAACTTAAACGATGCCTGTCCAAAAGACTCCTACCCATTACCGGCCATAGATCAGCTGGTAGACGCAACTGCCGAGTACGGACTGCTTAGCTTCCTCGACGCCTTTAGCGGGTATCATCAGATCCGAATGAACCCCGAGGATGAGGAAAAAATGGCATTCATCACAGAGATAGGTACTTACTGCTATGTCAGAATGCCCTTCGGGCTCAAAAACGCAGGAGCCACCTACCAAAGACTGATGAACAAGGTATTTGACGCACAGATCGGTAGGAACATGGAAGTGTACGTCGACGATATGATAGTCAAGAGCAAAGTGCCCAGTAATCATATCACCGACTTAACCGAAACCTTCCAACGACTTCGAGAGTTCGGCATTCGCCTTAATCCCGAAAAGTGTGTGTTCGGAGTAAACGCAGGAAAATTTCTCGGGTTTATGGTGTCAGAAAGGGGAATAGACGCTAACCCTGAGAAAGTGAAAGCCCTGCTGAATTTCCGGACACCTACGTCTATCAAAGACATACAGAGGCTTACCGGGAGGATCACCTCCCTAAGTAGATTCATCTCCAGGTATGGTGACCGATGTCGCCCGTTTTTCAAAGTACTCACCAAAGTCTCCAAGGAAGGTGGTACCTCCGGAATCCAGGAACATCCATGGAATACAGAATGCCAGAAAGCCTGGGGAGAGCTCAAAAGTTATCTAACTCGCCTCCCAACACTTCGACAACCTCGGGAAGGGGAATCCCTCATCCTTTACCTTGCAGTCACTGAAAAGACGGTAAGTTTTGTCTTAGTGAAAGAAGAGGCTGGGAAACAATGGCCGGTGTATTACGTAAGCAAGTCCCTGCATGGTGCCGAGACGAGGTATCCGTTGCTCCAAAAAGCTATCTACGCGTTAGTGCTGGCGGGTAGGAGATTGCGACCCTACTTCTAAGGACACGCCATCACCGTACGAAGTAATTTGCCCCTGCGAGATGTGATGAAAAAAGTGGAGCATTCGGGAAGACTCTCAAAATGGTGCATCGAGCTCGGTGAATACGACATTACTTACGAGCCTAGAAAGGCAATAAAGGCTCAGGCACTTGCAGACTTCATTGCCGAGATTCCCGAGATTGAAAAGATCGAAGCACTCGCGGGAGGTGAAATAGAGACTGATCCAGAATGGAAGCTCTTCGTCGATGGAGCGTCAGGTGCAGAGCATCAAGGAGCTGGAATAGTCCTTCAGGGTCCCGAAGGCATGGAAGCTTCTAAAGCAGTCAAATTCGGTTTTAATGTTACCAATAACATTGCCGAATATGAAGCCCTCATAGCCGGACTGAAAATGGCCAGAAAAGTAGGTGTGAAGAACCTTGTGGCCCACAGTGACTCACAGCTAATAGTCCGACAGACGAAGGGAGAATATGCGGCAAAGGACCCAATTTTGGCTAAGTATCACGACCTCGTTCAGAAACTCATTGAGGATTTCGACTCGGTGCACATAAAGAACGTGCCCCGAAGGGATAATACCCAAGCGGATGCCTTGGCCAAGGCTAAGGAACCCACCGAAGTGTTGAAACACCCCAGCACGGAGTTAATGTGCATAAAAACCTCAGGGGAGGGATGGCAAACCTCCTTCAAGAGATATTTGGCAACTTCAGAGCTTCCCGAGGATCCTAAAGAAGCCGCAAAGGTCCAAAAGCATGCAGGGAGGTATTTCCTCATTGGGGAAGAACTGTACAGACAAGGGTACGCAAGTCCTCTACAAAGATGTGTAGGCGAGGATGATGCCAAAATAATACTTGAAGAAGTACATGAAGGAGTGTGTGGCTCCCATATAGGAACAGACGCCCTCGCAGGAGTAATACTCCGCCAAGGTTACTTTTGGCCTACCCTAAGGAAGGATGCAAGGCAATTCGTCCGAAGATGCGACAACTGCCAAAGGCACGCCAATATCCAAAAGCTACCCTCAGAAAGAATAAATGCAACAGACTATCCCTGCCCCTTCGCCATCTGGGGCATTGACCTCATCGGACCTCTCCCAAACGCCCCCGGCAGAGTAAAATTTTGCATCGTCGTAGTAGACTATTTCACTAAGTGGATAGAGGCAGAACCGCTAGCATCAATCTCGGTGAAGGACGCTCAAAAATTCGTATGGAAGAATATTATATGCCGATTTGGCATTCCGAGGGTAATAGTGGCCGATAACGGGACTCAATTCACGGACAAGGGGTTCCAGGAATTCATGGAGGACCTTGGCGTCAAGATACATTTTGCCCCAGTAGCTCACCCTCAGAGCAATGGGCAGGTCGAGGTATCTAACAGAACAATAAAAGATGGCCTGAAGAAAAGGCTAAAAGAGGCAAAAGGGAAATGGCCAGGAGAGCTTCCAAGTGTGCTATGGAGCTACCGAACGACTCCCCGAAGAGCCACGGGAGAGACTCCCTTCTCGCTCGTATACGGGACTGAGGCCATTATTCCCATTGAAGTCATGCAGCCCTCGGTAAGAGTACAGGTGTTCGATGAAGGAGGAAATGATCTTGGACTGAGAGCAAAACTGGACCTCCTCGAAGAACACCGCGAAATGGCCGAGTTAAGGAGAAAGGCCTTCCAGCAACGGATAGCACGCACCGCCAATTTACATGTAAGAAAAAAGGAGATCAAAAAGGGAGACCTTGTTCTCCGGAAGGCCAAGTTCGAACAGCGAAGGCCATCGCAAGGGGTACTTCGGGCAAATTGGAGTGGACCCTATTTGGTCCTCGACGAAGTTCGCCCAGGGGTCTTTAAGTTGGGTAATATTGAGGGAGTGGAGTTGAAGAATACTTGGCACTCAGACTCTCTGAAAAAATTCTATACTTAGACATTTTTTCGAAGAAAGCCTGTAAGATACTCCTCCCCGAAGTCGTCAGTAAAAATACATGACGAATACGCCCTCGTTACCGAAAGAGTATGCCTTGACGATCCTGCCTTACAAAATTCCTTACTAAGCTTAAAAACCCATCTGAACACGGAAGAAGTTCAAAAAGGTTCCTTCCGAAAGATAAGGTGCAGGTGTTCGCCAAAAATGTACACTTAGAATCATACCAGCTTCTGAGAAGGCGTATTCCGAAGAAAGAACGGAGAATGGAGGAAAAAAATTCTTCATTAAAAAATTCTAAGGCAAAAAATACAAAGAAGGAAGAAGAAAGCCTATGACTAAGCAGGGGTATCCGACGTTTCTCCAACATTATCATCCCCGGATGGCTCAGTCAAAGACGCAGGCCGAGCCGGAGGAAGATTGAGGAACTCGGTTTTGGACCATGAAGATCTGGGCTCTTTGGGAAAATCCAAAGCAGACAAGTAAGAAAGGTCAAGCCCAGGGTGCCGAGCGAGGACCTGGTGACGAGCCAAGCAAAAACCATCTTGGTAAGACGTCTTCGACATTTGCTCGCTACGGTCCTTCTCGGCACCAAGAGCCGCCAGCTCAGCTTTTAGCGCGACAATCTTCTCCTCCAGCTTCTTCTTCTTCCTGTTCTTCGTCTCATTCTTCCTCAGTGACGCAATCTCAGCCTGAAGATCGGCATTCAAAGCGAGTGCCTTCGCAAGATCCTCGCCGTCTTGAGCGGTCTTCTTCCGAAGGGCCTCATTCTCTAAAGAAAGAGTCACGCACTTTGAGCCGAGGTCTTCAACCTTGGCTGAGAAATCAGTGAGAAGCTCCGGCCTGCTGGACACAACCTCGGCCCGAAGACTCCCAAGGTCCTCCTTCGCGATTTTGTTTAACTCGCCATATTTTAGGGCATATTGGGCGAGAGACTCCTTCGTCTTGCACAAGGAATCTTCGGACCGAGAGCGGGTCTCCGTTTGTTTCGCTGACCAAGCGCGGAAGTACTCACTATATGCCAAAAGCTGCAGAAAACAGAGGCACCAAATAAGTATCGGAAGGCAGTGATAGCTTAGAAGAACAATTTTCTAAGATACAATAAAAGAAAGGATCACCTAAGCGGCGTGCTCGGTCATCCTCGCCGCGAGGATCTCTTCGCTGGGACATTCGGTGGTAAGGGACTGAAAAGTGGCATTAGTCAGCACCCCCGCCGCCATTTGCGGAGCCATCAGCTGGCTATCCTCAGAGAACAAATCCATGTCCTCTGTGAACGTCCAGAAAGGCTCCCGTGGCACCTTGTCCCGCGGAATCCGTCGGTCCCGAAAAGCCCTCTGACGGGCATGAGCTTCCACCCAGGAAGCAGTAGGGGCGTTCTCTGCAAGGTCACGCCGAAGTTCCATCAAGACATCATCCCTTAGCCATTCATCCAAAAAATCGTAGATACGAAAAATACTGAGATTTGTAGCGGAATGGCTAAGGAACCAACCTGGTGGAACTTCGGGGACGCACTCCTCAGAACCGACCTCCCGAACATCCTCAGTGACGTTCTTTCCCTTCCTCCTTCTGCCCTCTTCAAACTCCTGGGCAGACGTTCGCTCTGCTGGAATCTCGGTAGCAGGGGCAGGACTCAGTGTCTCCCCGAGGATGTCAGGGTCCGAAGAAGGGTTCTCGGCCGTCGGAAGTTGAGCAGAGGACTGATCTTCCACCTCAACTACGTTCTCGGGGGGAGGAGGAGTGGTAGCTTTGGCCTTCTTGGACTTAGAAGGGCCGGCAGTCGACTTCTTCCTCTTACCAGAAGTCTTCCTGCGTACTTGCTCTCCCCGCTTAGCCTGACTGTCGAAGAGTGATTTATAAAACTCGGCAGACTGATCGCCCATCTCTGCAAAAAGGTAAAATATCAGTGTAAGTCCAAAAGGAAAGCAGATACCAAACCCTGGAAGATGACTTACTCTCGGAAAAAGCCTGATAAGAAATTTCACGCCGAAGGAGCATGACTATCCAGGCTTTCTTCCCCGGAAGAACAGGCACGGGCATGCCGGGGTCACTCTTGTGGGCAGTTATCACTCCCAGTTCCCGAAGAACTTCCTCGGACATAAGATCCCACTTAATGGGAAAGGGGTAGGGTGAACGTGAAGGAGCCCCGGAGTCCCAGTCCGCCACTAACCGAATACGTTTGTCGAAGTTGTCAAAATCGGCAAGCAATACCGGAGTGAGGAGCTTCCGGGGATCGACGACGTCGGCCTTCAAAGTCCCTGAAGCCCATCTAATAGGCACATGTCTCCAAGACTCGGGAACCCGGAAAAAGAAAAACTTCTTCTGCCACCCTCGCCAACTGTCCTTAGTGTCGAAGGTAAACATGAACTTCTTACTCCCGGACCCTCGGGGAAGGAGGTAGTAAAAACCACCCTTCGGGACCGGGTGGAGTTTGTAGTATTGCATGAAGAAGAGGAAGTGGGGGTTTATGCCGAACACCCCGCACATGCAGAGGAAAGCATTAAAGTAAGAGTAAGAATTTGGGGGGAGTTGGTTCACGGCAATGCCGTGGAATTTGCAGAATTCGCATATCATGCGATGAGGGGGATACCGAAGACCGGCTTTCAGCTGAGCTCGGTAAACGGTAACCTCCCCCGAAGAAGCTGCGTAACCATAAGATCCCAGGAGAGGTAACCTCGGTGTGATATAAGAAGGGAGGTAGTACTTGGCCACCCACTTTTTCATCTTTTCCAAAGTAGTGGAACAAGGATAAGCTTCAAGGGAAGCAAGGTTTGCAGAAAGAGGGCGCACAGTCATCAATGGAGTCGGACTTAATGGAGTCGGATTTGACATTTTTCAAAAAATAAGAAAAAGAGAGATGACTTTGGGAGAAATAGAGGAACAACGACAAACCACAAAAAGGAACACCCACCAAAGACTTTGCCAAAGCCTGGGCTGCGAAACGCCGCTGCAAGGAATCGCCGGAGGTCACTCTGCCGCAAGAATCACCGCCGGAAAAAGGAAAAGGGCAAGAAAAGGCTCTAGAACAGACGAGAGCTAAAGCAAAAGAGTGAGACAAAATGGGACGGAAGGTGCTTATATAGACCGAAGAAGGATAAGTGAAACGTCATCATAATCATCCTTTGAAGATGAAACCGCCTCATTATTACTCCTTGAAGGCGAAGAGGTGCAGTTGACGTAACCAGCATAACTGTTTCACCATCCAACAGCGTCCACGTGTCACACAGCGCGAAGAACCAGGGCACGTCCCTCTAACATCGCGAAAACCCAGGCACGGTTACCCATGACTGACACGCCTGGCCAAAGGACGCGATGATTCACAGACCCGCGGCAGAAAAAGCAAAAAGAAAAAAGTAACGTACATCCCGAGGACATCCAGAAAACTAGAGGGGGGTACCTCGGCTCCGAGGAGACGACTTCTGAAGCGAGGCAACTTCCCAAGAAAAGTTTCAGCCCCCAGATCGGCAAAGGGACCTTTTCGAAAACATAGCCGAAGCACCCGCTCCGGCTCTCCAGGAGGGGGCATGTGATAGTTGAGGTGCCCATCACTGGCCGAGCTCCCAAACTTGACGGAGTACCGACTTCGGCAGAGGGAAACTGCCAGCCGAGGTCAGAAGGATAAACGATCCCCCTGGCCTAATGTAGGGAATTCGCTTCCTTAGGAAATGGTAGGACCAACCTCGGTAGAGCGATCGGACCCTCTTCGGAAACAGAAGAACCCCTCGGAGGAACCATCCTCGGGGAATATATTCCCCGAGGTGTTACAGTAACCTCGGAAGGTACGAACAAAGCATTTAAGGAGCCTCTGACACCTCCCCATAAAGTCGTCCCCCAAGTACATTCAGACACGCTATCACTGGGGCACGCCATCAGAGGGACACCTCGATACGACACCGTCGGAATGCCTAGGCTGTCAGCTCAGCGACTTTTGCTGAGATAAGCGTCCTTTCATTCCCGGAAAAGCAAGGATCACATCCCACCGGACACGTGTCATAATCTGGGACGACCACAAGAGGAGAATGGCTTCTGCACTCCTCCTTTATAAAACACCCAGAAAGCATCCTAGAAAAGGGAGCGGGTAAGAGGAAAAGTTCTCCTTGAATACACAAAAGAGCACATAATCCAGTTATCTGAAAATACTGACTTGGGCGTCGGAGGCTCCTCCCCGGGAATACACACCAGGGACCTCCTAACCTGTGTTTTCTGAAGTATTTCAGGTATCCTCCACTGGGGAATCTCCTCTCAAAGTGCTCTCCTCCATTAGAA
Organism: Aquilaria sinensis; assembly: GCA_005392925.1. Lineage (NCBI taxonomy): Eukaryota > Viridiplantae > Streptophyta > Magnoliopsida > Malvales > Thymelaeaceae > Aquilaria > Aquilaria sinensis. The sequence goes on from SMDT01000426.1 coordinate 25,076, forward strand.
GTCCTCTCTACTCTTACAATGACACACGATAAAGCCGCCGCAGGCCATCAAGCAGCCAATCATACCATTAGGTTTATAGAGAATGAGAAAGAAATGGTGGAATTGTCTTTAATGTTTAATATTTAGAATATTTAGTATTTTAAATAGAATCGTTTAGAATATTTAATGTTTCATTTAGAATGTTGAGCATCTTTAAAAAAATTTAACATCATTCAATTGTAGATTAGAATATTTAATGTTTCATTCAGAATATTTACTGTTCTCACTGTCTTGTTTTGTTTTGTTTAGAATATTTAGCATTTCAAATATTAGCTGGTAGATTGGCTCTTTTAGAATATTTAATGTCAGATATCCAAAGCAACCAGTAAATTATTTCAATCGTTAGCTATTATATAAATTCTAACTGTCTTTTTGTGTTATTTAGAATGTTCAACATTTTAAACAGCATCATTCACATTTTTGTAATTTTATATTATATTTGTATAAGACACAACTACTTAAACAATATGCTTTTCTGGGTGCGAAGTTTTTTTTTATCGAACCAAAGTTGTGAAGATGTTTAAAAAATTCCCATTTATTACAAGCATGATAATTAAGTTCTGGATTGAAGCGTCAAGGCAGGGGGCTGGAACTTCTGGAGTGATGGCAGTGAAGGAAAAAACTCAAGGTTTTAAGGGAAAAGTAATAAAGAAGTAGGGACTAAATGCACAGTTTTCCCAAGCTTAGGGTGTTTGCCAATTTCTAGATATTTTTTGTCCTTTTTCTCTCATATGGTGACTTCTATTTATAGGAGCAGAGTTATAGGCGAGATTAATAAAGTTTCAAGAGGTTAAACCTCATCTAAATTAAATTTGATAAAGTTTAAATCTCTTATGATGTTATCTACTAAAAATACTTGTCTAAGTTCAGGAAAACTCTCGAGCTACTAATTTGACCCTAGATTTTATGAGAATTTCCAATTTCACCCAATACTTCTTTAATTTGTCATTTGAGCTCAAAACTTTGCAAAATTTTTTAAATTTCCCTAGAACTTTATAAACTCGCTAGATTTGCCTTAAACTTCACAGAATTGACACATTTGCCCTAGAATTTTCAATTTTGCCTACAATTTCCTAAAAGCCTTCAATTTATACCCAAACTCATCATTTTTTCCTAAACTAACCCCAAAAAAAACTGTAAGACCCAAAATCAGTATCTAAACTAAATTAATCCCTACTTTGACCCTAAATGACCATTCTAGATTCCTAAATATTTATAGCACAAAATAACATCATTTAAATGCAACAAATTCTATCAACTTCTTAAGTTCTAAAATGACCAAATTTATGCACATGTCCTAAAAATATTCAGCTTACCCCTAAAAACAAAAGTGCCCCTGAACTAATTTTTTTTGACCTGGAACTAAACAAAAAAAAATTACACCTAAATAAAATTGGGTGCCAATATAAATAATGGTTGGTAGACAATTTCTTTCAAAATATTTAGTGTTTCAAATAACATCATCCATAGCAGTTAGTAAATTGCTTCAATTGTCAAATTGTATATATATTTTAACTATCTTTTTCTTTCAATTAGAATGTTTAATAATTTAAACAACATCATTCACATTTTTACAGTTGCATACTATGTTTATATAGGATATAGCTACTTAAACATTCTGTCATTCTAGGTGCGAAGTCATTTTTTATTAAACCAAAGCTATGAAGATGCTAAAAAAGCACCCATTGTTACAAGCATGATTGTTACTTTGGAGTTTTTAGCTTTTGAAGGCATGGTATCAAATTAAAATACCTTTATTTGAAGCTATTTTTAAAATATATTTATTTTATTTTGGTTTGTTTAGTTTTGGCTTTTGATAGAATATCTTCCAGACACCAGAAAAATCTCATGTGATCAAGGAAGTTGAAGTTTAAAGGTATTCATTTGAGGTGATTGGTTGTGGCCATAATCTCACTTTAAATACTCCTTATTTTAACTGGATTTATAAAGAATATTTTCGTGTGATAACTAATGATACTATTAGGTTGATGGAGAATAAGAAAAAGAAGGTGGTATTGTCTTGAATGATTAATGTTCATAATGTTTAGTATTTTAAATAGCATCATTCAGAATATTTAGTGTTTCATTTAGAATGTTTAGCATCATTCAAAATATTTAGTATCATTCAATTGTAGATTGTTTCATTCTAAATATTTGGTATTCTAACTATTTTTTCTTTGTCTCATTTAGAATGTTTAGTATTTTAAATAGTAGTTGGTAAGACTGCTTTTTTTAGAATATTTAATATTTTAAACAACATCTTTTATAGCAACTGGTAAATTGCTTTAATTGTAAACTGGTTTATAAATTCTAGCTGTCATTTTGTTTCATTTACAATATTTAAAATTTTAAACAACATCATTCACATTTTTACAATTGTATACTGTATTATTACAGGACACGGTTGTTTAAACATTTTGGCTTTCTGGTTGCGAAGTCATTTTTTATCAAACCAAAGCTATGAGGATGATAAAAAAACTCAATAATTGTAAGCATGATTGTTTCCTTAGAGTTTTTAGCTTTTGAAGTCTTGGTATATAATTAAAGTACTTAATATGTTATAGTGTTACCTTTATTTGAAGTTATTTTTTAATGATATTTACTTTATTTTGGTTTGTTTTGTTTGGGATTTTTGTAGAATATCTTCTAGGCACCAGAAAAATCTCATATGATAGAGGAAATTGAAGTTTAAAGGTATTCTTTTGAGGTAATAGGTTATGGCCGTGATCCCACTTTAAATACTTCGTATTTTATAGGGAAAATTCATGGGGCCTAGACTGGGTTTATAAAGGGTATTTTCTTGTGGCAACCAGTAATACCATTAGGTTTATAGAGAATAAGAAAGAAAAGGTGGAATTGTTGGTAAGATGTTTTGTTTATACCATGTTTTAAGCCAAGCTCTATGACTACAAGTTGGGTAGTTAGTGTGTGGTTTGATAGTTTTTTTAAGAAAGAGTTATGTGTGTTGGTGAGATAAAGATGTAATCAAGAATGAAGAAGATGATATTTTTGCTAGGGTTCAAATCTTGTAGGTTATTGTGAACTTCACTGAACTAGTTCTCAAATTACCATTAATTAGTTGTTTTGGTCACTGACTTTGGTTTATGTGTTCGCATCATTTTCAAAATGTTGTAGTTAAAAGATGACTTGTTATTACTTACATCCAGTTCGTTTTAACTTAAGTCAACTTAATTTAAAATGAGTTATTTTTATTCTTAAATATTTTCACCTATAACTAATTTTATTTGAAATTCAATATTATATAGGTGTAATTATCCATTTGAAATAAAATTTTTATCATGTTATTCAATTTCTATGAAATTTTATTTATCAATGTTTAAAAAAGAAAAATTCATAAAAAATTAATAGTATTATAAAAATTTTACAATTAATGGATGATTTCACCTAAATAATATTGACTTTCAAATGAAATTAATTTCAAGTAAAAAAGACGTAAACATAAAAATAAGTTATTTTGAATTAAAATGATTTAAGTTAAAACGAATTGACCATTAATATTAATTCATAATTTTTAGCATCCTGATACTATACGTAATTTCCTTTTCCCTGTTGTTTATTTGAGGCATATTTTTCCACTAACAAAGAGGCCATGAAAAACAAAACTTTGGCCTCACTATTATTGGTGTATACTATATCCATGATCCTAACTCAAGTTTCCTTTTTTTACTCTATTTCATGAAACAACAATAACAATTGAAAGTTGGCAAAATTGCAAAAAGCATATCTTGTTGCATCTAATTCCAATATAGAATTAAAACCCATTTATTTCTAGCTCTAATATGTATAGAAAAGCAAGAATCTTTTACCAATAGCTAAGTCATAATAGTATGAAGTAGTCACATGTTGGCACTAGCTACTTGGTCCTTTGGCTGAGGCGTTATTCACAGCTTCTACCCTTATGCTAAGTAAACCTTGGGCACAAGAATATTCATGTTTCTCTCTCTCCATAGATTAAAGGATAAGCCTATTAATTGCAAAAACATACAGCATTAACTAGCAGCATGTGCGAATATAGTAGATAATAAACTTCAAATTAGGAGAGCGGCATTTCTAGCCACCATGTCTAATCAAAATCCACTTCAATCAGAAGATAATAATGAGCACGGCCATAGGCTAAAAGCTATTCATTTGATGAAAATTAGCTAATATCTAGCGCACAACATTAAGCAACCCAAAACATCAAATTATAACAAGTACTTAGCATGGTACAACATAGGAGTCATTAAAGTGAATCAAGGCCTAAGAAATACATGAGCAATGAATAAGAAAAAACAGTGAGATTTAGAAGAATCCCCCTAGAGAGAAGCAATAATATGTAGCAGAACATGTTTTTTTACCTTTTATGCTTTGATTACTAAAGTAGAAAATCAATACAAGTTTAGGGTATAAAATTCTATAGTGTAGCTGTTTTCACTTTAAGATCAATCAAGGGAGACCACCCTCCTTTTAAATAACATTCAGCAAGCTCAAAGTATGTAAGAATCACACTTCATCATAATTAACTAGCCTTCTCAATATCGCTTCTCATGCATTTTATTCTATTTATCTTCCCAAAGTAGAAAGCTAAACATCTATTTCTATGTCTAAACTAAAACTACAGTCTCAATTTTTTCATGCCATAAATAGGAGAATCATCATGATAGAAGAATTAATGGTGAAGAAGATTCTTCCTTTTTCCATGACATCACCATAACCCTCAAAGCTTGTCGCATTTTTATGCATTATGAATTGCAAATAAACACAGTATAACAATAGAGACCACTTATAACTATATTAATTGTTTGCAAGGATGATTTCTAAACATTAATGTTGCCTCACAACAAGGATGAATCCTAGAAATGAGACTGGTCGATTCATGCTTGTTCACAATCTTACATGGCCATGCTCTAAGGCAAGTTAGGGAAAACTTAACAACAACAAAAGTAATATTTATAATAATCAACTTGTGAACCACAGGGAGAAAAAACATATTTGATATCAGCACACTTCAAACATATTAGATGTCAACTTTAAACTAGGACAACAACTGTTTCAATCATAATTGAGCAACACTTAGTTCAATCAAAGGACAATAAGAAGCTAAAAGCTCTTAATATGGTAGTTGAGAAGTAGAAGTGATTAAATAAAAAACTTGTAGAATAACAAGAAAATGGGTGAAGTAATATCAAAGGAAAAAAATGATTTAGAAAACAACATAAAGAAATATAATAATTTCAATCATAATAAGTTTATTTTATTTGGACTTTTCCCTATTACATTAAGTTGGATATTAATATTTTAACAAAATATTAGGCAAAAGAATTAGACTTTCATGTATAACAATATTCTAAATACCTCCATTAAATCATATTATGTTTAATGAATTTTAGTAACTAATATATTTCCTTTTTCATTTATACTCTCTTTATATATATATAAACATTTCATCCTCATAAAGCTCTAGACAAAGGCAACAATCTTTTTAGTGTCATCCCTATCACCTATCACATCTTTTAGATTTTTATTTACCACCCTATTCATTTTATTTCGTATAATTTTTTCTTTTATACGCTTTTATTAATGTTATACTTTTCAACTAATAAGGTTATGCCATAACTTTTTAGTTTATATATATAAGATTTTTCTTCAACCATCTCCATATGGTAACTTTGAATTTTAAAATTTTAATGTTTGACTATTATTACCACACTCATATTTATTTTCTTTATTTGTAGGAAATTTTGGATCTTTATTAAACCATTGCATTGTTTATGAAAATAATTTTATCATCATTTTGCATGAATATGGCTTCAAATTTAACTTCCATCAATTTGCCTATAAGCATAATCGATGAATTCAAGCGAAGATGCATAAAAAAAATTGGTAAGTGATGAAAAAGCTTTGATTAGTATAGCCTTATTAAATGACACATTATATTTACATTCTTAAATGATAAAATTATCTTTACTTTTAAAATAGTATTTCTATAACAATTAAATATACATAATTTTCTAAAATTTAATTGAATTTGGAACCCGTAACAATGTTGGTGTGTGCACTAGTTATACATAAACATTAAGGAAACTTACAATTATCCCCTTGAGGTATGTCCTAACCTACAGTTTGCTTCCTTTATTTTTAGAAACCTACACTTTACCCCCTGTGTTTTTTATATTGTTTGATAACAATTTTTGAAACTGTATTTAAACTGTACGATAGTCATCTTCCAGTAATTTTAATCACTATAATATTTTTTTATAGTTAATAGACATTTTAAATTATCAGTTTTTTCTTTCTATAAATGTATTTTTATCCTTGTAAATACAAATCAGATTTTTAAAGGTCTATTGGTTATGAAAAAAATATCAAAAACCTTGAAATTATTGGAACAAGATTATTAGATAGTTTAAATTAGGGTTTCAGAAGTTGTTGCCGGACACTATAAAGGAAATAGAGGTAAAGTGTAGGTTTTTGAAAATAGAGGGAGCAAAGTGTATGTCAAACCAAACCTCATGGGGGGCTTTGTAATTTTCCCTAAAAATTAAACACAATTGTTGTGTTGCATCCTGTTGAGTGTTGACCGGCGGAGCAGCATAATGCCCCAAGACCTTGGAACGTTGACCTCTCCTATGTGACCTTTCTAGAAGGATGGTGTTTTTGAGATTTCAAAGCAAAGTTTGTTGCTTGCTCATTTTAATTATAGTGTTATTCAAACTTTTTTTTCCTTAGGATTACAAGATTTTAGCAGAAGCAAGATATTTCTTTCTCGTTCTTAGTGGAATCAATTATATTTTATTTATTTATTTTGAGATTATATATATATGAAAATAATTTTAAAAAGGAGTTAATAATGCAGTTAGTTGTTTATTTGCACACTCATCATTGAAACATTCACTAGGTTTAGTGTTATTATTAATTTAGGAGACATACATTTCTCTAGGTTTGTGGTGAGGTCTGATCACAAAAATCGCCATGAGAATAAAGGTTGTTTTTTATTTAAATAGAAGAAAAACTGATAATTTTAATTGTGAAGTAGAGTTTAAATTATGATTAGATAGTTTCAAATTACTAGTAGAAAAATATTTTAAAATTACTGTAAAGTAAATAAAAATATGAAAAGTTGATGTTAGACATTGTGAAAAAAGGAAACTCATATTTTGATGGTAAAATGTAAGTTTCTGAATCAAGCAGGGGCAAACTATAACTTGAGCCGAACTTCTGGGGGGCTTCAAAGTTAGCTCTTAGTTAATTAGCACATGTAAAAATCCTCTTGTTATCTGCTATTATTAGTGGCCCATGGAGAATAGAAGCAAGTGGGCCGGGAAGCTGATTAATTTGTATGGAAGCGTAAGGAGAGCAGGAAAGGAAGATACTAAAACTAGTAAGTGGTGGCTATAGTGGTAGTAATTAATAAACAAAGTGGGAGTATAAAAGAAAAGGCTTGAATCACTTTTGGTCTCTCAAACTTTGTTAAATCAGACAATTTGAGCCCTAAATTTTGGTACGGTGCAACTTATTCCCTCAACTATAAAACGTAGGGCAATTTACCTCTTTAACACGTTAACTTCATTAAATTTCTAATGGTTTAATGACTTGATTATAAAAATTTAAAGCCTTACTTGCTAATTTACAAAAATAAAAAATTTGAAGCACTTAATGAGAATTAAACACAAACTTATTAGAAATTTCAAAATTATAAATTAAAAGATAATGCTATATTCTTTTCAAGTAATCTAATCAACTCCAAAAAATTATATGTAGTCAATTAAAAATCAATTTCATATGAAAATTAGCACTCTATTTAACTAATAGTCAGTACTTCAATCATTTTTTTTTTCCAAGTAACTAATTTTATAAATTTTTTTAACAAAAAAGGAGAAGTTTCAAGATGAAAGGGGGAGAAAAAAGTAATAAAAAAAAAAAAAAAGGAGTGACGGCGGTATTGGCCATGGACGCTTTCGAGAAGCTGGAGAAGGTGGGGAAGGGCACATAAGGGAAGGTTTACATTGCAAGAGTGCGGGCCACCGAAAAGATCGTGTTCTTCCGACGACTATCCGTGAGATCTCCATCCTCCGCATGCTCTCCCACAGCCCCCACGTCATTCGATAACCCTCTTCTCTCCACTTCTCGTCTTCATCTCTTCTTTTTGAGTCTAAGGTTTCAGTTCCTAAGCCTTGATTGATTCTTTTGATTCCAGACTTCTCGATGTCAAACTAGGCATGAACAAAGAAGCCAAGACAGTCCTCTACTTGGTGTTTGAGTTTATGGACACCGAATTCAATTGCTATTTTTCGATCTCAATTCCAGTCTCCTTTCTCTTTCGCTAATTCATTTTGCTCCAATTTCCGTTTGATCAATTCACTTACACTTAGGGACATTAAACCTCACAATCCGGTGGTTGAAGCGAGGCAAAGAAGAAGAACGATGAGGTTGAAGTGGCAGAGCTTGCGGTGGGCAATAGTGGAGTGAAAGTGGTTGTGGGGACCAAACCGGGGTGCGGGGAGGGAGTATTGGCAATGGGCGGCATTGGCAAGGTCACAGGGTGTGAGGTTGCAGTTGATACAAATTGGAGATGGGGTTTAGGTTGCTAAATACTAAAGTATACGGTATAAACGAGAGAAACTAAGAGGTTGAGTGACTAAACATGCAGTTTTATCTTTTTTATGGGTTGGTCAATTAACAGATTGGACAGTCAAAGGGCAAAGTGGTCAACTGTCCATAGTTAAAGGACTGAGTTGCACCGCACCAAAATTCATGGTGTCTTCTAAGTGAATTGACAAAGTTTGAGGGATCAAAAGCGATTTAAGCCAAAGGCAGAGGAAAGGTAGAAATGATAGGGTTTGGTTTGTTTTACGGTTATGGGATCACAACTGAACATCTGGAATCTCATTTCAAAAGCAGCAGATACATATCCATCCACTTCACTCTACCAAACCACACTTATCCCTCCTTAAACTAATTCACCCAGCCAGCCAGAAAGCCAGCCCCCTCCTCCCCCAGTCACTACCTCTCTCTTCTTTCTCCCCCATGATCGCTCTCCGCTCTGCGCTCCGCCCCGCCGTCTTCATCAACTAATTTCCCTCTCACCACTACCCACTCGTAACTCTCGCCAAAAAAATGTGCACCAATGATCGAGCCCTGAATCATCAAGTGCCGGAAGATTCCCGAGCTCTGATTCTGGACAACGATCGAACATTTCTTCGAATCCTCGAGCAGATGTTGAGGCGTTGCAGCTATGAAGGTGGGTGCTATCAGAATCACTATATAAATTCAATGTCCAACACACATACACACATATATGAAATTAATTAAGTAATAAATTACTCCTTAATGGTTTAGGTGCTGTTTTTTTTTTCCAGTTTGTAAGTGCCAGACGGCAGGAGAAGCTCTGTCAATGCTTCAAGAGGACAGTAACAAGGTCGACATCGTCATATGTGGCAGCCAAATGCCTGATGTTAACGGACTTAATTTCTTACAACAGATCTCCGACATCGATAAGCACTTGCCCGTCGTCAGTAAGTATCTCCTGCTTTTCGTTTCTTTACTATTATTCTTCGTGTACGTATAAATAAATGTTGTACTAAAAATGGCTGCTGATGTTGCTCGAGTGATTCAGTGGTTTTGTCGGACGACAGAAAGGAGTTGTTGCTGGAATGTATGATGCACGGAGCCTGCGACTATCTGATCAAGCCCATCAAAATGGAGGACATTAATGTGCTGTGGAAGCACGTGCTTCGCAAGAAAGCCAGGTACTTGAAGGATTTGCAGCAGAGATCGGGCAATGCGGACGGCGCCACCCTTCAGTCTGCCAAGCCCAGCAGCGATGATGCCAGAAACAAAGCCAATGCCAAAACCTTGAAGAGGGTAAAAGACTCGGAGGACGGAGAAAGCGAGTCCTCTGGCTCTGATGATCAAGCCCCCAACAGTAAGAAGCAACGACTCATTTGGACCGTTGAGCTCCATCAGAACTTTGTCGCAGCAGTCAACCAGCTAGGCGGTGACAGTACGTAAATCTAGTGCTTCCCTCTTAATTCTATCTGCAACACCTTTTATGAATAACAGCATTAGGGTTTTAAATAATTTATTTAAACGTGTGTATACTACTGGATTTGGGTCATTGCGACATTGAATTTGTTCATCTTAATTGCAGAGGCTGTTCCTAAGAAGATTCTAGAATGCATGCATGCTATGGGGTTTACAGAGATTACCAGAGAAAATGTTGCAAGCCACCTTCAGGTAGTGATAATTTTGATATCTCCACGAAATTTATTGAAAGAACCTTTTCAAGAAATTCAGTTCAATTGTATGTTTCAGAAATACCGGCTATATCTTCAAAAGCAGAGCAACCCTACATATCATAATGGAGATTCCAGCACTTCTATGGAATCTAGGAAGTTCTCCATTTTCGAGCAAGCCTCTTCGATGATGGGATCCAATATAAGTTCCTGTGCCTCGTCGGGGCAGTATCCAGCTCATCATGCCTGCGGTCCCACTTCTCCATTTCTGGCACAGAGCCTTGTAACTTCACATGCTGGAGGATTGGAAAGAGCAAATGCTTACGCAAGCAACGGCTTGCCTCTTGTTGATCAAGCGAACTACCTTTTAGAACCCAGAACTCCTGAACCCGGCTGCATTCCACTAAATGTTTATTCTATGAATAATTATGCCCCTAGGAATGCTGTGGGAGTAGGCCTTGCCTACAAAAATGATTCCTCTGCAACCATTTCTTCCCCTAATCAAGAGTATTTGTTCTACCGGAGCATGGGAAATGTTGCTGAACAGGCTAAACCGCTCTTGATCGATGATGATATGAGCTATGAGCCCTCGTTTCTGTTAAGGCACTATCAACAAGATCAGGATCAGGATGAAATCTTTCGCGGGCAGTTTGACCAGTAGGTGGCTTAGCTCACTTGCAGCAGACGGTTCATAAATAATCTGTTTTTCTAAAGCAATTGTTCTTTATTGACAGGGAAAGAAGATTACAGGTCTAGTACTTCTTTTCATTCTCTCTCTCTCTCTCTCTCTCTCTCTCTCTCTCTCTCTTTTTGGGGCAACATTAGGCTTGAACCCTGGCCATGTGGATGGAAGACGAATACCTTGCCATCTCACCTAGAGGCCAGGTTCATCATTACTATTTCATCTCTGTGTGATATTTAGAGAGCTAGGTAGCTTGAACTAGTCAAAGCTGAACTAATTTAGTACATTGTTATGGAAGTTTTCTGGGTTTTGCACTAATTCTTATGGGTGTTTTTCCTTTCTATGCGGTAACATGATGGTTTTGAGTTATCTCCAGAAGCAATCTGGATTAATTACGACGGCAATCATAAAAGATGTGCTTGTAAGCACTGTGATGATAACTTTTAAGTTTTATCCCATGACATGAATTACAATGGATGCACACAGCATCTGGCACAACCGTGCAGAAAAAAGTGGAAATAAAAAACAGGCCATAAATAGGTAGTATGCACGATAATGGGCTCTAGTCTTTCCCCTTTAATAAGACAGATGGACAAATACATAGTAGCTGTCTGAACAATAAAAAAAAATGAAGGAATAGAAAAGAACCTGCTTTAGAACAACTGTAGTTGTACTGTGACAAGAGCAGCAAGGGCTAGAAAGTTGAATGTGCTGGTGATTGTATTGATTTTGGAAGCTTTGTTGGTTGGAAGTCTCGTGGGAAGAACACATTCTTCTCCATTGAAGAATACTCTCGTTGGGAATCCGTTCCCTTTGGCAACATTAATGCCAGGTGTTTTCTTCTTGGTGAATGAGATTACCGCTTGCTGTGTGCCAGGAACTGGGGGATCTTTCTTCGGTTTCTTACCCTCAGTTTCTGCTAGAAGAAAATTGGAGTCTTTTAGTCCGTGCATGAACAATGTGTCATTGTTGGAACCTGGCAATGCACTCCCATTGAAAGAATAAACTGCTTCAAAGCCTGGAGCTGCTTTCTCCAGTTGAACTGCAGCAAACCAATCTGCAAAATCAGTTTGGCCCCAGTTGAAAAGTGTGATTCTAGCGCTCCATCCATCTCGGAAATCTGATAGCAAGTGCCAGTTAATGCTGACACCACAGTTATCTCCACAAGGCAAGGGATCTGGAACCTTCAGACGGTTCAGGCGGTACCACTCTTTAGTTTCTTTAGTTCTATTCTCGAAAGGCTTTAGAAGGGCATCAGGTCGCACAACCAGAGCCGGCGTGGTAGCACTACAAGTCTGGCTGGGGCTGCTGCTGCAGCCACAGGCACAAGTGTTGCAAGGAATAGCAGAATCATTAGAAAATGCTGAGAATGAGACACAACATCTAGGATTTCGCCTGACCCTTGATATATTGCAGACCACTTGCCAGCTAGCAACTGCTGCTGTTGTTGAAGGCAAGCCACTTGTATCTGGGAAATGACTCGGGCTTACACGAACTGGCTGTCCACATCGGTAATCAGGACTCAGTGCACCACTGATGTTCCAGTTCACAGGCGGATTCAGCTCGGTTCTGTTCAAATCTGGTGGCATTTTGAAGACTTGCATCCGGAAAGCTGAGACAGATTTTCTTGGGTCCATCTGAGGAGGAAGAATCGTCCCATTTCGGCAGCAGAAGGGAATCAACCCAATATCTGTATCATTGGCCCTTGTCTGAGGCAAATCCATGATTGTAGGCCTTCTCTCACAGCTCAAGACTTTGGAGAAGTCCATATCCTTGTAGTGCTGGCCTTGTCTGCCATAAAGGCAACCTGATGAATCAACTATATCAGGGTAAGCTCCTTTCATGGAATAGATGAACTCTTCCCTCGTCCAATCCCAGCTCAGTCTCCAATTGCCAAGCCTCCCTAGAGAGTTATTGTTTGAGATGGTGACTTGGGCCCAGTAATTGTCATCGTTATCTGAACTTATCACATCATACATTATGATAAGATCGCCTTCCTTCCTCGACAAAAATGGATCTTTTGTGATGTTTGATATGAAGTTTGGAACTGGACTGCAACATACATGCATCTCCTTGTTTCCTATGCCTGTGTCACAGAAAGATTACCTTACCTTTGTCATTGAATGATTTAAGGAAGAACTAATGCAAATCCTGGGTTTTAAACCTTTAAACCATTTCATAGAGATATTAAGAATAAGCATCAAATTTAGTACAAGTAAGGAGTAGTTATCACTCAGAACAACCTGAAAACTTTCAAGCAAAAAGAATGATGTTTCCTTGGTAATAAAGATCGTACCCTGATTTCGGGCAGGGGGACAAAAATAGCCATCGTTAAAAAGGGTAATGTTGGCTGGCATGGGCACAGACGGATTTCCGACACCAAACTGGGTGCCCACCAAGCTGACCCGGGCCTCCATCTGGTCCAAATCGCCGGCCGTCTCCACCGCTGACTTGAGGTCACTCTTGGGGATGCCGGCCAGAACCGCCCCGTTTCCGACTTGAGCGGGCAGAGAACTCCCATCAGCCACAACAGCACCATCCGCAGAGACCAAAATCTCCCTGTTCTGAAAGCCCACAAAGACCTGCCAGGACTGGAGCTCATCGAGTCCGTTGTTGCGAATTGTCAAAGTCGACTCGAAACGGTAGGGCTGGTCCGAGGGTCTGGATTGCGCCGGCGGGATTGGATAGCCGACAGTGTGGGCGTACGAGATGAAGACACCGTTGCATGTGGCGGCGTCCGGCGGCAGGGCTGGCTGCGGCTGCGTTTGGAGCTGAGAGAGGAAACAGGGGAGAGAGAGCGAAAGGAACAGGACGCAGAGGAGGAGATTAGCGGCCATAGATGGGTAGTTGAAGAAGCAAGGATTTGAGGGAGAAGAATTAAACAGAGGCTGGTGATAGTTAAAGAATGAGGATTTGGATTTGGTTAGTCTTTTAGGCTTGCCGGCTCTGTTTTCTTCTATTCGGTAGTTAGCAAAAGAGTGAAGCGAACTGGTCTTCCCGCTCTTTTTGTGACCTAGTCATGGTTTGATTAAACTGATGTTACTTAGTTGCTCCCTAAGCTTTTTGAATCAGCTCATAATCGTCTCATATTTTCTGTTTGTTATCATCTGACCACCGATCACGATCAGTATTAGAATTGTTCTTTTTTAGTTTTTTGGTGAAGTGTTAGAATTGTTTTCGTAATAGACTTACTTGGCCTTTTCTTTTCTCTAAGAAACTTCAAATGCAATTTACGTGTGATTTCGAAAAAAGGCAACCACCGGAGAGCCAAATATATATATCTATTAATGTGGTACCCGGAATATAATGATATATAGTTGATAATAAAACTTACTTAAAGCCTGAAAGACTGTCATCAGAACCATGACAATTGGCAGCCTATGATGACGATTAAGGCCAAAACAAATGCGGCTCAATAAGAGGAGTGTTAGGGACAGCTGCTCCCACAGTTGCTCCAGCCATCTCCTTTTTTGCTTGGATGCCATGTGGCACTTTTATATAAAGTAATTAAAATAACCAGGTGAACCGGTTAAATCAGATTCTTTCTCCCCTCACCCCGTCAACTCTTTTATTTGTAGTTTTTCTCCATCTTCTAACTATTCACCCCCCACCCACCGCAGCAAACTACACCCAAGTCAAAGAAAATTCACTTTCATTGCTCACCCTCCATCTTGATCAGCCTAACTGCTCTGAGCTTGTGCTCCTTACATACAAGTCATCTGGCCTCAGAACCAACTCCACTCCTTCCGACCACTACCATCACTGTCCTTGGTTGGTGCTTCGGAGCTCTGCTCCTCGTTGAGTCTTCCATGTTTCAACCACCTCGTAGAGGTGAGAGGACTGTAACTTTCATTTTCCTTAAGCTTCTACATCTCCTCTTTCATACTCGGACCTGCACACATAAGATTAATGAAAAGTTTCCCTATTTTATTCTTTTTTTTTAATAATCAAAGAACGACATATGGATTTATAGTGGAGTAAGCAATGTTCAACATGGTGAGCAGGTCAATCTTCTTCCAGCTCCCTTCTTGTCATTTAATTTGTTCCCTTCTTTTCTATTTTCTTGCAAGCATTGTGTGAACCTAATTGAAAAATGCTTTGCTGATGTTCAAAATGATGTTGTAATGTCGAGTCCGACTTAACCTCCAGTAATTTTGGGTCAAAGTCTGCAACAAATGCTCTTGATCTATAGTGTTGCTAACTATTGGATATTACTAAAATTAATATGGGCAATGGTATTGCTTTGCTTCTATTTTATGGATTTGTTCACTTATTGCTGATATACAGATGCTGCTGTTGAAAGCAACTATTGGTGGTTCTGATGTTTTTCATTTTATAACTGTCATGGCAGTATATAACATTGTCATTTGTACTGGAAATTGATACAAAACAAAACAATAGGTTCCTCTTATGAGTTTTGTAGCACTTTGATTCCATTGGTTTCTACATACTAATTTTTGAAACTATGTTTGTTGTTCTATTTAAAGCAAAATAGGAGCTATATCCTACAAGGCACAATCTCAAGCTGAAGATGCTCTTGTTCAAGCAACTGCTCGATTGAATATAGCAATTTTTTTCTCAGTGCAATGCTCATACCACTGTTATGGGTTTTTGTGACAGTAAGTTTGATTTTTCTTAGTGCATGTGACTATTGATTTTGGTTTGTAGAAGATTAGGGGACCATTTGGCTGTGGAATTCTAAACTTACATGTTTATCAACACATATATTGCACAAGGCAATGTAAGGTTTAGGAACTGTTTGTAACAAGGACTGAGCTCAATATGCAGTGTATAAAAGTAGAGTACCACACTTTGTTTCGTAATAAGGACTAGGTTCAGTTTTTTTTAGGACTTCAAATTTTTTTTTTGTAGGAAATTTGAATATAGTCCATAAATTGTTCTAGCAAATAGATCGTCCCTTTTAGAGGCTTGGTGCTAATGAGGGGTGGGGCTATCTCCTATGTATTTTGTTTCATTCGGTTTTATTTCTATAGTGGATTGTTTGTCTGGTCTTTCCACTCTTGTTTTTGTGTTATTTTCTATCATTGATAAAATTCTCCTTCAAAAAAACAAAAGTTCGGGCATCTCCCTCAATACAAGAATTTTCCACTTTAAGAATACTAATTCTTTATAACCAAAAAAGCTGTACCTCCAGACTTATAAATCCCACCCCTAATATCCTTTCAAACCGGCACAAAGAATAAACTAGGTCACCAATATTAAACAACAATACCGACAATGCTAATGATATAAGAATTAGAAAGAACCAATTTAATTAAAAAAAATCTAAATTAAGTGGTGTGTTTTGTTTACCTTAAGGCTCTAGGAGGATTCGTATTCACCAAACAGCAATTGTAGAGAAAGCCTGAAAAATAAAAAGAGAGGTTGAGCAATTGGAGTTTTGCCGCGAAGAATAGAAACAGGACATCTAGAGTTTTAGATGAAATGTTTGTTTTAAGAAAGAAATTATTATTATTTTATTATTAATATTATATTAGATACTATCCCCAAATTCTTTAGCGGGTTGAAGTTGTATAATTTAAAACCAATGCCAGAAGGCATCCAAGCAAAAGGAGATAACTGGAACAATTGTGGGAGCAGCAGCCCCTAGCACTGCCCGCTCAATAATTGCCGAATTTGTCAATCAACTCCCTGTAGTTTTCTAGATCCCGTTAACGACTTCAATTTTCTTATGCTTGTTTTTAAGGAATAAATTTCCGCCCAAGAGAAATCAACAGGAAATGTACGGCGGCAATCGGCAACTGCTGTATATTGTCAAAAAAAAAAAATCACTCACTGTATATTGACCAAAAAAACCAAACACAGCAGCCGGCAACCATGTCTTGCCAATGGTACCAGACAAAAACAGAAATATATATATGCTGCGTGTTAATGCACCAAGAAGAAATCCTCTGCGCTGTTCTTATTGACTGACTTGGGGAACTGTAACTTTCATGTTATTCTCCCAGGCCTTGAACAAAAGCATAGCTCTGATGAGCAAAAGTTAAACACCAGTCAAAGAAAATCCTAAACCCAAAGGTCCCAGACCCAACCCTTTCCTAGTTTTCAGTTTCCCCTCATGATTCATGTGCCTGTAAAATCAACTGCCGTGTAAATCACACACGCACACACACAAAAAGCAGAAACCTAGAGGAAGAAGAAAGATCAGACAGCCTATTTCATTTTCATCCGCACTGTTCTGTGCTTGGTTTCTGACCTCCAGTGACGGGTCATCAGTATTTTCTGGGAGGAATCAGCCTCACTTTTTGGGGACAGTTTTCTTCTTCAGCATCAGTAAAAAGAGAAAGGGTCCTACTGCTGATTCTTTAATGATGGTTCAAGGAAATGTCAATGTGCCATGCATGCAGGATCAGATGACAGGAAAAGACGCACACATGATCATCGCTGGAGCGGGTATTGCTGGTACAGCTCTTGCATATACTCTCGGCAAGGTGTGATTAAGTTGCATAGATCGATTTCAAGTTCACGTTGAAATACAGTACATTTTAGTTCGTTTTGGTTTCAAAACGAAATAAAATGGATTGGAATTAGGACAGCATTGTGTTGAGAGTACATGAAACGCAGGCCTAACCTCCTTGATTCCTCACAATATAAACCATTTTAGGATGGGTTGTGTCAACCCTGTCTGAACAAGGTAGAATTGTCGGTGGAATGCTTGAACCGGGAGGCATCTTAAGTTGATTGACTTAGGACTTGAGGGCGAGGAAGAAAATTTCATTAGAACTTTGAGTTAATTTGTTCTAATCCTTCTGCAGTCTAATCCTTAAATTTTTGTATCGTTGCACAGATTGTGTGAATGAAATTGATGCTCAGCAGATTTTTGGATATGGTCTTCTGAGTAATGAGCGAAACACTAAGCTCTCATATCCTTTGGAGAGTTCCAATTCAGATATAGCAGGCAGAGACATTTACAATGGAAGATTCATACAGCAGATGAGACAGGAAGCTGCTTGTCTCCCAAAGGATGTTCCTGAAATATCAAATTCTTGATATGAAAATATTAGTTGAAACATTGCTGCACAAGTTCCTCCTGTCTGGTTTTATCTTGAATGAAAGAAAAATTAATAAACGTGGTTT
Source organism: Aquilaria sinensis (assembly GCA_005392925.1). Taxonomy (NCBI): domain Eukaryota; kingdom Viridiplantae; phylum Streptophyta; class Magnoliopsida; order Malvales; family Thymelaeaceae; genus Aquilaria; species Aquilaria sinensis. The sequence goes on from SMDT01000426.1 coordinate 43,130, forward strand.
AAGAGTGAGCTTTTGTTAGCTCGGCCAGTCACAGTCTGACAACAGTACTGGCTCACATATCAAAATCATAATTTTGGTGAGAGAGGGATTTTTTATGCGGTCATGATTAAATGATGTGAAAGTATGGGTGTTCATCGGAGCGGTTAATTTGGGCCCGGCCCGGGTCAAACCCAGCTCTACACGGGACCAAGGTAAGGCATGGGTGAGAGAGAGGTGATTATGGGCCTAAGGGAAGAGGAGGTTAGTAGTAAACTCAGCATGGCCCAATTTGGAAATGGGCCCGAACCGTGTTAGGCCCAACACATAGGACTGGCCCAATACTGGCCCGGCCTGACTGGTCTAGTCCCAACGGTCAACTCATGCTCCAATGGCTCCTGATTAAAAAAAATTGTCTAATTACATTGCTAACCACTCCAACAACCTATAGTATTTTCTTCACACCAATCTCAAGCTCTCCTCTTCTCCTCTAATACATTCTCTCAAGTTCCTCAAACTCTTAACCTTATTTTCTTACTATTTTCTTAATCTTTCCTTAATATTTTCTTAATTACTTTCAAATTTCTTCATCTTCTCAATTAATGTTTGTACGAATGGCATCCAAAGGAAAAGGTAAAGGCCAAATCTCTTCATCTCGCACAACAGGGTTGAGGTCATTTTTCCGTTTCATGTCCTGACCGACGAGCCGTGGGGTCCACATTGAACAAACCAACGAGGACGAACAATTTGACATGGCGCAATATGAATTGGGGCAAGACGACCAACTTTCCAGCAACGACTCGAGGAGCTGGATGTGACTCTATCCGATAATGTTGGTGGAGGCGATGGATCCGAACCCACCCCAATGAACCCAAACTTGAAAGTCAAGGTAGATCGTTAAGGCTTACTGCATGGGTTTGGGAGCATTTCGATCAAGTGTTTGAGAATGAAACGCAATTTGCAAAATACAAATATTGTAAGACGAAGCACATCCACAAGAAGAACTCCAACATGGGGACAATCAAATGACACATGGAACATATGCATCTGAACCTCTGCCTAGTATTACCGACGGCTAGACACAGCTTGGGAGTTCTACGAGCACATCAAGTATTTTTTTATTTAATCAAAAAAATTGTAGAGAATGGATGATGTTGACTGAAAAATCATGTATACAAGCTAAGATAAACACATGAAAAAATGGATAAAATCACAATTAAATCTAGTTTTTAAAAGAACATCTAGGACTACTGTTAGGAGGGAGGCATTTAAAATTTATGAAAAAGGTAAATTAAACCTACAAGCATGCTTTTTGCTTTTAATCATTATGTCTCATTTACTAGTAACATGTGGACTTCACTCTTATGACAAAATTATATTGTGTGACTGCATGTTAGATCAATGATAATTGGGTTGTTCAAAAGCATATCATTGCATTTAAGTGAATGAAGGTGATCATACCGGTTGGAAAATATACCAAGTTATTTCTGAAACTTTGAAAGAACTTTTTTTTGTTATGACAAGGTTTTTATTATAACATTTGTTAATGTATCAAACAAAGATGTCGAGGCTGAGACATTAAGGGAATCATTGAAACCTGTCAGGGACATCGCATTTTTTCACATATGATGTATTTGTCATATTTTAAACTTGGCTATCCAAAAGGGCCTTAATGTATTAAGCACCAAAATCACTCCTATTTTGTGAGCAATCCATTATTTGAAGTCAAGGCCGAAAGTTGCAAAAGAGTTTAAGGCTTATTGTCTTAAAAATGACCTCAAGTTTAGTTGGAAACATTTTAAACTTGATTGTTCAACCCGATGGAACTCGACTTATGAAATGTTGATGAATGCAATTCTATTTGCTACACATAAACATGTTTTATAAATGTGAAAAAGAAGAAAACAATTTTGAAACAAGAGATGTGAAACAAACTTTCAAAAGTAGCCACTGTGCTATGATATTTTTACAAGGCCACCATTTTTTGTTACGGTGTTTACTATCTCACTTCTCACGAGGTGTTAATGTATTTGGTTAATATTGCATGGATTTTTGAACAATACAAAAATGACGAGTTTTTAAAAGAGACGATCAAGGCCATGAAATACAAGTGAATTTTGTATTTTAATGATGTACCCCCTATCTATTTACTTATATCTGCACTCAACCCAACTGTTAGAATCACAGGCACACAACAGCTATTAGATGGTTATTATAGTGTCTTCATATGCTGTATGTATCTATTTTTGCTATAAATGCTACTCTTGAGGAGTATATGTGTGAGTGGTTGGTCGTTGAAATTGTAAAAAATAATTTTGATCTCACTAACAACCCATAATAAATAAATTTGTATTATAATAGTGAAAACCAGGTTGAATCCCAAAGGAAATTTTTAACCGAAAGCTTCCTGATAGAAAACTAAAATAAAAGATTGAGAAATGAAATAAAATAATAAACAAAATGATTGGAGAACAAAATTTGATAAACTTATCAAGTAAGAAATAAAATGACATAATCAACAATGTAAACCTTGACATTAGTCAATATCTACCACCAAATTCTTACAACTAATCATCAATGCATAGATAGATCAATCAAGCCTTTGAATATTCATCGTTGGAGTTATCTTCACACCTCTTCTTAGTCGTAGTTAATCAGAAAACAGGCGATCTAATTAACTCTAGCTGCTAAACAACTTAAGACAAGAGCTTCAATTTAATTGAACAATTGCATTCAAAATTAGAGATATCGATAAAACTAAATAACACAAATATAAGCAGTTGCATTTAATTTAGTTGAATGTTCACCCTAAGACCTAATGATTTCTGACGTAGTAAATCAATAAACCTAATTTGCTTCACATATTAAAGAGATCAAACAATTACGAATTTGATTTCTAACCCAACAGTAGATTGAATGTGAATAGCAATTAGCAGACCTCCTAGCATATAAACAAAACAACCATGAAATTAATCATAGAAGAACATCCAATACTCAAAGTATTAATTGAATGAATAAAAATAATTTTGATCTCACAATGCTGAAGAATCCGGGGCTTCAGTCTCATTCAACTAAGAATAAAATAAATCAACTAAACACGACCATAAAAAATTACTAAAAATAAAATAAAAAGAAAAGAAACAAGAAAAGAGACAAAAGAGAACTAGGAGGGGGGCAGCTATTGGCCTCTCTTTAAATAACCTAGACAAATTAACCTATTGTAGTAAAATCCACAAAATCTCCTTAAACTTTATATATTGTTATAAAAGTACCCCACAAATACAAAAAAGATTCAAAATAACTAGAATGCCTTAATACAATCAGGAAAATTGTGTCTTTAAGCTGAACTTTTTGCTCACATGATTTAAAGGCCTTTGGAATTAATCCACATCACAACTGATTTCAAAGTTGTGAGCCAAGAAATGCTCTAAAACATCAGCAGCAACTTGAATATAATCATTATCTCTCAAAACTCAAAGTATGAAAGTTGTAGAGCTTTTTGTTAGCTTCGAAATGACACTTGAATCACATAAAACGGACATCTACAACCAAAGATATGCGCAAAATACAACAACTACTTTTGAACCAGTGATGACACGCAAATCTCGATTTTGAAGCTAAATTTGACAGCCTTAACGTGAGTTTTATGGTCTACATATGATTTATAGCTCTAGATGTTAGCTTTTCCAATGAAGCAAGAATCAATTCATTTCGATCTCTATAGCTCAATATATTATTTTTCTACTCGAATATCACCAATTTATCAAAATCCAGAAAAAATGCAACCAAATTAAAACTTGTAAAATTGCAAATTAAATCTACTTTTAATCAATCGAGTCCACATATGCTCTAAGCTACAAAATATACTCAAAATAGATCTTTAAGATTGAAAACACATTAAAACATATAAAATACGAAGGAAATAAATATAACAAATGTAAGCTTATCAGTGAGTTATATAAGATTTACGTTGACAGACATAAAGATAAGATAGAAAGTACTACTTTTGATGATGTCAAGGGTTCCTCATCATTAGCTTCATTAGCATTCAATCCCTCCGAACAACTACTGAAACAGCCCTAGTCTACATCCTCTGATCTTAGTAAAGTTGGCATATACCTCAACTTAGTATGAGAGAATAGTGAGACAAACATGTTGGAATAATAGAAAGCGAGAGGCAACAAATTTATGATACTTTCCATTATTGCAAAAGAAATTCTAGATATTCCCATCTCAACCGTTGTTTTCGAGTCGGTTTTCAGCACGGGGAAAAGTGTTATTTCGGAAAGACAAGCAAGGTTGTCACCTAATGTGATCGAAGTGTGTATTTGTAACCATGATTGAAGTCTTACCGTATTACAGATGCAATACCATAAGGATTCTGACGATGAAAACGCCAACGAGATACTCTTAGATTTTTATAGTTTGTATTCGATCTAATTATGTTGTTGAGCACAGATCATATGTTTTTTTTAATTAAATTTTTTTAGAACGTTTTGTCATTTTCCCTTGTAAGCCCGTTCTAACTTATGTAAATACCGTTTGTCTTTGAAATTAATAAAATTCACACTAGTTGTGGTGTTTTACTCTTAATAAAATTAATAATCTCAAATTTTTAGTAAAAAATTATTTTAAAAAATTTAGAAAAAAATTAAACAAATTATTAAAAAAAACATGCCTAAGACCGGCACACCTATAGCCGATCAATGCCCGATCCCTCCAGACCCAACCTCATGACCGGCTGTGTCAGGCCAGTCCCGGTCCAGGTCAACCCACTGTGTACCTCTACGTGAAACTAGACAAATTAAAGTGTTGCAATATCTAACATCTATCATCTTATAACTTTCCTATTTTATCTCTACATTCTAAGGTTACCATACAGTGGCTTACATTACCAAGTTAAATTCACTACTAAAATCAAATCAAAATTGTGCAATAATTTCTTTCAATAAAGTGGTCAAGACCTTATAGCCAAAGAAAAAAATCAGAGTAGATTGAGTTTTTCTAAAATCGAAACAATCAGAAAGTTGAATGGAAACGTCTTTAGGTGAACCCTGATACCTTGCCCTATAGCAAATTACTTTTGTAACAAAAATTATGTGTATATAACGTATTGACATTTTACTTATGCAAGAGGAATACGCTAGATCTAAATATATTGTTTATAAAACAATGTAAATAACAAATTATCAAGATTTAGACACTATGATGAGTTATTCAATAAATGAACACAAATAAGCAGGCTGAGATAGTTCAAGTTCGATTTTGAGAAACAACAAAATGGGCTAGCTTATTACAGCCACCTGATTGAAGGAGAAACTAGAAATTGGAAAAGACTCACTAAGTCAGAAATTTAAAACTTGGCACTGATCAGGAGATTGAAGACAGGCCCACAAGATTAAGGACATTGAGGACCAATCTTTTGCTCCATTCATCATACAATTGCTGATATTGTTTGACATTACAATATTTTTTATGTGGATTTGCATGTGTTTCCTTAACATATGTAGTATGACACCAACATTTTCATAAGGGGATAAGACAAAAATTATAGAAATTCCCATGAGTTTTGGCCTACCTTGTATTTTACTCTCACTCTTTTTAAAAACTTACACGTTATCCCTATTTCTTTTGCATTATCCAACAACAATTAGCTGACATTTAGAAAATACTAACAAATAGAAAAATGCGTTTACAAAAAAAAAAATTGAGAATTCAAAATGCCCATTAAATGTAGAAAAAATATTGGAGAAATTAAAATTAATAAAAAACAACTATCATACAATTTAAAATATACTTTCAAAAGTAGTTATTGTTGGACAATGTAAAATAGATTACATCAAACAAAATGGTAGTTATTGTAAGCTTCCTTTTTCATAAATTAAGTACTAAGACAAATATTTTCTTAAATTATAGTCTTTATGAGAGAACTTAAAGAATGATGAAAATAAACTTACTTTTAAAATTTAATGAGTACAACTCAACATGTACTATGTTACTAGCAATTCATTAATTTAGGCCCAGATCATTCAAAATTAATGGGACCAATTTAACACATTATTAGACTTAAGAAAGACAGTTCAAACTAATTTTTTTAATTCCTGAAATTTTCTTTATTTATAATTCAAGCCTAGCTTTAGGCCCCTTGTCCACCCTCCAACATCATCTCTACAAACTTCTCCCTCCTCAAAGCAAGTTCTTGTATGATTTCTTCTCGTATTGACTGTCACGATCGAAGGAAAGCTTAATTGGAATGGGTTGGGGCTTGGATTGATTTTGGGTAGCGAGATTGAGTTGTTCGCAACTATTGATCGGTGGTGGATTTGTGACTGTGGCGAGCGGAAACAAGTGCTCGCTTCCTCAACTCCATGATCGTCAAGCTCCACTTATAATCTATGGTGGTCAGATCAGTGAAATCTTGAGATCTCTTGTCGTGTGTTAGCCATTAAGCTCTAGATCTCCTGCTGCTAATAGAGGCCCTCACAACCCCTGTTGAGATCGTCCACCAAACCCATAATCTCCTCAATGAGCATGGCCTTCTCACAATCTCATCATCTTCCCGATTAACTCCAACTGCTGTTGCGACATCTCTCTGAACATCTTCTGGCGTCTAAAGCTCAATACTAACGACAACCTTGAACTTGGGTGAATTTTTGTTAGGGGCAAATAAGTCAAGAATTGGTGGGTCCCACAATAAGTCAAAGTTCTTCATCCCAAACACGTTAATTTTGCTGTATTAACCTACGCCAAACAAGCCAACATTGTAAAGTCGAAAAACCATATACACTAGTATGTTCATACTACACAAATAGAACAAAAGAATTATACAAAATGATATTCTTCTTTAAAAGAGAGGAGCAATTCAATAAATAAACACAAATAAGCAGGCTGATATAATTCAAGTTCGATTGTGAGAAAACTACAAAATGAGCTAGCTTATTATTAACTCAGGTTAGTCATTATAAAAGCAGCCACCTGACGGAAAGGAGAAACGAGAAATTGGAAAGGAACTCCTTATGTCGAAATTTTAAAACTTGGCACGGGTCAGAAGAAATTGAGGGCAGGCCCACAAGATTAAGGACCCAATCTTTTGCGCCGTTTAAATGAATCGACCGTTGGAAGTTAAGAAATTACCCCTTTATTGACTTTCTTTCGCACGAAGGGGACCACAAATAGGAATCGACCGTTTCCCTTAAAAACACACCGCCCGATGAAATGAAATCGACGGTCAAGTTTAGTCGAACGTTATACATAAAACACTTTGTGTCCATGAGAAAAGCCGTTGGTTTCTATTTCAACTTTAAAAAACTCGAAGCTTTGCCCAAATTGAAAATGCACCATATTTTATCCCTCATTTTCCATCGAATATCATCTTCTCGCTCTATCTTCACTCAGTAACATCTGGATCTATAATTGGATTCCGATTCTCCATCTGGGTTCTCTTTAATTTTCGGAATCCATCACTGTTTGCTTTTAAATTTCCAATTTTTGAGGCTCTAGTTTGACAAAGATAAATTAGATCAACCATGGTGGTGAAATCTCCTTCTTCTCCGTCTTCCTCTCCGGTGACTATCACGGTCTCATCCGGAGGCAAAGGAAGCGGAAGCAGAAGCATGGGGTTAACCAGTCCGATTCAGCGAGGGTCCATGTCAAACAACCCGAATTCTCCTCTCAGCGGGAAAGCAACTCGAGCTTCAAGCGCCGGAAGGTATTGCTCCGTGTCGAAAGACGGCGCAATAGATGAATCGAACTCCGAATTCGTAACCTACACTGTGCATATTCCTTCGACGCCAGATCGCCAGACGATATCCACTTCACAGACGAGTCTAAACGAAGAAGCGAGGATTCCGGTTATACCTCAAAGGAGCTTCATTTCTGGTACCATTTTCACTGGCGGGTATGATACAGTGACTCGCGGGCACGTAATCGAATGCTCGCTGGAGAGGCCTGAAAGATTGAAGTCTGGGCTTGCTTGCGGAATGAAGGGGTGTGATGAGGTGGCGATTCAGGGGAAATGCGAGTGCGGGTTCAAGATTTGTCGGGAATGTTACTTGGATTGTTTGGGGAGTGCAGGAGGGCGCTGTCCCGGCTGCAAGGAGCCGTACAAAGACGTGAGTGATGGTGACAGCGATGAGGACGAGGTTCTGTCCGAGGCGGATGACCAAGCTCTACCGTTGCCGTCAATGGCAGATTTCAAGTTGGATAAGAGGCTTTCTCTTGTGAAGTCGCTTAAGGCACAGAATCACCAGCCGGATTTTGATCACACGCGGTGGTTGTTTGAGACTAAGGGGACGTATGGTTATGGAAATGCGGTGTGGCCTAAAGATGAGTATGGAGCAGGATCAGGAGCAGCAAATGGGTTCGAGCCACCTCCGGATTTTGGAGAGAGAACTAGGAGGCCTTTGACCAGAAAGGTTGGGGTCTCCGCTGCAATTCTCAGCCCTTACAGGTAATTCAGGTCTCTAGGAGTTTTTATTGTTCTGAAATTTAGAGATATGTTGGGAACTGGTTCCTACCATCTACTTTTGTGGCCACAATTTTGCTTCTGGTTACTTGATTGCCAAAACGTTATATTAAAGCTTTCGGCATCATAATACATTTAGTCAGGGTTGACTAGGAGCCTGAGTTTGTAGTGTAGAAAATAAATGGCAGAATTTATTGCTAAAATATTGGAACACATAGCTCAGATTAATTAAAGCACAGAGAAAAGTAAAGGAGCCTGATTATGCAAAGACTTAAAGAGTGACATGATGGATTGTTGATTGATACTAATTGGCTCAGGAACTCTGTTTTCCTAAATCTGCAGACTGCTTATTATGATACGTCTTGTAGCCCTTGGTTTCTTCCTGGCGTGGAGGATAAGGCACCCAAATCGTGAAGCAATGTGGTTATGGGCATCGTCAACGACATGTGAGCTTTGGTTTGCCCTTTCATGGCTTCTAGACCAGCTACCTAAGCTCTGCCCAGTAAACCGGGTGACTGACCTATCTGTTCTAAAGGACCGCTTCGAATCCCCAAACCTTCGCAACCCAAAAGGCCGGTCTGACCTTCCAGGGATTGATGTTTTTGTTTCCACAGCAGACCCTGAAAAGGAACCGCCTCTTGTTACAGCAAATACCATTCTGTCGATCCTTGCTGTAGACTACCCGGTGGAAAAACTTGCTTGCTATCTCTCAGATGACGGAGGGGCTCTTTTGACTTTTGAAGCTCTAGCAGAAACGGCTAGTTTTGCAAGAATTTGGGTCCCCTTTTGTAGGAAACACAAGATAGAACCTAGAAACCCAGAGGCGTATTTCGGACAGAAACGCGATTTTCTGAAGAACAAAGTGAGGCTTGATTTTGTCAGGGAAAGGAGGAGAGTGAAGAGAGAGTATGATGAATTTAAGGTAAGGATCAATTATTTACCAGATTCGATAAGGAGGAGATCAGATGCTTACAATGCACATGAGGAGCTCAGAGCAAAGAAGAAACAAATGGAAATTGGAGGCAATCCTTCGGAAACTGTTAAGGTAGCAAAAGCTACTTGGATGTCAGATGGTTCTCACTGGCCTGGAACCTGGGCTTCAGGGGAACCAGAGCACTCTAGAGGAGATCATGCCGGAATAATTCAGGTATATCAATTTTCCCTCCAATTTACAGTCTGTAGTTTTGTTTTATGGGTCTTGATTTCAGCTGCTGAAAGTTTGAAACTTTGGTGCAGGCAATGCTAGCTCCACCTAATGCTGAGCCAGTTTACGGTGCGGAAGCTGATGGAGAGAACTTAATAGACACAACAGAAGTTGACATCAGATTGCCAATGCTGGTTTATGTTTCTCGAGAGAAAAGACCGGGATATGATCACAACAAGAAGGCTGGAGCCATGAACTCTCTGGTTCGAACGAGTGCAATCATGTCGAATGGACCATTCATTCTTAATCTTGACTGTGATCACTACATCTACAATTCCTTAGCTCTCAGGGAAGGAATGTGCTTCATGCTTGATAGAGGTGGCGACAGAATCTGTTACGTTCAGTTTCCGCAAAGGTTCGAGGGGATCGATCCGAGTGACAGATATGCAAATCACAATACTGTCTTCTTTGATGTCAGCATGAGAGCTCTTGATGGACTACAGGGTCCAATGTATGTTGGGACAGGCTGCATTTTCAGGAGAACTGCTCTCTATGGTTTTAGTCCACCTAGAGCAACAGAACATCATGGATGGTTTGGCAGAAGAAAGATCAAGTTGTTACTGAGGAAACGCAAGGCAACAAAGAAGGCTGAGGACGAAGTGACACTGCCCATAAATGAAGATGATGATGATGCAGATATTGAGACTCTGCTTCTTCCGAAAAGGTTTGGTAATTCTACTTCTCTTGCTGCATCAATTCCTGTTGCAGAGTTCCAGGGCAGGCTACTTCAGGATTTGCAAGGGAAAGGAAATCATGGCAGACCGGCAGGTTCTCTAGCTGTTCCACGGGAGCCTTTGGATGCTGCAACTGTTGCCGAGGCAATAAGTGTCATCTCTTGCTTCTATGAGGACAAAACTGAGTGGGGCAAAAGGGTGGGATGGATATATGGCTCTGTGACTGAAGATGTTGTCACTGGTTACAGAATGCACAACCGCGGGTGGAGATCAGTGTACTGCGTCACCAAGAGAGATGCCTTTCGAGGAACAGCCCCAATCAACTTGACTGACAGGCTTCATCAAGTCCTTCGCTGGGCAACCGGCTCTGTGGAGATTTTCTTCTCAAGGAACAACGCACTTTTTGCAAGCCGGCGCATGAAATTCCTGCAGAGAGTGGCATACTTCAATGCGGGAATGTACCCTTTCACTTCTATGTTTCTTCTGGTCTACTGCGTGCTACCGGCTCTTTCTCTATTCTCGGGCCAGTTTATTGTGCAATCCCTTAGTGTGGCATTCCTGATATATTTGCTAGCCATCACACTCACACTATGCCTGCTCGCAATCCTTGAGATCAGATGGTCAGGAATCACTCTCCATGATTGGTGGAGAAATGAGCAGTTCTGGTTGATCGGCGGAACAAGTGCTCATCCTGCTGCGGTGGTGCAAGGGATATTGAAGGTTATTGCTGGAGTTGACATCTCCTTCACATTGACATCCAAATCCGCGGCAGCTGAGGACGGAGATGATGAATTTGCAGAATTATATGTGGTCAAGTGGAGTTTCCTGATGGTCCCTCCTATCACTATTATGATGATCAACTTTATTGCTATCGCTGTAGGTGTAGCAAGAACCATATACAGCCCATTCCCGGAGTGGAGCAAGCTGGTTGGAGGTGTGTTCTTCAGCTTCTGGGTGCTTTGCCACCTCTTCCCATTTGCCAAGGGATTGATGGGAAGGAGAAGGAAGATCCCGACTATTGTTTTTGTGTGGTCTGGTTTGCTCGCCATCATCATTTCCTTGCTGTGGGTGTACATAAGCCCTCCTTCTGGAAAGCAAGATTACATGAAGTTCCAGTTCCCTTGAATGAACCCACTTCCTCGTTTCTAGTCAACAAAAGTGAAGTTCCTCAGCTTCACTAAGATTTTTATTCTTTTGGTTCACCTATTATTTTGTACTAGCATTTTTATTAATACGGTATATGTGCTTGTACTAGTCTTTTACTAGTATTGTATGGATACGTTTTGTGGATCAGAAAACATTGACTACTAGTAGGACTCTGCAGAGATTTCATTCCATATATTTGCTGGGTTGAGAGAAAATGAAGCCTCTTATGCGCACAACATAAAATACGTCACAAAAACACCCGAGTACTTGGTTAAATATTATTTTTTGTGTATTTAAATTTTACATATACATATATAAAATTCAATAACCTGTTACGAATGGACGAGTATATGCTCATCCAATGGCTCTCACCCATTCGTTATCGTATGGGACGATGAGCAATTGATTTCCCTTTTAATATAAAGGCCTTTGACTAACTCATGCGGCTTAATCCCTTAACTCAAACTCAGCTTATGTTACTGTTTTACTTCGGAACTTGTTACGAGTCAATCTAATCACAGCATGTATCATTAACGACGTCAATCTCTTTTGAATGCTTAGGGATGTGACTCATGTGAGAGACTTAAGTACACAATAAGGGAAAGAACATGGGCAAGTACAACATTGAGGGAAACAATAGATTAAACATAAATTGCTTCTAGATTCATACCAGAAAAACAAATACTCTTACGTTTCAGAAATGTTAAAACATTTATGTGGGCACCCTTATTTAGGTGCTAAGAATTTTATTCCATTCTTTCAATTTTGCCCTTCTTATTCAATCTACTCCTCTCTCTCTCTCTCAGACTATTGCTGCTTTAACAATTATCTCTTTGCTTCCACCTCAACAACAAGCTCTGCTCCTTCTCCTTTCAACACTGCTGTTGTCTTCGGCTTTGGTCTTCACTTATGCGAGAAGGCCCAACTAATCGATCTTCCCCACCGAATCAATCTTCACTGTCGAATCGATTTTTGCCGCCCAATGTATCTTCGCTGATGAATAGATCTTTCGTCGTCAAATCGATTTTCAACGCCCAATCAATTTTTGCTGCCAAATCGACCCCAATATTCATCGTCGCTGCCAAATCAACCTTCTAAGTTTCAAATTGGCATCGACCTTCTGGGTTCCAAATTAACTTTTGACCAAGCTCACTATCTCACTCTCCTAAACTTCTGTTTCAAATTCTCACTCTATTGGCACAAATGGTGAACAAAGTATCTCACTACTCATATGTTATTCGAGTAGTAGAAAGAAATCCCTAAAATCGAGTTTAGAAAAGGAACTGATCAATTGCATGGATTTTGGTGGTCGAGGGTAATATAGGAAGTTGATTCCATAAGTTTACTAAAAAGAAAAATGTTACATTTTTTTTATAACTAAAAAATGAATACATTTCATTTTTTTTAGGAGTACAAATTTTATAGAGAACTTTTTTTGCCAAATACTCTGCCAATCCTTGTTGTTTCCCTTGTTAGTGTTCCAGTCCTCAACATTGCAAAACATTCAAATCACAGACATTATGATTCATAAGTTGGATGGATTGACTTGTAACGCAGTTGCAAAGTTAGACGAGTAACATTAGCTGAGTTTGTGTTAAGGGACTAACTAGAATGTGTTCATCAATTTAAGGGATCCCTCAGGTATTTAGGCACATAACAGTCACGATGATGGATTTAACAGAAGGTAATCGAGATGCTCGCACAAGCAGACACCAGAGAGGATGACAAATCATGCAAGCATCTCCGAGCCACTCTGCTGATCAAATATGCGGCGGCGCTTTTTGTAAAAGCATAAGTGGCGGGATATGAATGTTGAGTTTGTGTAGAACTCTTACTGCTTGTATACTTATCTCTTTAGCTAGAATTAGTGTTCAACTTTAGCTACAAGTCTACTTGGCTTAACTGTCAAGAAAGGCTATAAAATGTATCTACTGCTGAGACTGCAAAATAGATCAAATACAAAAACATCAATGTTCAATCTCCTCTTAATTCTTTACACTTTTCTTCTCAGAATCTCCGAGGTCCGCCAAATCTCTAATTTTGTGGGTCGCCTTAAAAGTTATTATCTCCCCTCTCACTTATCGAAACAATTAGTTACTTTCTTTCTTCGACTCCTAATTTGCTTCTATCAAGAGGGGTTAGGTTGGATCTCGTGGACCCTCTGCGGCACACATACTCGGTATCGAAAATCCTTGCCCAACATTTAACTTGGTTCTCATGGCGGTACGCTCGCCAAAATCACCTGTCGAAACCAGTCCTTCCAAGTTCCAATTGGCAGCTAGTAGGATCCAATCAGGTAGACGTTTGTTTATATGCGCTCTCCATGTGATTAACGTTATTGTGTTGCTGGATTTGTACGAGTTGGTCTCAGGCCATTTAAACATTATTTGGACGGAGTCACTTTGCTTATCTCCCGGTGGTTCCGAAAGTCCAACCCATCTAGCTATGCACCGACTAGAAAGTATCCACCAAACACAGTTGTCAGCCTTCCAGCATCGAAAGTTGAGGTGAGTTTCTTTGTCCAATCTAGTTTTTCCTCTATTTTTATCATTTGTTTCTTAGTTCAATTTCGTTTTTCATCTGTTTCTTTGTTCAATTTGCTGAAATTTGGCTAGTTGGATATGTATGTGTGTGTGTCTATTGGCAACCCAGTGTCTAACGACCACAAACCCAACATATTTGGAGTTAGAAGGAAAATGAAAACAAAAAGGAACATAGATCGCCTCTTGTTATGTTTTTCTTAGGTTCTCTATGTCGTTATTTTATTTCTTGAAAAGAAATAAGGGTGCAGTTTTTTTTTAAATATTTTCTCACTATGTATATTTTATGTTTGACATGGACTTTTGTTTTCTATTGCTCAAATAATGGAATGAAAATATATATATACATAAAGATTTCGATGGTGAAAATTATAATATTGATACTATTATTGGTCATGGTGTTTTTATGTGATATACTAGATGATTGGCATGTTCTTATTAAGGATTATAATAAAGTGTAGAAATTTTTTTTTCCTATATTGCATATTTATAGTGTGACACTTTCTTTATGATATTAGACTATAGGCTAGTAATAAGTGAAAATTTTTTGGAATGTGAACTTTTAAAGATAATTTAGATTGTTATAATTTGGCTTAAAGAGCAAATTTACCACACCCAAAACTTACCAATGGTCCAAATTCTCCACCAATGTTTTCATCAGCCAAACACTTTTTAGAGGAAAATTGCTATCAACATTGTTATTGCTTTTGCAAATAGAGGTGGGAACCGGTTAGGACCGGCCCAGGACGGGCCCCCGCCCAGCTAGTCCTAGTCCTGGGTCACTAGGACTAGGCTCGGCCCGATTGGAGGCGGGGCGGGTTTGGTTATTTTTTTATAAAAAAATTAGAACCATAATTAATTATATAGGTCATAAATATTTTTAAGAAAAAACACCATCTCCAGTGTAAGTTTTATTAAATTAAAAAATCAAATGGCACTTACAAATAATCAGAACGGGTCTTACATTTTAAAATGGCAAAAACGTTCCAAAAATTATGAATAATAGAAATTTATGATCTGTGTTGAACAACATAATCATATCAAATACAAACTACATGTATGATTGAAAAAAAAAATTCAAGTCTTGATATCGGATATTACCTTCTCAACCGAACTCTTTTGGTCTTGCTGCTGAAGTGCTGCGATGCCCCAATCTCAGTTGCACACGCATACTTCTACCGCGTTGGGTGTCAATCTTGATCGTTTTTCTGATATCACCCGTTTTCCGACACTAAACGTTGCCTTGGATGAGATGATCGATACTGGAACGGCTAGAATCTCCTGTGCGATTATTGACAAGATCAGAAACCTTGATCTATTTTATTTCCACCACTCCAAAATGTCAAGGTCGCTTGCCTCGAACGATGTGTTGAGATAGTCATCGACCTCAGCTAATCCCGATGTCGTCGGTCGGGGTCATTTGAGCATTTGGAGGGCCAGGTTAAATTTTGAGGAGATTGATCTCCTTGGATGCTCGGTTTAAGGAGCTTCGGATCTTACCTTATCCGAATGCCGCTCACAATATAACTTGTATAAAAAATGCAAGTACTCGGAAGCAATAGTAGTCATAGTCAAAACATTTATATGAGACATTTCTAAATAAGTATGAAAAATTCCTTCAAACAATATTGTTGTGCCCGTTAATTTGACATATGGGTCAAGTAAAGAAACGACTAAAAAGATAAGTGAAATGTTTTCAAAATATTAAAGCAACTTAGCCCGTATGTCTTCGACAGTCGGTTTTAACAACTCGTCGTCTTTAAACTAATGTAAAGCATATGTGATGTTCATTAAATGAAACAAAACTTGATAAGTGGTTGGGTAGTAAACAGCAGGAAAAAAAATTCAGTTGCCTCATAAAAAAACTTAAGCAATTCACCGGTTTTGGAACATTTGTCCCAAACTTCAGTCGTAAGAAATTCACAACCCATTTTTAAATTCATGAAATGTGATAATAAATTTGCATATGGGAATGCATTTTGCAACATAAAAAATGTAGAGTTCCAGTGGGTTGGGCAATCTAATTTAAACCGTTTCCAAGAAAATAATTTTTTATTTTCAATACAAAAGCTTTTAAATTCACAAAAAACAGCAGGTCTGGACATCAAATATTTTAATGAGTTTTGAATAGGCAAAATTTCATTTTGGAGAACTTCTAAACCCTTTTGCACACAAATGTTCAAAATATAACATATACATCTAATGTGAAAGAATGCACCGTTGAGAGGTGGTTTTAAATTTTGACTCAAAAGACGAGCGAGAACATCATTATTTGAAGCATTATCAAATGAAATACACAGGACTTTATTAGTATAAAAATAATCACGCAAAGTTTCTAAGATGCAATTAAATATTTGATAATCAGTATGATCTGTTTCAATCACCTTAAATGACAAAATTATTTTTGCATTATCCAATCAGAATCAATCCAATGAAAAGTAACACAATAGAATGATTTACCTATAGGTGATGTCCACATATCAGAAGTAAATGCCACACAATGATCAAGAGCAGAAAAATAAGCTTGCAAATCTGATTTTCCTGCTTCAAATTGTCTAAAGCTTTCTTTCCTAGCGGTTTTCCTAGATATTTTTCTACATGCAGGATTTAATTGTAATTTTATCCAATATTCTAGGTGGACATTTTCAGCTTGTGAAAAAAGGTTTTTCAGTAAGTATCATCCAATTTGCCATACTTTCTTTACAAAATTGTTGGTTAAAACAAAATATACCTGGACCATTGGCGCCGGTTGTAGACCCAAGTTATGTTTGTCCTCCAGAACTATGCCCGACACTGGGGAGGACGTTAGGATGTTGATTTTCAATATACCGCTTCAGCATTCCAGTGCCGGAATTTTTTTTATGCACCAATTTTTTCCGGCAATGTTTGCATTTCCCGTACCTCGACTCCCCTTCGTGTATAAGTTCATAATGCTCCCAAACCCAAGCAGTTAGTTTCGTGGATTTACCTTATGATTCGGTTTTCTCCACGGCGGGTCTATGACTTGTAGGCGTTGGTTCTGTTAACGGATTCTCGGACGCCATTGCATCCAACTCTTCCACTTCATCATTGGATAATTGATCGTCGAGACCCAAATCATAATTCGTCATATCGATTCCGACATCATCGTCGTGCAACTTTTGAATTGAGATGCCTTTATCGATGGGCCGAGAATAACGACAAAACAAGGCTTGGAGGCTGGTGGTGCGGGAAGATAAACTCTCTGTCGACTTGCCCTTTCCTTTTGAAGCCATGACTCACAAACTAATAGTAGTGATTAATACAAAATCAAGAGGAGATTATGAAGATATTAAAGTGAGATTAGTAAGAAATTTGGATGAGATTAAAAAATAAGGAGAATACTTGAGAGAATATAGTAAAGGAAGAAGAGAAATTGAGTGATTGTGTGAGGATTGAGTGAAAATGGCATTGGTATTTATAGGGGAAAGGAAAAAATTAGTTTGATCAAAAAGTCCTTGAAATTTAATTGTTGGGAGGGGTAAAAATGGAAATTTGGGAGCTAAAATGTAGCAGAAAACCGTTGGAAGGCCTGCTGTGTAATTAACCTTTTTAAAAAAAAAATTTGCAGGGAGCCGTTGTGCAGCAGGAGCCGTTCGGCGCTAGTGGCCAGTTCGGTTCGGGCCGGTCCAGGGCGGCGGGAAGAGGCGGTCCAGGTCACGCGGGTCACGGGTTTTTAATCGGCCGGGGCAGTCCATTTTGAGCATCCTCCTCCTCTCGAGCCCATATTCGGCCCACACCTTTCCGGGCTTTAGCGGGGGCGAGCCGGGGCGGGTTTGACTAGGTCGGTCAATGTTTGACTTCCGGGTTCGGTCCGGTTTGGACCGGGTTGACTGACTCGGCCCACGTCCCACCTCTATTTGCAAATCTGCCACTTGTCTATTAAATGACCATCAAATGTAGGGGAAAAATGACCATACTGGTCTCTAAATCTACGCCTTTCTAACTAATGCTCAAATTTTGCCTATTTGGGTAGTCATCATGCCCTTGTTTTCACCATTGTTCGAATATGCTATCATTCTTGTTCCCAAAACCCCATTTGGGCCATAAACTATAGTTGTTAACCTTTTCATGCCCACAACTAGCAAATGCTTACTCTAGCATGATTTAGCCTATGGCTAAGTGGACCATAACCCCAAGGGTCACTCATCCTCCAGTGGCAGTGTTGTCAAACAGCGGCAGATTTATGGGGTTCTAATTCCCAAAGGCTATTCAACCCACAAGCTTCAATTTAGTGGCCGGACCAGGATTTAAAGCTCAGGGGGCAAGGAAGGGACAAGTGATAGAGTAAGAGCAATCAAAGACGATGGCGAGGTTGAGTAGCGAGTAGAGTAAGTCTGGTAAATGGTACTTGGGGATTTGCCAATTTGGCAGTTTGCCTATGACTTGCAAGATATTGAAGGTTAAAGAAATAAAATAAACGACACTGTTTGGGTTTTGAGATGGAAGGTATAATTACCATCTCGGTCATATTTATGAATGTATGTTTCACTTCCCCTTATCTTTATATTCTTCCACTGGTTCGGGGTAGGTAAAATTCACACCTGGTCCTTAACTTCTCACAAAATTGTCAACTTAGTACCTTATATTTACACAATTTCAAAATTCCCAGGGGCAGCAGCACCCCTTCGCCCCTATGTGGTTCCGCCACTGCTTCAATTATTTATATTCAATTTTGCACACAAACACACACTCAAATAAATTGAATTAAACTTATGGTTCTAAATGGCAACATAAAACCTTAGATTAGTTTGATGCTCAAATCGATCAATATGTTATGTTTGGATCAATTAACCATTGGATTATTGTTGTCCAAACTGAGGTCCACTAAGCCTACCCATTGGTTGGTCACATTCATGGCCGATAGTGGCCGTCAAGCACTCACACAGTTACAGGCTAGAAGGTTTGTTCTTGGATTCAAATAATTTGGATCTGATGGTGTCCTTAACGAAGCTTCAGTTTCATGCCCATTTAACCATACAAAAATTGCAGAAATATCAAATTTGACACTAATGTTTTAGGTAGTAAGCGGATATGCCATTATATATATATATATATATTTTGCCCAATCTCTCACTAAAATTTTAATATAGGCCGAATATGCGGCTACTTGTTAGAAAAATAATGAAAAATGGTAAAAATAACAGGTTTTAAAATCTTGACGTTATTATACATCTTTAAAAAACTATCAAAACCTTTGAGATTTTTGCCAAAAGAAAGTCTGATCTCTGTCATCAGCGCTTCAGCCCTATTGCTATTTCTATCACTAGAGCCCCAACCCCATCGCCGCCCTCCCTTTGTTTCTACTGTCTAGTCTCCTAACTAACATTCTTGATAGAGAGAGTGTGTGTGTGAGTTTAATTACAAAAATCTTTAAAGTTTGTTAAAATTTATATAGTCACTTTAAAATTTCAAAACTTATTATTTTTAACATTTTTAATTGAATTTTTAATGTTTTCTATTAGATTTTTAACGGCCAATGACATATCCACTCTTAATTTGAGACTTCAGTGACATATCTAGCCCATTTTAAAACATTAATGAGAGATTGGGGAAAAAAAAACTATAATGGCATATTCACTCCTAACCCAAAACTGTAGTGAAAATTTTGATATTTTTGACTTTAACTAAATGAAGAAACCCATCCACAAGACTACCGAAGCAAAACTAAGGAGTACTTACATTGTATGATGAGATTCAAGACAACCTGCACAAAACATTACAAACTTAAATGTTAGCAAGAGTTCAATATAAACACACACGCACACACACAATAAAAAAAAATTCCAATTGAAAAACAATAAGAACTCGCCTTATTGGATTTGACTCGAATGATTGTGGTCCAAAATGCTAACAAATAAAACAGAATTTTACTAAAACGTTCAAGTGGAGTGCGAATTAAATAAATGTGAGACAATGGACCAAGAAGCTGACCAAGGTTACAAATTGGGGATTTTATTTGGAATTGTTTTGATTTTTTTAACAATCGTAATGTCCTAAAATCATCTACACTGTAATAAGATTATCCCTAAAAAAAATTTCTGAAAACAAGTATAATGGCTTAAATAGTAAATTATCACCCAAAACCGGCCAAAAGTGCATATTTCTCACCAACGTTTTCATTGGCTTAAATTTCACATCTGACGGTTTTTTTTTTATGCCGCTAATTAATTGCCACTAACGCTAAATGAAGGAGAAAATGACAGTTTTGATCCCTGGTTGTTTGTGTTTCTTCTACCAGCTCCCTAACCTTGCTCATCTGGTGATCACTCCCTTGTCTTCACTAGTCTAGTATGCTACTGCCCTTTTGGATAGTTGATTGCCTTTGATGGCTAACAATTTTTGTAGGCAAAACTATCAAATTTGCCACTAAAGTTTTGTGTTGGGAGCGGATATGTCATTATAATCTTTTTTTTTTTTTGCCCAATCTCTCACTAATATTTTAAAATGAGCTGGATATGTCTCTGAAGTTTCAAATTAAAAGTGAATATGTCACTAGCTATTAAAACTCTAATGAAAAATGTTAAAAAACCAATGAAAAATATTAAAAATAACATGTTTTAAAATTTTAAGGTGATAATGCAAGTTTTAACAAACTTTAAAAACTTTTTGTAATTAAACTCTCTCTCTCTCTCTCTCAAGAAAGTCAGCTAGGAGATTAGACAATAGAGATAGAAGGAGGGCAATGAAGTGGTTGGGGCGCTCGTGATAGAGCTAACAACATGGCTGAAGTGCTGATGGCAAATATCAGACCATCTTTTGGCAAAAATTTCAAAAGTCCTGATTTTTTTTAGAAATACATAATAACTCCAAGATTTCAAAACCTACCATTTTTTCCTTTTTGTGTTTTTTTTCTAACTGGAAATGACATATTCGGTCCATTTTAAAATATTAGTTGGAGATTGGGCCAAAAAAAAACTATAATGGTATATCTGCTCCCTATCCAAAACATTAGTGACAAATTTGATATTTATGCCTTTAGTTAATTGTAGAACCTGTTCCCTTCGAGTTTAAGCATTTTTTTAACTGGTATTTTACAAATATGGTAGTGGATCTGAAGATTGGAATGCAGTATTGTCTGATAATTACTGGTATCTCGAGTTACCTGCGTTGGATATTACTTTTAACTGTTTTACTTCAGGGTGTTTAATAAGTGGTTAAAAGACACTGACATCCATAGCTTAGCTGAGTTCAATATGACAAGCCTGGCAGCAGAAATGGACTTGAGTTGGTTCCTCTTCAAGAAAGGAACAACAAACGTCCCAAAAGGTTTTAAAGCACCTCCCTTGCCATCGTAAGAATAAGATTGGCACATTAATGTGATTTTTTGCAGCAAGACATTGATGTCCGACTCACACATGCTTAACTTACTCAAAATTTGTTCTGTACATAAAGGGAACCAGCTCAGACTCAACAATCCTCTGATGTGCCCATCTTTAGGAATAATGAAAAAACAACAAATCTGCATGCTCCCTTCAAAATCAGACCCTACCTTAATTTAGCATAATCTCCAAGCGGTCCAACTGTTCACAATCACAAATCGCAATCATAGGAAGAATTTAAAACCTCTACTTGTCATAACTCAGTGTGAATGTATGTCCACAGCTGCCATGAGGGCTTTGAAGTTACTTGAATTCTCTCAATTCACCACAGTAAATCTGAACGTACATTTTCCAGAATCTTCAACCTTTCTGTTATATCCAGTGTCTGCTACTACTACCGCAAGTATGATAATGATCTGACTCTTGTCTTGGTTTGTTCTTTTTTAACTTTCTGCTCTCTCTTTTTTTTTATTCATTTGATTTGACCTGAATAATGAAATTCTCTATTCCTCAGGAATTATGACTAGAGTATCTGTTTAGGTTACCATGATGCTATTCTTTTATTCGCCGGTCCAGTTCTTCAATCAATTGTTAGGTTACAGTGCCCAGCCCTAGCATATATATAATATAACAAAAAGAAGATGCATTTGGAAATAGGGAATAATCTAATTGGTCCCATATGACCTGGCTTATGCTTCGTTAGTTAGTCCAATGATGATTTCTAGCTGTAAAGGTTCCATTCCGAAGGCCACAAAACACTCTAAACCTACCTCAATGGTCTCCCCTTTATCTTGTTGGTCCTTCCTTTCTTCCTTCCCTCACGTGGCAGAAAGTGAAACTAGACGCTTCAAGATTTAAATAAAGGTTATGGTTTAACATCTTGAAGACAAGTGTCTTCATGATAGTTTCAGGTGATGGTTGAGCTACCAAAATTGGCTAGTCTATGAGACATTCTGCAGATGAGATCAGCAGTTTGTGCTGCAGTTTCTGTCTCCATGTCCTTCCCCACAACAAAACAGTTGTGTGTTCCCTACATATGCGTTTGTGCTTCAACGCTAGCCATGTTGGATCTTCTTGCCTGGAAATCAAGCTTTGGATTTTCAGTTTCTTGTTAAGATCCCTTATTTTATTACTCAATAAGTAGAACGGACTATTACAACCAAAGGTTCTGGGGACCAGTTTGATTGAGATGAGAATTGGCATGTGGGTGTACCCAAATAAACGATCTTTTTACTCCCTGTTTTCTTCTCATGGAAATTGTGGGAATCTTGAGCTAACGGGGGAAAAAACAAAAAGATTAATTACAAAGGGAGAAGAAAATTCTGAACACCAATAAAATAAATAAATAAATAAATAAGCAGACGCCAATTCCATCCACATGAATAACCAACTGCGCTATAGATCAAAATAAATGGGCTACAACTTACATTGCACCGACTAGAAACACGTAACGATGACTCTTGTTTTTTATCAAAGAAAATGTAGGAGCAACAATTGCTGAGCCAGCTTTTTTAGGGATAATTTTCCATTTGCTTGGCTGGCTCCAAATGATTGGAAGCAAATTACACATTAGGATATGATTAGAATAATAATGTCAGGCCACAGCAGCGTCTGATCTGTTGCTACGTCCTGATCAGACTTGATTAAGAATGTCTAAAAATTGAAAGCAACAGCTAAGCAGATTTAGCTACCCAGATTTTGTTTCTCTTTAAATACGTAGTAAAGTAAGTACATCTATCTGTCCAGCCCTGTGGTAAGATCAGGGCCGTCCAGAAAAGGGGCAAACAATGATTTGAGCCGTGTGATTGTGCAAGGCTGGAAGCAAGTAGGCCACGTGTGATGCGAGGGCAAAAGGAATCGGTCCCAATCTCCAACTTTGTACATTTCCTACGCAACAATGACATCCGGTCCCTGCTTCCTATTGATTACTCGATTCCATTTCTTAACTTGCGCCTCCATCTAGCTAACCCAATCACCCAAACACACATAAAAAACTAAAAAAATCGTTCACTCTGTCTCTGTGGGTGGATAGGATAGAAAAAAGTGATTAAATAATCACACTAATCTATATAAACTAGAAAAGGGACAGATTTAAGGGTTAGGCGGAAAGGGAAGGAAAAAGCCCAAGTGCGGAAACAGAAAAAGATCGGGGACTTAGTTGGACGCCACGAGAGTTCAGAGTTGAAACAACAAAATGGCCTATAACAACTCCACTAGGATTCTTCCAATGCTTGCAAGTGAAGCATGCTCTCGCCTGTCCAGCCGGCACCGGATCTCGAAGTCTCAATTCTAAGCTCTAATATTGTTCAATACGAAACCATATTATAGTAGCTTCGCAGTTTGGAGGCTGGCCGAAAGGGTTAAGTCAATAAAACACCAAGTCGATTAATTCCAGGAGAAGTTGGAAATCACAATCTTAATTCACTCTTACAAGGCCGACAATCCCACGTTACTAAAATATCCAATCCCCGCAATACTCAAAAGAGTTTGTCGAATAAAAAAGTGATTTAAATGTGTTCCCAAGGCATTGAGATTTGAGAGAGAAAATTTAAAGAAAAGAAAAGCTAGGGTCAGGGAAAGAAACTTCTGCCAAAAAACTGGTGTGGAAGCCTTCTACCTACCAGCGCGCAACATAAATTTGTATTGCAATTTTAATCCCTCTAAAAGTTTCCACTTACACTCTGATGACCAACCAAGGGTTTAGACTTTAGACGAATGCCACTCGTTTAGATAACAAACACATGACGCATGAGAACTCAAGTCAAATGTGTCCATTAACACCTAACACAACACCTGCTCAGATAAACGGCTAACTGTCATCTCTGGAAACACGACGCGAAAAGTGCAAGTATCCCTAAACCACTGGAAGAGAGTTGTAATTAGTCCTGGTAAAGGAAAATTGCAAGAATATGTGACAAATTGAATATCAGGTGTTTTTCTTTTTATTTTCTCAGAGGCATGAAATACAATAGAATACAAATGGCTATGTGAACTGGGTCGGTGAGGAATGTGGAGTGGTGAAAAATTAACAAAAATGTCCAGATGATATATCACAGTAACAGCCAACAACTAAAAGACATTGAAATAATAAAGAGAAGATATGATATGAGGGGAAAAAATTGAAACTTTAAAACGGAAAAAAAAAAAATAGTTCGTGGTGGAATTTACCGGAGACGAGTCAATGCGAGTTTCCATACAAATCGTAAGGGGCCCACAAAGTGTCGAGAGGGCACGGCCGCCGTGAATCCAGGCGGAGCCACGGCTTGCCGCTGCCCGACCAATGCAAGAGACTCACCGGGCCGGGATGAAGGTCCCGGCAGCTACCCTTCACATTATCGCCACCTAACCCGTGTTGGTTCCACCGGTGCTCGATGGGCGCCACGTGTCCCGCAAACACCAACAGAAACGGCGGCAGCGAGCCCAGCTCGTAGATCCGCTCACTCTTCTGGATTTCCATCCATCTCTCTATCCGTTTCGTGTACCCGACCCGCCGCCATTTCCCCAGATCTATCACCATCACTCCCGTGTTGAAATAGCAAGGCTTTCTGCCCTTGAACGCGCCGTGAAACCTCTCTTCAGACCAGAAACTCGCCGTGAAGTACTTGGTGAAGTTGGCGTGGCAATATTCCGGGGCTCCGATTGTCCTCGAACCCAAGCTCGTCCCCCACAGCTTGGCGATGTCATCGACAACTACAAGATCGGAGTCCAAGTATATCACCCGGCGAACACACGGCTCCAGAAGATCCGCCAAGTAATTCCTGGCGTAATTCAACGGCTGCTCCAGCGCTTGCCGGACGGAAGTGGAGATTAAATTCCGAACACTCGCTGGGTCGAAATAGTAAACCTTGAATTTCAATTGCGGAAAAGTTGATTGTACAAGTGATTCCAGATTTGACTCGGAGACCAGAAAATGAAAGAAAATGCTCTCCGGACACTTCGAGTGCTGGAGAATCGAATGAACGGCGGCGACTGAGCCACGGAGGTACTCCACATCCAGGGTTATCGCCACGTGGACCAACGACGGATTGCAAACTCCGGTGGTTCTCTCAACGGTGTAACTGCATTCATCGGCATTGCCGAATTCGGATGCCACCCTGAAGGAGAACCGAGCGAGCGAGTCAGGGATTGAATCTGGCGAAGAAGACGACCGGAGATGGGTGGATCGAATAGCTTCAGCCGGCGGAAAAGACTGGAGTGAAGGCGAAAGGACGATCATTACCATAGCCACGGAGAAAAATCCAGAGAATCGCACTAACCAGAGCATCCTACCGCCGTAAATCGCTCTCCGCTTCCTCTTTTTGGATTTGAAATCTAATCGATCCAAAGGCAAAGAGGAGCGAACAAACGACAGGATTCCTTTAAGGTCCGCCAGCCTTATTGTGAAGAAGGAAAGTAGAGAATCAATTTCTTGTTTCCCTCTGCTTCAAAGCAGAAATTGCCGTGGGAACGAAGCGAACCTTGGAGGATAAAGAATGGTGAAGAGAATCCATGAATTGGACCAGGGCGCAAGTTAAGTGGGTCGGCGCTACAGTCAGCTACCGTGCGCTTTATTTAAGGTGGCCGCTTCTTCTTCTCTGTGACGCTTATCTCTTCTATCTTCGGCAAGAGGATGATGGGCGAAGCAGAAGAGGACACAGCCGGTGGGAGAGTGGTGAGAGGCTCCCTTCCAGCTTTGCGTTTCCCACCGAAGAAATAGTATATACAAGCGAGGAATTTACTTATTAAGTTACAATTATAAATGGAAGTTGAGTAATTGAATGGGTTAAAATACACCATTTGTTCCAAACTTTTTTAATTTCTAGAACAAATTGGTTCCTAAACCATTTCATTGCATATTAGTCCAAAATCTTTATAATTCGTTGTACATTGATCTCTAATCTTAGGCAAAATTAGGTTTATATAATAACCCAATTTACACATAGAAACAACTGATAGTTTTACATGTTTCATTAATTATCAAAAAATTATGATGGATTTTGAATTTATTGAAAGATAATTACCAAATAATTTAATCTATCAACTCTCACTTAACCATCTAAGATCAATTTTTTTAATTCTAATTTAAACTATTCGGTAACTATCACCTAGGATCAGGAAGTTCATTTTATGTTATAATTTTCTTACAATTAATGAATGATTTAAATTATTAATTTTTCTCCCAATATATTAGATTTTCAAGTCAACTCAAACTTACATAAGGTTAGAAAACAATATGCACTATAAAGATTTAAGGTAAATTGCACCTGTGGCTTCTAACATTTTATTATTGTCCTATTTTAGACTCTAACCTTAAAACCTTACATGAGATATCCTCAACTTCAATTTTTTATTATATTTTAGACCTTTGAAGGACAAAAAGGACAGAAAGTGTTAAAATTGACGAAATTGGTTACGTGGCATGCCAATGTGAGCTATTTGCTACGGTGGGACTAACATGGAAAAGATAGAAAAAAAGAATAAAAAGTTAATAATAGCCTAGGTCCCTGATTTTTCAACTTCTTCCCTTCCTGAAAACCTTAACTTTTCCTCACTAGACTACTGCTCCCCCTGCTCAATGCCATTCCAGCCACCAGCCTTAGTGTCACCAATGATCTTAGCTCGTTATCCCTGATTTGCCGTGCCACAGTCCCCCCTTTGAGCCACACCACCGTTCCCCATCAAATTTGCCCATCCAAACCCACCATCATCCCCCCATCACCCTCCACAACCGTCTTTGATTTGAATAGAAACCAGAAACCAAACCCTAAACCCGCCTGAACCCTCTAAATTCGAGGAAATGATTATGACAGATTCAACGATAGTGAGGAAACGACAAAGACAATGATAGATGTGACTGTGTGGCAGGGGTTCAAATCGTTAGTCTAATTCGAATCAAAGGTTGGGAAGAAAAGGTCATTCAATTGAGGAGGTGAGCACAATTAGTGGGGGAAACAAATGGTGAGCGAAATCGAGGACAGTGTAGGCAAATGGCATATGAAATCAGACAAAATTGTTGGCAGCGATTGGCCGAAATCAAGGCTTGCAATCAAACAAAATCCCACCGGATTAATGGAGGGAGGATTGACAAGTGAATGAATAAAGAAACGAGGGGAAGAGGAGTAGCAGATAAGGCCAAGGCCAGACGCAGCTGGGGATGGCTGAAGGCGACAGGGGACGGATGAGAAAGAAGAGATATGGGCTAACCTCGAATATGTCCTAAATTTTTTTCATTTTTTGTAACATAAGCCCTAAATTTGAACATATTTCATCCACCAAAGATCTAAAATGGAGTAAAAAATTGAGGTTGGGGATATCTTATACGAGGTTTTGAGGTTAGGGTCCAAAACAGAATAATAATAATAAAAGGTTTGGGCCCACAGATGCAATTTCCTCTAAAGATTTAAGATCAATATATCATGTATAAATAACACTTGTCGTCCTTAAACTATCTCAATGTTGCTTAACCATCCCAAAACTATGAATTGTTTCATCAATTGTCTTCAAAATATTAAATTGTTATGCTTCTCGTCCTGTCATTGTACCAACCATTAAAAAGTCACTAAAATTAGAGGGAAAATTGTATAACCAGTCCTAATACTTAGAAAACTTTTCTATTTGAGTCCTAAGTTTTTTAATTTAAGGCTTGTAAGTCTTTTTTCACTTTAAAACTTTTTTTTGTCTTTTTTTCATCTTGCTTTTTGGGTTTTTTTTTGTTGATTTATTGAAAAACCTATATTAATCATTGCTAAGGTTTATGCGACATTCTTCAATTTTCAAAAGCAACAAATAAAGTCAATGAAAAACAATAAGGTGAACAATTACAGGTAAAGTGTGTCATAGACAAATTATCAGGGTCAAGATGAGAATCAAAGTAATAATCATTAGTAATTGAAGGGAAATGTTAGCTTTTGTATGGCATTTTAGGGGTGAGAATGGGGAGGTCAAAGTTGAATCCTGGACTCCCCCTCTGCACAATATCTGAAGCACTTTAGCCATTAGGCCAAATGTGTAATACTAGTTTCTATAAATAAATTTTAATTAAGCATTTATTTGAGTTTCTTTCATTTTTTTTCTCATTTTTATTTTTAAATCTTTCTTATTTTAAAGAATTTCTTTCTTTTAATTTTTTTCCATTGCTGCCCCATTGTTGCTTCTTTTTTATTTTTTTTGCCTTTTGTCGATCGTTTATTTACTTTAATTTTTTTTATTTTCTTTCTATGATTCATGAGATGTTGCCATGATCTTTTAGTTAAATATATGGCTCCTATTACTCATGAAATTAAGACTCCTCAAATTCTTGAAGATGTTGATCCTTGCACATATCAAAGTCTAACACACTCTTATGCCAACATGAAAATTGAAGTAAATCATATGTTCAAGAATGATGTCTTTAGTGTTGATGCTAGACACTCGTAGTCATCACTCTGTAACATGCCAACAAGTTTGGTGACAAATGTTTTAATTGGAAGCCATTCACATGTGTATGTTGGTAAGGTTCAAGTCATTGATCAAATGTCAAGAGTAGTTATAGTTTCTTTTGCTGACAAAACTAACGAGTTACCTATTGAACCTTGTCCACTTGATTAAAAACCAGAGGACTTACAAAGTTTCTTGGCAGTGCAGAATCATCCTTTAGATTTGAAGCACGTTTTTTATTTTGTTCAAGAACCGTTAAAGTGTTATGAAAGTCTTATGGAGTCTTAAGCATCAACTCATTAGCTTAAAGCCGAAGCCTATACTGAGAAATTTTCAACTACCCTACTTGGATTTCATAGTCTTAGAATTGAACTAGAAAATTATAAAGTTTTAGTACTCAAATAGAAAAGTTTTTTAAGTTTTAGAGCTAACCATACATTTTCCCTATCATTTCCATCATTTTTTTAATGCCTAGTATAACAACAGGACAACTATTGTAACAATTAAATAATTTGAGGATAATTGATACAACATATGATAGTTTTGGGATAATTGAGCAACATATACATAGTTTAGGGACAATTGATGACATTAACCCATATATGATGAAGTGAAGGTTGGGAATCCATTTATAATAAGAGTTAAAGATTGGAGGATTAATGATACTTTTTACTGGATTCAGATTATGTGCCAGTGCATCGAACAACAAAATGTGTCAGGCGACCGCCAGCATTTACAATTTTGTTCCCCTCTCAGTATATATATTTTTTTCAATTATCGGATAATCAAAAGAAAGAAAATACTGTAGCTTTTTTTTTTTTTACAAAAAAACTCAGAACTTTAGCATTTTAGTTCTGCTGCGTGCCTTTTTGGCTAAAATTTTATTTTGCTATGTTTGATAAATGGAGAATGGCAGCATAAATGTCTTTTAAGGGGTCAAAACTAAAAATTGTAAGAAACAATAATATTTAGTTTCAGAGATTTTCCAAGAGTAAATTTGGATTTGTACGTCATATAAAAAAGTTGACTTTGACTACTTATTTCAAATGCAAAATACATTAAAAAAATACACCTCCGTAAGTTTTGATTTTTACGAAATTTAACAATTTTTTTTATTAAGTTTGTAGAAAAGATAAACTCATAATAATAATAAAAAAAATTTCAAGAAAAAATTAGCAAAAAAATTTTAGGCCTCTACAAAAGAAATAAGGAACATGTATTGTGTTGTCAGACGGATCGAGAAATTGCTTTAGTTTTTTGTAGTCATAATTGCTTTCGTTAAACATAATATACAAAAACTTTCTGGGGCAAAAGTATACTGGCCGGAAATGATATAGAAAAGACTTATCTGTCGTATTTGCCACTGAGTTGGCCTCAGTGTGACAGTTTTGGTGCTCACGTTTTTTTTTTTGGTCGAAATTGTCACTGAATCCAAAACCGTTTGTTAAAATTCACATTGTTTGGATAGAAAATTCAACGGAATATTAAATTTAGATCTCATGAAATTTATAACTCAACATAATTAGGTATTTCATGCAAAACAATAACTGGATTTTCATTTGAATATATTTGTTTGTGTGTGTATATTTCACTATATCAGCGTCATAACATTTATATATACTGTACATTAACATCATATATGACGTAAAAATTATGACCATATATACACAATATAAAAAGGACTACTGATATTAAGAACATATAACCTATGCACTTCAAATATTGTTAAAAAAATAAAAAAAACTACAGATCAAATCTTTTGCATAGTCATAATAATTACAAAATTATGATGACACGTCTTTGGTATAGTATATCTTAGATTTTACTTTGATAAATTTCTAACGTTTAAAATGCATTACCCTGCTATGTGAAAATATTTTCTGATCAAAATAGCAAAACATAATGACGTTTGTATGATATGTTTATTTTATTGTAAAATGTGTTGTTGTTCCTCATTATGGCACTTAAAAAAAAGTTTTTAGACTAGCGAACTTGGTTTTATTCTACAAATCAAGTGACAATAAGAATATAGGAAATTCAGGAAGGACTACTTTATGCTGAAGGAAATGAATGCTTAACGATATCCCGTTTAAGTTTTGAGGTGGACGATTAAATGACTAAATGTTTTTGTGAAAGTACATACAACCCGTTGAACCATAAAAAAGAAAGAAAAAAAAAAGCTATATTCCATGTGTTCAAAGGTTTTTTTTTATAGGAACTTATTCGAAGTTTAATATGTTGAAAACGTGAAGGATGCTACTTCCACGTCCCTGTATCAAATGTTTTTTTAGGTGAAGATGAATCGTTCAATTAATCTAAAACAACAAAGTTTAACCATAAAAGTTATAGATGACATCAGCAAAGCTAGCGAACAATTAAAAGTCTTATTCGCGCAACAGAGTGTGTAACAGTGTTTAAAATGCGCAAAAACAAAAACAAATGAGCAAAGTTAAAAAGAGCTAATATCCTAATATCATCCATTCATCCATCACCATACCAAAGGGTGTAGCGATGGTTCTCTTAATTCTTGCAACTCACTGACTATGACAGCAACATCGTACTCAATAATGATTCATTGGAAACCCCTCATTTTAGCTTTGTGCAAGATCATATAGAATAGCTATAGCTTTTTCCAGTGTCTGTTGATCACCCCACTGTGTGAAAAAACAAGAGAAGATATGGATGAAAGAAGATGACGAGTAGTGAGATACAACACTTATCAAGCCTCGATGAAGGGGCGGAGTACGCACCTAACAAGACGATTTGCTTAGGTCGCTCCATCCATTAAAACACGGATCTCCTTCGTCATACGCTTTGATTAGGTCACTTCGTCCATGATTTGCCAATCTTATCCATTAGACACTTCAATTAGGTTGCTCTGCTCCTCCAATGGTGTTATGGTGCGCTATTGTCCATGATTTGGCACTTATGTAGTCCACCTCACTTTCCACTAATCGCTAACTATCGCGCCAATCTCCTCAGTATGTTGCCATGGCCGATCAAGCCCATCCGCCGATTTGCCTAGGAGCTTCGAATCCAACAGCCTCTTCCACCAACATGCCGCCCACACATGGCGAACTCAAGCCTCTCAAACATTTGAAATGAGTTTGAACACCATCTTTAGCCAAACTCAAGCATCATTTCCTCAAGGTCATCAAGCTCGAGACTAAGCCATAACACCCTTAAGAGGAAAACAAGCCGAGCTCAAGTCCGAAGGGGTCGAGCTCAGCTTGGCTCAATAACACCCCTAGCCGCTACCTTATCTCTTCCTCAACAGAACTTCACATCCCTTGCTCTTTCTTCGCCTTCACCGACCTCAGCCCCGATTTAGCCATAGTTGACACAATGGAATGCCCTCACCTGCTCAACCTAGTTGTAGCCCTCCAAGGCAATGACATCTCCGCCTTCTACTAGATCTAAAATGCCAACAAAATAAAGCAGCAATGATGAGGCTAATCTAGCCCCAACGGTCGTCAGCGGGAGCACATGCTCACTCTCCTTGGCTACGTTAACACCACCTCATTCTACTAGATCTAGAGCACGTGCAGCCCCGCCCTTTATTGTTATTGGCATTACGTTTGAAGCCAATTCAATTATGGGGAGATATGGAAATAGGGGTATAATTGTCATTATAGTTAATAAAACTTACTCCCTCCGTCCCAAATTAAATGTAACATTTCTTTGCAAATGCTGTTTAAGGCGTTTACATTTTTTACCCTTGTTTTCCCCGATTTTGCCCATTTATTCCTCTAGTTCTCGTCTACCCTAAAGCTTCGTTCCTTTTTTCCCTGCCCAAGCTGAATCGTTGACCCTGATTGTTGGCCAAGGAGTCAAATCGTTGCCCTAATAGTCTATCAAGCCATTAAATCATTGATCTTTGCATTGGCCAGACCTCCCTGCAGCCTTGACCTCTTTGCCTTAATCTCACTTCCACCCCAATGTCATTGCCTCACCTCGATCTCATTGTCGCCCTGATCTCTTCCCCCTCTCCTCCTTCCTACCTTGCTCATCGCCTTACTGTCATTCTTTGAAGCAACCCAAGTCCCGACCTCCCCGACACGTCGACCCATGGCCCCTTCAACATTGTGCCCCTGTCTTCACTACCCAATAGACGATGATCTTCGTTGATGTTGCCTAATCACCACTGAGATAGCTGCGAGAGACACAAGAGATGCCAAATCTAAAGCTTTTCTAGATAGATGAGAATGAAATTGGGTGAGAGAGAAATGAGAGATGAAATGGGTTTTGATTCTGTGGAAATGGGTGTGAGCGAGGTGAAAGATGAGGGATAGGAGAACGTGTGAGAAAAGAGGGTAAAATAGGAAATTAGACATAAAAAGTTGCTAAATTAAGAAACGTTTCATTATTTTTAGGACAGTCCAAAAAGGAAAACATTGGATTCTTTTTGGGATTGAGGGAGTACTGAGTAAGTAAATCATGTGGAAGTTTTGGGACTATCAAAACAGGAAAATCGAGCAAAATTAGTGGAAAGGAAGGAGTACTAGTTAACCGAGAAAATGCTTAGCTTGTAAATCCAATTAACACCCAATTAAGTGATCTTAACCAAAACCTATACGAAAGAAATTAACCGATAGAACTAAAAAACGAGTCGAACTAAGTTGATTAATAGGCAAATCATGCTCGTCTTGAAATATTTATTTAGCTTGATATTTTTCTCATATTTGAAAACAATATGGATGAGTTAAGAATAAGCTTTTAATTGATCAAACTTAAGTCAAACTCGAACTATTTGCTTAAATTAAGTGGAGAAAAAAATTGAAATTGAGTAGAGCCAAGTGGAGTAATATGTCGTTTAAGCTTTATTAGATTAGTGTATCGAGTTAGAAAATTTGTTCATATTTGACTTAATAGCGGTTTAAATGAGTCACAAATGAGTTCTAAAACGATTATTCATTTTTTACTGTAAAAATACATCCTTATTATGAGAGTTTTCCTTTTCTGTCTCCGCGGGGCCAATTAGAAAATAGATCACTATCATGCATGTTAACTTTGAATCTGAATTAATTTGGCAGCCCATGATTATGTTGCACCTAAAACACAGGCGTTAGCTGATGATACATAGAATTCTTGTGACTTGGGTTTCCCCTCCTTTATGAGCAAATCTACAACAAAAATAGGAAAAAACTCACTAGCTGGGCAATTGATTCATGGTTAGCAACTACCTTCATGTAGGGGAATGGGCTGGCACGTCATATTCGTGGCTGTTACTTCTCGTGCCTTGAAAATGAGCAATACTATTACTCAACTAGCTAGTGTAAATTGCCTTTAGATTCTCCAACATATAACTATTTCCATGCTTTAATCCATAATTTCCATATTCTTTTTTATTTTTACTCTGATTTTTTATTAAAAAAATATATTTTTTATCTTGGGAAATTTTCGCGCCACGGATTCTATTATATCTAACAGAACCCATCACATAAAATGGTTCTACTAGTACAGACAGGCCTAGGTAGGGTTATTATTACGACTACAACGTACAAATCCAAGGGCCCAAATGTGTTCGATTCATTTTCCACTTGAACGTATTCTTCCGAAGTGTTGTTATCCTGTCGCTGGAACTGAAAAGTTGCATCAGCCATCACAAAACAAGTGCTTGAGCACGTTTCCCTTGAACTTTTTTTTTTTTGGGGAATTCGGGAAAATATTTCAGAAATACAAACAAAAAAAAAAAAAGGAACGCCACAGAAAGAACAGACAAGAAAAATTATTGATGCAGAAGCAGGCAAATATAACTCATCGAGTTTCTTATTGCAATTGATAAAACTAGTCGCATGTGCGAATGGTAGCTGATAGGTACAATCATAATATGGTGATGGAGAAAAATGTAGTAGCAAATTCGGGGAAGTTGGGTGGGAATCCATCGAATCGAACCACCCAGGAGAGGACCCATGTGACGAACCAGATATATGTACCTTGGCGTACGTTCGTAAACCACCGTCAAAATTATTGGCACAGGCACACCACCTCCCAACCCATGTTCCCAAGAGATTTTGGGTTATTTGCGGGAAAAACCTCAATGCTTCGGCCAAAATATAATTTATCTTCTCTTGCTTTGAAAACCTGCATTTTATTTCAAAAAGTTGTGCTGCCGTAACGTCAATAAGGAATACTCTTATAAAAAGGCTGCTTTATAATTAAACAGCAGAAATTTTGTTTGATAATTTAAACTGTTTAGTAACAAACTTTGATCAGCTGTTGACTAAAGAAATAATAGGCACTAATTAATTGAATTAATTCTAAACGAGCCGCCCCTTAAATTACACTGACATCAATATGTAGACTTTTTACTAAAATTATTTCTTGAATTATAGATCTTCCCCAAAACAATCTCTTTAGGGAAAAAAAAGGCCTAAACCTCTAGTGAGAGGGCATATTTTATTTTATTTTTTAAAAAAAGAGAGAAATATATGTACAAAAATAAATAATCTAAATAAAATGGAGAAAATAAAAGATAAAATTTTTGAATTATGAATAGAATGTTAAATTTTTGAATTATGAATAGAATGCTTAAAAAATTAAATTAATTTATAATATAAATTTAAAGTTATTGCATATAATTTTCTTCATTTATCATTCCAATTATATTATTTAATTATTTAATTACATAGTCAGTAATTTACTAAAATATATTAACTCACAAGTTAGGAGTGAGTGTATGCCTCTAAATGATGGGGTGCCCTGCTAAAAGATTGGAATTTTAAGACAAGGGTTGTAACTTTTCATGAAAGCCAAGGGTCCAACTCATAAGCCAAACTTAAACAACTAAGGGGCTGTTCATTTTACATCAAACCCATTAATGGGCCTTCATTATTTGTCTAGGTGCAAAGTGGGTCAAATTAGAGAGATAAATGGGGGTTGGTGTTCCTCTTATTTACAAGATATTGTCATTGATTAAACGCTTCACCTTTCTCCTTTCAGTCAATCGATTCCATCTACAAATCAACTCCCACCTCTTAGTCTTGGAAAATCTTTCTGGTCATTCGTGTTTCCACTGTCGACTTCATATTCGGTGGCCCATTCGTCTGTCCCCAACTTACAATCGCCATGCCTTTGGGAAGGAGTAGATGTGAAATAGGACGAAGTCGAGATGGCAAAATGAAGTGTGAATCAGGTGGTTACATAAGGGGATTGTAGCAGAAGGGATGGCAGAACAACTTGGGAGTGTGGATTGGATGCTGCAGATGATGGATGCAGCTTGGGAGCGTGGATCGGAGTACAGCGGACAAACGGTGAAATGATGAATGAAACCCGAAACAATGAATGGATCTCTCAGGTGGCCGGGATGGCTGCTGGGCCTCCGATTAGACAGGTTGCTCTATTAGTGAAGTGAATGAGATGATAGATCATTAAACCTATAGAGGTCGTAGGTGAAGAGTGAGTCTAGAAAGACATAAGGTAGACGAATGTAAATAAATGATGGCAGAAGGGTGTAATTTTGGCTAATATTAGGGGCATTTAGAAAATTGTTTAACCCGGCACTCCATGACCCACATGAAACCCACCTACCTTAGCATTAATGTGCCCTCGTTAAATCAATTTAAAGGCAAACGAACTGACCCTAAATTGTGAGTTATGAAAGTTGAAGGATTGATGGTGCATTTAAGTTTTTTTTTAAGCGATCTAAGTAACTAATTGTATTTCAATCGAAACTTAGGGTTTTTTTTTCCTCTTCTTTTGTCATTTACCCAAATTCTTATGACAGCCCTAGTTTTGCTTTTCTATAATGCTATTTGCCTTAAGATTTACAAATGGCATAACATCTATGAAAAAGAAATAACAATAACAATATAAACCATAGGAAACTTGTTAAGAACGTTCGCAAGTGATTTGTCCTACATGATTGAAAGTTGTCAAAAATGAGATACATACATATTATGGTAGTCTCTTGTTTTGTAGGCTTAAGCTTTTTGGGAACATGTCCCACAAGCATAACATATTGCTTGAAGAATCCCCCAAGTTTAGACCTCCCCAACAAGTGATATTAAAGTTGATGGTTCAATTGGGGAATGATGCAGTACACTCGTTAAGTATGCTCCTAATGCGTTGAGACTTCCGCTTAAGGAGAGTGTCATGGCTCATTGAGTATGCTCATAATGTGTTGAGGCTTCTGCTTAAGAGGAGAACGTGTGATTATATGTAGTGGAGTCACTTGCAATGGTGAGATTGTTAAAAAATGTGCACAAGTAACTCATGGTTGAAAGCTATTTAAAGTAAGAAACATATGCATAGTGGTGGTCTCTTGTCTTATAGACTTAGACTTTTAGAAACATGTGTGAGACCATTATCATATATGGTATCTCATTTAAAAGATCTTCAAAGTTTAAACCTTCTCAACAAAACTTCTCTTCCATTTATGCCATTATTTAATAGCAAATAGATAAGAGAAATTACAGTAAGGACTAACAAAAAAACCTAGTTAATTCGATGCTTCAAAGTTATTTTTTTTTAAGTAATTAGAAGTATCTTTTTTAGAGCTAAATCTTTTTTTAGTGACATTTTTTGTGGGAAAATGGTTGAATCTAGAGTAATGAAGTTGGACTCCAAATCTCCGCTCATATCCTTTAACCATTTTATTTACCTTTCTAATCACAGACAGAAAGGAATATACTTATCAGACTCTAAAAAATGCCAAACAAATGTACTTTGAGAAATCAAAGAAGAACAAGAGAGAAACCGCAGGTACCAAATAGTAGTAAAAGGGGAACAGAAATCAAGAACTAATAGAATTACAGATGGTAATCACTTTTTCTATTTATTTAATGACACGACCGTAATCAATTGATCGCGGATGATTAGTCACTTGACTGGTGAAAAGACGTGATGGCCAATAATGTACAGATGCTAGCAGTGGAGTGATGACCTGTGGTGATGGGTCGGGTCTGTCGGGCCCAGACTGACTATTCTTTTGGCACGTAGCCTGAACCGGAATCCTGATGTGTAGGTGTGGGCCGAGGGCGGGCGTGTTAAAAAAGCAGGAAAATCCCATGCAGCGAGACCACTTCTGTCAGACAACGGCCAGGCAGAATCAGGAGTCAGGACACCAGAGGAGGGCGACCAGTCAAACCAGTTGAAAACTACCACGTGGAAGTCTATAAAAGAGGGCGCAGGTGTACAATGATCGTGCGCTGCAGATGCTGAGCTGTATCCGGGAAAATTTAGTGAACCGTGCTCTGCTCCTCGGTCACCGCATTCTCCAGTTCCAGCCTGGCATCCACCACCCGTACCGGTACGGCTGCCATTTACGCCAAACCGGTTTCGTTTTAAGGACCCAAGTCGCCCTTTTAAGAGCCCAAGGCCTGGTTTTTCTGACGTATGCAGGCAACGACTTGATTGGATGCCCCACCCAAACATATGCTGAAGCCCTGTATCTCACAACAGAATCACATGACCGTTTTAAAATTTTCATAAAGATAAAATAATAATAATAACTTAGTATTTTATAAAAAAAAAAACATTGAGATAAATAGTGATATTTTTAAAAAAAATTATGAAAACTATCAAGTAATTCCTAATTGGTATCAAATGAATAATAATCAAGTAATACCCCTTATGTTTTATGTTCTTTGATCTATTTCACTTT
The DNA here is from genome assembly GCA_005392925.1 of Aquilaria sinensis. Lineage (NCBI taxonomy): Eukaryota > Viridiplantae > Streptophyta > Magnoliopsida > Malvales > Thymelaeaceae > Aquilaria > Aquilaria sinensis. Next base: position 81,473 of record SMDT01000426.1, read on the forward strand.
TTCAACTTAAGTTTGAATTGAATTTATTTTTATTATTGTTTGCCAGAAAAATTTTAAAAAAATATATATTTAAAAACTAAAAATCTTTATTTATCTTTTGTATATAAAAGCTTTGAATTTGTATATTAAAATATTTAAACTAAAACTTCGTAAACTAATTATTGTAGAAAATGAATGGTATAAAAAACTTTAGACAGATGAAGTAAGAGGCTTAGAGAATAAAATTTTTCTAGTAGCACTACAATCTCCATTTGACAGCATTATTGAAAAAACATGACATTCAAGACTATGAGCTAAAGTTGGTTCTCAAACTCTCTTATGCCTAGCTAGGTCGATTAGCAAGATCAATTTGAGGAATAAGGCTCGAGGTTGACCTCTCTGTATCTAGCAAACTTATAGTGATGTGGTTAAAGAAGATGAGGTAAATCCTGTGAGCGTAACCTTTCTCTGCTCACATAACAGAGGTACTTGCTTGACGATGCCTGAGGAAATCAAGCACTCTTTGTAGCATATGTATTTGAACCAACCTGAAATACAAGGCTATTTTTGCTTTAGATATCAACTTAGTTCAGACTTTGGATGTGCCCTTTATGAACAAGCGGAAAAAATATCTTTAGATGACAAAGGTTAAAAACTGAAATATTGGGAGAAATTACACCTCATCAAATGCCATTGTAAAATCACTAAAAGGAGAAAAACCACTGTCGCCCCTACCACTATTCAATTGGAAAAGGCCTTTTGCCTTTTTGACTAACTAAAATTTCAATTACCATTTTGCTAGTTACTTTTTTTTATTAATGAATAATAATGGGGTAATATGATAAATAGTATACCAATTTTCAGTTTTTGCTTTTTCTGGTTATATGTTTTTATTTTCTATGAAAATTTCTTGTATTTTTAGCAGATCTAAACCTTTAAATGAATGCTAAAAATCAAGCAAAATTTTTGTTTTATTTAATTTCTTGCTAATTGATGGGTTTGATTGCATTAGGAAATTTCATATTTTTTATGCCTATTATATCTCCACATTCTATTTCTTTTAGGGGTTGCTAAGTCAATGGTAAAGTATTTGGCTTTTAAGTGCGGCTAGCATCTTTTACACATTTTTATGAAGAATAACGACTGAAGTAGTGTGCCGCTCATATGAGGTAGAGCCTGAAAGTGGAGTGAACTGAAAACTTTAGTTGTATAAGATAGTATCTAAAAATTTAGTCATTTGTTTAGGGTTTTGTTATTTTTAATTATTATAATTAGATATTAAAATTATACATTATATAATTATTTTAAATAAATTGACAGGGGCTATAATTAATTTAAATGGATTGAAAGTTGGGAGAAAAGCATAAGAGATGCAAGAGACTCGTAATAATAAGTTTAAAAGGTCAATAACAAGTGAAGAATCAAGGGCATCTCCACCGCCAATTTCATGTATTGGAAATAGTGGCAAGCCTTGGTATCCTTCAAGGCATATAGGGAAAATGGAATATTTGTGTTGAAAGAAGTGAGGATTCCAAGTGTTCTTACATGCTTATTACAAAGGAGATAGGAGGTTGAAGTTGCAATTTTTGTAACCAATGGATGATACTATATTTGAAGAATAGAAAATAGATGAAGAAATATTTAAGGATGATGACGAAGAAGAAAAAGAAGACATTGATGAAAAAGGATAAGAGAAAATTTCTGGTTGCAGCTCAATTGTGATTTAGACATGAATTTGAATTGTATATGTGATAGGGACAATTGGATATAGAGAGTCACACTACAACATATTTAGGGTGAAACGACCGGTGGGAGTGACTGTTTTGATGATAGGCAAGGAAACGGTCATTCAAACGATTGCAAAAAAAGAATGACCTACTTTTGGGTGACTGTCTGGCTATCATTTCTAAATGATTACTAATTCAGTAGCTTTGATTATTGCTCCTATCAACTAGTTTAGCAACCTTCTGTGGGGTCCCACTTATTTGATGGCTAAATAGTTGCCATTTCTATATTATTACAAAATGGTAGCTAAAACGGTTGTTAGGATGGTCGCTTCTAACAATCGACACAAAATGGTCACTCATAGCAATCTATGTGATTAACTCACATTATGATTTGAGCCGTAAATCTATAAAAAAAAATCAATAGTTAAAAACCAATCGATCTTTCTATATAAACCTTATTAACTTTTCCTCATAATTTCTCGCATTCACCTCCTCCATCCTCTCTACTGCCTTCCCTCATTCACAATCAGTTCAAGATTTCCCTTCTCCATCCTCTCTACCACCTTCATAATGGTTGTCTATTTCCAGCAAGCGGATTCTCAACATCCAAAGTTATATTCTTCAACGCAACTAATCACAGCCTTTAGGGCAACAAGTTCTTGAGCATTTCACAGCCGCTCTACTCTAGTCAATCCATCCATATTAACACTCCCGACTAAGGCCGTAACCCAAAATTACAGAAGCCTTTTTATTCTTCCAATAATTTCCAAATCACAAGCGAGAATTTACATCAATCTGCAGTAAAATGTTAAATAGAGAAGAATGACTTCCTAAAGAATGAAAAAAATAGTTTATAAATAGAAATTAATATTACATAAATGAGGTAATGATCAAAGCAAACGATTGTTCCTACTGACAGAAATAAACGGTCACTCCTGACAACCAAAATAAATTGTCACTCTAGGCAACCGAAATAAACAGTTGCTAGACATTGGCAACCAGGCTTTTGGTGACCATCTAGTCATTATATTTTTTGACCACTTAAAATAAATTAACTATCATTCAGCCACTGAATAACCAACCACTATTTAAAATTTTTTTTTTACAGTGCCACTAAAGATTAGATTGAATGAGAAATTTTTGCTACTAAATGCAGATAGAAATATGACTGGAAAAGGATGACTAAAGCTTTCAATTACTTAAGAAAATGACCACACAATCTATCTACCGAGACTTGATTGAACTTTAAAAGTTGTTCCCTTTAATTGAAATTTAACATTTATCTTGTAGTAAACAATACTGCGGCTCGTTCCTTTGTACAAATTGTTTTGTTGGGTGAAATGGGCCTAGTTATTAATTAGCCGATGAACATCATAGAGTTGAAATGTAAGCTTCCCATAAAAGCGATATTCACATGGCATGTACGTTTCCATGTTACAAAGGTGTTGCTTGATGAGAAGCGAGCTTAGTAACACATTTGTATTAATATTATAGAATGGGAAAATGACCCTGAAAATGTTGCACACTTGCTTGCTCCAATTACATTTTCTTCCATCAGTCCTCCTCCCATCACTGCCATATAATATTGAAAACGTGGACCGTCTCAAATTGACATGCCTAAATACACCAAGCCGCCACCTTTTTATATATGTTACTAGTAATTTTGAACTTGCGAAATAATATTATTTTGTAAAACTAGCAAGTTGTCTAAGTTGTGACTTGTGACATATGCTAAAAGTAGTAAGCATAGGGAATGAAAGATTCAGGAGTATTCTACTTATTAGAACCGAACTGATCTAATTAACATAAAAACTCGATCATTTTTAATCGGTTGGTAGTTATGCACAACAATTCACTCAATTATGGACGGATGCAAGACTCTAAAATTTTTTTCTTTTTCAAGGAAGTGACCACATGAGTTTATTTAAGTAAGACATGAGCATGTAACTTTGCTGTTCATCTTGTATTTAAAAATGTTGATAAGTTGAAATTTTATTTTAGTGTGAGATGTGAATCTTTTAAATTTATGCGTTATCTTTTTTTATATAAAAGACATGTGTACATTCCTTTAAGTAAAAAATTTATGATATGAACCTAAATTCAAAATGTTTTTTTTTTTGTTATGAGAAGATGCATTAATAGAAATAAGTAGGAAATAGTTTATAAGGTACTAATAAAGGAAAAGAAAATATATAACAAGCCCTTGACAAATTGAAATCTGTAATAATATACCCAGTTCATTTTGATTTGGAGCAAATGAATTAATGTGTCATATGACCATGGAGATAACCCACCTTTAAAGTATTCATGAATTGCCTTTAGTGTTTCAATTAATTACAGTTTGCCTAGCCTTCTTTGCTCTACTTGCTATGCCCCATCCTCAGATTGCCTACTATTGCCTGCCTAGTTCCCCACCCTATCGCTATCTAACCATCCCTGTCCAACCTCTCGTTAGCCCTTTTTGCAAAGTACTATTTTTGCAATTGCAGTGAAACAAATCTCGTTGTTATTCCCTGAATGCCGCCACTGCTGCTGCCATTTAAATCGGCGTTGAACCGCTTAATCGGCAGTGGACCGGACCTATTAGGCTAGATGGCTCATTCCTTACGATGACTTCGGTATCAAAGTCAACCCCTCCCTCAAATTTAACAACTAGAACAGTGAATGAGAGATGCAACATGCGGCAGAGTAGAGGAAGCATCACTCTTTAAAATCAATCGCCATTTTACTTTGATTTTAGGGTTTGGTGTAGAGTTTTGATTGAGTATAAGTTTGTGTCTTCCATTGGAATATGTTCTTTAAGATAGATCAATGATCGCAAAACCAGAGTGGGCTGATCATGTAAATTAACATAACTTCAAGGTTAAATGGAATTTGAAAAACCCGACCTCACACAAAGTTAGATGCCCCATAAGAAAAAATGCGTTAATTCAGCCAAATTAACTCTCGCCAAATAGACATGCACAAAAGGAGAGGCATAAGATAATTGTAACTCAAACAAATGAGATCATGCATGTGGAAGATGATTGATTGCTATTGCCATTGCTTCAAGTTATACTCCAGTCGAGGCAATTTTATGTCATGAAAATTGAATAGAGCTCAACTTAATAATGAGCATATATAATTAAAAGTTTGTCAACTTCATTTTAATAAATGGAGAAAGATCGCTTGGAACATTTGAAAACAATGGAAATAAAAAGTGCTTTGAAGTACTTCATCCGTTCCAGTTTACTTGAAACATATTCTTTTTTGGGAAGTCCCAAAAGGTTGAAACGTTTCCTCTTTTGGAAAAGTTTAAACAATTAAATAATCCTTTTACACAAAACCCAATAAAGACTCTTTTTTTAATATCCATTCAATCTCTCACTGCACAAAATCTAAAAAAGAATCTTTTTTTTAATCATTATTTAAACTTTTACTACATAAAAAATTAACAAAAATTACATACACCTTAATCTTCGTGCCCAGTCAAATGTTTCAACTTATTTGGGGCAAAGGTAGTATGTCCTATCCTGTGACGCTTCTATTTTCGGCCACCTTGAGTCTTTTCCTTGGAGCCGTTATGTATTGTATTTATATAGGCGGCTAGCCAGCTGATAAAGCTTTTACGTACTTATTGTGTAGTCATGGAATATTAAATTATTGGCTTGACTTCACTTCGTAGCCCACAAAGTCCTTTTAAATACCAAATTATTTGGAAATCTTAGGGCACAAGTAGGTCACAGGGAACTTCGCTATTGTCCATATTGCATTTACATTCTAGAGATAAAACAACATATAAACTGAAAATGTGATTATCATTGTAGGGATAAAACAATAATTGTATGGTATTAAAACAACAAATTGAGATATAACAAATTGAAGGGAACTTATTGAGATATAACAAATTGAAGGGAACTATGTTGGAGGGTGCTTGTGTCTTAAAAGAGAGCACCGATGCATGTGTGTAGGGAGGCAGCACCCCTGTAAAAATAATGTGGCCTAGAGCTGGACTCACCCTTTGTGGCTACGTTAGTAGCATTCATTGTTAGTAAGTTAAGTTAGCTTGACTCGTTGGACATTGGACATGGCCCAATATGATATCACTAGGAATATCGGCCGCCTCATTTATCTAGGTCCAACAGGGTTATTCCCCTCCAATTTCTCCCTTACCATAATACTCCTGAACTCTTAAAGCTTATTCATTTTAGCTTAAATTAGATCAATTGAAAATTGTTTTACTTTTTTGTTTGAAATCAATGCCATTTGCAAAATAATACGACACGGGTCTAGTAATCCATTGGATAACAATTTTTTAGTGCAATTGAAATCTTATTAATTTTTCATCGTTAGGTTGAGTAAATAAGAAAATTTATAAACATTTAATTAGATTATAAAAAATATTATTCAGTGAATGATTATATGTTTATAGTAATAATTTTCAAATAATACTGATTCTAGATTAAAAAAACAGTGAAAATAAAATTAAAGTGTTTTAGATTAATGTAATTCAAACTAAAACAATTCCTTGTAAATATCTCTAAGCACATAAAAAAACAGTAAATAAGGTTGACTTTTGTCCGGATTGAATATTAGGGTCTACAGCTCTTTGTCAGCGTGGATTTAACTAGACCGAAATTTGGACTTTTTTTTTATCGGATATTAACACAGGCCTTTTGGTTAGAAAAAAGAAGGCCTCGTTTTACTTTCCTGCAATTAGACCCTTGAGTTTTTCTGTTGATTGTAAAGCTTGAGAATTCGTCCAGATTTCATCCCTAGATTTAAGTAAAGCTTAAATGCTCAATGTCAATATCTATATTCTTTTTTGTACTAGGAATCTAACACAAGACATTTCAGAGTTTTTATAGAGGGAAATGAGGGACGACTTTATAAAGGTGAGTTTTTTTTGTCTCTAAAGAGGCTTAGAAACTCTAACTCTCATGTCAGGAACAATCATGTTACACTTTAAAGTAACCATTGAACCAAACTTTCAAGTTTATTAATGTCTATTTTGAACAAGCTTAATACAGATTTGTAACTGAAATAAGTTAAAATCCAACTCTAGTAATTAAAGTTTAACTTAACTCTCAATTTAAAAAGGGCTTCTCAGGTATAACTGGAAAGTTTAGATAGTATGGGCGAAGAACAAAATGTCTAGGGGCCAAGTGGGCATGAACGTAACAAGTTCAGGATCTGGAAAGGGACTTCTGCTTATAACATAACGTTCGAGAAATATTTTTTTGAGCATTGCTTTTTTGTGGGCCTGGCAAGATCCACTTGATAGAGCAATGCCTTTTCTTCCAGATGAACATGAACTTCGTTTGAGCATTATGACCGCCACTGATGGTGAATCAGGTTACTTGATCCTAATCTAATTATACTGCACTTGATCCCAGAATCACGTTACTAGTTGGGCTACACTGGCAAATTTTACTAATAGCAGTACCGAGCCGGACATATTGGATCCGGAAGGCCCATTCAAAAATTTTATGCTAGTTGGGCTTCTCGGGAATCCAGATACAGGCCTCACAAACGTTGAACAGTGTCAAGCCGAAGATTATTTTTTACGGTAAAAAGATTATTTCACAAATCAAGCCAGAGAAGACAAAAACAATCAGGGATGGGGATCTCCTAAGCCCCCTTCCAACAAGACAAACAGTCTTCCTAGCCAAGATATGGGCTGCTTCGTTCGAAGACCGATTGACGAAAATAAATGAACAATCTACAAAAACCTATCAAAAGTGCAAACCTTATCTATAAGCGTTTTAAAATAAAACAACAAAGGTGACACACTATTCTGGAATTCAGAAATTATAACATGTGAATCTGACTCAATTTCGACGTGCTCAAGTCCACGTCTTATAGTAATGTTTGAGGCTTCTTGTTCAATTTTTGTCATCTAATTTGCCTCAAAATATTTTTTAGGGCATTTCATATTCAATTCAAGTCAAAAGCCAGAACATGACAAAATACGTTATAAGCGCACCACCGACAGTGGTTAAGACATCGGGTTGTCTTGTGGTTCTTTTGGATTCAAGGCGTATTTTCCCTATTCACTTCGTTGCTAGAATACCCATACTTCTAAACTCATTGTAAGAATTCTTGGGAAAAAAAGTATAGTTGGCAAGTTCAGTTCTCTTATGGAATTTTGTGCTTCTTGAACGCTTTGCGATCTCATTAGACCAGCATCTGTTTAGATCTAAATTACTCCACTTTGGATTTGACGCATAAATGATTGAATAATTTTGGTTGCGGTCATAAATATGTGGCCAAAATTTCTTATATACATGAACCTAATTACACATACTAATTCACTCCTAACTTTCTATATATAACCACGTTCAACAAATAAATTTGACAAATGACCAAAATTCTCTCTTTAAAAATCCTACCTCAATCCCATCGCGATAAAACTTGCTACTGTTGTTGCCATCACTGCCACCACCTCCAAATCTTCCATTATTACTCATATTTACGTCAGTGTCAAAGATAAAAGATGCAAAGTGTCTAAAACAATTGGGAAATGTGTGTGAACAAGTATTTATAAGTATCTTAAAAAATATGCAGACCTTTTATTCTCTTCAATAATATGCAAACTATTTGTTCTCTGCTAAAATAATATGTACACATATAGAAGTGTTTGAATACACATGTTTAAATGTCTAAATAAATATGTTAAAAGTGTTTGAGTAATATGCAAATAATTTATTATTTTAAAAAATGAAAGTGTTTAAATCAATAAGTAAAAGTGCTTCAATGACTATGTAAAAGTGTCTAAATATGACATATAAAAGTATATGAATAAATATGTTAAAGTGTTTACAATAATATATAAAAATGTTTGAAGTAATACGCAAATAAGTAATCTTTAAAAAGTGAGAATGTCTGAAGTAATAAACAAAAGTATCTGGACAAATATGAAAAAAAAATGTTTAATTCAAAATGTAAAAGTAACTATAATAATATGTAGAAAAATTATTAGCTTCAAATTTAACAGTGTCTAAAAAAAATAAATCAAAATGTCTAAATACATACTATAAAACTATCATAACAAATATTCTTTTAGTATTACAAGGAAACTAGAACTTTGTATGGAGCACACAAATCAGACAAAAAACTCCATAACCATTCTGACTTGAAATTGTGTAGCGCACCTACTCCAGCAAGCATTCGACGAGGGAGACTACGAGAAACAGGTGATCAATGGCGAAGATTGGGAGAATTTCTTAACATCCAAACCAAGATTGCTGCATTAGGAAGCATAATCATTGAAGCCAAAGAGTTTGCAGGTGAATGTGGGAAAGGTGATTGAGAAGAAGTGGCAGACTGATCGGAGGAGTGGAAGTATCATAATGAGTCAATAGAGGCACATGTGGTTGCGATTTGGGAGGGGGCAACGAAGAAGAGGATGGCAACGGCAAGGCCCTGATATCTCACTCCGCTGACGGAAAGAGAAGAATGAAGTTAAGGGTGATTTCAATGATCTAACCCTCCCATCTTTTTGATTTACTCGAATCAAGCACCAAAACAATGGGCTTGGAGGTACCATCCTTCGATCGAGCACACAATCCCGTCCAATCAACACAATCTCCTCTGATCGAGCCCTTCCAATCTCCCAACTCCATTACGTCCTTCATCACTCTAGCAGTTGCCAACTCGATCTGGAACAAAAAAATGACGGCAATTGGTGACGAGAATAGAAATCTATTGAGAAAAACAGCGATGATTGTCAGTGAGAAGAGCAACGGCAATGTGAGAGAGGGAGAGAGAGAGAGAAACCGATTAAGAATAGAAATTTTAGGGTAAAATTGTAAAATAACCCATATGTCTAATTAGACATATATTCATAATATTCACAGTATCTCATTTTATTCACAAGCACAAAAGTTTAAGAAATTCTTTTATTTTGTAGTATATTTTCTAGAATTGTCTTTGAGAACTATATACAAATTGCAAAAAGTGAAAAAGTGGGGTAAAAATTGAATGAAAAATATATCCATTTTTTAAAATATAGCATTAGGGTATTTAGGGCATTCTTAAAAGAAGATATTGCAAATAAAAAGCGACAAAAGAGCACTTAATAGAACAATTTTTTTATCACGAATAATAGAGAAGGGAAAAATGAATAATTCGTGATAAGCATGCAAGGGCATGTCATTTTTTTTCTTTTTCCTTTTTTCGCAAATAGGTATACTCCATTAGACTTGCCCAAGCAAGCAAGCAGCCCAAAAAACAACTACAAAACCTGTTTTGTATCGCTATGTCATTGGCAATTTCAGTTGGGTGAAAATGATGTAGAAGGAATAAAACCACCACAAAGGCCCATTGATTCTTCCGAAGAAAAGACTTCCACAGAAAGCCTAGTGACGCCTATAAACTGAATAAAAAAGAAAATCCACCTTTTTTTTGAAAACTCAAGTACTTATATATGACACCGTTGTAACATCTAAATAGTACTCATTGTTTGATACATTTTGTTCTATACAAAGTTTTTAGACAGTCTCTTTTAGCACTTGTTTTCCTATTATGACCTTCATTTACAAACTTTCCATCTACAAGCGTCTTAGCTATTGGTTTGATGCCCATCTCCGCAGTCGGCCTTCGTTGATTGATAAGGATTTCACTAGCATGAAGGATCTGAAGATGGCAATGAGCGAAACGGTTGCACCTTCGTCTTCACTCAGCCTCTGTCATTGATTACTCAATCGTCCTCACTTGGCCTTTGTTGTTGATCGCACCTTTGTCATCGGGCCTCTATCATTGGCCAACGTACTCGATTGCCCCTTCATCAATTTTCTCTCCTATGTCCCTCATTTGTTTGTTCTCGATTTGCCTTATTTCACCAATCACCTCGTTCGTCGTCCATCATTCCCACTTCTGCTCTGTCCCTCATTCGCCACTAATCACCTCTACCCACTAATCACCTCTACCCACTAATCAACTTTGCCACTAATCACCACCGCTACCTTTGAATCAATAGCACAAATCAACACAATCGATCACTCCAAAGCAACGGATCAATCTAGCAATACAATTGGCACCTAAGATATTTGAACGGATTGATTCGTCTGATGTGCCTCTCTTTCTTCCTCATTCCGATTTTGTGAAGCAGAATCTACCTATCGGAATGAGTACTCTCTTGTGGTTGGCCACTTAAAAAGATGATTCCAATGGTGATAGGTTGTTTCTCATTGATGGTGAGGTCGTCTATGAAGGAAAAATAATACTATTTTTGTAAACTATATGTATGCATGCATATATGTATGTTTGTATGTATGTATACCTACCTATATTTTTGTAAAATGTTTTGTTATAAATAGTAACAATACTAATAATAGTAATAATAATATACATATTTATGAACATATTTATAATGTATATGAACATATATATGGACATCATAATAATAATAATAATAATAATAATAATAATAATAATAATAATAATAATAATAATAATAATAATTATTATTATTATTATTATTATTATTATTATTATTATTATTTATTATTGTTGTTGTTGTTGTTGTTGTTGTTGTTGTTGTTGTTATTGTTTATATATCACACACACACACACACACATATCATATATAATACACATCATAGAAAAGCCCATAAAAACCCTAAGCTAACCTATATAAAAGTCTTATCTCTTAACCTACCCTACTCTCTGCCCTAAGGCCCCTAACCTACTTGTTGCCTCCCTCACTTCCTCTCGTCTCTTGTTTCTTATTCTCATCCCTCTTATCTCCTCCCTTCACTTCCTTACCCTAACCATTTGCGTCCACTGCCTGAGCTCGCCTCACCCTAATTGCCGGCCACCGTTCTACCTAACCTTTTCATTTTACCGTTCTCCCTAACCTAGTCGTTCACCTCGCTGTTCTGCCGTTTTCCCCCTTCGGCCTCATGATTACTTATCTTCATCTGCTATCGCAGCTTGCCCGATTGTCCTTTCGCCTGTTCACTATCACCAACTCTTCCAGCTTCTCGCCTGAATATCTGCCACCTTGGCTGATCATCGGCCTCCTTGCTCGATCATCAAGCTCCCATTTGTCCGCCATCAGCCATTTGTTCACTTGTCGTCCGCCTGCCGATGTCCTTCGTCCCTTCAGTATATATCTGATTTTGGAAATTTTTCCTTTGTGTAGATTTGATGAGTATTGCTGTGCAGATTGTTGTTTATATCTAATTTGAATTTATGATGAATTTTTGATGAATTTGTGTGATTTTTTTTTATGAATATTTATGAATCTGATGAATTTGTGAACATGTCAGATTTTTTTTTGAATATTTTGAATTTAAATTTGTAAATATATATATTTGTGAATTTTAGTTAAAATTTAATTTTTGTAAATAAAAAATATAAAATATATTTTTAGTAATCATAAATATAATTTCAATAATATATAATATAGTTATTTATATTTTATATTTTTTAAAAAGGGTTTCCAATGGCCAAGCTATTGGAAATTTCCATCAACTTAAGCCGTTGATATTTTTCTAACAGCTTAAGCTGTTGGTATATTTCCAACAGCCAAGCCGTTGGGAAATGTTTAGCCGTTGGAAATTATTCTATGAAATTAGGTTGTTGCAAATTTTAATGGCTTACATTCTAATGGCATGGCTGTTGGAAATACCAACAGGCAATTCTCTGCGTTGTTGGAAAATTTTTTTCCCAACATATCAGTTTCCAATGGCATCACGTTAGAAAATTTGATTTTCCAACTCGAAGCCCGTTAAAGGGGTCTTTAAAAATCAGTATTTTTTTAGTAATGTCACATTCAAAGTAAAATTTATAGGCTAATACTCAAGCTAGAGAATAAAGATAAGAGGGGGGGGGGGGAGAGAATATCACTTTATCTGACTCCCTTTGAATGGAATATAGTCTGAGTAGCTTCACTATTAACAAGAAAAGCCATAGAATTTGTAGTAACACAGGACATAATCAAGGCAAGCATCAAGAGGAAAATTAAAGAATTCAAAACATTATTTGATGAAATGACATTCAAGTCTATCATAAGCTTTGTCCAGATCAAGCTTGACCATCATGCAAGAACTTTTTCCTTTTCAATATGAAAAGTATGAGCAACCTCTTGGAGGATGATGGCATTATCAGCAGACTTCCTACCAGGAATGAAAGCAACTGCCAATATGGCAAAATAGTGCTCCAATGCCCTGATTTGCTAACATTGGTAGATTTTTTTGGAACTATGATATCACTTAAGTTATAACTGGCTAGTTATTACTTGTGAAGCATCTTAAATCATTACGTGCAATTAGTTACTTAGCATACTCTGCATAGAAAATATGTATCCATTGTGTTGGCTCTGTAATAACAATTAAATAAAAACAACATTGAAAATAATGCCTACAATTAATGAAAACACAATTCAAAACGAGCAAAGATGTAAAACTTTAGTTGCTTTAACTTCAAGTAACAACTATGTATATACATCTTGAACTTATATGCACCCAAATGTAACCCTAGTGTTATACACACCAATGGGTACTAGTACAGACAATCTTTTTGTATGAAAATACCACACATATAGAAAAAGCAACATGTATCTAATAAGATCCATCCTAAGCTCTTCACCCAAGTAAGCAAGCTTTAAGTAATGAGTCATACTTTCCTTGCACTCACTTAGTCTCAAACTGTAAGGCAAACACTTTGATTAGTACTAACTTATACTACAAGTGGCTTAAAAACATAAGATTTTCCCCACTTAGAAAGTACCTTTAAACCAATAAAACTTAGCCTTAACAGTTGTCCCTTACCAACTATTAACCCTGACTAGCCACTTAATACCTGCACAATACTTAAGGGGTGAGTACTCTAAAGTTCTCAGTAAGGGATTCAACACCTGCAGAGGGAAGCATATGTAAGCATGCAAAGCAATATATATATATATATGCAATTACCATATTTAACTATTTGTGTTGACTAGACATACTTTCTACTCAACCGTATTTTTTGTTTAGAATTCCTGGAATTAGTTCCTAAGTTTTTAATGCAAAAAAATGAATATACGAGGTGTAATTGTATTCTTTAGAAAACTGAAGAAGATAAAAATGCATTTCTCAAAATATGAGGGAGAAATTGTAGATTTGAGCAAACATCGAGCATATCTTAGTAATTTTCCTTAAAATGGTACATCGGTACATCCTTTCCGTATTATTTGCTACTGTTTCACCTTTTCAAAATTGAGGATTTCTTTTAGTGTTTAGAGAATAAATATGAAAGACAGAGTGTGCCGTGCAAAATTTGGATGGCTCTCGAGCGGTAATTTGACCACTGAATCACCTATTATTTGGAAATACGGCCAACACTCTTCAAAGCCTAGACTTTTCAATGCATCCGTCAGTACCACTAGCTAAGTTAGTCACCAAAAACAAAATTGAGGATCTTGTATATCTTTGGTAAATGAAATAGAAGTACATAGATCTATGTGCAAATGATGCATCAAATCTCCAATTTTCAAATAGAACTCAGTTGTTAAAAATATTTCGAAAACAACTAATGGACATTAACAGAGATAAGGACAATTGCTAGCTCCTCCTTCAACCAATCATTCGAAGAATTTAACAGAAGGATGAACCTGTAACTCTCGGTCTACCAAGTAATAAGAAACATGCCGCTACAATTGCTATTGGGCTATTAGCTAAGCTGCGAGCACTATTATTATTATTATTATTATTATTATTATTTAGAATGTTTTTGTGAGAGCTGTACAGGTATTTATGAAATTTTTTGAATGATATGAATCGCTTTACAAGTTTATCAAAGCTTCGAGGACGTTGATCACATTTAACATTGTTTTTCCAGTTTTTGGGGCAAGTGTTAGTGGGTTTTCAAAGTTCAAACTAAGGTTGTTTAAATTGCTATCCTGATCGTAAGATCATATTCTAACATAGAAATTTTTTTCAAAACATTGTAGGATTGAAAGTGTGGTAAGATCGCGACTAAAATCGTAAGATCGTAGGATTCTACTTATCCTACCCAGATACTGATATTTGTTAAGGGTAAATTGCATGCATGATCTATAATATTTAATTTTTATTTTATTTTCATCTCTAGTCTATTAAATGTTCTGTTTAGATCCTAAACCTATTTAAAAAGTCCTCTTTTGGAAAGCTGTTTAAAAAGTCCTATTTTGGTTTTAATTTCATTAAAAATATTTCATTTTAATCCCCAATTGGATAGAATTTATTAACTTAAGGTAACTGTCTAATAACAACTTTTTAAAAAATAATTTAAATTATTCGATAACTGTCTTACTGCAAATTTAATATACTTCTTCCATCCTATATTCTTTGTATCATTTGACAGTTTTACTTCGTTTGACTTGAATTTAATCATATTAGTATTTGTTCAAAAAAAATTAAAAATATATATTTAGAAACTATATTGATAAACTTATATTTATTATTATTATTTCTATCATATTTAGTATGTTTTAATATGTTTTGAACCTTAAATAAATATTTTGAGTATGTTTTGTAGCTTAGAGCATATCTGAACTCAATTGATTGAAAGTGGATTCAACTTACAATTTTACAAGTTTTAATTTGGTTGTGTTCTTTCAAGATTTTGACAGATTGGCGATGTTCCAGTAGAAAAATAATATCTTCAGCTATAGAGATCAGAATGGAATAATTCGTAATTCATTAGAAAGCTAACATCTGAAGCTACAATTCACATGCAGACCATGAAACCCAGTTTGCATGTTAAGAGGGTCAAATTCAGCTTCAAAGTCTCGATTTACGAGTCATCACTGGTTCGAAAGCAGTTGCAGTATTTTGGGCATATCTTTGACTGTAAATGTCCATTTTATATGATTCAGGTGTCGTTTCGAAGCTAAGAAGGAACTATATAACTTTTATGCTTTGCGTTTTGAGTGATACTGCCTGTATCAAGGTCAAATCTCAGCTTGAAGTTGCTGTTGCTGACAACTTTGAAACCTTTTAGTTATTTTGAATCCTTTTATTTGTTTAGGGTACTTTTATAACAATATAGAAAGTTTAGGGAGTTTTTATGAGTTTAGCACACTAGATTGTTTTTTATGTGTTTAAAGGCGTGGTTGTTGCCAAGGGGTGGGGCTCTCTCTCTTTCAACAGTTTTAGTTTTTTTTATTATTAGTTTTTTATTTGCAATGGGATGATTTCCATCGCCAACACAGTTTGTGAGAATTGATTTTACTTGCTTAAATTTTCTTTAAATTCAAGTATTTACTTCTTTGTTGTTCAGATTTATTGCAATTAATTTTTCTGTTCTCGTTTGTTGGATTGATTATACGATTGCAAATTTGCTTGATTTTCTTTCAACCGTTTAGGTGAAGAATTCAATTAGAAGCAAGTAAATTGATTGGAGATTACTTTTATTTCTGGTTAGTTCATATGAAGAAGTAACAAAGGTTAAATTGTTCAAGCTTTTGAATTGTTACCTGGAATAAAATTTTTGGTTTATTGATCTTAATGGTGATTTTGAGATAATTAAAAATTACTTTTCAATATCTTGTTACTCAAAATTAAGAAATTAATATGAAGCTTTTTCTTGTTAATTTTATTGTTGAATTCTTTGGGTTCCTTTTAGTTTTAAAGAGAATCCTATTTATTTCATTGGATTGAAGAATATTTCTTTTGATGATCAACTGCTTAATTGCAATGGATAATCAACCTTTAACTGAGCATTTTAGTATTGGTTAATTTTATATATATAGCGACATTCATGATTATTTGAACACATCTATAGACATAAATGATAACAAAACCCGTACACACCAAATGGCAACTTCCTAAAAAAGAACTACATATTACCAATAACAATAATATCTTCACTCTAGTGAGTGCAGCCGTCCATGTCCGAAAATGGAGGACCTACATACATAGAACAATAAAATAACTGCCCCTAGGAGGCACCTACATCACATGCAATAGCCACACTTAACACAAATAGCATGTACACACTTATAACTCTCCGACTTCCAACCCCCTAATGTAAAAGAGAATCTAAAATATGCGGACTAAAACCATCATTACACCTCGAGAAATGGGACACATGTTATCAGCTTTGTCCTTATTTCTCCTTGAATGTATATGTATAGATTTGTGTATTTTTCTTTTCAATTGATATATATGAATGTCTGAGGACTTTTTCTCATACCATCAATCCTGAACTGAGCATTTTTAGTATTGATTAATTTTATTTTGATTCTACAGTTATTTTAATTCAGCATTCAATTCAAGAAAATTTCCCAACTTTTTATTTTAATTTTCTGACAGAAAATTTTCGGTTAAGAAATTTCTTTTGGGATTTGACCTAGTTTTCACTACTAGACTACAAATTTATTTATTCTGAGTTGTTAAGGATACCAGAATTATTTTTTGCGATTTCGATAACTGACCATATATGTCTTGATTTACCATTCTTATATAAAAGCTCTTCATTTATATACTAAAATGTTAAAAATAAAAAATCATAGATTAATTACTAAAAAGTAAATGATGTAAAGAATATGGGACGAAAGAAGTATATAATAATATTTTTTACAATTAGTGGACATTCAAATTATCAGTTTTTCTTCTTTGTAAGTTGAACTTATTTCATTTAGGAAGAAAAAACTACTAATTTTAAATTATTTACTTACTATAAAAAAATAATTATACATTTTAAATTTATTGGAAGTCAATTACTGAATATTTAAATTATGAACATTGTACTATTTTTTATTTGTCAATAATGTGTTTGTTTATAAATTTCTTTTAGATTTGTGTTGATTATTTTATTGATTATGTTGATGTATACTCTATTAAAGTTTGAATTTTACTTGTATTATATCAATAATTATATCGTACCATTGCTATGATACTTAAATTTTACTTAAGTTTTTAATGTAATGTTTTTTACATAAATTATATTATTTAGACAAAAAAATTTAAACTTTTGGTAGGATCTTAAGATTTACGATCTAATTTTACGACCTGATCTTGGATGACAAAAAATAATTTTAAGTAGAATCCCAATCTTAACAACATTGGTTCAAACCCAAGCATCGACCAAGCTAGCATCCCTACTAGCCAACCAAGTTGCTGGCGGCAGTGACCACCAACACCGCATTAAATTGGATAATTCTCATAGGCTCCTTAATACACTTTTCATTTCTTCACTAACCTATTAATTGCTCTTTCGAGGTTTTTTTATTATTTTTTTTAAATTATCTTGGTACTATTGGATTTTTTTTTATGAAAGATTTTTTCATTAATTGTAGGCAATATGATATCAACTAATAAGATATAAATGTTAAACTTTACAGAGATAATAGACTCAACTCATACAGTTCATAGTATCTTTGCGATACAATATTATATAGAAAAGCTGTAAAGAATATACAAGTATACTCAATATTCAAATTTACATATTGACAAAAAAAAACTTTAAAACTAAGGGACACAAACTTAGCATAATGATTGAACAAACAAAAGATAACTCCCAATCTACAATGAGAGAGTAGATCGGCCGATCCCATCAAGTGGAACTTTTGGTTGTTGGCTTTGCAATCTTCATCTCTACTATTTCGTTTATCAGGGAGAAGAAAACTGGATTTGATAAAAGTAAAAAAAAAAAAAACTCCATGGATGAAGACAATTATTTGAAGAAATAAAATAAAAATTTAGGAATGATAACTAAATTCAGCTGAAAAACCACTTGAATCCTGTCAGTAAAGCCAAGATTGGAGGAACTTTTTGAGAGATAGGGAGAAGGATGGCTAAGCAGCTTGGGTTGTACAAGAAAAAAAAAACTATTAACTTGACATTAATTTTTGAAATCTCAACTTAAACAGTAAAAGGGGCAAATTACCTGCTATGATATTCGCTACAAGAAACATTAGCTACCATATTTTTTTTCCAACTAAAAACACAATAGTATTATACACACACAAACAAACAGTAGCCCAGCTAACATGGTGCTGGGAGTTGCAACAGCACCCCTAACAATTTTGAAAAAAATAAATTATAGGGTATATTGTAAAGATATATTTATAAAATAAAACTATTAATGTTATTAAATTAGTTTATTCTGTTTCTTAATGTTTATATAGGATATTTTTTTTACTCCCAACAATGTTGGAGTAATTTACTTTTAACATAATAAGTAAAAGCTAGTACTCGAGAAGAGCTCATAATTTCTAAAATTTATTATATTTTTTCACTCAACTTTTATATGGAATAAAATATAGTCAAACAAAATTTTTGAAACATAAAAATTCCCTGAATTAATGGACTTGTTTTACCACTCAAGTATTAAATTCATTTCTTAGCTAATAGGAAAACATATAAGTTAAATCTTTCACACCATATTCTATATTTTCACTTACATGGTAAAGAACTGTCATGTCATTATTTATTATCATGTTGTTATGATATTACTATACTATTTTCTTTCTAATTGGCAAATAAAAAATTTTAAGTGGTTACAATTATTTGTCTTTATCATAAACATTGTAAAAAGCATTAACCAGTTACCACAAATGTTATTATTATTTTAATGAAGAAGAATTACCACATATTATTACTAGGTATATTGCACAAAAAATCCACAATCTTCATACTTGTCATAAATCCATTTCAAACTGATTTTTCATGTACTTGATGATTTCTTACTTCTGTTGAGAATTGTAAATTGAGTCTTTGTTTTTTTATTTCACCAAGTTTTTGAAAAATTCCATCATTGTCCTACACTTTGCTAATTTTTTACAAATTTAGCTATTAAATTTTGTTCATATATAGATAAGACTTCAATATGATTAACTTATATGTGCTGAAAATTTAATTAAAATTTTTGTTAGACATAGTAGCCAAAGATGATAATGGAGTTAATAAAAGTAAAAAATAGCAGAAAACTATCACGCAACAAACAAAAAATTAAGGAGTGATTTCGCATCCCCAATCCTATATTCCTGGCAAAGCTACTACACACACAGATACATATATACTAAAAATCTTATAAAAATATGTGAGAAACAATTTAATTTATATTGAAAGAGTAAGTACGACATGTTTAAATTTTTTTTCATTTAATCATTTCATACTACTTAAGATTTTGTAGGACCTTTTTACAAATTTTTAGTACATATAAAAGTAAAATAAAATAAAAATTTGAGGGAGAATGATATTTGAACGGCATAAGTCCATTGCATAGATTGGAACATGTAGCTAGGTTGAGAAAAGTTCAATGGCCAACCAAATATGAAAACAAGTTGGTCTGAGACTTAGGGACATCTAGTGGAGGTCGAGATTTTGAACCCCACCTTTATCAATCTCTCTTTAAATGACATATATGCTGATTTGATGGTCTTCTGGGATCCTAAAAAAATTAACATTTTCTCTCCTTTAAATATATATGTATCTCAACCTTATACGATTGTAAAAATGTTTTTGAGAACAAAACTTATATTGGGACAAGCTGATGTCACAATCCTACTTTAATTTATAGCGACACACTCTCACTCACTCGATACAAATATCACTCCCTAAACTTGTCCTTTTATGCCATTCCATTTTCTTCACTTTTTTCTTAGTCTCACAAAAAATGTGAGTCCTAGCTAAGTCATTTTTTATTCATTCTTCTTGGCTTCTTAGATGTTTTCCTTCCTAAATTACCTCCTCTTATCTCACCTCTCTATCATAGACCTTGCCAAAGTTTCACAAAAAATAGAAAACGGTACATTACGTAATTGATTTAAGCTAGAGCAAAAGTTCAATATAGATCTTAGTACACATGTCAGTGTTGTAATTCCTGGTGCAATTATAGTAGAAACTAAAACAATTGCCCTTTTTTAAAATTTGATTTCTCAAACACAAAGTTTGGCATTAAAAACATAGAGTTGAAAGAAAACTAAAATTTGTTTACCTTCAATACACGGTAGAGCAAAACACCAATCGCACAAAGTAAATTGGTAAATATAGTGCTCATCTGATCAATCATCTTGACTGTTTGAAATATTACCACCTTTGTATATCCTTGTTAGCCCCACATAATGCCCCATGAATTTTTTATGATAAAATAAAACAATCTTTAATCTTAATTGGAGTTTCGTCCAATCACATCCACCACATGCTTTTCACTTTTGGGTCATAATGTGTCTACATGGAAGGCTCTTCTAATTACTTTCTCAATCTAATCACATATATGTTCTACTTAAAGTTTAAGTGACATTTTCAATTAAATGATACTACCCACTTTTGTAACGTTCAAGAAATGTCACAATGGATACTTTTAAAAAATGTTGTAATATTTTTGAATTAAAAATATTATATTATTATTTTGGGTAATCACAATATATTATCCTTTTCCAGACGATATCCTACCCCATACGTCCTCCCTTCATATATGATCATATCCAACCTTTATACATATATATATCAAACATAATTACTCACTACTAGGGTTGAGCATAAGTTCAGTTTTGACCGAAAAAATTGGACAAGCAAAAATTATTTTGGCATTTGGTCATTGATTTTGAATTGAGGTTTGATTATAAGTTATAACCAAAAATCAATATACAATTTTGGTTCGATTAACGATTCCTCTTTAAAATAATTCTGTCACCGAAAAAACTGATTTTTTTTATGAAATGGCATCATTTTTGTCTCAGCCTTTCAAATGTTCCTATGTTCTATGATTGTCTTACATAGTCCCATTCTCAGACCTCCACTCTTTCTTTTGATTGACAAAAAAACCTAGGGTTACGGAATCCTTTCCCTTTTTTTTTTTTTTTGCTTTAATTCACAAAAGAGGTTGTGAACTAACAAGTGCTCGTCACAAAACATCACCAACTATCTGCAATTCTTTTTGTCTTTGTCTTCTTTACCAATTCAGATAATTTTGTAATTGTCTACTTGATTTGCTCATCAATTTTCATTGATAAACATCTTTCATTCTTGAAGTCAAATTAGACTTAATTCAAGATGCATGTGTTTTTTTTTATTTTAGTTTCCTTCGGTGGATTTGAAAATCATCAGCAAGACTAAGAAGATTTCAGGCCTTTGCGTTTCCTTATTTTTATATCAGTTGATTCTCTTTGTAGTGCATGAATTGGATGGCTTTTATTTTGTTCCATTATCTTTGTTTTACTTTGTTGATTTCCAAATATTGCAGAGGCCAAGCACCAGCTAGAAGACAGGGAAGTTCATCATCCTAATTCTAGATCACCTAGGCAAAGAAAGGTTTGTGTTCTTGTTTTTTTTTTTTTTGTATAGTGGCCTAAACAAATTGCATGAGGTTATGTGCACCTTCAAGGACTACTTTTTAGGTTTTAAGTTAATGTCATTGAGTTGATTATTTTGATACCTTAACAGCTTCAAAAGGCAGCTTCAACCTTGGAAAAGATGTTTGATTTCAAATATATTTTGTCTAGATTTCAGTTTGCTACATTGGGAATCTTATCTTTATTTTGTTTACTAGCTATTGTTGGGCTTATAATGGATATGTATCTTGTTGTAGCTTCAAAACCTTGGAAATTTAGTTTTTATTTTATTTCATAGCTACTGTTAGGCTTGACCTTATTATAGATGTGTAATCTTGGTATTTATAGGCTTCTAAGCCTTGGAATTTATTATTTTTCAATGAGTGTTTTCTTCTACTAGTATTCTTCTACTAATGTTGCATTTAGAACTGAATTGATGTTTCGCAGCACTACGTAAAACTAGTGTAGAAATATATTTATTTTCTAAGCATTATCTAGATTTTTGGCCTTTGGACATGCATTTGAACAATTCAGTTAATCGACTTGAAAACTAGAAACCAAAATTTGGTTTCAATATTTTTTATTATCGATTTTATCAAATTTTCAAATAATTTTGGTATATTTGGTTACCAGTGCTTGAAACCGAAAACCAAAATAATTCAACTGCTTGAAATCGAAAACCAAAATAATTCGACTATCAGTTTCGGTTAAAACTAAATAGACCGATTGCTTAACTACTCATTAGTATATTACAATCACTTGTTAAAGTGAAAATTTTCATTAAGGTTCCGCACTTTCAGCTTCTAATCCTCTGCACCTATGCACGTTATTGGTACATAATGAGATTAAATAGAATAACTTTTAGATTGGCTTTAATGTTGCTCATGGGCTTCTAGCTCAGCCCATCTTAGGTAACACATTGCTAATACTTTGCAATTATAGGTCCTTATGGTCATATCACAACAATTTTAATGTCACTTGATTTTCTTATACAGTTTAAATAACTTTACTTTGATTGTCTTAACTTAAAAGACAATTTTTTGCTCTCGATGTCAATGGTGCCACATCAAAACCCTTTGTTACCCTTTAGTAGTGACAACATTTTGAGGAAGAAAGTAAATATCAATTTAGAAACGCTAAAAAAGAACTATAGACCTAGCAATTAATCAGTCAATAGTTGACGCACCAAGTAATCAATAAACATAATGCATGGCTTATCAATCATCCTAACTAAATCAAACACTGGCTACCGTGCATATTGTTGGTTCCCTGACTCAGGGCTACACAATTTTTTTATGATAAAGTACGACACCCTTTCATCTTTATTGGAACCCCAACTAATCACTTCCTTCGTATGATTTTTTATTTTCTGGGTCATAATAGTCCAAGATGACTTGGGGTGCTTGAAATATCCCAGGATGACTAAAATAAATAAATAAATATATATATATAACATACTTGAAGATAAAGAAAAAAAACAACATTAAGTATGGATCCTAAATTTTTACTGTGCCACAAAAATGAAGAAATTAATGTGAAGATACAAATCCGCCCAGTGATATACTAGTGAAAGAAAACACCCACTGTCTACACACGATCACTTAGGAGAATATAGTTACTGATGTGGAATAAGGGATGACGACACCACACCAAAATGATATATTAATTGGGTGTAGCGAAAATATAACTTGTTTCTATTTTCCCACTAAAATAATACACGTATTTGAAAAATATGTTTCAAACATTATAAAAACCACCATGGAGGCAAACTTTTCTATACGAGATGATTTTGCTAAATCGGGTGAGGGTAATGGCACTCATGAGCCATGTAATGCTCCATTATATAATCGTGAACTATTTCAATACTTGACTGGCTATCGGGACCAGAAGCACAATCTATTATTTGCTAGGTGACTTGTTTTTCATCAAGAAGATGCACTACAAAAATATCACAAACCATAATGGTGGGTCCATATGCATAACAAGTGGTTACAAAAAGAGAAAAAAAAATAAGAAATAAAATTAATAGCAACAAAAAAAGGTGTATTGTAACATTTACACAATAAGTAAAAAAATGTGTTATGTTAGGGTTATTGTGATATTCTTTACAAATATCACATATATGTTTCAACATTAAGTGTCACTTAAAGTTTAAGTAACATTTCAAATAAATTATGATACGTATTTTTTGTAACATTCAGAAATATCTTCCTAAATAATTTAAAAAAATGTTATAATATCATTGAATTAAATTCATTATATTATTATTTTAACTCATGAGACTAAAATGGTACTATATGTGATTCATTTAAGCTAGAGCAAAAATTTTAATATAGTACCCAGTACACAAGTTAGATTTTTTAATTCTTAGTGCAATTATGGCAGAAACTAAAGCAAACTACCCTTTTTAAAATTTGATTTCTCAAACACAAAGTTTGGCATTAAAAACATAAAGTTGAAGAAAATTGAAATTTGTTTATCTTCAATGCGCAATAAGATAGAAAACCAAACACACTAGGTAATTAGTAAATATATTGCCTAGCTGATTAATCACCCTGAATTTTTGATGATAAAGTAAAATATTCCATCATCTTAATCAGAGCTCCATCCAATCACCTCCACCATTTGGTTTTCATTTCTAGGTCATAATTTGTTTGCATGGAAGCTCCATCTAATTACCTTCCAAATCTAATCACATATATGTTTCTACATCTAGTTTTACTTAAAGTGTAAGTGACATTTTCTATAAAATGATGCTACCCACTTTTGTAACATTTTAGAAACGTTTGACTGAATAATTTAAAAAAATTGTAATATTTTTTATTAAATATATTATATTATTATTTTGGGTAATCACACTATGTCATCCTTTTCGAGATAGTGTCTAACCTCATCAGTCCTTCCTTCATATATGACCACATCCAACCTTTATACATATATATCAAACATAATTGCTTATTACCATAATACAATCATTATTAAAAGTGAAAATTTGTATTAAGGTTCCACACTTTCAACTTTTAATCCTCCGTACCTGTGCATGTTATAGGTACATAATGAGATTAAAAGGAATAACTTTTTTATTGGTTTTAACATTTCTTGGTTTTCAGGCTCAACCCATTTCAGGTAACCTATTGCTAATACTTTAGCAATTGCATGTCTTTATGGCCACATCACAACAATTTTAAGATTATTATGATTTTCTTATACTTAACACACAACTTCTTGCCCTTAATATCAATGATGCTACATTAAAACCCTTTGTTACCTATTATTATGGCAACATTTTGAGGAAAAAACTAAATCTCATATCAGAAATGCTTAAAAGGAACTATAAAACCACAAAGTTATCAACCAATAATCGACACACCAAGTAATCAGTAAACACAATGCATGGCTTATCAATCATTCTGACTTTGTCGCATGCCGGCAACTATGCATATCCTTGATGCTTCCACTTAGGCTATAACAATTTTTCATGAAAAAGTATAGCATTGTTATTTTTTAGGTTGTAATAGTCCAAGGTAACTTGGATGCTCGATATATCCCATGATGGCTAGAAAAATAAATAAATATACGATATATTTGAAAATATGGAAAATTTGTGAAAATACAATCTACTTATGAGACGATAATGAAAGAAGGCACACATTGCCTGTGCATGATCACTTATGGGAATATAGTTGCTGCTAAGGAACAAGGGATGACGACACTATGCCAAATTGATATATTAATTGGGGGTAGTGAAAATATAACTTATTTATGTTTTTATATAGATTACGAACAAATAGGAGTGCCCACTAAAATAGTACATGTATTTGAGAAATATGTTTCAAACATTATAAAAACCACAATCGAGGCAATCTCTTTTATATGGGATAATTTGCTGAATCGGGCAGGGTAATAGTACTCAGGAGCCACGTAATGCTCCATTATATAATCATGAACTCTTTCAATACTTAATTGACCATTGGAATCAGAAGCATAGTCTATCATTTATTGAGGGGGACTTGTCTTTAATTAAGAAAATGCATAACAGAACCATCAGGCACCGCATGGTGAGTCCATATGCATAACAAGTGGTTAAAAAAAGCAAAAAAAAATTAGAAAGAAAATTAATCGCAACAAAAATGGTGTATTGTAACATTTACTTAATATGTAAAAACATGTTATATTAGGGTTGTTGTGATATTCTTTAAAAATGTCATATATATGTCTCCACATCAACTGTCACTTAAAGTTTAAGTGGCATTTCAAACAAATGTTTATACCTATTGTTTGTAACATTTTACAAATATCATCTTAAATAAATTTTAAAATATGTTGAATATCATTAAATTAAATATATTATATTGTTATTGTGAGTCATCCTTCTCAAAATTATATCCACTTCTCCTTATAAGACATCTTTTCATATATGACTACACCCAACCCACACACACACACACACACATAAATATAATTGCTCACAACCATAATACACCATCTTATCAAATGTGAAAACTTTCTTTAAGGTTTAACACTTTTAACCGCTAATTCTCCACATCTTTGTATGTTATAATTACATAATGAGATAAAATGAAATTATTTTTTGGTTAATTCCAATACTGTTCATGGGTTTTTGGGCTCAACCTATTTCAGGTAATATGTTGCTAATATATTAACAATTACAAGTCCTTATGGTCATACCATAATAGGTTTAATATTACTATGGTTTTCTTATATTCAATACTCAAATTTTTGCTCTCAATATCAATAATGTCATTGTAAAATTCTTTTGTAACTCTCCGTAAGTCGTAACATTTATAAGAAGAACCTAAAAATCTTGCATAAAAAATGCAAAAAAAAAGAACTATAGGTGGACTAAGTAAACAGTAGACAACAGATGCACCAAGTAATCAATAGACAACAAATGTACCAAGTAATTAGTAAACATAGTGTTAGTTGATCAATAATCTTTACTGTGCTAAATGTTGCCACTCTTACATATCCTTTTTGACCCTACTCATAGGACCATTAATTTTTTATGATGAAGTAAAACGCACCTTCATTTTCATTGAAGCCCCATCCATTCACCTAGACCGCATAGTTTCATTTTTCTAGGTCCTAATAATCCATAATACCTTTGGAGTGCTCAATCTATCCCTTAATGATATCTAAAAAAAAAAAGTAACTAAATAAAAATATTTCAAAAAAAAATAAAAAAAATAACATTAAGTACCAATTTTAAATTTTTACAGTTCTACAAAAATGAAAAAAATTCATGTGGGAATACAATATGCCTAACAAAAGGCCGGCAAAAGAGGCCATGCATTGCATGCACACAGTTTCTTATGGATAGATGGTTGCAAGTGCGGAACAAGTGAAGATCATTTTACACCAAAATAATATATATTGATTGGGGGTAGTGAAAATATAACTAATTTCTTTTTTCCCACTAAAATAATACACGTATTTGAAACATATGCTTCATACCTATCAAGCTTCATGAAAACTATCATGGAGGCAAACTTTTGATATAGGGCAGTTTACTAAATCAGACATGGGTAATGGCACTCGTGAGTCATGTAATGCTTCACCATATAATTGTAAACTTATTCTATGCCCAATCAACAATCGAGACTAGAAGCACAATCTATGATTTGTTGGGGGAAACTTATCCTTTATTAAGAGGATACATAATAGATGCATTAGGCACCACAATTGTGGTATCATGTGCATAAGTGGCTACAGGGAAAAAATAAAATTTTAAAAGAAATTAACTACAACAAAAATGATTTTATCATAACACTTTTCATACATCCATTAAGTAAAAAAGTACTTATCATAGGGTTGTTATGATTTTTTTTCTTTTAAAAATGTTACATATTTGTTTCTACATTAAACTTCAGTTAAAGTTTAAGTTTCTAGTAAATGGTGCTACCCATTTTTTGTAACGCTCTAGAAATGTCATACTAAATAATTTTAGAAAATGTTACAATATTGTTCAGTTAAATATATAATATTATGATGTTTGGTCATCCTTTTCATTATTATACCTAACCTCATATGTTTTCCATTCATATATGACTGCAATCAACTTTTGTACATGTATATCAAACATAACTAGTCAATACTATAATACACTCACTTGTCAAAAGTGAAAATTTTTAGTAAGGTTCCACATTTTCAACCTCTAACCCTCCACATTTTGTTTTTTTTTTTTGTTGAGAAAAGATACTTCATTCCAATTAAAAAACAGCTGAATAATATCTGACAAGCCAATAATAGCATAATACTATAAGGGATAATAGAAATATAAAATTGACTATTAAAAACTCATTTTGTATGACACCAAATGAAAAGAGGAGAATCTGATCAAGCCAAACCTTTTATATAAACTAGAATAAATTTAGAATAGAAAACTTACAAGTAACTGAGACAAAGATCAGACCAAATTGACAATAACCAGTCAGTATTAGAACTAAACAGACATTAAAGGCATGGAAAAAAATATTTATAAAAATAAAAAAACCACCTATAAAACATTAAAAAATAAAACCTGAATTTATTCTGTCAAATCGCTTTCATATATGTTGA
Organism: Aquilaria sinensis; assembly: GCA_005392925.1. Lineage (NCBI taxonomy): Eukaryota > Viridiplantae > Streptophyta > Magnoliopsida > Malvales > Thymelaeaceae > Aquilaria > Aquilaria sinensis. The sequence goes on from SMDT01000426.1 coordinate 109,982, forward strand.
CAATTCCCGGGATATCACAATAGGGCCGAGATTTCAATGAATCCAAGAAAAAGCTTAATTTATCATGTTTGCAATTGAAGATTTACCTTATGAGAGTCTCGAATGGCTCTTGAACATTAGGACTTGAAATAGATTTCATGCACAATAAAATCTTATAGATAACATCAGATACAGTTAATCAAACAATAAAATGAATGAAAAAGAACCAGCCAGATTCAAATTTGAAGTTCAATTATGGCAGGAAACAACATATCACGATGGGGGAGACGAATGATGAAAATAGGTTTTATAGGGGATGGCAGAGAATAGGTTCGATGACTATGCTACTAATATATGGGGTGATCTTTCTAGTATATTCTTTATTTTTAGATTAATCGTCCCCATTTGTGCGAGTTACAGTTACATAATGATATCAATCAGAATGACATTTTAACTAGTTCCAATATTGTTTATGGGCTTTTAGGCTTAACCTGTCTCAAATAACATGTTGCTAATACATTAGTAATTGCGGTCCCCAATGTCATATCGCAACATGTTAAACATTATTATGGTTTTCTTGTACTCAACACATAATTTTTTATTCTCAATGTTAACAATACAATCTCAAAACCCTTTTTAGCTCTCAATTAGGGGTAAAATTTGGAGGAAGAATAAAAATCTTGCATCAGAAATGCTCGAAAGGAACTAAAGACGCCCAAGTAGTCAGTATACATAATTCATGCCTGATTAATCATCTGGATTATGTCAAATGCTAAATACAAAATGTCAAGAAAAATTCCCTAGTCACCTATCACATGTAGCAAAAGGACAAAGACAATCAATCAAGAGTACATAAGTTTAACGTAGTTCGGCTCTTAACTAGCCTACATCCACAGATGAAAGAAATCCACTCGAATAAAATATAGAGATTATAGCAAAGGTATGCTCTTACACACCACTGATAACCCTAATATTTTACCCTTACACAATTACACGATATGAGAATTGTAAAACACTTTTTGTCCCAACCCTCTTCGGCCTTCGGACCTTTCATCCCTCTTGAAACCCTTACATTTTGTCTATTCACTACATTGGTTTTTCTCTCATGCTCAAAACCCTAACATAACAAGCCTTTTATAGGTCATACACAAACCTAAATCGTATCAAAATAAAAAAAAAACTAAATCCCAAATACATAGGAAAACTAAAACTAAATTCTAAGTAAACTAAATTCTTAAGTTTCTTAGATGTGAGCTAACAAATCCAACAATTTTCACTTTGGCTCAAATCCTCGTAAGCACGAGCATATGTGACCGCAACTATAAAAAAATGACTATGACTATGAATAACAAATACTACCAAGGCACAAATACAGTAATGAACAAAAATGACCATCAATATCATGAATATCTACATCACGAGCATCAACACTTGAACAAAATCTTTGATCTTTAAACTTATACCGAGTCGTTGATATCAGATAACAATCATTGTCAAATATCGTTAGGACGATTCCTTAGGGTTCCATCATACAATCCAAAGTGCTCAACTATGCCAAACATATAATTATACATTCCACCATGTCAGGCATTAAACCAAGCCCTAATATCATTTGTTAGGAAAAGTTCCCTAATCACCCATCATGCGCAATAAAATGACAAAGATAATCAATAAAACATATACAAATTTAACGTGGTTTATCTCTTAACTAGCCTACATCCACAGATAAGAGAAATCCACTTGAACAAAATATAGAGATTATAGTAGAGGTATGTCTTTAATGCTCACGTTGGCCTAGTAATCCCTTACACACATCACTAATAAACCTAATATCTTACCATCACACAATTATATAATATGAGAATTACAAAAGACTTCTCGTTCTAGCCCTCTCTGGCCCCTGGACCTCTCATCCTTCTTAAAACCCTTACATCTTTGCTTATTCATCACATTAGTTTTTTTCACATACTTAAAACTCCAACATAACAAATCTTTTATAGGCTACACAGAAACCTAAACCATATCAAACTAGGAAAACTAAATCACAAACAAATAAAAAACTAAACCCAAATTCTAAGTAAACTAAAATTCTTAAGTTTCTTAGATTTAAGTTAACAAATCCAACACAAACTCTGTACAAAAAATAATTTAGGACCACTATCTCTCGGTTGAAGCGTATCAAGGGCTAGATGTGTCTTCTCCTCAAGATGATGTGTATTCGACCTGAGATTGCCACATGTACTTTTTATTTTCCCTACAATCTATGCTACAATTAGTTTCCCCAATGCACCCTTCTGTACGCCCACAATTATTAACATTTTCCCTTTTAATTTTGACAACCAATTCTCCTCACTTTTCTCAATTTGACCAAAATATAATATTGATAAAGGGTCGGTGTGGCGGGTAGGAATAGGAACAAGACTAGGGGAGAAAGTTTTTTCCATTAATTGACAACATAACAACAATGGTCTAATTGAATAAAATTCAAAACCTCATGGACTGGAATGAAAAACTGAAAAGTTTGCTTTAAAAGTGGAAAAATAAGGAATATGTGTCTCTTTCTCCTTTGTCTCTGTCTGGCTTTGGGTTTTTGTGTAGAAATAAAAAGAGTGAGATGTGTGGAAATAAAAAGAGTGAAAGACATGCATGGCCTACGGACCAGGCCAAATCGTTTCATGAATATATTCGTATTGCTTTGGCAGTTTGTTTAGAGTTCCGACTCGTGTTAAAAAATGTTAAAAAAATCAATATGATAGAGAGTGCAATGTCAACAGCCGAGTAATTTTTCTTACTTATCTCCGTTTGACCAATTATATTTATGACATTTTTATCTTTTTCCCTTACTACTGGTGGTTTGATATTCTATTCGTTTATAAAAATCAATGTTCCACAATCACGCCTTATTGTAATAATTTTTTGATATCAGGAGATTGCATTTCTCTATTTAAGTATCGTCCCCACTTTTGGTTCATATCAATAACATTTGTGTTTTCCCATTATGTGGCTTTTAAGTTTGCAGTAGCTCCATTTTCCAAATTGATTAAGATGAATGTATGTGATGCTATTCACCATGCTAAAGCTGTTTGTGAAGGGGCCATCCGAGAATACGACTCCCTCAAAAAACGTGTAGAACATTTGAAGGTTGAAAAGGACATGCTTATTGGCAGTATCACTATGCTTCAGCAAATGATACATCATAGTGATATATATCGTATACAAAGGCCAAGAAATTTTCATTTCTTTTTTTAATCATTTTCATCACATATATATCTAACCATATACCATGCCCATTTTGCTTTCAAAGTGGTGAGATAAAAATAGTCAATGAGAGAATAGAGATGACATAGATTATGAGGAGGACGTTCCAGATGCATTTGAGACTAATAAATGTAGAGAAATAAAGAGGAAGGTTGTCTTTGGGATTCATAATTTTCTATTTGGAAGTGGTATGAATGCACATCTTAAGGAGGAGGCTATAGATAAATAGACTAGGCATCTTAGTTTAGTATTACTCTAAATATTTAGCATGCTAAGTCATGTAATTACCTATCTATAAAAAAATGTTAGAATATAGATGCTTAATCGCTTTCAATTTTTGTCTTAAGGTCACCATTCAAGTTACTTGGCATGTTAACAAGAATAATAAAACTCCAATGCTCGTCATTAAAAAAATTGAACAATCCATGTTTCAACAACAATAATATTTACACCAAATCATATAATCATATCAACAGTTACACATGCAATACCTCCAACAATATGTCACCGTTTCACACATACATGAAAGACTTAGACAAAATAATATTGAATTGATTAAAACTGGGGTGTCATAACATTAGGACGGTTAATTACATGAAATTTACACTTGTTATGAAGTGTATCCTAATTTATTTTTTTTTAAATGACAATTTTTTTTGGCTTATAGTTTTTTTTAAGAAACATGAATGACACATATTTGCTTTTTTGGCAAAATATATTTGTTAGGATTTAATACTTCTAATATTTTTTATACCATTCAGAAAAAGTATGGTTACTAATATAAATTTTTTATACAAACCGATTGATGTTGCAAAATTGGATAAGGACAAAGGCATAAATGATAATGTCTACCATTGAAACATATTTGTTCAGTAACTTTGATGTTAAACTTTACACGTATTTATTCTCATATGTGGTTTTAGACTATGTGTTTTGTACTTCTAATTACCGGTAGGGTTTTCAACTAAAACCTCCGTATAATTATAAATTAAATTATAATTTATTAGAAATGTACTCCCAAGCAACATCAGGTTTTAAAGCTAATTCTAAATAAACTAAAATTTTTAAGCTTTTTATATTTGAGTTAACAAATCCAACACAAACTATGTACAAAAGATAATTCAGGACCAATATCTCTCGGTTGAAGTATATCTATACCTACCCTTCACTTTTTTTTTCTTTGGCAGTGTACCCTTCATCAATTCCTGTTTAACTCAAGACTCCCACGAGCCAAACATGTCTACTTTCTGATAGACTCAAATTCTCCAAGGAGGTAAAAGGGAGCTAATAATCGTAGACTAATATATAAAGAAATAAATAAATAGAAAAAAAAAACCCACAATCTTCCTTTGTTTTAGCAAAAGATGCTTCATTCTAATTAAAAGTGAGTTAAACAACATCTTACAAACCAACAATGTCATAAAACTCTAAGGGATAATAAGAACATAAAACTGATTACAAAAAACTACTAATTTCTGTGACACTGAATGAATGAAAGAAAATTGGATAAAACCAACTATCAGTTAAGTTAGAATAAATCTTGAATACAAAACTCATCAAAAATTGCAAGAAAGCTCAAACTAAGGCAACAATAACTAAGTAATGCTAGAATCAATCAGCCATAAGTGATCTAAACAAAACTAACTATAAAAATAAAAAGATTATATATAAAATCTAAAAAAAATTAATAAAGTTTGATTTTATTTTGTACAATTGTTTCCATATCTGTTGTCGAGTGTTGGAATACTCAAGTAGAGTCGAGATTCCAATAAACCTAAGAGACCTAAATCTATCATTGTTTTTCTTTAATTAAAGATCTACCATATGTAAGTCACGAATCAATTTTAAATACCAAGATTTAAAATAAATTATATTTACCATAAAATTCTGTAGATACATCGCATAAGCAATCAAAAAATTAAAAAGTAACCAATCAGATTCAGATTGAAGTCCGGTTCTCAATCATAGACGGAGGTGGGATTTCCGTCTTTGCACTTCATTTATTTGTAAGTTCTCTTATAGGTTGTGGATTTGTGATCACGATCGACTAGAATCGAAGGTTTGATTCGTGGTGGTTCGGTGCGAAAGGATTTCCCATCTCATTCATAAAAGAGTCTGGTCGCCCACAATCACTATGAGATTGGTCTCCATAGCTCATAATGTCCCCAGTCCCACCCCCACCAAACAACTTTATCTTGTTTTTGTTTTAATTTTTTGTAAGTTACAATGAAGTAAAAATTTGTATATTCCGATCATGTAATATAGCCCTAAATCAATCATTACTCCTCCAATTTTTTTAACTCACATGAGTTGGTCCCTTAACTTTAACTTAATCCTCAAATTTTATAAAATCGTACGACTTAGTTATTAAACTTTTTAAATTGTGATACATAGTTCATTAGCCATCAGGATAAACTACAACTTTAAGTCCTAACTTTCAATCTTTCAGCAAAGTGACCCTTCTATTTAGGAACTTCCATTGTCACCAAACTTGTGGGTTAATAAATTTTACAAACTTATTAAATACACAATAAACTAATTAAATAACTTATAAGATGATAATTAATAAAAATTATATACAATAATTTTAGAAAATAATTATTTAATAATTTATATTTTTCTTATTTTTTAAAAAACTATTTTAGTTGACTCATTGGAAAAAAAAATTTATGCACTCTACTATTATGTTGATTAATTATTTTTATAAATATTTCTTATCACTTTTTTCATCCAAAATATGTAACATTAAGAACTTATGAATTTACAGATCATTCTACAGATTTTTGCTTTCAGTAGATTTAGTTTTTAAACAATTTTCCAAATTAATAATTTTTGTATTAATATTTTATGATTTAGAAGTAGTATACCACATTATATTAAAACTAATTCATCCCTTGCAATTTTCATGCTAGTGAAGATGGTAAGTCCTATAACTTCCTTGGCTTTTTGTCATTCGTTTCAGAAGAAAAAAAAAAAAAACAATCCAACCTTTAACTTTGTGGTAATTTATCTTCTTTGTATTTTTTATTTCTTCAATTTCTTGCATATTAATGCCTTCTTTATGTTTAATATGAATTTTTTTTCAAATATAAATATTAGTTGGAATCCAAAAAAAAAAAAGTAGTCAATATTCTAATTAATTTGTTAAATTAGATTTTTTTAAAATTTTTCAAAAATTCCCTAATTTTATTTATATCTAGTCAAAGTTGATAGCAAATGATAGTACGTACCATCTTTATTAGCATGAGAACTATGAGGGATGAATTAGTTTCAAGATAATGTGGTATACTAAATCTAAATCATAAAATATTAATACCAAAAAAATTAATTTATAAAATTGTTTGAAAACTAAATCTACCTAAAGAAAAACTCCTCTAAAATAATCTCTAAATTCATAAGTCCCTAATGTTACATATTTTGTATGAAAAAAAGTGAGAAAAAATAATTGATCAACATAATAGTGGAGTGAGTAAAAATATTTTTTCTTTCCAATAGCCAACTAAAGTAGTTTTTTAAAAAATAAGTAAAATATAAATTCTTAAATAATTAGAAATTTCTCAAATGATTGTATATAATTCCTTTGAATCATCATTTTGTATGATATTTAATTAGTTAATTATGTATTCAACAATTTAGTAAAGTTTAGTAACTCATAAATTTGGTGATAATGAGAGTTCTTAAATAGAAAGGCCATTTTGCTGAAATATTAAAAGTTAAGACTTAAAAGTTGTAGTTTATTCTGATGGATGAAGGGTTAACCCACATCATTTAAAAGGCTTAAGGACTAAGTCTCATCATTTTACAAAGTTTGAGGACTGAGTTATACTGAGTCAAAGCTAAGGGATGAACTTGTGCGAGTTGGTAAAATTGGAGGATTAATGGTGCATTTAAGCCTATAATATAAGCCAAGATTTTGATTGCTCTTAACAATTATTGCAGCTAGGAAGCCACTGTTGACCTGTCCCATCAGCAGTTTTTGGGGCTACATTTCACCGCTGTCTTAATTTATTAATTCCTGCACCGAGGATGCTTAAGATGATCTTGCGCTGTTTCCTACAATTATCGTTGATCGAGTATTTTAAATTTGCAGCAATCTTTGTATGTTAATGTTATTGTCCGTAAATTTTTTAACTTTTAAGTTCAGAAAAAGAGTCAGAAAGATGGACGAGTTACTTTACCGCCACGGCCAGAGGCCCAGAGGTAATTCCAACAATAACTCATACATGCAAACAAATGGATTAACTATGAATTTGCATCTTTATTCCATTTTAAAGAAGACAAGCAAGTACTACATGCCTACTCCTACCCATCTTTCTTGCTTTAACTGTGGGTAAATCCCCTCTAATTCTTGTTTGCTCCATTTTAATCATTAACCTTGTTTTAATAATAATAAAATAATAAAGCTCGTTCAGTTCTAATGGCAACCTAATCTAACCTAATCTTGCGGGTTACAAGTTACAACAGAGTCTAAATCGCCACAGGATCAACATTAAACATTAAATTAAATAGTAACATTGCTTCGACAGAAATTACGGTCTGTTTGTTTTAGTTTAACACAATTGTATTAATATATTATTCACACGAGCACTCTCAAACAAAGGGAAAGTTACAAAAACCCCACTGTGGTTTGGTCAAACCTACAGTTTGCCCCTTCTATTTTGAGAAACCTACACTTTGCCCCCTAGTTTTTTATCCTGCCTGATAACAACTTTTGAAACTGTATTTAAACTCTACGATAATTATTTTTCAGTAATTTCAATCTGTTCAGTATTTTTTTTATAGCTAATAGACATTTTAAACTATCACTTTTTTCTTTCTGTAAATATATTTTTTCACCTATAATTATATATCAGTATTTTTTAAAGGTCAGTTTTCTGTGAAAAAAATATCAAAAATCTTGAAATTACTAGAACATTATTACCATATAATTTAAATACAGTTTTAGAAGTTGCTATCGGGCAGCATAAAAAATATAGGGGACAAAGTGTAGGTTTCTCAAAATAGAGGAGGCAAATTGTAGGTTTGACCAAACCAAGGGGGGTTTTTGTAACTTTCCCCTCAAACAAATTATGAACGCTCATAAAGTTGCCAACATTTACAATCATACCTCGGTCTCATTACCCACTCTTACTCACAAAAACCATCTGTCGATCCATTGTTCTCACAGCCTTGCTTCACACAGCGCTGCCGCCTATCCAGATTCCACCCTATTAGGCTAGTCGATCGAAGAAGAAAAGGAGGGAAAAGGGCACTTTGTTTCCAAGTCGCGGAAGCAGAGGACAAGGGTGAAGGGCGCGGGCCTTAGCGGGACATATGGCCGCGTAACGTCCTCATCTAGAGATCGGCTGGGCAACAGCCTCGGTGCAATATTGGCTAGGCAGCAACCTCATCAGAAGATCAGCTGAGCAACGGCCTCATCACGAGATCGATTAAGCTCTGGCATTGTTACGATTTGTGAGACTAATTGGGTGGTGGCCTCATCGCGAGATCGGCCAGCCTCGTCTCAATATCTGGCTGGACAGCAGTGGGGTAGGGGTGAAGGTGTAATCTTGCACAATGGAGGGTGACAGAGAGCAAGGGACAAGGGTGGGGATGGGCTGGCGAGTTGGGTGGCGGCGAGTGGGAAAAGTGACCGAGGCTTTAGGTTCGAAGGTGGGCAGGTATGTAAATTTGGTAACTTTATGGACAATTTCAAATGATTTTCTTGTGAGTAGCCCAATAACAAGTTAAGTCGCTTGTATTAATTCAAAACGAACTGGGCCTTAATCTGACTTAAATTTGGAGCATAATGATAATTTTCCTAATGTTTCTCTTCCTCTTCACCCAACTCCTGCGGTGGATGGAGAGAGTGAAGTGAGAACTGCTCCCTGTAAACGTCTGTCTCAGAAGAAAATTACTGTAATTAAATTAACAAGCGATGGATTAACCCTGATTCATGGTCTGCTTGGAATAGTTTTTACAATTAATATTTAAGTTTTGAATAATTTATTTAATAATTGAGATTAAAACGATGAAGTAAAAAATTAAAAATTACCATTAACAGCTTTTTTAAAACTCTAATCTATTAGCTGAGACTAATACCTCTAGCTTCTGCCTTTCCAATCCAACTCGCTCTTTAACTTTTCACCGCTGTAACCACAGCGGAGCCAAGTTTTCCTGCTTCGCGGGGCACCAAATTACCGTGCGTCATCACCAACGACTTGTAAATCTCCACGATCACCTTCTCATCGTACTCCTTCAGCGATCCCTTTCCGAAGGCCGCGGCGCCGTTCCCCACGGCCACGCCCCCGTACCCGTATCCAGCGCCGATGGAGCTGGCAAATCCGAGCATCATCTTCACGTAGGCGTCCCGTAGCCAAATAAGCAGCTTCTTCGGCGACCCCAATCTGAGCCTAAGCTTGGCCTTGATCTTGATCCGCCAGAACCGCCTCCTATGCACCGTCCCAACCTCGGCCACCCGGGTCGGCCGCCGGCGACGGGAGCCATTGAGTCGGGCGTAGCTTCTCCTCCGCCAGTAGGATTTGAGGCCTCTATAGACGGTAGCGGAAACACCCTCCATAAAGGAGAATACGTTACCAGGCTAGGATTGGGTGTTTTTATAGAAAAGGGATTGGGTTGGGTTGGGGAGGGAATGAGAAAATGGGAAAAGTTGGCAGCGATCATAAATAAGGGAAACTAACTGTCTGTATACGGGCATTTCTCACGGGAATCGCTGTCCCTATTCAATGAGTCGCGGATATCGCACGTGCCAGTGTCCTCGCTCCCACAAGTCACAACTCTCAGCAAAGCATATCGCCAACTCTTTCAAGTATTTTTTATTTCTTTTTAGGTTCACTTGTGTTCTTAGTTTATTAATTTCCTTTCGTTTCTCTACTTCTTTAGTTTGTGACAATGCAACTTCTCTTCTGTGCCTAACAGTGAGCCCTAGGGGCATAATTGTCCAAGTAAACCAAGTTTGGGGGTCAATTGTAACATTTGGCCTTAGAGTTATACTCGTTATTATAATCCGGTGCTTGTCGTCACTCAACCCTGTGGACCAATTAATTTGATGTGATTAACTCAGCCTTTAATTTATATGTCCAGTTCATCATCAGCTTCTTTTGTTACACTCCAGGTTCCGGTCGGCTGGTGCTAAATTTGTTTTGTTACGGATCTACTGCTGTTTTATGTTACTACTTACTACAACTCTACCGATAACTTTCGGAGAATAACAGATGCCAGCACTTGGTCTATTAGTTGTTTTTCTTTTCCTCCTTAAAAAGTGTTTGTCATTCTACTAACACTGACGTGCCTTGCACCTTTTTTTTTTTTTTTTTTTATCTTCTAGTGGAACAGCTATTGGTATTTTTTTTTTCCCATTTCCCCCTCTTCCCTTGTTTTAACCTATTGTATCGTAAGTTTGTTACCATAATAACCTTTTTGGTTTTACAGAGTGAGAGCCATTGGCTTGGACGGTTCAAACTATAAAAGACTTGACAAAGTAGCACAAGTACAACCAAGCACTTCCAATAAATCACGACTTATAGTTAATTAATTTTAATTTTAATTTAATTAATATAGATAATTTTTTTTATTTTTTATTTGTTATTCAAAATTAATATCATTTGAAAACTGATACTTATAGATATAACAAAGAAGCAGCCAGCTGGAGCCAAGGAACTTGTTGACTTGCACCTCTCAAAAATATTTTTATGCATCGCAAGTATAACATGTTTTTCCCTGTGTTGTTTTGTAAACAAGATTCTCTTTATTATTTAAGATAAGTAGATGCACAGAAAGCAAGCATAAAAACATTTTAAAGACAGCCCGTAGAAAGTGAAGTGCTATATTAATTTGTCCGTGGTGTTAAGTAAATGACAAGGACACAAGAAGCATAATGTGTTTCTGTACAATGACTTAATTTTTGTCCTACATTTCAAATTGTCAACATAAGGAGGTGCCTTGCTCTAACCCAATTAATTATGTATCAGGCATCGTATGACTAGGGGAATTTAAGTTGGCCCAGCTTTTGCATTAAAATTTGAATGGTTCACAATATTTTATTTACATTTTACACCCAATTTATTTTAATTTAAATTAATTTAATTTAAAATTATTTTAAATCTGTTTCACCTAGAACTAATTTCATTTGAAAGCTAATACTATATACATGTAATAATCCATTTGAAACAATATTTTTATCATATTATTAAATTTCTATGAAATTTTCTTTTTTAATGTTTCAAAAATTCATAAAAAATTAATAGCATTATAAAAAATTTTACAATCAATAGATTATTTCACCTAAATAATATTGACTTTCAAATAAAATTGATTTTAAATAAAAAAAATATAAATATAAAAATAAATTATTTTAAATTAAGTTTATTTAAGTTAAAATGAATTGACACCTAATTTTTATTTTTATTTGTTGTTTGATGTTTTCTGGCCTAGGCTTTCGCTTGTTAAGTGCCGATGGAGCGGGCCAAAGCTCAGAAGAAAATTAATAGGCATGTTTTTCAAGGATGTTCCAAACCAGTAACTTTAACATAGAACAGTATTGAGGTTTTGCAACTTGGGCTGATCTTATAAGATATATATATATAACTAAAACTAATTAAAAAGAAATAATAAAAATAGTAATAAATAAAAAGTCGGTGGTCGGGCAAGTAGTTGGGAAATTAATTAAGTCAGGGGGTGTGGGTTTTAATTAGGCAGAGAGCACACAAGAGATAAAAAGAAATTATAGTTGGCAGGCAGGGCACGAAGCCTGAAACATGAAAGCTTGACTTGTAAGCCAATTCGGCTGGGGGGACGGGGACTTCGAAAGTCAAGTCCAAAGCCACTGTCTACCAGTCTCCAAAGCAGCACGTATAAAGATTACGAGTGCAAACTATAGATTTGGCACTGAACTTACCCAAATCATATAAATTGGTTTACAATTTAGTACTTAGTAAATATAAGTCCTTAAACTAAAAAAAGAAACTATGCAAGTTGGTCGATTACCTCATATATGTTGATAAGAAAATTACAAAAGCCCTTTTGAACACTTTTATTCTGGCATAAGAAGTACTTATACTTTAAAATTATTCAAATAAACTATCTCTTCCACTTAGGGATGAAAGTTCCAAGTTGTAGGATTAGGTTTAGGTTGAAACCTGATTTTTATAGTATGTCCCCACTCCTCACTTGAATTTATTATAGTCATAACCCAAATTGATTCTAACCCGATTTATATGGAGTTAGAGCCACATTGACCTAGCCCAAGAAAAAGTTTAATCTTGTTCCATTTCTTGCTTACTAAATTAAAGATATTTAAAAAGTCTTACAAATCCTTCATGTCATAATTTTACTGTAGCTGAATAAAGAAGCATGACATCCATACTTCATTATCTAATCATGTAGCACATAAAAATTTGTACTAGATTTTTGTATAATCAATATTTTTTATCTGAGCTTATTAATTGCTAATTTGAAGTCACACTTATCAACTAAATGGTTACTAAAAGGGGAGCACTAAATTATAATGGAGTCAAGTGCTTTTAAACCTTGAGAATACCACCCATGAACATTGTGTACCACACTAAAGTCAAGATGCCAAATGAATGGAGTTATTAATGAATTGAATTAGCATGAAAAATAATAAACTAGATAGGGCCAGTATAGAACAACAGAAAAAAAAAAAGTATGAGGGGCAAATGATGCAACTTGTATACTTGCCCTGAAAACTCAACTTTTTGTGTTAATCCTCATTAATTCAATTTCCATTTTAATGATAGAGGAGGTAGTTTTTTTTGGATAATTTTAAACTAAAAATATTTTTTGTACAGACTAACACATAGTTTGTTTTAACTTAAGTTAATTAACTAAAAAATGGTTATTTTTATTCTTACATCTTTTTTATCCTGAACTAATTTTAATTAAAATTCAATATTATGTAGCTATAATAATTCATTGAAAATATAATTTTTGTAATCTTACTAAATTTTTATGAATTTTTCTAGTTTAAGGCATTAAAAAAGAAAATTTCATTAAAAATTAACAACATCATGAAAATTTATTTTCAAATGGATTTTTGCATCTACATAATATTGGTTTTCAAATAAATTTGGTTTCAAGTAAAAAAGATATAAAAGTAAAAACAAGTCAATTGACTTAAGTTAAAATGAATTGGCTCTAAAAGAAATAATGAGGGTAATTATAATTTTTTCATCAACATTTTTTAGTTAATTGAGTAACTCACATAATTTTTCAAATTTGGTGACTAATATTCATTGAGTATTGAGTTGTGGATCAACTCACACAAGTTCAGTAAGTTTATGGGCTAAATGCATAGTTTGGCCTTAATTATAGGGGTAGGTTGGTAAGAGGAGTTGGGCTGGGGGCCTCTGCCTGTCTTCCACCTGCAAATGCAACTCAAGTTAACAAAACTTTGGATCTCAAGAGTCTAATCTTGTAGACCAGACCAGACCAGACCAGACCAGAGATGGCAATCAATCTGACTCATGAATCGTATCCTATATCAAGGGCTCATCAGGCTTTCGTCAAACCCATTTCTGGCCCATTTCTTTCCCTTTCTCTTCAACCATGATCATCAGCCTGCCTCTGCCTGCCCACACTTCTCATCCCAATTCATATTTCTATATATCTAGCAAAATAAAAAAGAATAAACATTTTTCAGGAACCAACAGATCAATTTTACTTTTTGTTTTTTTTTTAAATCAAATGTTATCCGTATTCTCTTAATTAAAAAAAGATAAAGATAAACTCAGTTATACGAAATTATTGACCATGACTGGGATTTCACCAACTTGGTCAGTTGAATGGACAGCGGGTTTGCCATGGTGCATTGAAATTGGGCCTGGAGCTTGGCAGGCCTCTGACCCCTAAACTATGGGACTATCATGGCTCAAGGGACCCCAATCCCTAAGCAGGTCCGTGCATTCGGTAGATTTGACCTTCGCCGCACACCACATGTTTTCTTTCGGTAATGGTTACGAGTAGAAAAGAAGCAGAGGCATGAAAAAGATCAAGACGCAACTGATAATAGACATTTTGCCCCCGCTCTAGATTAACACTAAATTAAAATTGTCTTGCCCTACTCAACTCAGCTACCAAAAACAAGATGCTGCTCCAATTGAGATCTGGGTTTGAGGTGCGGTGAAAGTACTTGCACGCATAATTTTTCTTACAGGTTGTCCTAATGTAACTCAACTCTTTCCAGATTTTGTGAGATAGATAATTTATCTACCAAGCTTTTATTATAACTGTTCTTATCTTAAATATATATACTTGTACATGCTTATAATTAACAAAAACACTAAACTAGAGTTGATTTGGACCCTTTTAAAACTCTATTTACCCTTAGATTTTATCATACTGATCAACTTAATTTATGTATTAATTTTTATATATATTCAAGGTTAATTTTATTATAGTCAAGTGATTTATTACCATCACTTATTTATTTTTATTTTATTTAGATAACGAAACTTGCCAACGGAGTTGACTAAATTTTTTTGAAGCAAAAAGATTAAGTCGAAAAACATTGTAAAGTAAGATGTGCATCTAGAATTGGAAAAAATTTCCTCTCAGTCGACTAAAATACCCTTTTATATATTATTATGATACATTTTAAGTTAAGAGTACTTTAGTTATTTAATCTTAAGGGTCAGGTAGAAGGAATATTTCATAAATAAAAGAAAATGGGAGGCCGGCGGACAAGAAAGATTGTTGCAAAATTTGGAGCAGAGGAGAGCGAATCGGAGAATTGAGACGAAATTGTGAATTTGGAGCAGGGGAGACAGAAACGAAATTTGGAGCAAAGGAAAGTGAAAAGAGGAGAGAGAGACAAAAGACTTGTTTCTTTTTTTCCCATCTTCTTTCATTTACGAATTACGAATTGGACTTGATATTTTTTGGCCATCGCTTGTTCTTATTTCTTGGAATCATTGATTGTTATTGTTGAATCTAGTATGAGAGGCTAAATTTCTATGGTAAGGTCAGAGATATAATCTAGTTGAATTATTTCAATTAATTTGTTTGGATTTGTATTTTAGTGTATTTTTTTTTTTTAGTAATGAGTATTGTCCACACTTGATCATCATAGATAATTTATCTTAACAATTTGAATGAATAACTGAGAGATGAAATTTGATAAGTGCGCTAAGAAAATAGAGTTATGATAATTAAGATAAATATATACCTATTTATTGTGATTTGCTGATTTAATAATATGAACATAATGAATTTGATTAATTATACGAGAGATCGAGAGATAATTATAGGTTAATTAAACACGTTGTAATTGCTCAAGAGAGAATTATAATGCTAGAAATGATTGTTGACAACTACAAATATGCCAAAATAATTAATTGGAAGACCCTCAGACTTCAGTTATGTGAAACTCAAGCCTTAACTATTTCATAATTGTTTTATGCCCGGTTCGTTATTCTCATCGTTGGTTTAGTTTAATCTTAATTTAATTTTAGTTAAATTTTCTCCCTTAAAATTTGAACCAATATCTTTTATTCTTCACAAATAATTAAATATTTATTCCTCATGAGATCGATACATTGTTTTATCTAGAGATTAAAACTTAGTACAACTGACTTTGTGCACTTGTAGGATTAGTCCTATCAAGTTTTTGGCGACGTTGTCAAAGAGCAGGTATATCTGATTATTTGTTATTAGCTTCATTTTAAGTTTATTTCATTTTATTAGGTTTATTTCTTTTGTCTTGACTTACCATGGTAGTTCTTTTTTTTTTTTTAGTGTGCAGATAGTTTATGAACCTTCACAGGTCAAAGAGTTGAATGAATGTTGAACTAATTCTTTTGGACCTAAAATTAAAAGAACTTGTCGGCAAACAGAGCATGGCAAAGAAAAAAAATGGCACAGGAAGAAAACAATGGTCATAACTTCAATCAACTTGAGGGAATTCACT
The DNA here is from genome assembly GCA_005392925.1 of Aquilaria sinensis. Lineage (NCBI taxonomy): Eukaryota > Viridiplantae > Streptophyta > Magnoliopsida > Malvales > Thymelaeaceae > Aquilaria > Aquilaria sinensis. Next base: position 126,144 of record SMDT01000426.1, read on the forward strand.
CACTACCTAAAATAAATCTCAAGTCAATTTAGAGGCCAATTATTGGAGCTTCTCCATCTTGCATTAGACTAAGTGACGCGGCATAGAACTATGAGCTGAAAACTGTTCACTTTAACATGTTACCTTCATTTCATGGGATGAGCTCAGATGACCTATTGCTTTTTATTTGTGAGTTCTACAACTGTGTTCAAACTTTCCCACTTCAAGGTTTGGAAGAGGATATTTTAAGAGAGATACTTTCCTTATTGTTTAAAGGACAGAGCTAAGAACTTGTTAGTTAATTTGCCGACAGAATCACTACACACATGAAAGGTGTTCACCAAATTCATGACAAAGTATTACTTTCCATTGAAAGACAATGATCTCCGAAGCAAGATTTGTAGCTTTGCACGGAAGGAGGGAGAGTCATTCTATAAAGCAGGGGATAGGTTCAATATGCTTTTAAAACAATATCTACATCATCAGTTCTCTTTGTTGCTCCAGGTTCAATTCTTTTATGATGGACTAAATGCTACTCATTAGACACATGTTGATATTGCTGTAGGTGGCTGTATGAGAGATAGGACTGTTGAAGAAATCTAGGATCTTTATGATATGCCAATTACCTATTCTCAACAAAAAGCTACACAAGGAAGGAGAACTGTAATTCATGAAGTATCTTCTCATCATAACTTGACAATGCAAGTAGCTGAGCTAACCAAACAAATGAAGCTGATGACGAACAACAAGAGAGCTCATGCAAGTTCTAGTTTTTATACTGAAGAGACATAAACACTTAATCAAATGAATTATGTTGGAGTAGGTTCTCCAAACAGGCAGGTTAGAAATAGCCCATTCTCAAACACTTATAATCCGAATTTGAGAAATCATCTTAATTTCTCTTAAAATGATCAAAGTGTCCAAAACCTAGTGGACCACCTAGTTTTCAATAGCAGCAGAGGCTAGAATTTCAACATCAACTACCAGAAGAAAAAAGCCATCCATAGAAGAATTAATGGTGCAAAATCGTACAAATCAAAAGGTCACCATGAAAAAAATGGATGCAAAGATTGATCAGGTTATGTAATTGATCCAAGCTTCAATTCATAATCTGGAGATGTGGGTAGGTCAGTTAGCTAAGGCAGTAGCTGAGAGACTTTAGGTTCACTTCCAAGTTATACTGAGTAAAACCCTAAAAAGCTAGTTTAAGCAATTATTTTAAGGAGTCAAGAAGTTTTTCAAGAAAAAAGAAAACAAATTGATTGGCAGAATTCCAACAGAGGAAAGGATGGAGGAAACCAACAATTAGAAGAGGAGAAAGCCAAAACATGGAGCTTTTAATTTTCTTTCCTCGTTTGTTAAGTCTTATGTTCCTCCTGTCTCTTTTTCCCAAAGATTGAAAAGTAAAAATTTAGATAAACAATTTTCTAAATTTCATGAAGTATTTAAGAAGTTGCCATTAACATTTCTTTTGCAAATGCTTTGAAGGAGATGCCTAGCTATGACAAGTTTATGAAAAACATTCTCTCCAACTAAAGGAAACTTAAGTAATATGAGACTATAAAGCTTACTGAGGAGTGCTCAGCTATCATTTAACAAAAGTTTTACTTTCCTTTGCATTATCTGTAGTTTAAAATTTGATAGACTATTACATGACTTAGAAGCTAACATCAATTTAATGTTTCTATCAATTTTCAAGAAATTGGGTTTTGGTGAAATTAAATGTACAATAATTTCATTGTAGTTAACTGACAAGTTAATAATTTATCATATTGAAATCATTGAGGACATTTTAGTTAAGATGTATAAATTTATTTTTTCTACTGATTTTGTTATGTTGGACATAGAAGATAACAAATAAATTCCTCTTATTTTGGACAAGCCATTTTTAGCTACAATTAGGACCTTAATTGATATTCAACATGCTAAAGTGATACTTAGGGTGTAAGATGAACAAGTCATTTTTAATGTGTTTAAAGCCATGAAATATCTAGTTGAAAGTGATTTTTTTTTTCATATTTATGTTGTGGTTCAAGAAGTGCATAAAAGCTTTAAGAATGTCACATCTAATAATCCTTTAGAGTTATGCTTGTTCAGTGGAGGAATGGGTGTTAGTAAGCTAATTCTTTCAGTTTCTGAATTGTAAGTGATAAATCTTGAGTTGAAGTAACTTCCAGCTAAAACGAAGATTAAGGTTGAGCAAGAACAGAAGTTGTTCCCTTTTAAATGGTGAAAAGATGTTTAGATTGGAAGGTAGTCAAAATTCTTGGAATAAGAAAAAAAGAATCAAATACTAGGGTCAGAAGTGCAACTTAAATAAATTGGGCATCGGGTAATGTTTGAAACCAATTGTTATAGATGATGTGGTGCCTAAGGGAGTAACATGTTTTTCATAGTGGTTTTATCAAGCTAATGATAATAAACAAGTGCTTGTTGTCTTAGAGGCAACCCAATCATTTATTGCTTTGCTTTAATTTTTTTATTTATTATTTTATTTGCATGCATTTTTTATTTTTGAGTACGGACAAATGCATTGGTGTTTCTTGCCAGAATTTCTTGCAATTTTGGGCTATAGATATCTTTAATAACTTTTGCAGCTCATTGGACTTCATCAAGATTTTGGTTTTTCAACTCCACGACAGTATTTATTTTAATTTTATTCTTATTTTATCTCTTCCTTATTTATTTTATACATGTGTTCCAATGTGTGAAATAAGTGTGGGGGGTGGTAGCTTAGGCCTTGATTTCTAAATTTTTTTAATTTTTTCATTTTTGAGCTATTTTTTTTATTCATATTTTGAGCATGGATTTGAATTCTTGAGACTGATTGTTACCTTTTGGTTCTTTAATGCATGATGTGAAAGTTAAGTAAGTAATCTTTAGATCTTTTACATATGTAAAATTACTTTTCAAATGTTTTTATCAAGCTAGTGAATTATGGTTGTAGAAGCTATTTTTGAATCAAATTTTTTGTGCTTAGTACAATGTTTCACAACATACTAGATTATGAGTTTATATGCTTGGTTTATGATGTTTGTTTGGTTGATGGATATTTGAGTGATTGATTGAGAAAAGGAATTGGAAAATGAAATTTTTACTATTTATGAAATAAATATCAACTCCACTGTTTTGTAGCATTGAAATAGGTGGGAGTCTTCTCTTAAGGCAAGCATTGAAATTAATCAAAAAAATGCTTGAAACATAAGTATGATAAAAAAAATCACCTTGGATTGTGTTGAGTTAGTAGATAGACAGAGCTCCTGTTTGTACACTTCCTAAAAGGTAAAACACAAGAAGAGAATTTGAAAAAAAAAACAAGAAATAAAATTATGGTTAATTACTCACTATCCATGGTTTTGTGATTTGTTAGTTGGATGCATATGAGCTCTAATTTAGTGTGATTTCTGCTTTGTACTTCGTATGAACGATTAATGTTTTTATTGAGCTTTGAAGGATTGTGATTGTTAGCTTGTGAAGAAGTTGTTTTCTTTTAAGTTGCATTGGATTGAAAATGTTACATACTTAATGTCTCTTATTAAGTTCTTGAAGGTTTTGAAGCTTTAATCTTCTTCTATGATGTCATTGCTCAAGAGTATAACTTATCTTTCTTTAACATTTTTAGCTTAAGTTTGCCTAGGTATAAGCAAAGAGTTACACACTTGTCCTAAAATTATATTAAATAAATTCAATTGAATCGATTTGATTGCCTATTAGGCTTTTAAATTTTTGGGAAGCAATTTGATTATTAAATAGAAATTAAAATTTGAAACAAATAGAGCTCTTTCTCTGTGCCCTAAGCTATACAAAACCCATTCGAGGAAGTAGGTTATTGACTAGGAACTAAAGATTTGCAACAATAGGGCTTTTGGTCCCTGCCCCGAGCTACAGCCACTGGAGAAAGTAGATAATTGACTAGAAACTAAAGATTTGCAACAATAGGGCTTTTGGTCCATGCCCTGAGCTAGACATAACCCACTTATGATTGTCGAAAAACACAGCATATAGTATGGATCATTTGGTGTTAATTGGACATGAATTTAGAAGTTTGAGGAACCTTTTCCAACCAACTTTAATTTCAAAGCCAAAAGGTTCAAAGAATTTTAGCCACTTTTGAAAGAACTTTCTAATTCTAATTAACTATGGTTGCTATACTATAAAGTGGAATAATAATATTGCATTCATTTATTTGGTAAGCAAAAAACCAATCACTTTCAGGTATTGTCAAGTGTTGAAATAGTGATCTCTCGCAAATAAATATTCCCCATACACAATATTATGAATTAAATTTGAAACTCCTTATCCTTAACGCTTTTCACTTGGAACAAAGTGTTTTAGTCTAAGTATTTATCTCAATGAAAAAGGTAAAAACTAATAAAAATGTTTAAATGACGAAAAGCCAATAAAATAATATTACTTATTTAACGATTATTTAGATTGTATCATGTAACCATTATTTATGTTGAGTACCAAGATTTATGTTGTTAAATTTGATCAATTTTCATATGTTTGGATACAATACAGATATAAAATTCTTTTTATACACGGGAAACAATCCACAAAAAAGAATATAAAAAAATTAACTATCTCATGAGTTGGAGTAATATGTTGATCAACTGTAATAACAGCTTTTTAGTCCATTCCCTCATTTTCACGCCCGTGCTCTGTACCTAATAGGTTAAGTAGGAAAAAGGGTAAATCTACAGGGGATCACCTATTTTATTTTATTTTTCCTAAATAGCTATACGACTTTTTATATTATTCTAATGGGGTATCTTATATTTTATTATGCATCCTAACTGATTATTTTTTGTTAATTTCATGGTTAAGTCTGATGGAAAATATTGATGTAACAAAAGAAAATATTAAAATAAATTCTTAAAAAACACTTCTAGCCATATAACCTTTCCAATCAACAATTTAAACCATAAACTTTTCCCATAGATTTCATCATCCTCCTTCTCCTCCTCATTCTCTTGACTGCCACCTCGTCTTGCGCTCTAGCTACCACCATTCGTAAAAGACATAGGTGGTTGGCTCGGTTTTGTAGAGCACACATTGGAAATCAATAGTCCTATAATTGGATTGCTCCATTTCACATAATTTGGTTCAAATTTTGAGTTAATTTATTTTAACTATAGTCAACTGACTTATTTTTACTTTTATATCTTTTTTGCCTGAAATCAATTTCATTTCAAAGTCAATATTATGTAAATGTAATAATCCACTTGAAAGTAGCTTTTCACGATCTTATTAAATTCTTATGAAAATTTCTTTTTTAACGCCTTAAACTAGAAAAATTTATAAGAATTTAGTAAGATTACAAAAACTGTATTTTCAATGAATTATTACAGTTACATAGTATTGGCTTTTAATTAAAATTAATTATAGGTAAAAAAGACGTATGAATAAAAATAATTTTTTTTAGTCAATTAACTTAAGTTAAAATGAATTAAGTGTAAGTTTGCCTAAATGTTTAAAAAACCTAACTCTAATGGTTACTGGATCTGATTCTCTCTCTTTATATGCAAAACCTGTTCTTTGGCAAGCCCTAACTCTAATAGTTGTTGGATTTGGTTCTCTTACCACCACCAAACACTGCTCTCGCAGGCAACCTAGGCGAAGGATTGAGCGGGAACAAGAAAAGCCTTCCTTCATCCTCTTGTCCCTTTCAATCCTAGCCAACCACTGGTGAACCCTTCTTTCTTTGCCTTTACCTCCCTTTCCTCCACCAACCCCCTGATTAACTCAAGCATATCATTTCGTGATGCAACCTATTAGACTTGCGAAACACGTTATTTCACAACGCAACCTTTTGAACTCCCGAACATCGCCATTTTGCAACACAACTTCTCTACTCATCCTTGCTTATAGCACCTTGAAAACCCATATATGGGTGGAGGCGGTGGCGTACCAAGGCAATGGATCTGGGTGCCTTTAGGGGTAATGGTGTTGGTTTGCAGTAACAGAGCCTTAGACGATGGCGAGTTAGGAGAAAGATGGCATCACCATCGATGATCTAGACAAGGATGTTGCCAAACTAGGAGATTTTGGCAAGGTAAGAGGAAGAGGTGGAGGAGGCGGAGAGATAATAGAGAAAGGTCTAATTTATAGGGCTCATCAATCAGTCCCAAATTTTCAGATTTTTAAGGAAATAAATGGTAAGATGGGCAAGAGGAGATCAGGAGTATAATAAGTTATTTTAAGATTTATTTTAGAATTAATTAATATTATGTCAACATTTTTTGTCAAACTTAACCATGAAATTAACAAAAAATACCCAATTAAAACATAAAATAAGAGGTAATGTATTTTATTAGGATAATATAAAAGTCAGATATCCATTTGGGAGAAAAAATAAATTAGATGACACATGATGAATTTTACCCGTAAAAAAAATAAAATAAAGGTAGAAAGAGTTTCTCCAATCTCCACAACTTCATTTATTGCAAGTCTATTTGCAAATCCGGAACTATTTAAATGTGCCATTCCGCGCTGTGTGCTGACCAGAAACGTGACCCGATCCGCTGTTTATTCCTGGGCTGCTAGCCACGTCTTTTCTTGGACATAAATACCTAACTTATAGTACTTCTAATTTGAATCCGGGTCAATTCGTTCAACTAATTTATTTTAATTTTTACAGTTATTTTTTTCTCAAATAGATATCATTTGAAAGCTCTATTATATATATATATATAGGGAGAGATATTAATTCGTCAAAAGACATTATTTTTTTACAGTTTAATTAAATGTTTATGTTTTTTTTACTTATTCAACCTAAAAAAACTAATAAAAATTAAATCGTGCTATAAAAAAATTTATTCAATGAATTATTATACTTATATAGTACTAGCTTCTGAATAACTTGAGGCAAGAAATCTTTAAAAGTATTTTAAATTAATATTGGTCAGTTTAAATGCTGAAATTTACTATAAAAAGTAAATATCCAATTTGAGTGGCGGCCACTAATTTATAGGGGTGTCAAAATTTGATCCGACCTAAAAATTTGGATTGATACACCTGAACACAAACCTGATCTGACCCGGTTGTATCTAACCTGACCTGAACCCCATCCCGATTAAAGTGAAACCCCAAAAACCCAAAATCCGAATGATCCAAACTAGAATTGGACTGAACTTGAAATAACTCAAACTCGAGACTGACCTGACTTAAGCTCGAAAAGACCCAATTCTAAACCTGATAGGACCCGAATTTAACCCAAATCAACATAAAATATATGGTCGACAAAAATTTAAAAATTCATGATTTTTTTATATATTGATTATTTATCTAAATTGTACATTAATTATGAACATGTAAATTAAGAAATTAAAAAAATACTTCAAAAATATTTTTTGTTTAGGTATCTTATGAAATTTAAATAGCAAATTAATAAAATAATTTGTCTTGATTTGTTTAGATATCTTTCGGGATTTATTGGTTGAGTAGACTTAATAATTTTCAGTGTTCCCAAACTTTAGTATAATCCTATTAAGTTACTAAATCAAACTTTGATTCTTTATAATATGAAGGACTTATTTCAGCATCTATCATCGTTAGTTGCCTTTACATTCAATAGCAAGACTAAATTATATAAAATTTTAATTCAAAGTACTAGTAAAACACGCATTGATTCAAGATGATTTAATTTCACATAGTTTGCATAGGCTCGAGCTAAAATTACTTAAAGGATTCTTTCAAAACCACAAAAGCCTAAAATCACGAACAATAATCTAAATTCTGAAGCAACATAACAAATCATTTCAATATCAAGTTTTGCAACTAAATAAAAATATCAAAATGAAAAAGAGTATGACAACAATCTACCATGTCAAAAGTCTTAAGCAACAAAGCTAATAATAAAGTTTAAACTGTTTGCTTTTAAATGTTTGCATTTGCCAGACCTATGAATTGCCAAAATAATAATAATAATAATAATCACCCTAACCTATGTTTCTATGTGAGGTAATAAATTTAATTGACACATGCTCAAACAAATAATTAAACAAAGAAAACAAGGAAAGAAAATAAATATTAAAAGCTTTGCTGTCGATGGCCCATATGCTAAATAAAAAACAATTAGTGACTAGTATGAATGAAGTGAGGAACTAGGGGCTAAACAATAGTTTTACCACAAGAGTTTTTAAAAAAACTTGGCTGGGGAAACGGGTCGGGTCGCGGTTTTGATCCGGATCTCTCTCAGATTCTCCATTCACCGGCGACGAGAGACGGGGGGCTGCCTGGGGTTTGGCCGAGAGGGGGCAGCGACTCAGGAGGGAGGAGGAGACGGCTGCGGAAGTCTGCCAGGCGGCGGCGGACTGGCTTGAAACGGACGCGATTCGCGGCCCCTCCTTCAATTGGAGCCAGCAGCTGTGGGGGTCTTCGGAGATGGCGGCGTAGGGTCGGACGGAACAATGGCGAAGAGCTAGATCCGGTTGCGGTAGCTGGAGCGGCGGGCAGGGGAGGGAAGGACCAGGGGTGGCGGCGGCGTTTGCTGGGAAAAAGGTTTGGGTTTCTGAGTAGGTGAGCTGGAAAAAAGTAGGGGCTTAGGCTGCAGTTTCTCCTATTTTTTGGGTTTCGAATTTCTTCTTCTTTTCCTTGAAGTGGTGACTCATATTTATGCCGGAAAGAGCCTAGGCGAGATTAACTAGGTTTTTTCAAGTTTAAACTCATCCAAATTCAATTTGAAGGGGTTTGGACATAATTTGGTCAAAAATATCAGTTTTAGTCCAACAACTCTCTTAGGCTGCTGATCAGGTCCCCATTTTTATGTCAAATTGAAATTTAGCTCAAATTTTACCTGATTTGTCAAATTAGCCTCAAGCTTTGTAAAAGTAATCAGAATTTCCCAGAATTTAGTGATTTTGTCATATTTGCCCAAAACTTTTCAATTTTGACAGGTTTGCGTCAAACTCTCAAGAGTTAATAGATTTGCCTCCAAATTTTCAATTTTACCTAGAACCTTCTAAAAGCCTCTAATTCACATCTAAACACTTCTATTTCACCTACACTGACTGCAAATGACCTTTAGAGCTCAAAATTAGTACCTAAACTTAATTTATTTATTTTCTTGACTTTAAATTTCTAAAAAATTATAACTCGAATTGGCATCATAATTTAAATACATCTGATCCTACCAACTGCTTAAGTTCCAAAATGATCGAGCTTATAGTTTTCATGAATCAAATTTGCAAAGTTCAAAATTAAGTATTTTTATTAAAATAATTGTATATTATATTATTGTTACTAAATTAAATTTTTTAGATTATTTTTTATGACTGGTGATTTTTTAGTTGTTAGGTACCTAAATTTTGAATTTTTCATTTTAGTCACCTATAGAAAACATGGGTGTCCAAACATTTCAAATATTTGCATAAAAAATGAAATTGTTTAATTTTGTTTTTATAAAAATCTAAATAAAAAATTAAATTAATTCAGTTATTCTAGCATATGCACTGATAACCCGATTAGACCCGAATATTATCCTAAATCTAACCCGAAACTCAAATAACCCGATCTGAAGTTACTCGAGACTAAAATGAACTTGACTTTATCCCAACTTAAACTCAAATAACCCGACATAAACTCAAATTAATGCAAACCCGATTTAAACCGAACTTGAATGATCCGACCCGAACTCAATCCGACCCATCCAATTGCTATCCTTAATTTACTCGCTCGTTATTAATTTTTTTACTAGCTGCCGATGTTTGGCAAGATTTATGCCACTTTAATATTGTTTTAAAAAAAGCTTAAAGTACTATTATTTATTTCGATAAAAATACTTATTCTTTGCTTACACATAAAGATATATATTTAGTTAAGTTTATAAAAGGTCTATAAAGTAAAATTTAATTATAAGAAGCAACAAAAAAGAAAAGAAAAATATTATAGAACTGAAAAAGTACCCCATAGAAACAACAGATGCAAATGAATTTCACGAATCATTCTGTATTGTAAACGTAATATCAGCATATAGTACTCATTTCGTCACAATCAGAAAAAAAGAAGTAAAGATCAAAGAACAGATTTAATTAAATCATATGTGCAACTACGAGGAAATTAGAGGACATAATAGTAAAGTCAACTACTGTAACATGATCAACAGGAGAGACACAAGTTCATTATTTCCAAGACATTGCAATACAATGAACACAATTGCTTCAGCTAATAATCACAGAAACAATGGAACAGGGGACACACGCGTGTCATTAGCTAGTAGCTTGTAATTACTAATTAACATCACAAATGAAGCAGACCTTATTCCTAGGAAAAGTATACATAGCTGAATTGTAGCTAGCCATAGCGCTAGAAGAAACATAAAGCGGCAAGCCAGAAACCAAGCAGGGGAACAGCAGAGCTCACTCTGAACCCTGCAGATTGATCCGACGGCGACGGAGGAGTCTTGTAAGGAGTGTACGGGAAGTAGGGATTCACTCCGTACGGAGGCGAGTAGACAGCACTAGGCGGCGAATACACCGCACCGCCGATCACCCCGGGCGGCGGCGAGGGATGAGGGTACGGTCCAATGATGGCCGGCGGGGAACAGTCATTGCAAGGCGTGCAGTCTGAGCACGTTGGTGGTGCGGGAGGGGGCGGGCATTCTGGTTTGGGTGGCGGAGGAGACGGCGGAGGTGGTGGCGGTGGGCAGAGGATCTCGGGGGGTGGCGGCGGCGGGGGGTAGATGGGCTGGCATGGGTTGTCGCAGGAGTCGCACATGGCGCATGCGACTTGATCTTTGGAAGTTGTGTAGATGATGGGTTTTGTTGGCGAGACAGTACTCAGGAGAGAAAGAGCTAGCAGTAGCACTGTCGTTATCGTTAAGGAATAGTACTGTTTCAGGCTCGCCATTTCTGCCTGTTGTTTTCTTCGGCCTTCCAGCCGGATGAAGTCGCAGGTGGAATTAATGGAGAAGAAATGAAGTTTCTGGAGATGTTCCTTATGATGGAGAGCGGGCGAGGTGAGCAGGAAGAGGAAGAGTGAGAGCAACTGGAAGAGGAAGAAGAGGACCAGAATGAAAATGGGTGATACTGATAAAAAAACAACGAATGTGTATCGGTGACCGCACCATTGTTTTCTCTTTTATCTTCAACGGCACCATTCTCAAAAAATATTTTATAAATTAAGAATATGTTATTAGTATATATATATACATTTGATTCCAAACGGCCATTGCTTACGGTATTCAGTTGCTTTAATTTCCCCGTTCACTTATTATTTATACATGAATGCGGATGCGTGTGTCAACTTAACAATATTCCATCATTTATTAGTGCCTTTGATTCTAAATCTACGTTATTCTTTATATACACCAAATTATATGTATTGATGGATGTACGTAAACTGGCTCTTGATCTTGACAGATAAGTTGAATGATCTCCCTCTCGGCGCAGAAAATTGCAAGGAAGGGTGGACCAATCTGGAACAGAAACTGGTGGCTACGCAGAACTCGAGCCCCATTTTTGTTGATAAGCATGCAAGAGCATGTGACAAAACTGAAGGTTTCTCAGGGAGGTCAAACCTTCTTCCATCCCTTACGGCCTTACCCCACCGACAATCTTTTTTATCATCACCCCCATTAATTACCCATCATTTCCCCGTGTCCACCAAATTGGTCGTAAATGGCCAGGTAGATAGGTTGTGCCTCCAATTCATGTATGCTTATTTCTTTTCGTAGGATGGGTATAAATGGCTGGGTTCAGCCAATTGACCTTCTTAACTTAAGTTGCTGTTTTTATTTTGTTTTGATTTATTTGAGCAAGGACAATGGTATAAGCAGGGGCGTAGCCAGAAATTTCACTTCGGAGGGCGGGGGCGTGATGTGAAACGGGTTATTAGCATGTATAAATTTACAATCATTAATAGAAAATACTAAATAATATTATATATAGACATATAAAATTTGAAAGTGTATAATAACTAAGTTTATTTCAAAAGTTTACAACTCAAAATTCATTAGATAGTTTACATATATAGACACATTGAATTCAAAAATTTATAATAATTAAGTTTATAGAGAAAAAATAGTTATTTGAATTTTCTATTAATTATAAACAAATATTATACAAATTAAATTTATTTTATAGCACTTACCGGATAGTCCAATTTATGATCTAAAAAGTTGTTATCAGACAAATACTTTGAGTTAACAAATTTCATGCAATGAAATCAAAATGAAACATTTTTTTATAAATTTAGGATTAAAACAAAATGTTTTTAATATGTTTGGAACCAAAACAGAATGTTTAATAGGATAGGGACTAAAAAGAAATAATAATTAAAGAGTAAGGACTATCACGTAATTTATTCAATAAGAAAATGACTGAGATCTTAAATGGAAAAAATATACTAGAGTCCCTTATTAATTATAAAACTTACAGATAGGTACTGAACTTTACTTTTTCTACAATTATATCATATATCCAAGTACCTAATAAAATTTTTTAAAATTTTAGAGGGGGTGCCCCCTCCCGCGTCTGAATAGATACGCCCTGGGTATAAGTGAGCAACTATTCAGCTCTAATTGACAAAATTAAATAACTGATTTTTTTCTCATTTTTCAGTTCTCAATAAGATGTGAATGATTGGTATTTAGCTATAACCGAATAGCCAGTTATATTGAGCGGTTTGTTTTTCACTTTCCGGTTATGAGTTTTAGAGATTCAGACTAAACTAAATGAATTAATATATAACTTATGGAATTATTTTATGCAGTGATATTGATTGAAAAGAGAGAAAGACAAATAATAAAAGCCCAAAATATATTTGTATATGGATTATGCGTAAACCCTAAACTTACTTTTATATGGATTAAGGCTATTATGCCCAAAATTGAAAAGAGAAAGAAAGATGATGAATTTTGGGTGCAAGTTATGAAATTCAGTTTACTCAATTACAAATGTAATATTTTTTTTCTTTCAAATTTCTAGTTATTTCGAAGTCCTATCTTTATTCAGTCTGTTCAGCTCTCAATGTCCACAACAGAAAGTTGGCTTTGCTGGAAAATTCGATTTTGGTTAAAATTGAAATAATCGAATAATCAGTATTTAAGGTATAATGAGAATTTGACAAAATGGGCAAATTCCTCACTGAGGTTTTTGTAATAGCAGATATCACCCGTTGTAATTTTTTTTACAATTAAATCATCCATTTACATTCGCATCAAATGAAATATAATACTATTGTTTAGAATATGGGCAAATTAGTCACTTACATGATTAATGAAGTCAATATTCCATTTTGTTTAAGAATATTCTGTTAAATCTGAAATAAAAAAGCCACATAATTACTATCTTCTTGGGCAAATGATACTATTTGTACCCAAACTATATTCATGGATGCACATAGACCCTGAACTAAAAAAAATTCCACAAATGTGAGAAATTGCCCAAACTTCGATCATCTTCTTTCCCCAGACTATCTACAACAGTATAGCTCCTCCCAAACGCATCAGAGCCTCTTCTCTCTCCTCCCCTCAACGTCTCATCCGTTGGCCCCTATCTCCTGCAACTCTACCGCGCGCTTGCTCTTCTAATTTTGATCCTTGCTTGAATTGCCCCCGTTTTTCTTGATTTGTTCCCTCAAATTCAAGAGTTCTGCCGATTAAATTAAATGGGTCAGATTATTGAGATTTCACCTTTGAAGAGTCATCAACGAAACGATCAGCTATCTGGACATTTCAAAATTGTGGAGTTAACTTGTGATAGGCATCGATCATGAATCTGTGACGGAATTAGAAGACAAATAGAGGCCAATTCAACCAATGTCGAGCTCGATTAAGCTTCCGCGGTAGCGGTGGGCGGTGCTAACAAAAAGGTCACACCTTCGGTCACATCAGTGATTTTGATTGAGCTGCCTGCAGATAATGTTTGATTCAGATGGATCCCAAACAGTTTGTAGAATGGGTTTCCTCATGCTCGATTGGTGGACTATGGACAATGGATGATGGGATGCCCGATTGGTAGATGCCAAGGTTGCTGAGAGGCCAGATGAGGAGGCCTCTGGTTGGGCAACGGTGGGTTAGAGAGAAGGGGTGACGGGTGTGGCAAGGTTTGAGGGATGGGTGACTGACATTTATTGTAAAAGCGGAAGATCGAAGGAGAAGATGAGCGAGAGGTAATATCCAAAACCTAGGGGAGATTTGTAGTCATGGACAAAAGCATAGAGGTTAAGTTAGATATTTATCATTTTTTTTTTATATACAAGCTTGTCACGTATATATTTCATATCTGTCACCACATCATCAATATTTTCCAAATCATTATATGGCTGAACAAAAGTAATGACAGTTGCTAATATTTATTAATAATGTAATGTTAATGGACAATTTAACTGCAAAAAAATAATAATGGTCGATTTGTCTATTACAAAAAATTGAGTAAATAATTTACCTCTTTTCCTGAGGATTTTAACTGTTTGATTACTCCTTGATGGCTGCATTAGCATATCATTGCATCACAAGTTACAAAGTCGTAATAGAAAAGCATTTCATGTCAGTGGCCCCGATGTGGGAGTGCCACAAAAATGGTTAACGGTCAGGCCCAATAGCGGTAAGAGTAGTTTTTGGGCTACATACGGCTCACCCAGAAGAATGAAGATTAGACTAAATCACTCGAGTTCGCTCAGGAAAATGGAATATAACGCTTTCATGTTTTTGTAATACAAATAACAAAGAAATTCTGTCCTAAAATTTTTACAATACTTAATATTTAAAAATTAACTTATAATTTTTTTATTTTTAAAATTTTAGTATATAAATAAAAAAATTTATATAAACATAATAAAATAAAAACCTATAATTTCTAAGGAAAAGGACTCCAATAGTATTACAATCTATGATAACCACGAGTAATAATGAACCATTTATAAAATCGTGGACCATCAATTGTTATAGGACTTATATGATTCATGAGCCTCATAGGCTAATTTACAATTTATAATGGCTCACAATTGTCATAGACTGTGATGCTCAGGTTTTGCATAGAAAAAAGTTCATTTAATATATGGGAACATAAGAATGAATAAATTTGAAATTTAATGTTTCAATTGTCAAAATTATGAATATTAACCACATTTTAAATCTTATCAGTTTAAGTCGTTTCTTATCATACAAGAAATGCATAACATCAATTATCCAAAAGTGAGATATTCAGCTAGCAAAAAAACAAATTTTTAACGTAATTATTTAAGTTCAGCATTTAATTTGACCTAAAATTCAAAATTGCAAGGTCCTTAAAACTCTAAAAAGCCGAGTTAAATCGAAAATTTTACAAAATTTGAAATTTGAACTGAATCGTATTCTAAGTTTTGAATCAAATTGCAATAAAATGTCAATTAGTAGAGGGGGTACGAGGAAGTTCGATTAGGTAGGAGATAAACCATATCTCCAAGAGGCAAGAAATCAGAATCTAAAGACTCGTGCGTGCCAAAGCGCCATAGCTCTAGATGCAGAGAACCGTCGCGAGGACGACTCGCGGAAAATCCAAGATATGCACGGGCTTCCCAAATGAAAACGCTGGTAGGAAAAAAATTGTTCACGGGCCAGTGGACATGAAAAATAAAACCCACCAAGCCCATAATTTAGCAGCGCAACGGGGATCGATAGATAGGGAATACCAAACCCAGTTTTATTACTTTTGAACTATTTGCATTTCCAGCGTAACAACGAATCCTCAGATCCGGAATCAGAACCACTCGCCGCGTAGCTCCCTCAACACCCTCGAATGCGGGTATGTCTCCGGATCACCCCGCATGGCGTTCTGCCTCCAGATCTCCGTCGCCCTCTGCAGAGTCTCCTCCGCTGTCTCCAGCTGTTCCGGCCTCCACCCCATCACATCCTCTCCACCCCCGTACTTGGGCAAAGACGAAGTAATCGTTCCCTCAGTCGCTCGCGTTATCGGCTTCCTTGTATCCGCAAATTTTATCTCTGACAGCGGCGACGCCTTGTGGTGGCCGAAGTACTCCTTATCCTCCTCCCCGGACCGCGACTGCTTCTCTCTCTCTTCTTTTACAGGCGTCCCGTCAATTCCCACACAGCTAACGGAATCCAGAATAGCACTGCTGACGTTTCGTTTCTGTTGGAACCTGCTGCTCTCTCTGGCAGGGTTTATGACGCCGGCGCTCTCCAGCCGTGGAGAAGATGTTAACGACGCTTTCGGCTTAACTAGCAGGTCGGTCTCTGATTTCTGGTTGAGACCGTGCTCGGTGTCGTCCGACTTGGGATCATACTGTACCGCTCCCTGAGTCATCATGGAAATAAAAAATTTGTTCTACGTAAAGCAAAAATCTTCATTTCAAATTGGATGATCGTGTAGAGAGCGAGGGACTTACGTGAGTTTCGGGGTAATCCACGTCGGGTCCAGCTTTGACTTCTGCCGAATAAACAGCGGGATCGGCGGTTCTGCCAGTGGTGGATGCAGCTGCGGCGGCGATCCTTGACCAGGGAGGTTGATTTCTGAAGGCGGACAAGAGCCAATGTGATCTTGAAGCTGCTGTTGCCAGCCTGGATGGCATATTTCGTCGTCTTCTTGATTCAAGGTGTTGGTTCTGGTTTTGATTCGTATGGCGACGACGAGCAGAGAGGTGGAGAAGCGTCCAGAAATGAGCGAAGGAATGTGTTGGTGATCTGAGGCGATTTTCATTTGACACGTGTTATAGAGATTGAGGTGGCTGTAAAGCCATGCTGGTGGTGTACGTGGCAAATTCCTGAAACTTCTTTTGCTTTTGGATGACAGGTTGGAGAGAGTCCTAGAAGCTGGAGGAAGGTGTTCGCTGCTTCTAATTCTAATTCTAGTTTACGACTTGTTAGAATAAGCTCGTGTAATTGGTCAGCTGTCCAGTCTGGGTCAATCTTTTACTTCGATACTCATCGTGTAAAACTTGTTCTTTAATTGGGTCTGGGCAGCTCATCTGTCTCTGCATCACTATACAAGGACAATACTGAAACGTGAATTAGTGCATCACATATAAATTACTGCCGTTTCAGTCTCTTAAATTGTTTTTTTAGCTCCCTTTAATAATCTCGGTTCATTCTTTGGATCCGGTTGTGTATCATAAAGTTGTTGATTTTTTTGTCCACACAAAATTCCCAAAGAACCAAAATAGAGAAACAAAAAGGACGGGGCATCAGAGCAAAACTAGTAGCTCAACTTAATACTCCTGTTGCATCAAAACTCCTCTTACAAGTCACTAAACCTTTGGATTTAGTAATTTAGCTGTTTCTCAACAATAAGTGCTAAATACGAAATACAATTCAAAAATACTCATGAAGAGTAGTAGTAATAGTAGTAGTAAGCAAAGAGGCTTGAAGTAATTAAGCGCAGGCAGAGAGAGCCATGAGTAGAATGGCTGCTTCTTCTTCCTCCCTGAGCTTCCTCTTCCACTCTTTCCCTAACACCATTCTCATCAACTTTTTGTCTCTTCCAACGATGTTCTTCCTTTTGTTCCTGTCCTCCTCCTTGGCAGCCAGAGCAAGAAGACCTCTATTTTGCTTCCTGTATCTGATCCCGCACGCATTACAAAGCGACTGCAGCAAGGCACCCAGACGGTCCATTAATTAAAAATATGTTAAAATCAAGTACTACTAAGAATTCTGATGTAGTTTCAATCTTGACGACAGATGGATCTTACCCTGGGGCCTGCTGGGCCGCCCCTCCACAGAGGAGTTCTTGTCGTGTGGCAATCAACACAACTCCTCTGAAAGCTATTCTTGTTCCCTACTTCTGCTTCCTGGAAAACAACATGTTAAGTAGGCACAAATTAAGCGTCGATTTAGTGATCCCCATGAAAATTTAGCAACTAAAGAAATGCAAAATGAATGACCAAATACTGACAATTGTGCAGGTGTTCATCGCAAAATCTGCGACTTGCTAGACACGGATTTCGTTGGAGCTTCCCTGGCCCTGCTGGGTTTGATAGGTTATATATGTACGTTGCGACAAGACAAGATCACAAAGCTTCGCAAGTATTCCAAGAAGTTGGCCGAGGAAACAGAGAAGTGTGAAACGGGGGAGTAAGGAAGCATGAGGGATTTGCCGAGCCGAGGCGATTGTGGAGGCTGATTAATAAGCTCAAGACAGCAGAAACAGAGCGCGCACACATAAAAAATAAAATATTACAGACAGCTTATAAATAAGTAAATTGCAGCATCGGCTCCAAATTTATAATTATCTTCGTGAAGTGGTCCTCAACCTTTGTTTTGGACATTGGTCCCGAGCCTTTATAAATAAAGAATTCATATTAGTCCCTAATCCCACGGAAAGGCTAAGCTAACACAAAATCTGATTTACAAAGAGAAAAAATTGATAATTCAAATGATCCATTACATATAAATTAAGGTGCAGTTTAAATTTAATAGAAAATAATTACTAAAAAATTTAAATTTAAATTTAAAATTTGATCTTTTATAGTTACATCAGAGTTAGTAAATTTTGCACGAATAGTATCCAATCAGCAATAGACTCTATAGTTCTGTGACCAATATGAAATAAAAAAGAGGTTGGGACCAATTTATAATAGTAATTATAGGTTTAGGGTCAATAGTGCATTTTACCTACCTCCCTATGAATGGGTAAACTCCATATATGGCCCTCTAGCTATTAAGTTTATCTTAAAAGTGATCCCTTATTTGAACTAGTATCATCTTAAAGTTTCTTATCTCATATATCGTGTTTTATGCATTTTTTCTGTCAATTTCTTCATTATCTTTGACTGATGTTGTTGGTATGGCATCTTAATTGCCTTGTTGGAACTCACACTACCATTGTAGCTTCCAATTTTGTAATACTTATACTGTCCAATAAGAAACTTTATGCCAAAACAAATACAAATACATAATTATAGATAAAATTCAAACTTAAATTGTAGACTTTATGACTCCTTCAAATCCATAGTTGTCATGATTTTCAAGTGGTAGAACGTTCCATGCACCGCATCTTGGCATTGAACATTTATTTTCCCAGCCAATTTATCTTCTTCACCCTTTTCACCATGACTGACAATTCATTCACCTTTGTCACCTTGTATGTGAACCCTAAACTTTCATTCCCCAACACCTTTGCCACTACATTCATCGCATCTTACATCTCACATGCAATGTTCTACTCTTCCAGCATTATCAGATTGTTCATTGCATGATTGCCACCCTTATTCTTCAACCCCTATGTTGGATTAGTCAAAGCTGCCGCATCCTTTCGAATCAATTTTGGCACCCCTCAAGGTGAATCATGTACATTGACCTCCACAATGTTGTCATCCCAACCACTCATTCTCTTTACTGAACTACCCAAGCTTGTTTCTTTTTATTTTGGACACCATTGGCATTTTCAGTGTAAAATAATCGATGGTTGGGAAGAAATTGAAGTTTTTGGTTAGTCTATGTTTGAGGTCCCTAACATTATGTGTTTTTATTATTGTTCGTATGATATAATCATTTATTGTTATGAAATAAATGGCCGCATAGGCCCCAATAAAGAAATTGAAATGTCACATCAGCAATTTTCTTAAAAGATGATAAAGAAACTGATGGAAGGGAAATGTAAATGACACACAATGTTTTTAAACCCCGCTGCTTGCCAAACCGGAAAGGCTTTTAGTTTACAGTCAAACCGGTTCAATCGGTTAGACCATGAAGTCAAAGCCACCTTTGTATTTTTTTAAGAAGGGATTTTACTGTTACTTAAAAAATAGGTAAAATCTATTCGAGGTCCTTTAGCTTATTTTTTTTTTGTCCCAAACCAATACCTTGCCTTAAAGTTGTCATACCAAAATACCCTACCTCATTATGCACATTCCAATTGGGTCATTTCTAGCTTAAATTTGACAAAAATTGCTGAAGTGACATTAATTAATTCTAAAATAAATATAAAATAATAATTTTAGTCCTCAGAATTTTATAATTAATAATTTTTAAACCTTAAACATATTAGTCTACTGTTTACACCCTTCTCTCACCACATCTCCTCCCTCCGCCCCTCCACCTTGGGCCAACCACCTACCATTCACCGAGGCTTCCCCCGCTTCCGTCTCTAGCTGGATCACTCCTCGGTTGTTTCACCTCTACACCTCTAGATTCACCAGAACTATTTGCATTCTTCATCTTGTCGAAACCATTAGCGTTCTTCATCTCGTCGCCACACCGACCTCTCACTGGTAGATCTCTCCACAATCTTCGACCTCTTGCTGCTACGCCAATCTCTCGTCAGTAGATCTTATTGCCATCATCGACCTCTCACTACCACTTTGCGCCGTTTGCCGGTTGGACCCCTTTACTGCATCACCAATTGTGCCTCTGATTGGTTGAACAATTCGAGCCTCATCACCAATCGAGCCTCCGATTTCACTGGATCTAGCGATTGGGTCGTCTCCTCGGTGGCCGGCGATAGTTCCTTATCGTCTCTTCACTTGCTTGCCTCGCCCTTTACGATTGGGTCGTTCCCTTTGCATGGCCAGCGACCAAGATAGAAATTCTGAAGAGAAATGAGAGAGAAACCTAGAATAGAGGAAGATGGGTGGATTGAATTGGAGATTTAAAAATTTTGAGGGTTAAAATGATTTATTGGAAAAATTTTAAGAAGAAAAATTGTAATTTTATATTTATTTTAATTTTAATTAATATCACATCAGTAAAATCTATCCATTTTGAGGGTGAAATAGATGAAAAATACTCAATTGAGTCACACAATAGGAGGTAGGGTATTTCAGTAGGGTAACCTTAAGGTATGGTATTCATTTAGGACAAAAAACTAAGCCAAATGGCCTCCGATGGACTTTACCCCTTAAAAAATATTATGGATTATAACTACAACTCTGGCATAATTTAAGGACTCACTTTGTAAATCATCCACTTTAAATACCTATAACCTTCGAGACACGCAAAAGCAAAATAAAACTTTGCCTCTTTTCTTCATTCTCTCTCTAGCGGCTGTCAGAGCTCCATCAGCTTCAACCTTTCAGTTTCCCCTGTTTATCATCCGCTTCCTCTTCTGTTTTTTATGATATATTGATCTTTTATTTCTTGAACTCTTGAATCAATTTTTTTCTCTCTCACTGCTTTCTCCCTCTCTCACGTGTAATTGAATCCGATCGGACACAATAATTTTCTTCTATGTTTTTTTTTTGTTACTTTTCAATTTTCTATTATAATTATTAAATAATTATGTTAGACTGTCGGTTCAGATGATTTGGAGCGGTTTTCTTCAATTTTAACCAGTTCTTGACCAAAGCTTATATAGGCCAGTAGCCAGAATTGAAGGATTAGCAGTTCATGTCCTTACCTGTTGAACCAGCCGGTCCGGTCAGACTTTTACACCATTAATAACATGACAAACAAGTTATGGGACTTTAAAATGCTTTAAAATGATAACAAGTAAGATAAAAGAGTACTTTAGGATAAACATAAAAGTTCCGGAATCTTATACTGATTTTACCCTTCAACAATCATAATACTGTGGACGATTATATGGCCACTGGAGCATGAACAGATTTAATCACATCCTCCCCTGAATCAGAATTAGACACTGCTTTGGAACCTCCAGATCCCGATTTCTCTCTTGCCATAACTTAACCGACTGTTTGTGGAGCCGATTTGTTGGCCGCCGGAAGTTTTTGCGGCCTCTTGTGTGATTTTCCTGCCATTTGAAAGAGTCTACATGCCATAATGCGCCGTCATGAGCGGTAGCAGTCCAATTAAGGAGACCCCCTTTTTACCTTTCTGCTTTTTCTAACATGAAAGTAAGTTTTTAATTTTGTTTTTTCGTTGTGTTACATTTTTAGACCTTCAATACTTCTATTTTTTTCTGTTAGGCCGTAATCTTTTATTTTGTTGCAATTCAGTGATTTTTTGGTCAGTGTTTAACGGTGGCAACTGGTAGAGGATGAATGGTGCAACAAAATAATAGATCTAGGACGAATGGTGCAATAATTCATAGTTTAGGGACAAAAACACAACATAAGTAACAGTTTAGGGACTACTCATGCACTTTGCCCTAGACATTTTAAATGATTAACTTTTTTTCTCTGTAAATACAAATCAATACTTTTAAATGTCAGTTATCTATGAAAAATATTAGTCTTTTGAAGTAATTTAAAATTATTGAAATATATTTATCATATAGTATAAATTAGAATTTCAAAATTTGATGTGGGTATTATAAATAAAAAATAGAAGGTAAAATGTAGAATTTTTTAAAATAAAAAAAATAAAATGTAGGTGAGACCTGATGTAATTTTGTGGAGGTAGAGAAAAGATAGGAGAAGAGACAAAAACCCGGCCCAGAGAATGTGGATGACATGCGGAGACAGGGTGCCATTCCTTTTACATTTTTGTCTCTGTAAGCAGACAGACGTGCACAAAAAATCCATTCATGACCGAACAACTTAGAGCCACTCAACCCACCACACCTTCTTCTTTCCTTTTAAAATTAAAAAAAAAAAAATTTGTTCAATGCATCACACCAAGCATATTCGTAAATCTTTCTTGGACTTTGGGGCTTAAAGGAGGGCTTAAAACTAGCCCACCAGTTTAATGCTTTCCCGTTAATCATTGAGATGGATTCGCAAGAGGTGGTGCAGCTTGTAAATTCCTTTCAATGCACTTTGTTTGTGCTTAACTGATGCCTTTGCTTTCTGAGTCCTTTCAAGTTCTAGAAGTTCGATACATGTACAGAGAGGCTAATGGAGTTGCTGATTGCTTAGCTAAGAAAGGAGCTAATCTTGCCAATGAAGGAATGGTGGGTTTTTGAGATGTCTAGATTTTCTCTTCAACGCCTGTTTGGCGGACTTTATGAGGCTTACTATGACCAGGACCTGTAATTCTAGTTCTTGTTATCCTCCTGCGTCTGTGTGTGGCAACCTGACTGATTCCTTTTTCCCTGTATCTCTCGACTGTTTTCCTTGGCTTTAATTCACTCCCTTTTCACAAAAAAAAAAAAAAAAAAAATCTTTCTTGGACATGGCTAAAATCATCGAGTGGGGTCTATTCTATTCACAAAGAATTTTATAAAACTTTTTTTACAAACTTGTGGTTAAATTAGTACTGTATATTTTAAAGTCAAATGAATCTTGCATATGCTTCTATTCCAATAATTTTTCGCTGCATCGATTATCCTTTCATTTTTGTTAAAATCTTGTTAACAACTGAGGTTTTGAGCCAGAGTTATTTTTTCAGGAAAAGCATATTTTATATGAAAAATATATTAAAAACATTTAAAGGCTGGAAAACGGGGTGAAGGAGCTGCCTAGAGAGACAGAATTCTGCTTCCCAATAATTATTCCCAGGTCACAGAATCACTACGTAGTGTATTAAAATTCAAAGTTAGCCAGCCAATTAAGCATGCCTGCTCTGACATGATGCCAAAATTATGGGGTACAAGTACTGTTTCAGGAGTTTGTAAGAAAATTGAGAAGAAATTGTGAAAGATATAGAGCAGTTTATTTTGAATTAGCTCGTTGGAATCAACTCAAAGCCAAACCATTATAAGAATTTGAGATTCATTTTCGTGTCTGAAAGAATTTTTAACTTTTTCGTTCTGATGGAGTAATTTAATGGGTAGAAGACGTTGTTGTCCCCGGCTTGCGATGCTAGCCCAGCAGAAGTACAAGGCAGCCCATTGAGCCCAGCCCAATGAAAATGGGATCCAGAGCCTATCAGATCGGTGGGCTTGGTCATCGGCTTCGAGGTGCCCAAGAAGACACTTGCGAATTAAAATGATCCACGACTGACTTCGGAGCATCTGCAACAGTCGGGTGGCAAGTCAGCGTTGCCTTGTCATAAGAATTGGTTCCGACCAAAAGCACCAGCGGAAAACAGTGGTTCCGACCACAAGAATTAATGTTTGAGTGGATATTTTAGGATTTTCTTTGGTATCCATAATAAAGACAATAAGAAAAAAAAAGGATGTTAGGAAAAAGTATAGGATGTAAACTGGTGGACTCTCAGTACTTTCTGTCTTAAAACCACAAAAATAAAACAGTGATGGAAAATATCAAGAGCATCTATGATCCAATTAACAAGATGGAGAAGGTTGTACTAATGAATAATGTGCACTGAGAGCAACTGTAAAATCTGCAAACATATCCTAACCGGATGTGAAAGATATCTCTCAATAAACAACGTAAAGTTCAACATCCAAGGCTGGGCATTATGTTGAATTAGGGTAAATTACAAATGTTGCTCCCAACTTTTAATTATTGTTTTTGTTTTAACCATACTTTCATTTTGCTAGTAGAAAACCCTAACCTCATTAAAAAATTTAATTTTGACCCTCATTTTTAGACAAAAATCATTATCTTGGACGGAAAATACTACATTGGGATGAGAATGTAGGGCAAAAAGCTAGTTTTAACTCTCTAAAAACTTTCTCTTTGCCAAAGAGAATTGACAACTTTGGAACCGAATTCGACCACCCCCGTCGCCATCTGAAAAAAAAAATCATAATTTTAATTGGTCTTTATGGTTTGATCGCTTTTTTTGTAATCCTCTTTAACTTTCACTTTTGCCATTTCTTTTAAAGCTTAACTGATTTTTATAAATTGAGCTTCAAAAATTTGGGTTTCATAATTTCATATGCAAATTTATGAAAAATTATTGAGATTTGGAAGAAATGATATAATAAAAAGTTAAAAAGAATGAAAAAAGATATCAAATCTTGAAGGCCGATCAAACTTCTTGAAAATTTTCCCAATGAGGTAGCATTGCCGCTCCAATGAGTTCCCTAGCGGCAATGCCACCATGCTGGAAACAAATTTCTATAATTTTGATGGATTTTGTGGTTTGATAGTGTTTTTCATTCTTTGTAACTTTTTCTTCTACCATTTCTTCTAAATCTCAACAGATTTTTATATATTTAGATTTGAAATTTTAAAATCTGAATACTTGAAACTTAATTTATAAAAATCGGTTGAAATTTGAAAGAAATGACAAAAGAGAAAGTTAAAGATGATAAAAAAGCTAGCAAACCGTTATGGCCAATTAAAATTCTAGAAAGCTTTTTCCAGCATGATGGCGTTGTTGCTAGGAAACTCATCGGCACGGCGATGCCACTACACCAAGAAACATTTTTCTAAAATTTTGATTTGCCTTCATGGTTTGATAGCATTTTTTATCCTCTTCAATTTTTTATTTTCTCATTTCGTCTAACTCTCAATGGATTTTCATAAATTTGCATTTGAAATTGTAAAACTCGAATCTTTGAAGGTCAATTTACAAAAATCAGTAGAACTTTTGAAAAAATGATAGAGGAGAAAATTAAAGAGGATAAAAAAGCTACCAAACAATGAATGCTGATTAAAATTAAGAAATTTTTTTAGGCAGCAATGGGAGTGGTCGAGTTGTTAGGTTCCAAAGTTTTTAGGTCTCTTTAACAAAGAAAATTTTTTTAAGGAGTTAAAACTAGCTTTTTCTCCTACAATCCCATGTTGATGTGATATTTTCCATCTAAGAGAATGATTTCTATAAAATAAAAAAGATCAAAATGAAACAGTTTAATAAGGTTATGGTATCTAACAAGAAAAATGAATTAAGGTTAGAGTAGGAATAATAATTAAAAGTTGGGAGTTGTATGTGTAATTTACCCTGTTGAATTATGTTGGAATTATGATTTTTTTTTGTTTGCTTTGTAGATTATACTAAAGGGAAGTCTGTGCGTTGCAACGGAATATGAATTATTTTACAAAAATGAAGAAAGACTTTTTGTAATTGATTTACTTGTTAGACTCATAAGTTGATCAATCTCAAATGAACATAACCGATAATAGTTATATAACGAATGATTGATTTTAATATACATGAAAGATGTTATGAATATATGAGTAAAGGTTAGATAAAGGCTGCACTTCGTTGCGGATTAATCAATGAAGGCACAAATTTTTCATACCAAATATATTTATATTGAAAGAAATGTTTTAAAAATTTATGAATTCAAAATTAAGTCATAATCAATTTAGAGATTTTGAGAAACTTGAAACATTTCAATATTACTGATTAATAATTTATTTTGAAATTTAAGCATAAAAGCAGTTCTTGATTATAACTCATGCAAGTTTTGAGGCCGAAAACGTAAAAATTAAAAGTTTAAAACATCTTTTGTGTTTAGTAGGATAGAGTGATAAAAATGCATGATTTCAAATTTTGAGGGAAAAGAGATATTATCATACACAAATAGAGTATCTATTATATAATATAACCCTCTTTTTATTTTGGACTTATTTTAGGATAATAAAGAAACTCAAACACCAAAAGACATTATCATAAACAAATAGAATATCTATTACTATAATATTACCTTTTTTATTTTGCACATGTTTTGTTTGAACAAAAAACCCAAATGGGCCTAACCCAAACAAAAACAGAAAAGAAGATGAAGTATACCTTTTTTAAAAAAAAATTTTGGACATTTTTTTTTGCTAACAAAAACCCAAAAAACAAAAAGATATTATAAAAAAAAATTATCTATTATGTGATATTACCCCTTTTTGTTTAGGACATTTTTTGGGCCAACAAAAAACCCAAATGAGAATAACCCCCAAAAAAAAAAAAAAACAGTAGTAGGGTAACTCCTATTCCTAATGTCCCATCACCCTTTAGCATTTTAGGTAATATAATTATGTTATAATCAATTTAAAGGCTTTGGAAAACTTAAAACACTTAAAAATTATTATTGGTAACTAATTTGTTTTAGAATTTGAGCACAAAATGAGTTCTTGATTATAACTCATACACGTTCAAAGACCTAAAATTTAAAAGCCAAAAGTTTAGTACATCTTTTATTTAAATGTATGATCTCAAAGTTTGAAAACTAAAAGATATCATCATAAACAAAAAAAGTGTCAATTATGTAATTTTTCAATTTTATTTTAAACATCATTTTAGGCCAAGAAGAACAAATGGGATTAACGGAAAGGCCAAAAATACCCAAAAAGGGAAGAAAGTTGAGGCCTGAAATAAAAAAAATAGCCCAAATACAAAACAAAAAAAAAAGAAAACAATTTTAGGGCCAAAAAAATCAAATGCAAAAACAAAATACAGGAAAAAAATAACTCAAATGAAAAAAAAAACAACCCCAACATAAAAAACACAAATGAAAAAAAAAAGAAAGAAAAATAAGACGGGACACTGTTACTAACTTAGCTTAGCTTAGCTCTGTAGTATATATAATTATCTTGTTGAATTAGGAAAGAAATGTGGATCACATTTAGTTATTGTATACATAGCCTGTTTTCTAATGTTGTTGCTTTAGGAGAAGCAAATGTAAATGTTATATCCTCTCTTTGTTTTTTTACGCCGAGAACAATCTCACGCAAGCCAAGACGGCAGCGGAGAACTACAGACAGCGAGGTCGTCAGGACAGGGTAGCGAAGCCTGCAGAAGGAACTGAGAAATCAAGGGGAGAAAAACATGGAGGACAAGCTATCTGCCGTCGCCAAGACGTTCGCTCCTTCACCCATCCAACAACTCTCGCTTCTTGCCCAGCGCTGCAACGCCATCAACCTCGCCGAGGGCTTCCCGGACTTCCCCGCTCCTCCCCACCTCAAAACCGCTGCCATCTCCGCCATCTCCTCCGACTTCAACCAGTACAGGTTTCTCTGCTTTTCCAGCTTTTCTGATCATCACACAACCAATCTGTTTACACTTCTAACCTCCCAATGTAAGGCATGTGCAAGGGATTTGCGATCACTTGGCTTTAAATATGAAGGAAACTCACGGCTTACATGTTGATCCACTAACGGATATAGCTGTTTGCTGCGGCCAAACAGAGGCTTTTGCTGCCGCCGCTTTTGCCGGTCATTACCTTCGATTTTGCTGTTTAATTGTGAGCCTTTTAGTGTGACAATTTCTTCTTTGTGTAATTATGTTTTGATGTTCTATTGGAACAGTGATAGAGAGGGGTGATGAGGTTGTTCTGTTTGACCCTTGCTATGAAACATATGAAGGCTGCATAACAATGACTGGAGGAGTTCCCGTGAGTTTCTAAATAGAGTGTTTCAAGTCAGCTCATAAATTGTTAAAATAAGGATTGCCCAGTTGGAATTTGGAGCTAATTATTTATTGTTTCCAGGTGTATGTCCCACTTGACCCGCCTTACTGGACCTTTGACTCTGACAAGTTGATGAAATGCTTTACTGGGAGAACAAAGGCTGTAGTATTGAACAGGTATGAAAAATCTTAATTAAGGTTCAAGATCAGTGGTGCAAAATATGTGGCAATAAATTGAAAGCCACCTGTAAATTTGTTCACTATGCCTTTATGGTAACCTGATATTAAGTGGCACAGTCCTCACAACCCAACCGGGAAGGTTTTTTCTAAAGAAGAGCTACAAGTCATTGCAGAAGCTTGCTGCAAGTGGAATTGCCTGGTCATTACAGATGAAGTATGATAATTTCTTTGCGGATGGTTTTGGGCCTTGTTTTTAAGACAAGTTTTGAACCATTTTAATTGTATCGCAAACAGCCAAGCCTTATGCTCGTTTTATAGCAAGTTTGGCTTCACAGAGCTTTTCATCCTGTTCAAAGTATGATATCTTCTCTTTATGAACAGGGTTATTTGATTTAATCTTTTGTTTCGCAACAGCAGTGGAAAATTAGGTGAAATACCTCTAGTATTTTTCTTCTAAGAATTTTTTGTGCTAATCATGAAAAGAAATTAAATTCATCTTTTTGTTGCCTTTTTACATCTGTTGGAACTTCTTATAGAAGCAAGTATTATCTGTAAGTCTGTAACCCATTGGTTTTATTTTTTTCCCTGTGCAGGTATATGAACATATAACATACGACAACATTAAACATATTTCCATTGCTTCACTTTCAGGGATGCAGGAGCGAACTATAATCACATCCTCTTTGTCTAAAACGTTCAGCGTTACAGGTCAAAACAAACATCTAAACTGAAGCAAATCTCAGATATAGCTAAGTGATGTTCTTATCCTAGGATGAGAGTGATCTTTTCACTTTCTCATTGATTGGTTACAATTATTGAATGGTGTTTTCCTGGCAGTGAAGTATTTCCTGGTTCATTGATGTATTGATTAGGTTGGAGGATTGGATGGGCTATTGCTCCAGCTGTTTTTGCTTCTGCAATCCGGAACATTCATATTAGAATTACAGATTCTGCTCCAGCGCCATTCCAAGAGGCTGCATTAACTGCATTAACAAGCTCCCCAGAATACTTTAATTCATTAAGAAGAGTACATCCCCCTTAAACACTCACCGCTGAAACTCACGAACAAGAACATTTGGAGTTTAGGAGAATAATTTACTCATCAATTTGACGCAACTAATAATGCTTTGTGTGGCATTAACTCGTTATTTTCTGTTTAAAAGCAGGAATATGAAGCTAAAAGGGACTTCATTGTCGAGTTATTAGCCACCATTGGCTTTCATATTCGATTCAAGCCTCAGGGCTCCTTCTTTCTGTTTGAAGAGCTTCCAAGAGATTGCTCACTTTCTGATGTAAGTGAATATATGATATTTACCTTGAAATCCAATGTCATAGGTTCATAACAAAAGTCATCATTCCAAAAGCTCCGAAGAGCTTTTGTCATTGTATGATATCCGAAGATCGGAGCTGAAAATCAGTTGCCAATTTCTATTGCTAGAATGGAGCTTTGTATATGCTTGTTCAAAGTGTGGTGATTCTTCTATTGTTCAGGTGGAATACGTGGAAGAATTAATAACGCGGGCTGGAGTAGTGGCAGTACCGGGGCGAGGATTTTTTCATCGAAACTTTTGGCCAGACCAATTTTCTGATGCAATTTGCAGCTACGAGAGGAGGTACATCAGATTTGCTTTTTGCAAAAGTGATGCTACCTTGGCAGCTGCTGCACAGAAGCTGGGTGATCTTATTAATGGTGCAGGATGTTTCAAGTCACCGTGACTTATTTGGTAGGATAGATAAATTGGTAGATGTCCTAAATTTAATCCATAGCTTTTTTTTTTTTCAGTACTAAACAGGTAGGAAGTAAATCTCCCAAGCTAAAGTTAGAACAATTATAAGGTGCCAAAAAAAAAATGAAATGAAATGTATAATAAATGAGCTGCCTTTTCTTTCCTTTTCTTTTAGGTGAACTAACCATTTATAAGCAAGTATTTCTTAGCAAACCTATCAGACATAGTTTTAGATATCCTGGTAAAGTAAACTAAATAATACAGCTGTCGCGCAGCTGCTTTAGGTAGTGCTGCAGAAATTATCATGTTCCTTGGTATCTCATGGTCTCCAAGGAGGAGGAGGAGGAGGCTGAAGTGTAGACAGGGGAGGGATTGCGTAGAATATGGTGTTCGTGTCTATTCCCTGATCTGTTTCATCTGATACTGCCACAAGTGCTGCAAGCAGACCTGCATTTCCTGCAATGGTTGGCTCTGTGTAGTTGTAGTTTCTGCGGTCATCTTGAAAATGATCATGCTTATCAGGGCCAGCAACCATGGCCCCTACAATTGTGTTTGGGTTTGGCTCTTCCCTGTCTCTCCATTTCATTCCTTCCTGGCAGTCTTGCTGCTTAATGTGGCTGGGGATTGATGCGCCCCTATGGTGCACGTGCATTGGAAAATGATCACCAAATCCAACAACATAACTCAGTGTTTGTGGATTTTTGCCAAGGATGTAGTCAATCTGAGATCTGGAAAACTTCCTGAGGGCTTCTTTCTGGTAAAATTTTGGTCCGCAGATCCACCCAGGAGTTAGTGTAGCTTCAAGATAGTCACTATACAGGGTGGCCAGGAAAGCTGCGTTCGCAGCATACTGAAGAGGCTGCGGCTTACCATGGTTAAGCAGGATCAGGCCACCTTTGGTCCTGTCAAAGTTGGGAAACTCTGGCAGGTACGAACACATTATCTCATTGATCTGCTTGTGAAAAGTTCGAAATATTTCTTCGTAAGGATATCCATAATCTAAGAACATTCTCATGCGTGTTATCAACATCTGGGAGCCCACATGCTTATTATCCCAGCTAAGCACACCACGAGCTTGCCCTCCCCAAAAACCATCGGCCTTTCTTGCAAGGCGAGGACTGGTGGCAAGCTGAAGGTAGGATATGTTCCCAGTAGCACAAAACAACCAAGCTCCTCCCCAGACAAACTCATCCCAGAAGCCACTGGAAGAGTAGGCGCTTGATGGCAGATCCAGACCTCCCCTATACTTGTCACCCTTCCCTTTTGTGGCAAACTTGAACAGCAATTCAGCACCATGAACTAACCTCCTTGAGTACTGAAAGTTGTCTCTGAAAACAATGGATGCAGCAGCTAAGGCAGCAGCCATATCTGCAGCCAGAGCAGGGCATCTCTTGCACCGGACAACAGTTCTGTTGTGCTTGATGTTTTCGGGTCTTATCCAGCAGCTCTCGTCACCAGGGGCATGTTTGGACGAGGGTAACCTGCCTCCGACTTCTGAAGCAATCATGTCTATTGAATTTGAATCGAAAGAGGAGTTGAAAGTTCTGAGAAGATAATCTATGCCCCATTTGATGATGCCTTTGACGTGGCTGAGCTCGCCGGCAGCTTCATATTTGGCCCGGTACTCGAGCACACTCCAGCTAAGAATGGCCATGGAAAATGATGTGGGAAGAGTATACTTAGCCGCATCTCCACCGTCATAGTAGCCTCCCACCAACCCCTGCAGGTAGCCCTCCCCGTCGTACAAACAGGAGTCCCCTCTCCATGAAACATTATTTTCCGGCGGGAGTCTACCGGCTACGCATTACAATAAGTTAAGATTAGATCAAAATATGCCACCACACAAGATGCCTAATTACACAAAACATTCTGATAACTAACTAGCCTGAAATTAACGAAGTCAACAACTATCAGACATTCATGTATAAAAAAGCAAGGGAAAAGTGCATTTTGGCCCTATTTGGGAACAACTTTTGTTATCAATGTTAGAGTTTTGGATAATTTATTTAATGGTTGAGATGAAAACGCTGAAGCTAAAAGATAAAAGCTACCATTAGATAGCTTTTTTAAAACTCTAATACTAATCGCTGACGCTAATATCAAATGGGGCCTTTATCTAGTTAGGCCCTGATCTTGACACATCTTGCTTAAGCTATATTCATCACTTCTTTGAAATTAATTTTTTAAATTCTAATTATACTATATTCTAAAGAAGGAATGGATTTTACTATTCATCTACGGTAGATGAACAGTACATCAATTTTTTTTGGGGGCCTTTTGTCCTTTATTTTTTTCCCTATTTTTTCAGATGCAATTTGCGCTTTTATTAATTTCATTCTCTTTTAGCAAGACGCTCACATTTGTTAGGGCCAATATTGCAATTTTCCCGGCTTTAGGTTTGTTTCAAGTTTATTTCGGTACAAAGATAGTTTCAGTCTCTGATTTTCTATGTTTTCTATTTTAAGCTCTAAGTTACATCTGTGTTACATTATGGTTCCTAAATTTTATAATTATTTAATTAGATATTCTATTTGCTCTTTTGATCCCTAAACTTTTTTTTTATTGTTTTATGTACTATCTTCTAAAGTAAGATATTAGTGTCCATAATTTATTTATTTTTTAGTTAAACAATTTTTTATCTTTTTTAGGTCAATTATTTCTCTCTTTGTATTTATAAAAGAAAAAAAACTAGGGTTGGATTTAAAAAAAAATCAGAACCAGGCTAAAAGTAGGTAAATTATAATGATTAATGTAAACACATCTTCATTTAACTATTCTGTATGTTTACAATTATCTATACTTGAATTTTTTTAATGTCAAAGTATTTCTTATATTTTTATATTGTTCCATTAATGACTCGCATTATTGTACGAGTCTTCACATACCTCGCTTACTTCTAGAAGAGGCCAGTATTTATACTATTAATCTATGGTAAATTTCATTGTACATTAACAGTGCATTTTTTTCCCTTTTCTTTGATGCTATTAACTCTCTTTTTCAATTTGATCCCCTTTATATGAGACACTCGCCTTTTTTAGAACATATCTTATAATTTCCCATGTTTAGTCTGTTTCATATTTTGTTTTGGTTAAAACTCAATTTCAATCCTTGAATTTTCTTTCTTTCTGAAGTTAGTCTCCAAGTTCTGTCCCTATTCCATTTTGGTCCCCAAATTTAATAAATATTAAACTAGATTTTTTCTATTTACTCTCTTGGTCACCAAACTATTTTTGTTGGTTTTTATATACAATCTTTTAACTAAGACATTAGTCACCATAATTTGTTTATTTTTTTGTTAAATAATTTTTTGACTTTATTAAATCAATTATTAAACCTTTAATACATAAAATTTTTTCAGTTTTTATCTTGGTCCAAACCATTTTTATTATCTTTCTTTATTATTTCTTTTTGAAATGAAACTTTAATTATTATAATTTACCTACTTTTGACTATAGTTCTAGTTGATTTGGCTTAAGTCAATTTTTTTATTTTATTTTTCTTTTTATTAAGTTAATAGTTAAATCATTAATTGATTGACATAAGTTAAATACAATTTTATATTTTGGTCATATTTTTCATTATTGATGATTGAATTTTGCCGCATCAATTATTTACTTTAAGGTCTATAGTTTACTAAAATAATTTGGTCAATAATTACTTAAATTTAAAGTAAAATTTTCTAGATAATTTTTTTATTGATATTAAAAATTAGAGTTTGAATTAATAGGACATGAAAAATTTTAGTAAATTCTTTTTTAATAACAGAGAAAATATGTATAGACTCAATGTACACAATTTTTTGTTTCATGGTATTATGTTTTGATCATTACTAATTATTTTAATGATAAGAATATAATATAAAGAGAACTCAACTCAAAATTAAAATAAAGTAAAATTTTAGTTGATTAATGTGAATTTGTGGGAGAAAATTTTTTAATTACTTATAATAAAAATTTATTTTATTGTAAAATTTATCGAATTAAATCCCTACAACAACTTGCGGGTCATCAAAACCTCGTTTAAACTATTTGTTAAACATATTTCAATAGTTCAAACTATGAAATAATTTTTTACAGTTAATAAACTATTTAAATTACCAATTTTTTTTAATCGATGAAAACGATTTTCACTAAAAAGTTAGGAATTAGATGGACGAGTTAGAGAGATAGTTACATACATCGTTGGGAATTGAAGAACATGAGGCCGAGGCGGAGTGCGTCGGTGTAATTGTTGGAACGTCGGACCGCACGTGGGTGACGGTGGCGAAGAGTCACAATGAAAAGAACAAGCATAAAAAAGACAACCAAAGTAGCAGCCAGACCCAGACTCTTCAACAGACGCTTCATCTTCAGCTCCCTCTTTCTCCTCGCCCTTGCCCCCGTCCCCGGCCTTAGCAGCCAGCTGCTCTGGTCCTCATCCTTGCCTTGCGGCCGGTACGCTGCACGGTCGTACTCAGAGTCCTCCTCCGATACTGGATCGTCCACGAATATCTCAAATGTGCCGCCCCATATGTTACTTCTAGACGACATAATTTTCTCAAGCAAACCAAATCTCTTTTCTTGTTTACTTGTCTAATATTTCTCTCTCTATATATAGATACAAGAAGTGAAGAATTTATGATGATCATGAGCTTAATTAGGTGAGTTTAATTAATAATTTAAGTTCACTAGTGCTGCATGGGAATCACATAATCATTGATAGCTAATTAATAAGACTCTCCATTCCTACCATTAAGAAAGAAAAAGTTCATTCTTAGGCTGCCAAGTGGACTGGCCAAAGCCTGGATACTAAGCAACTAAAAACATTGAGAGAGAAAATTTTGATTAGCAGGAATTACTTCTTATTCTCTACAATCAAAATGGGAAAATTTGTCACAATATTTTTTTGTTATAGGCCACTACAGTTTTTTTTTTTAGTTAAATTGAACGGTATCTTACGGAATAGTTGACATGGCAATACGTCTATGAAACCTCTGGGAAATGTACAATTTCCCTCCCGAAATTGCTGACTCATCCGCCTGCAGCCACCAAAATTCTTCCACTCTCCACATGATGCTCCCTGCCGCAACCTCCACAGTTCAAAGCTACACCCTGTCGCAATTCAATTGGGTTCCCCACAACACCTCCCAAGTAGGAACTCCTGCAAAGCCAAGGACTCTCGTCATCATTATCGTCCTCGCTGCAGCATTTAGAGGCAGCGAAGGCGGAAGAATTATGGATGGTGGACGGCAGGTTAAGGTTATCTCAGCTTGTCAGTGGCATATGGGGAAAGATAACCTCATATTTTAGGCAAAAATCTTATACCAGTTTGGCTAGAATCAAACTTTAAACCTGGAATTGAGGATGAAGATTAGTTCTTCTACTATGTTTTTTCAGTTTAGATACTGATTTGCACAAGAGCATGTAGTTTAAGAATAAATTGTACTATCTCCATTTTGTAAAGAATGATCCTTTTACTTTTCTTGATTAAGTTTAACTTAAATATATTCAATATCAATTTATATTATAAAAAATTTTGAAAACTTATATTTATAAACTAGAGTCATTAAGATACTATTTTCATATAAAAATTTTATATTCCTATAAGAAGTTTTAAAAGAAAGAAAATCATGAATTAATTCCTAGAAATAGTAAAAGGGATAAACTTTGCAAGATGGAAGGAGTATAACTTACCATTTTAATAAGTTATATCATCGATATATTTCACATAAGATTCCATGAGATAATATTATATTGTCGTGTTACTCTCACCACAAGTTGGCTACCTTGTTGAAATCATTAGTGATGAATATCCAATTCAAAACAAAACATTGATGATCAATTTAACTGTAAAATAACTATGGTGAATGAAGAATGGTTTGCATTATACAAAACTCCAATAATACATATATGAATTAAGATGAATAAAATGAAAAACATGATATTATATACTTATGCAGTTCCAATTAAAAAAATAATTGTGAAGAGAGTTCTCTAAAATTCTACCATACCCTAGTTACTATTAGGGTGCCACTATATATATATATATATATATATATTTGTACATAAGTATCTTTACAAATCTATAGGGATAATAGGTACTACACAGTAAAGGAAATAAGAAAATGCCGGCTTTTTCGGGCACAAGAAAGTTACTAAAACAAACAATATCAGTTTTATAGGAGAAAGAGGTTGAGTTCAAAGTTAAACTCTAGACCTCCACCCCATGTCTCTTGCCATTGTGCCAAATAGTGGGACAAAGTGCCTTTGTTTAAATTGCTTGAAATAAATGGTTAAAAATGCATATTCAATTATGACTTGGACTTTTGTCCCCATGACTTTGGGTCAATAGCTAAAGTATTGGGGACATCATGGGGAGGTATAGAGTTCAAACCTGGCTTCCTCATCATCTTCCAAAAAAATGTAATATAAAGTTGATTTGGTTGTCCTGCGAGTTCCGAAAAAGTTAACATGCTCTCCTCTTACTTAAAATACTAAATGGTAAAAATATCAAACTTGTCACTAATATTTTGGGTAGGGAGCAAATATGTTACTATAGTTATTTTTTTTACCCAATCTTCGACTAATGTTTTAAAATGAGTCGAATATATCACTGTTGGTTAGAAAAATAACGGAAAATGATAAAAGTAACAAGTTTCGAAATCTTGGGGTTATTATGTATCTTTCAAAAAATATTAGAACCTTTGAAATTTTTGCCAAAAGAGGGTCTGATATCTACCATCAACGCTTCAACTTTGTTGCTGTTTTCGTCACCAACACCTCAAACCCATCATTGCCCTCCCTCTGTCTCTACTGTTTAATCTTCTTGCTGAGAGAGAGAGAGAGAGAGAGAGAGAGAGAGAGAGAGAGAGAGAGAGAGAGAGAGAGAGAGAGAGAGAGAGAGAGTTTAATTACAAAAAGTATTTGAAGTTTGTTAAAATTTGTATTATTATCCTAAAATTTCAAAACTTATTATTTTAACATTTTTTTGGCTTTTTAACGTTTTTCATTAGATTTTTAACAACCAGTGCAATATTCACTCTTAATTTGAAACTTCTGTGGCAAATTTGACCTAGTTTAAAACATTAGTGGTAGATTAGGCAAAAAAAAAAAACCATAATGGCATCTCTGCTCCCAACACAAAAATTTAGTGGCAAATTTGATATTTTTTTCATACTAAAATATTAATACTTCTTTCTTTGTATACTTGTAAGCATGCTTCTTAATAAAAAAAAAATTATGATTTGAACTTTCTGAATTACAATTGAGTATAAAATAATTATTCTAAGTTGTCTCTTAAAAATTGAAAAACAGGCAAAACTTACAACATTGTCAATTCAACACACATGATACATTTTTTTTCACTAACTTCTCAATATATAAAATGCAATAGTCAATTACATTTTTTGGAAGTTTTATATATGTTCGTGTACCGGTGTCCAATATTTACTGGCTATCTGTGTAATGACCTTGACAAAGAGAGATTTCCAATTCTTGCTTTCTTTGAGTGAAAGAATCGATCTGTAACCAAGGGCAGTGTTTGTGCAATTTGCTTGGTCCGCACTCTTCACTGCTCTATTATGACCAGTAAATTATGCCTACACCCTGTTATTATTGTATCTTAAATTGGAAAAAGGTCGACAAAGTACTCCAATTACTTACAAAACCCAAAAGTCACCTTTTTTGTCATTTCTTTTTTTTTTTTTTAAATACATGCTAATAATCATCCAGATTCTCAAGCACTCGTTCCCGCCGCTTGGAAGGTGGAAGAGGGACAGATGATAAGGAATTGTTAACTCCGTCATTCGTATTAATGTCTGGTAAAATTGTTGATTATATATGTTGAGAAAGACTATGATCAGTTATACGAGTCTTCTTTTTAATTTAAAACTTATTATAAGAGAATGATAGAATAGATAATTACTATCTAACGAGTCATACACCATCCACATCATATCTAAACCCACCCACTATCGACTATATAAAATGATGGTTCTTATGTCAATTGGAGTAAAGATTAAAGTGTAATAAAATTACAACTAGTAATTAAGCCAATGGCATATCCCTCCATTCCAATATTATGTTGGTTAATTTATAATTTTTTGTATCCTATAATGTATATTATTTTTTCATAATTATATATTTTCTTCCAAATATATAATTTTCATTAATTAGACCCCATGAATACTCAATACTCATTGTTGTATCTAACTATTTAATAAAGGGTAACTGTGGAAAAACACGCTTGATATACTCAAGTATATATAGCACAACGTTTACAATATTTGCGAAAAAATCAAAACTGACAAATGATATGAGATAAAGGGAACTTATATATATATATATATTATATATATTCGTTTTCGGTTGCAAATCATAAGTAATTAAAGTTTGTGGCGGGATGTTAGGAAAAATTACAAAACCCCCCCTATGGTTTGGTCAACCTACAGTTTGACTCATCTATTTTTAAAAACCTAAACTTTACCCCTTATTTGTGTTACAGTGTCCAACAACAACTTCTAAAACCTTAATTTAAGCTATCTGATAATAATGTTTCAGTAATTTAAAGATTTTTTATATTCTTTTTACAGTCAATTGACATTTAAAAAATACTAATATGTATTTATAGGGAGAAAAATACATTTATAAAGAGAAAAAACTGATAATTTAAAATATCTATTAAGTATAAAAAAATATTAAAAAAATTAAAATTACTGAAAGATAACTATCGTATAGTTTAAATATAGCTTTAAAAGTTGTTATTAGACAAGGTAAAAAATATAGGGGTAAAGTGTAGGATTCTAAAAATAGAGGAGGTAAACTGTAAGTTAGCCATACCTTAAGGGGGTAATTGTAAATTTCCCGGGGATGTTATGATAGTACAAAGGGCTAACCGGGTGCACCGAAAAAAAAGGGGGGCCTAACCGGATGTGATCATTGGACACGGTGTAAATAAGAGGCTAGTATGAGTAGTACTTAACTGAGAAGCCACGTGACTGATGGCAAGCTCTCTGGCACATTGCTTGTCTAGCAAAATTAGTTATTAGGGGCTCCATTTTTCCTTCATGATCTCCCTAAAAATGGCACCTGAGCCTTAGGGATCATTATTTAGATAAAACTAAGACATTAAATAGATTGCTTTAGATTAGATAAAATTATTCAGTTTTTTATCATTTGTTTTGGATCCGTTTAAAATTAAATTTCATATTTGATTATTAGTTCAGTTATTGGTTTCTAATTTGAAACCGAAGAAACTTAATGAACCAAAAAGTAATATACATTTTACAGTCATTTCCATAAACCCTACATATGTAAAGTCATTTTTCTTGGATTTTAGAATATATTGATATAGAGGTGAAAACAAGTTGAACAATTCAAACTTGAGCTTGATTTTTTAGTTATCAAACCGATCCTAACAAGATTCAAGATGTATTTTATGTTCAAACTCTTAACGAGCCGACCTTTTGTTCTTCTTACACTGTAAAAATATTAGAAAATCCACGAATAACAAAATATAAAATTTAGGCCAAATATTCATCTCATCAGCAATATAGAAATTAATGATTCTTTAATGCAAAACTAGTAAATATTGTAGAGTAATATAGGTGGAGAATACGATAAGTATCACTTATATATCAAGAAAAATTGGAATAAATATTATATCTACTTGCTCTCTTTTTAAACATTTTGGGTTATACTGGTGCAGCAACCTCAATCACACCATCCTTAAAATAAAATAGGCTAGCCATCTTGTTATAACTCCACACACACATGCACTATTATGGAGTAACGCTCCATTCATACCTTTTTTTACGCAACATTATTTGAAGATATATAGAAATATAATTTTGTGGAAAAAAGTTGAGAATATAAAGGGAGAGGTTGGGAGATTGTGCATATCAAAAACAAAAAAAAAACATGCATATAATAGTCATGTTAAGAGCTATTGAGCACATAATGAAAATAAAATCAATCCCAATCAATCCCCTAGTTGTTGGACCTTGATTGTCGAGGATTATATACTTTATGAAGGTAAATGAAGGGGACATAAAATATTTCAATAGGACCAAACAACTAGTGTCTAAATAGTTTAAGTATTATTATTATTTTTATTGAAAAAAAAAAAACTCTAACAATTCCCTCTTCATTTCAATAAAAAACCAAAATAATATACATATACATACACACGTGTGCGCGCATGCGCGTGCACACACACACACACACATATAATACATACAAGCATACATCTATGTATGTATGTATACATATCTATATATATCTATGTACACATACACATACATGTATGTACACACACACACACACACATACATATATATGTATACATAGGTGTATGTGTGTGTGTATGTTTGAGGAAAAATAGTTTATTATGCATAATAAAGGTAGTGATACCTTAAATTTTTATTTAGTGAGTGGCTCTCTTGTTCCATAACTAATAGTAGTGCGACCTTGAACTATGGTTGTTTGCGGATACAAGTTCACCTAACAGGCTAACACATATGAAAAATTAGATGTCCATTGAGCTCACAAGTCTGCACTATCAATGACCATGGTTATATCCTGATTTTTTTTATAAGCGATTTTAAAAATAGCCCAATAAGTGAACTCACTCTAATATTTATATAGGTGAGAATCCATTAATGGTGCTCTTGTAATTTTGATAGCCACTCAATAAAGCGCTATAGATTCTCACTAAGAACTAATGCTCAACCTTTAATCGTTACATGATAGATACATCTAGATCATAAGGATGAGGGCGATAGATAAATCTTTATATGATGCATCTCTCAACGGCTTATCTATGATTCATTCTTCTCATTCAAAACCCAAGTGTCAGAATCTCCGATTTTTGGTTGTGTATCCTCTTAATAAGCTCTTTTTGATTTAGGCTTAACTCATCCTCCTCGATGTAACCCTTTTAACCTTTGACTTCTGTCGAAGATTTTACTAAAATATAAATGACGAAGGTTAGAGTGTATCAACCACATGGCGTAAGTTGCTAGTAATGATATCCATATTTGTAGATGGTGGTGAGCATTAAACTCAAATTTCAATTCCCACAACTTTTATTTTCAGCCAACCTATATTATGTGGCCAATAACTTTGTCATGTATCCGAATTTATGATTCTCATCTCATGAGATTTTAAATATGTTGTAATGATAATGCACATGTTCATAATTTCTCATCTTATGAGATATTTGAATATGTTTCAATGAGTATGTACGCATCTAAGTTGGAGTTCATCTTATTTTGTATATTTATTTGTGTTTAGTTGATGTGCACTTCTCAAACAGTATAACTACAAGCCCATCTTTTTCCTTTTGTATTTCTTTCCCATTGTGTGTATATTTCAATTGAGTATACATAGGGGTCCATTTTTATCTTTTTGTATTTCCTTTGCATTTACTCAGGACATATGGGTATGTCATATATGAAAACTCTTTCTGGGGTCCATATGCTATATGATATGACTATGTAACTTATGTAACTCCATACACGCCACAATATACTACAATAGTATTTCACAATTCGCCACTTTGATGCCTTAATATAGACCTATATTGAAGTCTAAATCTTTAACCGATATCTTCTAATAATTTTTTTTTTCTAGACACAAAATTTTAATTTCATGCAACTTGAATCTGATGTAACAAATTTTTATTCCCATAATCAAAATCTGACACAACAAATTTTTATCTCTCGCAGATATTTTTCCATATTCAAAGTACAAGACAAGAAATCATTAATTCTTTATAGAAAAGAGAATTTTCTTTGCCACAAAGGTGCCAAAATACAAATCATAAATGAGCAGATTCCAAAATTTTTCCAATAGGTTTTTCAAGTATTTTTGTCACAGGCCTTGAACCTTAATTCTATCTTAGTCATATAGGACCGTAGGAACCTTACACTAATTTAGTTCTAGGCTTGCGCAATTTGCTCATTAGTGGGCCTGCTAATTAATTAAATCCTTAATGTATTATTGTTTTATACTACGTCTTACTATGGCTGTAAGTCAATGACCATGAAAAAATATATATATACTTTATGCAGCTGGCCAATAGTTCAAAACATGCATTCATATAAAACATACTGTTATGCATTATGAATCCATACAAGCTACCAGGGAACATAACCAATAGTTTCGTAGCATTTACCAAAGGCATAAGTTTGACACACATATATACATCATACACAAAAGTGTCATACATATGTTACACATTAAGAATCTTGGGATCCAATCCCACCTGAGCTACACTGCAAAAAAGAAATCACTATAGTGTTCAGGTATTTCCTGTTCCTTGCCTCTGTACAACAAAGGCCAGTAAGTTAGTATTCTAGTAATTAGGAACCTACAAGAAAAAAAATTAACAACAATGTACAATAGTAATTAACTTTTGCACACCTAGTATCAAAATACTAACAACCAATTCTTTTATTGGTTATTAACCTCAAATTTATTAGTATTTGCACACAAAATAGTAAGGAATGTGAGAACCAAAAGTTCTTAGTAAGGGTTATAACCTGTAGGAAAACAACTATATAGGACTGTGCATATTATCCATAAGGATGTCGATATATGCCTTATACACTTGAGTTCAAATCATAATACTAGGAACTCATATTATTAGCCAATAATTATGTAAGTAGCTAATTCCCACAATTCATTTACCCATTTGTCTTGCGATTAACAAGTCCAACTTGTCTATACAAATATTGCGTTGAAAGCTTCTTAATATTTGCCAACATCTCTTATTTTGTGTACATGAGTGAACTATTTGGTTAATTAGTGCATGTGTTAGTCCTAGCTTTGTAAGATTTTGTGAATAGTTAGTGACACATCCCTTTCTTAGGTCCACCCAGGTTTTAGCTCATC
The DNA here is from genome assembly GCA_005392925.1 of Aquilaria sinensis. Taxonomy (NCBI): domain Eukaryota; kingdom Viridiplantae; phylum Streptophyta; class Magnoliopsida; order Malvales; family Thymelaeaceae; genus Aquilaria; species Aquilaria sinensis. Next base: position 168,869 of record SMDT01000426.1, read on the forward strand.
ATGGTGACCTTAGTTATCGTAGGTTCCTAACCCATCATACTCACCATAAATTAGGCCATATTAAGGTCATTTTTGCTTATAGATATAAGTTTACAAATATGCACTTACACACATCATATGCACTTCATAGTTTGGCTTCCTACCAAACCAAATCATATAAGTTGCTTATATAGCCATCAATACTCAAATCATATGCTAGTTAAATTTATCAATACTTTGGCCACTTGATATACAAGTATCATAGCTAAATTTATCTAACACATAAGCATATAAATTAAATAACCCTTACCTTAGATAGCTTAATTTGTAAGATCAAGGCACTTGATTCTTTTTGTCTTGGTTTCAAGCCAAACTTAGGTCTTTTCTTAGTAGCTTATGCTCAAGACCTATTTCATTTAAAACATAAATAACCCATCTTTAGGCTAATAATTAATAAAGCCTCATATGGTTTAAATGACTAAATTAACTTTTACATTTGTCTCTACATAAATGGCCCCTTAATAAAACTTAAACCCAATATTTTCCTTTTTCTTTTTTTCTTGCTTGCTAGTCTTTTATACTTAGCAATAATCAAGCAATATTAATTTTAGCCCCTTCCTCCAGCCACAAACACCAAAATTACATAGAAAAAGCTACGCAAAACAACATCAATCCTTAACCTCCTAACCAAACTCCATTTCTTTGTAATTTAAGATATTTCTCAACCGCCCATGTTTAGTTTATTTAATAAACATACATGGAACACAGTTTCCAGCAACTTCAAGTCTAAAACAGAACCAGAAAAATTAGGGAAAAAATAATTTATTTACTTACTTGCAACAATTGAGCTCAACTCTGGCTCCTTATGCAAGAATACATGATTTCAACCTCAAATCCTTGCTAATTTGTGTTTAATTTGAGAGAATTTGGCTGTTGGGAGCTTAAGTGGGTGTGTCCATGGCATTTCTGAGATGAGGAGTGAAGTTTCGGGTGGTTAAGCGTGGAAGAAATGGCTCAGTTGACTTAAATAACATACCACCGCCTGACTTTAAAAAATCACGTGCTCAATGCTCTCTTTGTACTATCCAATAAATTTAGGTTCATTCGTAACAAGATTAAAACTTCAGGACCAAAGTTGATATTACGTCGTATAATTACACAGCCGGTCCCAGTCTTTCAGTTATATTCCGTTTTGTCTCTAATTTTCTCAAGGTTTTACTTAAACCACTTATGGACAATTTAGTCAATCCAAAATTTCACGATGATAGAGTGAAAATCACAAAAAACTATTAAACCTCAAATTCAATATTTTCTCATGCTTTATCCAACCGTGCAATAAAATATGTCACTATGTGAAATGACTAAAATACCCTTCTTGGTTTGGTCCGCTTAAATAATCAATTTTTACCACTTTTAAGCTACTAGACCGTTTAATATCGAGACTTGACTTACAAATAAATTATCTAAAGTATTAATTTATTAAATTAACTAATTACTTGACTAATTAAACTTATAGCTCTGATGGGCTGTCACAATTTTCTCCAAAAACTTCTTCTTCATTTCCTCTTTTCCATCGTAAAACAGGGAAAAAATCTGAAAGAGAATCATTGGTGCACTAAAAGCTTTTTCCAGAAATATTTTTCCCAAAAATTTGGAGTTTGATCTCCTTAAAAAAATTTCATAGCTGAATAGAGCATTTTCTTTTCTAACTTTCACGTGCTAAACATAGAATTGGTCTCATGTCAAATAAACGAACCATATCATAAAAGGTTGTAAAAATGTCAGTTGAATTAATAGGATAACCAATATTTAGTTTCCAGCAAAATCCAGAGTAACTCAATTTTTCAATGCCAAGATATAGCTACCATAAAACTGAAAATTTTCCTTTTTCCATGTACCAAAACATACAAGAGAATTAGGAAAAATGATTACCTCTGAATTTGATTGCACAGGCAAAATTAAAGTCACATGAATGCTTTGCGGATAAAAGTCATTTTTTATTATTTTAAACCATCTAATTTTACTCATATAAAGATGTTTTGATTTCAAAAATAAGTATAACCAACAACTTCCACAAAAAGTATTTTTATAATAATTTTAAAATATCTTCATAGTCAACCAAAAAAAACTTTGATTTGTATCACCATAAATCAGCTAAGAAAGCACACAAATTTTACTATAAAATATTAAATCTTTGTTCACAAATCAAATTTCAAAGCAGTCTCAAAATTTCATGTCAAGTAATTAATATATATTTAATATATATCAAATAAACCAACTCATTGTAGTTATACCAAAAATTGAACGAGTTGAAATGGTTTTAAAAACTAAAAAAACCCCAAGCAATTTTCTTCACTTTTTTTTCAAGGAATTTTCGTTCTATTTTGTAGTACTACCCTTACAAAGGACCACATCGCAATATATATATATATATATATATATATATATTTCAAAAACACCTCGATGGTGTGCATTTGTCATTTCATCAAAAACTCCCAACGGCACTTACAAAATAAGAAGGTTAGGGGCATACAAGAGAAATGGCAAAACTTGACCTAAAAGAAAATAGAAACAGAGAGCCTATACTTGTGCTTCATAGCATAATCAAGTAGTACAGAACTAAAATATAGTATCCAAAGAGTCAATAATCCTCATTAGGTCCGTCGGCGACCGACACTTATGTTGATAAATTCTTCCCTTGCGTTCCTACTAAATAACATAAACCAAAGCAACTACAAAAGCTTTACGACAAGTAGATTTAATTTATTTACCTTTCATCACACGAGCAAACCAATTACAAAACCTGTTCCATTGCCTTGGAGCATCCCAGAATCTCAGTTTGCTCATAGTTTGACGCCAAAGAAAAAGAAAAAAGGAACATTTAAAGAAGAGATGATTCCTGGACTTATCAACTCGAAGACAAAGAGGACATAAAGAGGATCTCAAGTCCATGTAACTATTTAATCTATCTAAAGTAGGCAACCTATTTATTATAGCCCGCCAGCAAACAAATGAAAATTTGGGAATAGAGTTCTAAATCATTGGGCCCCAATTAACTCGATCAAAATTTTCCACCACATGCAAATAAGCAAGTTTCATAACAAACTTACCACTTTTAACATAGTCCCAAACTTCATCATGCACACAAGTAATGAAATGATCTCTATCCTTTAAAATATATTTCCAACAGATAAAGACATCACCTAAAACCACAATCTCCCAGATATTTAAGTCACGTACATAATACGCATGGATCCATTGGACCCAAAGGCTTTCCTTATCAGTCATCAGTCTCCAAAGTTTTTTACCATTTGAAGCAATATTCCGCCCTATCAGACTAAAAATACCTAGCTCATCTTGGTTTTTTAGAACACATACCCTTGTCTAAGCAACATGAATTCCCTGCCAGTAGGCGAACCAGTCAATAGAAAAACTCTGCAGCATTTCTCCAGATACTGGAGCACCCCATTAGGAAAAGGAAAAATAGCATACCAATAAGTCTGGATACTAAAAATGACAGCTTTTATAAGTTGTAAACGACCTGCATAAGAAAGAAGCTTGGTAGACTAGCCATGAAGATTTTGAAGTATTTTCTCCACCAAAGGTTTATAATGCTGAATCTGGAGCCCATGACCAACCAAAAGGATTCCAAGATATCTAATAGGAAGATTGTCTTTCAACATATTTAGAATAGAAAGAATTTTAGACTCAACTTCTGAAGAGACACCCCCAAAAAAGACATGACTCTTGTCAAAGTTAATCTGGAGCCTTGAAGTTTGGGAGAAAACTTGCAAGCAATAAAAAAGATTTCTAGCAGAGGTTGTGGCAACGTGGGGGTTTTTTGGGAGTCGCCACCAATCGGTTTCACTTAAGTCGATTGGATACCTAAAAATGGTCTACGATAGTTCGAGGGTTCAGGAGTACGGTTACGTTAAAATAACTTTATTCTAATGCCCAAAATTGGTACCTTAGTTGATTTTAATTTTATTTTGCTTACTTTTAAATAATTTCAATTAATTTTCAAACCAGAAATTTTAACTGAATCATCCAGATATGGATTTTTAAATTAATATGGACATCTAAATCTTGGTAATTAATTTTTATAATTTTTTTTAATAAATTTAATATTTCCGAATCATGGATTCAGAAGAATCACCCGGATATAGAATTTAATGAAATTTAATTTTTATTTATTATTGAATATTTTAATTAATTATTAATCCATATTATAAATTCTGTCAAATTATCCGAATATGGATTTTTTTATCTCAGTACTTTATTTTTATTTATTTTTATTATAAATTTAATATTTTCCAAACCATGGATTCTATCGAATCACCTAGATGTGGAGTTTAATGAAATTTATTTTTTTCATAAATTTTTACCGAATTATCCAAATATGGATTTTTAATGATCTTAATATTATTTTCCTTTTTATTATTTTTTTATTTTCCTTTTTATTTTTTTTGAAATATTTTATCTAATCCATATATCTAAAAAATATATATTTATAAAAAAAATTTGATTTATTTTTTTGGGATATGGTTATGATTTTTTTAAAATTTATTTTAATAAATGGAATAAAGGTTAAATTTTGTTATTTAAAGGAAATAAAAAAATGTCTTAATATTCCAAATAATGTTAAGAATGGGAAAAAAATAAAGGATGGAGGCTTTGTTGTAATAGAAATAATAATAATAAAATAAAGAAGTAAGATGGGACTCTTGGCCAGCTATAAAAAATGGTAAAAAAATAAAATAAGGTTAATCATCCATATAAAGAAAAATAAATTGCAGAAAGTAAATAAATAAAAAAAAGTAAATAAAGTGGGGCGCTTAACCATCCATGTAAAAATAAAGTGCAGAAAAAGTAAAGAAATGAAGAAATAAGTAAAGTTCAGAAAGTAAATAAATAAAGAAATAAATAAAGTGCGGAAAAATAAATAAATAAATAAATAAAGTGGGGCGCTTGGCCGTCCATGCTTAAATAAAGTGCAGAAAATAAAGAAAGAAATAAATAAAATGCAGAAAAATAAAAAAATAAAGAAAGTGGGGTGTTTGGCCGTCCACTTGAAAAAAAATAAAGTACATAAAGTAAAAAAATGGAGAAAAATAAATAAATAAATAAAGTGGGGCGTTTAGCCATCCACGTAAAAGAAAAATAAAGTGCATAAAGTAAATAAATAAAGAAAATAGGACGTTTAGCTATCCACGTAAAAAAAATAAAGTGTATAAAGTAAATAAATGGAGAAAAGTAAATAAATAAAGAAAGTATCCACGTAAAAAAATAAAGTGCATAAAGTAAATAAATGGAGAAAAGTAAATTAATAAAGAAAGTGGGGCGTTTAGCCATCCACATAAAAAGTAGGAGGTATAACCTTCTATAAAAAAAATAACAAGAAATGGAAAAAGAAATAAGAAATAAACATCGAAAGTTGGCTGTTAATGGCATATCTGCAAGAACAAGAAAGTTAGTGGCTTATATCAGTACAAAAGAAATCAGAAGGGCTAAAATAGCATTATACCTAAAGAGGAAGAAAATTCAAATCTGGCGGGTCGGTTTTTTTTAACGGGTTTTCTCTTTTCCGGCGACGGCAGCGTAACAAGGGGGGGGGGCGAAGGCGAAGTTCTCAGCTGGGCGACGTCGCGGCGACCAAGGGAGGAGGGAGGAGGAGAACGGAGAGGAGCGAGGAGGGAGGAGAGAGGGCGACGGACGAGGAGGGAGGAGAGAGGCGACGGACGGCGAGGGAGAGGATACGTTTCGAAAGAAAGAAACGGTGAAAGACGGAGAGAGGGGGGAGGGTCAAGCAGAAGTTTAGGATTTGTTTGAGTGTGGGAGAAATAGCCAGGGACTGTGGCTAAGTTTTCACCTTTTTAGTTAGAAGCTCTAATATAACTAATTTTCGTTGTTTATTTTGAAGGTTTGGACCCCTATTCATAGGGGAGGATCATTGTATTCCTTTTATTTAAAAAAAATTCAGAATTTAATTAAGAACATATTTATCTCATAATTTGGTAAAAATGATAGTTGTAGTCCTTCATCTTTTATTGACTACCGGTATGGTCCCATAGTTTTAAAAAATTACTGATTGGCCCAAATTTGTCTGTTCCGTCAATTTGACACAAAACCACGCGAATAATTACCAGATTTCCCTGGAATTTTCAGATTTCGTCATATTTTTCCCAAACTTCTCAATTTTGTCATATTTACCCCAAACTTTTCAATTTTGTCAATTTTTTTAAAAAAATTTCCCTTCTTTTTGTTATTTATATTTTACATATATATATATATATATATATATATATACACACACACACATATATTTTATTATTTTCAATTAACCCTATGAAACAAAATGCCCCCATAAACTATATTAATATATTTTTAATTTTTATTTATTATTATTATTTTTTTTTAAAAAAATTTTTTTCATTTTTTTACTGGACGAAATTAGGTGTTAACAGAGGTGAAGATCACCCTTAGCAAAGATCATAATGTCATTAGCCAAAAGAACATGAGACAGCTTAATTCGCTTATATTTAGGATGATAACCAATATAACACTCATCAAACATCTTATCCAAGGCTCTAGAGAGATAATCCATAGTAATAACAAACAAAAAAGGAGAGAGAGGGTCCCCTTGCCTAATTCCCCTCTTACCTTGAAAAAAGCCACATAAAGACCTATTGAAAACAATCGAATAATAAGGAGAATAGACACACATCATCACCCACTCAACCTAACAAATAGGAAAATTCAACTTTAATAAAAGATTCTCTAAGAAATTCGAATCCAAAAGATCATAGGCTTTTCTTAGATCAATCTTAATACAAATTATGGGCTTAATGTTTTTTCGATTATAACCGTTGATTAACTCTTGACAAAGCATAACATTATCAATTATGAGTCTACCCTTAATAAAAGCAGTTTGGCTCTTATTAATAAAAGAATGAAGGATTCCTTGAATTCTATTAGCCAAAATTTTGGAAATAAACTTATAAAGAACATTGCAGCAAGAAATTGGCCTATAATTAGAGGCTGTAGAAGCATAAGTATGCTTGGGAATTAGATGAATGACAATTGCAGGTAAAGCACGAGGTAAAATTCGATTATAAAAAAATCTAAGAATGGCAGTGAAGACATCATTACTAATTAACTCCCAATTATGCTGGTAAAAACTAGCAGTGAAACCATCATGGCCAGGAGCTTTAAAAGGGTGCATACCTGTAACTGCCAAAGTAATCTCTTCCATAAAAACAATACTATCCAATAAATTTTGCTGCAAAACTAAAAGCATAGTACCATTTAAGACAATATTATTATTAATCGGAGACAAATCAAGGGACTCTCTAAAGATGCCTTGAAAGTAAGAGAAACTCATTTTTAATAGCTTCTTGAGAAGTAAGCTTACGACCATCACTAGATAAAATACAGGAAATGCAACCTTTTGTAGACCTCCTTTTCATTCTAGCATAAAAAAGTTTAGTGTTAGAGTCACCAAGTTTCAACCAATCACAAGAAGACTTCTGGGTAAAAAAATTCTCATCAGTTTTTTTTCAAATTTAGGACCTTAGAGTAGAGTTGCTGCCACTGCATATAAAGATTCTTATCCTCAATATTTTGATTTAAAACAATAGAAATCTGATCCAGCTTCTTTTCTTTTGCAGTAACTCTTTCAAAAATACCAGAGAAAGCATCTTTATTAAGGTTTTTGAAAGCCTTTTTCAAATGGCTTAACTTACCTAGAATGCGACCCTAGGCATCAGTTAAAGTATGGCTTTGGTCATCCCTAATAGATTTGACAATGTCACTATACTAAGGATGATCATCCCATATTCTCAAATATTTAAAAGGAGAGCAACGGAGAAGAGGCATATTTAAAAGATTAATCAAAGCTATCGCATGGTCAAAACAGCAGTTATATTTAAACTCAATCTGAATAGATGGAAACAAAGCATAACAAGAATCATTCCCCATTACTCTATCCAGTTTGTAAAGGATACGATCATCACCATTCTGGTGATTACTCCATGTATAGAACGAGCCAATGCTATGAAAATCAAATAAACCACTAGAATTACAAGATTCAGACAGACCTGAATCATGCCAATCAACAATACTAAAACCATAAAACTTCTCATCAGAACAAATAACTTCATTAAAGTCCCCACAAACAACCTAAGGGCCATCAATATTTGCAGCATGCTGAGTAAGATTAGACCACAGTAAAGGTTTCTGACAAGGATCATTTGAAGCATATATAATAGACACAAAAGCCTGCCAATCCTCCAGTTTGTGACGAACATGTATATGGATAACTTGATCCAAGGCATCAATGCATCTAGTTTCTAGAATATTACTATCCCACAACGCCCAAATTCTACTATTAATAGCAAAACCATAATTATTTGATAAATTCCAACATGGGGCAATATTGTTCTTAATAGTAAAGAATTTCCTACTCTTAAAGAGCAAAAAAATTGACATTAAAATGATTAATAATTTTCCTAACCTCCTTCTGTTTGTGACTCGTATTGAGCCCCCAACAGCACCACATGTTTAGGTAAGAATAAAAAGCACTCCCATATCCAAGCAGGTTATAGGATCAGGATTCACAGTATATTGCAAGTGCTCAAAAGAGTTAACTAACAGAATTTATTTATGCTTACCATCATTCTTATTTCTTTGCCGCTGTTTGGTTTGTCTTTGAGGATGGATTGAAGGAAGCCCAGAAGTATGAGAGAGTTGTTTATCATCTTTTTGGATACCAGGATCCTCATTACCACTCGAGCTAGCCACCTCCTTTCGTTTAGGACCCAATTGCTTAGTAGGTACATCAGTCACAATATGTTCCTTCAGTTTTTTAACTAGCCGACGCTTAGGGTTGCACTCCTCCTCCTTATGCCCCCACTTCTTACATTTGGTACATTAACTTGGCCACCATTCATAGATGACAACTTGACTTTCATAATCTTCATTCGGTTTCTGAAGGAGAACCTTATCAACCACATTATCCTTTTGCTTAACATCTACAAGAATGCAACCAAGCGACAAATGCATACGGTTGACTGTAGCTATGTCTGCTAGTAAAGGTTTTCCAACCTTACATATAACATGGCTCATGATATTTGGGTTCCAATACTGCAACTTAAGATAAGAAAAATGAACCCAAACCGAAAAGACATCAAACAGGTCATGATCCAGTTTCAAATCCGCTTTCCATTTCCTCAGCAATAATGGTTTATCGAACACAAAACTCATTGGGCTCTCTAAGATCTTCATCAAGTCATCAAGCAAAAATGAAATCAGAACAAGCCCGTTTGAATTTTTGTTACCATCGGCATCATCACCATATTACATTATGATCGGACATACTTGTGCATGTTTCTAGCAATACTTCAGTGCCAATAACGGTTCCCACCAACGTAAGCCTCCATTCAGTGTATCCTTGCTCAATTTCTTCATTAGAAAGATTAATCGCTTCTGATTCGGCATTCAATTCACAGAACTGGAGTTCGAAGTGTGTCGGTTGCCGCACATTCAGATAGGCTGGAGTTTGAGTTGAATCTTCCTCAACAACTTGTGCCCATGTCTTTTTTTATTGATTACCCAAAGATTCGACTGAATGATTCTTTGATTCAATGTTTTCCAGGCTACTTTCATCTCCAAATCCAACAAGTCTGAGTCGATGTCCTTGCACGGCGTATTTGGTTGTTCCTCCGTTGTCCTTCCACCTCGGCCTCTACCACGAGCTGATCGGCGGTGGCACCCTATATCCCCACCCTAAGGATTTCGACAAGGCTAAAGCTAAGAACCTTATAACCTAGAGAGAAGGTAGAGCCTCTCTCTCTAGAAACCGGATGGTCTCCCAACACAGACCAAATTTATACATCGCAATATTAGTGGCCAATAACCCAACACAAAAGCAAAATGTAAAAATTGAAATATTTGGCCTTCGAAAAAAATTGGTCAATCACTTTTTTATCTTAAAACCAATCTCAAAACTCATTTTACGAGACAAATCATTAGTTGCAAATAGAGTTGACCCAGCAACATGTTCACACTTTTAGAAAAATAAAAGAAATTGCCTTACTTAAGGAAAAACAAAAATTTATGTCAAAATGCCCAAAAATTATTGATCCTACACTGTAAAAATATTAAAAAATTCATAAATAATAAATATAAAATTTAGACCAAATACTTATCTCACTTGTGGCACAAAAATAAACGATTTTTCAATACAAAATTAGTAAATGTTGTAAAGTAAGATAGGTAGAAAATATGAGAAATATCACATATATATCAATAATAATTTGGATGAGTTGTGGGTCTGCTCAATCTTTTTTAAACACTTCGTGTCATACCGATATAGTGGTCTTAGTCACACTATACTCATGATAAAACAGTTCAACCATATTGTTGTAGCTCCACACACACATTCATTATTGTGAAGTAAAGCTACATTTACACCTTTCTTTACCCAACATTGCTTATAGAAAAATAACTTTATAGAAAAAAAATTCTAGGAATATGGAGGGAAAGGGCAAGAGATTGTATCTATCAAAAACTAAAACAAAACAAGCGTGTGTGTACACACACACACACACATATATATATAACCAATGTTGAGAGCCTTGAGCACATTAAAAAAAAAAAAAATCAATCCCGTAGCCCACTATAAGAAAAATGCTATTTAACAACGGGTGCCTATACTAATAAATAGGATAACAGTTAGTAGAGGCCCAAACCAGGAACTTGTACCAGCAAAAAAAAGGCCACGAGTAGAAGTTTGGGTTGTTTCAACGGGTTTGCCGAGTCCAATAGTATATTTTTGTCTACAACCTACAAATAGCTGTAATCTATTAGCAGAAGCCTTTCTCTTGGGTTAGAAATAATTTCCGGCCGCCCAATACTTTTAGCAAAGAGTTGAGCAACTATGCCCAGCGCTGACCTTTCAACTTTACCCTGCCTTGCTCGTCACCACCGCCGTCGGCCACCCGTTCTTCATAGTCATCGTCATTTGCCTATTTCTGCCACGAGCCTTCTCATTCCCATTTTTTGTGACCTTGATTGCATTTCAAACACCAAAAAAATGCCTAATCTCTCTGAATTTCCTTTTGATTATTGTGCTTTTAATCAATTGCTTCGTTTCTACTGCAATATCTGATGCATCCAACTACCATTACAAGGGTGGTGTTGTTATGCCTCTCTGTGCCAACAAGGGCAGTCCTTTCGACAACCCCAGGTAAACTTAAACGTTTCTAACTATTTCTACCATTTCTCACTGAGTCACGGTTACGATCTAAAATTGAGATCTAGGCTTCTAGTTGTTCGACTCGTTGAAGTCTTATTCAGTGCTTGTTTCTTTTTGTTCAAATGGTGGGTTTAGCATTGGTAATCAAAGCTGAAATAATGATATGAAGTCAATTGTATACCTTTAATTCTTTTAATAAGAGATGAACTTCAGATATGGTGCTCGACAGAGAGAGAAAGGGCAAAGCCCTGTTTAGTTTTGGTTCAATTTAATAAAAAAAATAGTTCAGGTTCAATAATGTTATTTGTTTTTCTTGATTTCCACCAAAGGCACACTCCATCTTTAGCTTGAATTCTAGATACTTCATTCGATCATGGTAACAAATGTTTTACTTGTTTCGCAATTGTACATCCTTTTACTAAGGCCAAATTATATGTTGGCAAAGGTTTTTAGACTGCTCTAATGGACACTATATTTGTTGGTAAAATTATCTGGTGTTTTTATCAACGGATGTCCCTGCCGTTGGAGTAGGCATCCAAGAGTGCTACCAACAGGTTTCAGACAATTACTAACGGATTCTATCCATTAGTAAATGACATTTTTTTGTAGTGGCCACTGCACCTTAATTGTCTATGCTTATGCTTTATGAAGGTAAATAAATGGGATGTAAAATGTTTCAACAAGATCAAATGGCTAGTGCCTAAAAATTTTAAGTATTATTATTTTTATTGAAATAAAGACTCCAGCACCTTTGAGTATGCTTCTGTTCGACTTGAACATTTAACGAGTCTAATGAGCATAATATTTTTTAATATAAAAATGATATTAGCTTTATTTTTAATATACCGAAACCCTAAAGCTCTAATTTTTCTTTTTCAAATCGAGCTTGAATCTAAAATTGAATTTGAAGTGAACTCAAACCTTGAATCGGGTTTTGAGCCCATCAAGCCACGAGCCAAGCCCAAATCTTTTCAAGCTGAGCTTTGAACCTCATTTTTTGAACTCGTCAAACTAAAGCATAAGTTAAACCAATCCTTAATGAGCTGATCTTCATGTTTGGGGTGTTTGGAATCAACTCAGCTTGTTTCCAACCCTATACTAGTGTTATGAACCGATCTTTCACTTTAGGAATAAAAATGTAATGTTATGAATTTTTGTTATTTGTCTTTAATTTGTATTTTATTTATTTTCAATTACCATAAGCTTAGTTTCAATAAACAATCATCAAATTAAGAAAATTGAATAAATGAATCATAATTTGAACGGCTCGAATTAAAACAGAATAAATTGAATTATAATTTGTATGATTTGAATTGATTTTAACATTAGGATGATTTTATAGGAATTGAAAACTAATCGGATTATTCTTCAATTTGGTTTCAAATCGATTGATCCAATCGGCTGACAAATACCCCTACAATTGACACGGTCGTCCTTGGCCCCTGCCCAGGAAGCCCTGTGAGAGCTGGTCTCACGATGGTTGCAATTAGCTAGTTGTGTATGTGTGCGGATTAAATCCCATGATACTAGTTGATTATCCTAGAATATGCAATATGCATGCTCTTCATGCTTTGACTTGGTTTATTAAAACCATAAAACATTAACTTGGCCAAGTAATTTCTACAGAAAATAAATACAAATAGCCAAAGCATATAAAGTCAACATTTGTGTGAGTTTACTACACATAACAACTCGTGAGAACATTCATATATAAAGTAGACTAATGCCTTCACCCAAGAGCAACCCTAGAGTCTAAGACTCTTTATAACATAGACTATGGAGGCAACTAAAAGTACTGTATAAATACAAGCCTCTACTGAGATCTCTTTGACTTAACTCCCACCTTGGATACCCGTCCCAGTGGCGAGTCTCAAAATTCCTTGCCAAGTGCTACTAGGCTCTACAGCCAAATGAAGACTTAAGTTAGTACTGTACTTGACCAACAAGCCAACTAAATATACCCATGTAGACTAGAGACACAAGGATTCTCAAATGTCGTACCTATACACACAAAAGAGCACTACCGCGATAATCCTCAACGATTACCCGGTCCAACAACTTCAGTCTTTGCACAACACAACTAGGGAGTAAGAATCAACATTCTCAGTAAGGGGTCTTCTGTGTACCTGCAAGAAAATTACTAGGACTGGACATATGATAAACATATGTAAACTTGCTGCAAGCTCACACAGCATGAGGGTCTGATATATGCACATATAACTAGGCCTTTAAGACCTTTCCTTAAACTAGTCCTCTTCATGGCGCATCACTCTGTGCCTAGCGAGTTCTGGCCACTAACTCGCTCCTAGTAAGCCGTAGCTTACTGATGCAATCATGTAGCCTTCCCTTGATTGTTGTGCAGGGGAATTATGGTGGAACTTTTTAGACTAGGCCATAAGACCTCATTGTAGACTAGATGAACAAGGTTTTAACTTGCAACCTCATGGCTACGGCACGGTTAGGTTGCCAAGGGTTCTAAACTTTTCACCTGAGCTAGTGGTACTTAGTTATGTTCATTTGCAACCTAGTTCCCTTGCTTGTTGCACAAACAACCTTAAAACCCTACAAAATTCAAGGAAACTCTTATATTTTGTGGGACTTTTGGAAGTCTCGGAATACCCCCGGAATCCTTGGACCCCTAGGTATACTAAAAACCCCCTTAGGTCTCACTTGGATTATCCTAGCAAAATATGAAAAATCTGTCATTTTTGTCTGTGGCGACGCGTCGCCACAGTTGGTAATGTTCTGTGACATTTTTCTGGATTGGCGACGCATCGCAGGCATCGACCTGTAATTGGCGACGCGTCGCCAATCTACAGAAATGTAGAATTTGGCGCATTTTGCTGCTATGAACTTTGGACGATTCCTACACATATCAAACATGCATGGAATGCCTCCAAATTTCATACAATCATAAAACATGTTGCATAGAATATAACCAACTATCACAAGCTAATCTATGATGTCTCGTAACATCAATCCAATCCTCTCAAACTTCATAGTCCACCACAATTCAACCAAAACCTTTAACTAATGTCATAGCTAAAACCACTCGAATTCTTCAAGCAAACTCAAGCTAATGGCATTAAATGAACTTGAAAATATAACTCCCTTACCTCAACTCGAAGTAACAAGCAAGAATCAATCTCCTTTCCAATCAACCAAGTTCACAAAAGTTCTACACAAGTTCTAATCCAAAAACAAAGCACTAATCACTAAAATTTCACTCTCTAACCAAAACCCAAGCTCCAAACCAAGTAAATAACATAAATTCAATCAAGAACACTTTGCTTACCTCGTTCAAAAACAAGGGATAGGAGAAAACACACTTCCAAGCTCCAAAATCATGGTTTCAAGCTTGAAATTAGCTTCTCCAAGCTTACATACTTTGATAACTTCTTGTTCCACCGAGAATTTCTTGATTCCAAGGAGAATTAGATGGAGAAATGAGAGTGGAAAGGATGAAAACGAAAATATGGCAGCCACCCTCACTTTCCCCTTCTTAAACCCTCCCTTAACACACAAGCCATCAAAGTATTAAGCTTAATACAATTAAGCCCATATCTTTGTAACTTAGTGATTCTTGAGTAAATTCTTGTTTATTCTTCAAGTTTGAGTTAAGGTTGAAAGTTAAGCTATAAAAATTCATTTTAAAACACTCGGGACTCATCCCGACTATTCAAGATGCAAAATTACCATTTTGCCCCTGAACTTCATTTAGTGCCTTATTCTTCTTGGAACTTAGTGAACTTTGCTAAACTTCTCTATTCTTACTATGTAAACTTGAATTAAGGTTCTAAACTTAATTTAAAATACTTTACCTTCCTCAATTACGCTTCCCACTAGAAGGGCCATAATAACAATTATGCACTCCTAAACTTGCCAAATCTTTGTTTTTAAGCAAAACTAGTTTATATACCTGGTATTTCCTTGAGATTTAAATATTTTTTAGTTTCAAAAAAATAATAATCCTTCTGTCTTATAAAGTTTGGCACATTTACTATTTATAGTAATTAATTTGTAATTTTATTTCTTTCAAAATTTCTTATAGAAATATAAGTTTTTTATATGAAAATGATACCTTAAAGACTCTAGTTTATAAATATAATTTTTTAAGAAAATTTATAATACAAATTAATATAAATATATTTAAGTCAAATCTTAGTCAAAAATGACAAAATGATAATCTTTTGCCAAATGGAGGTAGTATATATTTAACAGCTACATAAATATGTTCTGATCAATATTATTATTAAACCAAAAAATATTAAAAATATAAACTTATGCCAACATTATATTGAGTATCTCCAATATATCTATCCATTAACATTAAATTTTTTGTTATAAATAACAATGATTCACGTATATGTAAAAACAAATATTTTCTAGAAAAATTTTGGGTTACATGACCACATGAAAACATTGTAAAAGGAAGCTTGCCCAATTAGTCCAAAAATAATAAACATATTAATTTTAAAATCAGATATATTTTAAAATAAAAAATTTTGTGCTCTATGAAAAAATCGTTAAAGGAAGTTGGCAAAATTGACCCAAATAATAAACATATTAAAATTGCAAACAAATATTTTCTTAAAAAAGTTTGGGAAACTTACAATTACACCCTGAGATTTGCCCATTTATTTTTGAAAACTTACACGTTGCCCCATGTTTTTTTAACATTGTCCAATAACAACTTATAAAATTATAATTTACACTGTATGATAGTTATCTATCAGTAATTTTAATAAATTGTACGATAGTTATCTATTAGTAATTTCAATCTCTTCAATATTTTTTATATTTAATAAACATTATAAATTATCAGTTTTTTCTATCTGTAAATGTATTTTTCTTCTTGTGAATGTATATCAGTATTTTTTAAAAGTCAGTTAGCTATGAAAAAAGTTATAAAAAATCTTGAAATTATTAGAACATGAATATTAGCCCGTTTAAAATAGGCTTTAAAAAAATTTTGTAATTTTTTCAAAAATTTTTTGGATACATGAAAAAAAAATATAATGTAGTTACTCAATTTGGCCCAAAATAATAAACCAATTAATTTAAAAAAAATATTTTACAAAACAAAAAAGTTTTAGGATGATGAAAAGATTGTCAAATTTCATTAAAAAAATGTAAAATGAACTTGGCCCAAATAGCCCTAAATAAACAACATAATAAGTTAAAATTGAACAGACAATAAGATATTTTCAACAGCTTAAGATGAAAAACAACACTAAAATAAAAATTTTTATCATGTAAATAAATGAAAATTTGACCAAAAAAATAACAAAGGTGGCAAAATTGAAACCTTATAGCACACCATCTAAATGGCCAAAATGAATACAATGCTCATCGAGTGTTACATCAAAAAATCTTTGAAAAACATAGTAGCAAATTCGACCCTCTAGCTATTTACTTTTGAATAAAAAAAACCTGAACATATGCATCTAAGTATGATACTCAAGCGAACAATTTAAAAAATTGGATCCAAAAGTCAACCACACCATAACATTTGAATCAAGAAAAACCGGAGAGAATGCCTGCCTTTGGTTCTTCCATCGACTTATGATTCATCTTCGAAAGCCTTTGCCCACACCTTGCTTGGCTAACACTCTGGTGGTCTTTGCCCTAATCCCTAATGTCATGTGTATTGATATATAAAATTTCTAGGCAAAATTATACAACACAAAAAAACCAATAAAAGAAAGAAAGCATGTGAATTTTCAAAATTGACAATTATAAGTCAACTTCAGATCAAGGAAACAGTATCGATGATGATGGTGGCGGTTGAACTAAGGTTACTCGAGGCTTCAGTAACCTAACCAGTGGTCAACATGGAATTTTGTACTTGCTATGTCGGTGAGGTATTTGACGATTTTGCGTATCCATTTCCTTGATAAAGTTTATTCATTCTTTGATGTTGCTTTCATCTCAAACCAGGAGAAATAGTAATATAAAACTAAAAAAATCCATGGTAAACATAAATATGGAACTGAAAGTATCCAACAATAATAAGCAAAATAGAAAATTTTAATAAAAAAATATGGTTGGAGAATCAAGGGTCATCACAGTAGCAGCCTTGAGTAAAGATAAATATGGTTGGAGAATCAAGGGTCATCACAGTCTAAAGTCAACAACTTTACTGCTTAACTTATAAAAAATAAAAATTACCATGACTTCTGGAAAAAATTCTTGCTCTCTTTTTTTTTCAAAAACTTTAATATCCTAGTGTTATTTGAAACTTTTGAATGGAAGGAACACGAGAACTAAAGAGAATGATGGCTTCATCAATGAATTTGGCAAACGATTATCAGAAGCCACAAACGGGTAAGGAGACAGAAGGGAGAAGGGTAGTGGAGTCATCCATCAACATTGGTTTAAGAATAAAGAAAGGTGGTAGAGTCATCCATCAACTTTGGTTTCAGAGTAGAATGAATTTAAAATCTTCACATTTTGGGTTTATATAGGCTACATAATTAATGGTTCTAAAAAAAAATTAATATGCATTGGTTGGGTCAATATAGTTGGTATTAAAAATTGTTAAAATCAATTTTTTGTAATAGATAATATTTATAAAATCATTAAAAAATATAATATTAATGTAATATTATCATAATTAAATTTCATTATAAAAATTATTTATGGAAATAATTTGATTATTTCTGATCACATTAATTGAAAATTTAGGATTTAGTAAAATTACGATTAATCTAAATTTAATCTTGTATTTATCTATCTAAATTTAAAATTTAAATGTATGTAAAAAATTGTG
Organism: Aquilaria sinensis; assembly: GCA_005392925.1. NCBI lineage: Eukaryota > Viridiplantae > Streptophyta > Magnoliopsida > Malvales > Thymelaeaceae > Aquilaria > Aquilaria sinensis. The sequence continues at coordinate 186,874 of SMDT01000426.1, forward strand.
GTTTTAACTGCTATGTGTTGCTACTATATTACATCAGAAGAAAAAGGGTATATTTAGTAAATCATGTGTAAAAGTTTGCGATTAACTTACTAAAAAAGGAAAGCATGTCATGTGTCACCTACACAATCACTCCCATAAAGAAAAAAAATAAAAAAAACCCTTATATATATATATATATTTGGACGGGAGAACTTGCAAAGATAAAACTTGTCCTCAACACCTAAAGAGGGCCTAAGAATAAAAAATTGAAACTTAGTATCAAATCAACCACTTCTATAATGAAAAGGGAAAGATTGAAAGCTTATCGTATTGAGGTTCTCTTATATCAAAGTCAAGATTTGCAAGGTAAGCTTAATTTTTAGGCTTAATATATATTTTTTTTTGCACACTAAGTAGTTCAAATTTGTGAAACAATTTAGTGTGTAATTAAGGATATGGTTAATTAAGCAAAGTTGACTTATAAAGGAAAAATAGTAATGTTTTCCAATAAAACCCCTATTTTAGGTCATGGATGTGTTTGAACTATGGGACTAAAAATTTTAAAATACATTTGTAGTTCTTGGTTCAAATGACATTTACGGAGTGGAGGAAAAAGGCTTTGTAAGGCCTTGGGACCCAATTAGCACAGTCAAGAAAGTTAAAGGATTTAAAGGAATTAAGGAGAGAATAAGAAACAAGAAGGGCTTGACTTGCCCATTTCTCTCTCATTCCAAATGTAGCAGCCAAGCGCCAAAGTTCAAAATCTTTTCCCAATCCCTTTTTTGTGAAATTGAAGCTCACAAAGACAACTCCTTAATGCAACAAGCATGTTTTAGTATAAAGAAGTAAATGACCATGTTTTTCTTCTTGATAAGCTTCAATTCTTGGATTTAAGTTGAGGTTCAAGGTTTTAATGAGTGAATTAAGGCTTAAGCATGTTATATGATTGATCCCTAAGCTAAAAATTAGCTTGTAAAGGTAAACAGCAAACTACAAATATGGTTGTTCTAAGGTAGTTCAAATGGTTTGGTTTGTGTTCACCAAGAAGGGTAAGGATGTGTGGATATTTCTATGTCATATACTCATAAAATGATCATATTATATGTGTTTCATGCTTGGGTAATTCATTTTGCTAGGTTAGAACAAGGATTACATTGATTAGCAAGTGATTAGTGCAAGTGTGCTTGTGTGTGCATAGGAAGTTTATGGCTTGTGATCTTGAATTAGGTAAATATAATGCATTTACAAGTCTTTTAATATATGTGGAAGTTGGGAGTTGGTTTCTAAGTGATTGGTTCAAGTTCGAAGGCTTAAAATGGCTTGATGTGCATGAGAACATGAAAACAGATGAGGGGTTGGCTCCGTAGCGCCACCAACGGCATCGTAGTGATGGGCTGGCACAAGGAAAATAGACTGGTTTGGTCATTGGCACTGCGGCACTAAGGTGCCTTCCTCTTTAAGTTAGGGCAACCCTAAAAGCACCCTAACATATCGGTTTTGAAGCCCAAACCAATCTAAAATGTTTAGAACCTTCGGCTGAATTATAAACCATTCTTAAGTTCATATAAATGCATTTGTTAATGAGTTAAGTGATGATCAAGTAAAAACTTAAAGTCTAAGAAAGATATTGGGACCTTAAAAGTAACTAGGGTATTAAGTACCTAAAAAATGCTCCAAACCTCAAGTACCCTAACTAAGTTACCTAACTTAGTAAGTTAAACCATCAAGTTAAGTTAAACTCCTGTGCTATGTTAAAAAATAAGTGGCAAGTTAAAACTTGCTAAGACAAAGCTAATGCTTTGTAAGTTATGATTGGGATGAGGAAATGTTTCCACCATAAAACCTAACTATTGGTTATTAGTTAAGATTTCAAGATGTATCGAGCTCGCATTAAGAAGTATTTATATATTATTATACAATTGTGTGTCTAAAAGTTTTATTTTGCAAGACTTAATCCCTTACTGAGAATTTATTAAATTCTCACCCTTTTAAGTGTCATATTGTGTAGATTCTGCTAGTGTTTAAAACTTGGCACCCGGTGAATAGGTCTCTAAGAAAGTTCTAACTACAGGTACTAAGCAACTTAAATCATATTTGATTCTAAGCTATTTGGTTAGCAATTTATGTGCTAAACTAAGTGTTTGATTACTGCCTTCTTAACTGTAGGCTAAGTACACAAGGAAAATCGGGTTCTCATCTTGGAAGCTACAAGCTCAGGTGGGAAACATCATTTTGAGGTCTCAGACTAGATCTTTGTACATATATTTTGGTACCCGTGTACCTAGTGGCCTATTGTATAGAATATTTTTGTTAGACTTTGGTGAGCACATACACAAATGGTTGCTTCTAGATGTGCATAAGGATGGTGAATGTACATAAAGTTGATTTTGGTATTCAATTTTAAATTTATACTCTTTACCATGCTATGTCAAAACATGAATTGGTTTGTTCTTTATAACTTACAAATTGTCGAAGTTAAGCTTACATATTGTACATGTTAGGATAACAAACTAGTGGCATGAAAGTTTTAATTTATGCAAAAATCTACTTAGCCAACTGCGACTAAGAGTAGAACCACTAAATCTCGATTTAATTAATGGTCATGGGTTGACTCCACATCAGGTAAGTGCAAGAGCCCTTACATCTCAAGATCAACCACCTCCCTTTCATCAAATTCTCCAACCAATGTGTAATTAAAGGTAGATTTTTTTACACATCAATCAACCATGTGTTTTTTCTATTTAATTCCAACAGTTATCATACTTGTCCTCCATATCAGGAGTTTTGGCTCTGCCCTAACCTACGCTACATTTGCATGGTTAGTGGATATGAAGGATAAGGACATTATTGTGGAAAGTGGAAGTTTTGGGCTGGAAACTTGCATCCATGAAGGCCTAAAGTATTGCCTATTAGTATCAGGCCTAGAAACCCACACCCATAAAGGCCTGGGCCTAACTACCGTGTCCAGGTACAGTACACAGAGCTTTATTTATGGCGCATTAGTATTAGACCGGCCGCGGAGACATATCGCAAACAGCAGAGCTTTATTTATCGCCTATTCATTTTCCTTTTTCTTGAAATAATATTTTAACAATTCTAAGAAACCAAAATAGCAGGTTTAAATTTTATACTCGAAAGTTTATTTTAAAAAAAAAGTTGAAAAAAATGTAACAAATTCAATGGAATGAAAAGGGATTTTTTTTTCAAAAAGGGTTAATTACAATTTAACGTCCTCATGTTTCAAAAATATACACTTTACCTCCTAGATTTTTAATGCAGTCCAACATCAAATTTTAAAATCTTAATTTAGATTGTATGGTTGTCATTTTCAAATAATTTTAATCTATATAGTACATTTTTTACAATTAATTGAAATTAAAAATATTGTTTTAAAAAATGAAAAAAAATATATAAAAAAAAACTGATAATCTAAAATGTCCAATAACTATAAAAAAATATCATACAAATTGAAATTACAAAAGATAATTGCCGTAATGTCTAAATTAAGATTTCAAAAGTTATTGTTGAATTGTATTAAAAAGGTAAGGGGTAAAGTATAAATTTCTGAAATAGGATGAGACAAAGTGTAATTTCACCTAAACTTTAGGGGACAAATTATAATTATCCTTTTTAGAAAAAATACAACCATTATGAGGGCTAAGGATTTACCAACCCCCATTCCCTTAGAGGCTCTACAAATTTAAATGTCAAACTTGTATATGTATCGAACATTTTATGTTTAACTCTTTCATACAAATAACTATGCTTCAATCTATAATTGTTATGTTTTATAGTTATAACCACACACTATAAAAGTGTATAACTTTTGTTATAAAAAAAATGCCTAAATATACATTTGGCCTCCAAATTTGGACAAGTCATGCAAGTTAGTTCATAATTTAGTACTCATTAAACATTTAGCCATTCAACTCTGTAAAAGTTTGTGACTTACTCCATTTGTTCAAAAATATTGATGGAAAAATTATAAAAACCCTCTTAGTCTTTTTTTAATTTTCCATAAGAGTTACTCTAATTTTAGAATCATCGAAAGAAGCCTTCCATCTTTCTCGCTCGCTCTTTCTGCATTTACAAAATTTTGCATCACCACATTTCATCTTCGTACACTAAACCACCATACCAAATTTCCTACTTTGTTTTTTGCAGCTCCACTACTTCTTTCTCCTCCGACCATAGTGACTTTATCACCGCCTCAATAGTCTCCAAAAAAGCCATCACCAAACTTGGAACCCTCACAAAACCTTCCAGCGAACTAATCCACCCCTAAACTTGACTCATTAAAATAGTGGTCACACTTTTTGTTTCCATAATTGATTCATAATACTAAACAACTTCTGCTTTACCCACTTGGGGTTCATCTATTTTCAACCTAGGCAGCCCAAAAAGTGCAATCTTGGCAAAGAAGGACACATCCAACAAAACATGGCTTCATGTTGCTAAATTACCGACAAATCCAACTTGTGGAGATATTTGATTCCTTTGGCAACGCTTATCAAAATCTAAAATCTCATATTCTAGAGCATTAATTCAAGGTATTTCTTGTGGAGCAAAGCATATTGCAAGTTGCCATTAGGCATAAGCTCGTAAACTTGAATCATATGAAATCATTTCCTATATAAAGAGAAGCCAAGCATCGAGACAACGAACAGTTAATCGACTCTCAATGTGAAGAACAACTCATTATGAAAGTCATACTCCTTTTGAAGAGTGCTTTTGTCCATGACCTTGACAGTGACATCTTGATTCATATCCTGCATGGGTGGTCCAAAAGATGAAGCCCTAATCCACCCTAACCAAGGAGGTAGTGCATGACAAATAGTGGAATAAGGGAATCAGTAATGATTTGGTGTCTGACGATAAAGTGTGGTCATGTTGGATTTTGCAAAGATAGAAGGAGAGGACGAGGACAAAGAGTGGAATATAGGAATCGGTACAATGATTTGTTGTCTGATGATAAAGTGTGGTCATGTTGGATTTTGTGAATATAGAAGGAGAGGCCAAGAAGGAGGCAAGGCTTAGTTGGATGATTCTAAAATAGAAGTACTTTCTATGAAAAATTAAAAGAGAATATGAGGGCTTTTGTTTGTTTTCTATTAACATATCTGAGCAAACGGACTAAACCGCAAGCTTTTCCAAAGTTTAGGGGCCAACATTTACTGAGTAATGAGTACTAGTTTGGACTAACATGAGTGGAATGTCCAACTTTAAGAACCAAATGTATGTTAAGGTAAAAGAGGAATAATTACAAAAACCTCCTTCAAACATCTCAAAATTACACTTTCACTCCCGTTTTTGGAATACCTACACTTACCCCTTAAAAACCTAATATTGTTAGACTATTTAACATTCAAACAGTCAGAATTTGTCAACTTAACCCTTAACTTTCTTAAATTGTGCAAATTGAACCATCAAGCTTTAATAACTCCAAGAGAGATACCTCCTCCATCGCGGTCCTAGACACAGCAGCCGGTTTATACCTCGGATTGAAAATCAGTCGGTGTACATGAGATTCTTAAGAAAGATCTGCTGAAGAAACCCATAATCAGTTGACTGTTTATCAGCCAAAACAACCAAAAACAACTTTTTTTTAACGCCACGATGAGATTAATTTATATCCAAATTCAAGCCCTGAAACACCAGGCAGCGTGTTGGTGGTGGCGCTCCTTGTCGAATCACCAGAATCATGAACCTCTGCAGCAGCCTCTCGTCCTGCCCAACATGATCGCCATGCACCCCTTCGGAATATCCTTCATCTCTGCCGCCAGCCTCATTCTATGGTGGTGGCGGTGGCGGCGGAGATGAAGATGCGGCTTATGCAGGTGAAAACTCAAACGATGATGACAATGATTGTTCTGACCTGCCGTCACCATGCTTCCAATTGCTTGATCTGAAGCAAGAGACGAAAAAGAAATCAGGAAATTCAAGAACCTAGATTAGCAACCCACGGCCACCAAGATTATTAGTGCAACCCAATCTTCACTGACATTAATTAAAAAAAATAAGAAAAGAAAAGAAAAACCAAGATTTTCACTATAGATTTTCCAAAAGAGTAAATTGCGTAAATGGTCCTTAATCCTTAGTCATTGTTTCCTTTTAGTCCCTAACCTATTTAATATTTTATTTTGGTCCTAAACCTATTAAAATTGTTTTATTTTGGTCATTCACTTGATGAAATCCATTAATTAAGAATAATTGCCTAACAGAAACTCTTGAAATTTTAATTTAAATATTCAGTAATTATCTTCCTATACATTTAATCAGTTTAATATTTTTTAACAATAAATAGGCAATTTTAATTAAAAGTTTTTCTTTTTGAATGAAAGATGTTCAATACAGAGAGATAAAAAAAGTGATTTGACCTTTTCAGTAACTATAAAAAAATTATTATACAGATTAAATTTATTGTAAGGTAGTTACCAGATAGTTTAAATTATGATATAAAAAATTATTATTAGAAAAATACTTTGAGTTAACAAATTTCATCAAATTGGAACCAAAATGAAACATTTTCAATAAGTTTAGGACTAAAATAAAACATTTTAATAGGTTTAGAACCAAAATAGAACATTAAATAGGTTAGAAACTAAATGAAAATAATGACTAAAAATTAGGAACCATTTATGAAATTTACTCTTTTCCAAAAATAACTAATGCCTTGATCTGCACAAATTTTAATTGCTACCATGGCTCGACGTCGAAGGGAACCTGTGAAGCTGTGAAGGAGAAGACTTTCTCCTTTATTATTTTATTTTATTTTATTTTTATTGTTGCTTTTGTTAGATTTACACTTCATGAACAGAAATGAAACGAAAGATAGATGGATTTTTTTATTATTATTTTTATCTTTTTGATTTACAGCTATGGAGTGAAGGTCTGGGGTGGGACGAGGGGAGGTGGATGATCGTGATTTGGGTAAATTACAAAGCCCCCTCTTGTAGTTTTATCTAACCTATATTTTGCTCTCTTTATTTTTTAAAACCTATATTTTACCCCCCAACTTTCTTTACAATATTCGATAAACTGTTGGATAACCATGTTTTAGTAATTTCAAGATTTTTGATATTTTATTTTCATAATTAACCAATCTTTAAAAAATACTGATATACATTTACAAGAAGAAAAATCATTTACAGAAAGAAAAAATGTCTATTGAGTATAAAAAAATATTGGAGGAACCGACATTACTGGAAGATAACTATCGTATAGTTTAAATTATAGTTTCAGGAGTTGTTATTGGACAATATAAAAAAACCAGGGGACAAAGTGTAGAATTTTAAAAATAAAGAGAGCAAAATGTAAGTTAGTGCAAACCTCGAGAGGGTAATTGTAACTTTCCCTTGTGATTTTGACAATTCTGTGTAACCGAAAGTATCAACAAAAGATTAGGAGTTCGGGGATTTTATGAATAGAGATGTCAATGGATTGGATTTGGGCCGAGTATAGTTAATCTCAAACTCTTCTCTAAAAAAATTGGACGAGTACTACCCATCAACTTATTTTAAAACATGTTTGATTTTTTTAGACTTTCATTTTATACATTTACATATATTTTTTAAAAGAATGTGATATATTCACAATTAATTAATACTTAAAAAATTATAAACTAAAGCAATATAAGATAATTAATGTTAAATTATAATTTTATTTTTAAAATAAAATCATATTTTGAATATAAATATATTAATTTAAGATGGATGCAAGTAAGGTCAGGTAGGATAAATTAAACTTATACTCTCTTCATAACTTTGAGAATATGATAGAGTTCAGATTTAGATAACCAGGTTCGAGGAGGGTAGAACAGGGTCAAACATTTTTGACGTCTCTATTTATGGACTGCGACTACAAGTACTACATGACTATCCATCACAAAACAGTGTCATACATTCAAGGACCTTTTTTTGGCCAAATGAATTCAAGGACTTAGATTTAGATTTTAAAAGGGGGTTTTAAGAGGAGCGATAAGATGGGTACCGTTTACAACTGGATGCGGACAAGAGGAGGGCCCCCAGTGCTGCTCGTGAGTAACATGCCCTGCAAAAGTTGTCGAATTACACGCCAAATGCATTTCTTACCTTACCGGGTACCAGTACCACTATACAATTCACTCTGTGACCTGTCTATTATCTATAGCAATCTATAGCTATTTGGATCCAGAAACAGGAAAATCTGAAAACATATCTTCACATATCATCTCACTTCTTCTCAATCAAAATAAGAGGTCTGCATTTGAGAACACCCACCCAGACCCAGGGCACGTCATTGTATTGGAGGAACCAAACCAGGAGCGACAGACCCGGGAATTTTGTAAGGTGGGAAGGTTTCAAACAATCAAATCCATCGATATAAAAATGTAGAAATAGATGGTGTAATTTGTCTTAATAGGGAGATGGAGATCGAGAATGATTATTGGGTAGGCATTTCAAATTTGGCTGGTGGCGTTATTCGCGAGGTTATGAGATTAGCGGGCCAGGGATGGCTATTTCATGACATACGCGCAGTATAATTCGGCGCCTTTAGACCCTCTTTGAGTTGTGATTAGAAGCATTCCTTCATTTGTGGGCCTTTTATATGGATTTTGCAATCTTCGCCCGTCTTGTCACAACTCTTATCCAAATCAACAAGCCCGTTTAATTAGCTCGAACTCTATGCACTTAGACATATCAATGGGCCGGGCTTTAGGTTGGTTTTAACTAATTTTAAACCCTCTTTAAAAGTAATTAAGTTGAGGTAGCACTCACCCCGTATATAGGTGGGTGCTACTCTACAACTGCTTTAAGATATATGTTTAATTTTTTAAACATTTTTTTTATATATTTCTACATATATTTTTAAAAAATGTGTATATTTACACTTAAAAAGGAAAATTACAACCCCCCATTGTTTGGTTTAACATACACTTTCCTACTTCTATTTTTAAAAACCTAAATTTTACCCCTTGTTTTCTTTACAGTGTCTGACAATAACTTTTAAAACTCTAATTTAAACTGTCTAATAACCATGCTCCAGTAATTGCAAGATTTTTTATATATTTTTTTCACAGCTAATCACCTTTAAAAATATATTGATATGCATTTATATGAAGGAAAATACACTTACAAAAAGAAAAAAATTATAATTTAAAATCTCTATTAATTATGAAAAAATATTAGAGAAATTAAAATCATTGGAGAATAACTATCGTATAATTTAAATACAATTTCAGAAATTGTTATTAGACAATATAAAAATATAGGAGCAAAGTATATGTTTTTAAAAATAAAGGAGGTAAATTGTAGGTTAAGGCATACCTCAATGGGTAATTGTAAGTTTCCTTACAATTAATTATGACTAAAAAAATCCTATGTTAAATTATAATTTTATTTTTAAATAAAATTATATTTTAAATATAAATATACTGATTTAAGGGGTGTGGGTAGCGTCAGGTATGATTAATTAAACTTATACCCTCGTCACAATTTTGTAGATAAGGTCAAGTAAAATTAGTTAAACTCATATCCTCCCCATAAAGGTTCCAGGGAGAGTTTAGCTGAGTAAGATATTTTTTAATATCTCTAATGCATTCCATTTACCTATTTTTTCAGTCCAAGAATTCCTGATATTGGGTAGTCACATTGGAATCCGACTGATCAATAGTTAAGCATGGTTGGTCCCCCTTTGAGGGGAAGCTCTCCTAAACTCGATTTCTCTATTCACAAAACTCAAAACCAAGATATTGTTTAAAGGAGGAAGAACTCCTTACATCTCTACCTCACAAACGTTTAGTCTCCATTTACATATCCAATGCAATCTAATAACTCATCTTCAGATAAACTTAAACTACATGGGACATTAAAGGTATTAACTTTTCTTTACAAATTTAAGGTAATATTTTTTTTTTGTTATTGGTGTTGTTACCATGAGGTCTCAGATTTATACCTAATTCGTTTTAACTTAAGTTAATTTAGCTCAAAATAACTTATGTTTATTTTTACCTTTTTTTTTCTACCTGGAATCAATTTTATTGAAACACAATATTATATAGGTGTAGTAATCCATTAAAAAGTAAATTTTTTATGATGTAATTAAATTTTAATGAATTTTTATTTTTTTGGCATTAAAAATAAAAATTTGTAAATATTTAATAAAATTATAAATAAATTTAGTTTTACTGAATTATTGTACCTACATAATATTGATTTTCAAATGAAATTAGTTTCAAGTAAATATAAAACTAAAATAAGATATTTTAGATTAAGTAAACTTAAGTTAAAATGAATTGAGTATTTGTCCCCCAACTTGTTCTTGATCCCTCTACCATGTGCTGAAAAAGGTGTTGAAAAAAAAAAAGGAGTTAAATATGGATTTTGAAACTTCAAGAGGTTAAGTATAATTTTGAATAAACTTCAAGGGTATGTGAACCAATTATAATCATAATAACTATTGTGCAACTCCAATGTCAGTTTACACCCAAGGCCAAGGCACACTCATATATTTAGCATACGCTACATCAAGCATGCACACACACATGTAGATAAGCAAGTGAGAGGATTAACTCATTCTAAAAATACCCTATGAAAACATTTTAGATCTTGTAATAAACATGTACACAACTTTGGTTTTTTTTTCAAAGAAAAAAATTGGATGAACATGATTTTGCTAGTTATTTGCTAACAAGTGGGCATTAAGAGTTGGGAGTAGAGGACATGAATTTCTCCGAAAGCACAAAAAGACATACAAGTTAGGGTCACAGGCTTCCATATAATCCTAGATATAATATAGCTAGCCATGATACCAAGATCTACATGATCCTTCTGGCTATAGCAACTCTTCCAATATGCTGTATAGATTGCGAAGCTCCTGTAGGATTAGGACAGATGACATCTACTACCAGACAAAAAGTACATAATACAGCGTCTTAATTATTATATTTTGGGGTTAATTATATTGCTATTGAGGTATAATTGAAATTAAACTATATCATATCACCATAAATGTCACTGTTTGGTTGCCAATAATTGTAACAAGAGGCATGTAATAATAAATGTGTTGATTTAGGTGGGGGACGACCATCTTCTCCCCGGCCACGGGTGCAGTACTGTGACAAAATCAACTCCTGTTAATTCGACTCTCAAGATTCTCAAATTAAGCGGAGCTTGTGAAAAAAAAAAAAAAAAAGCAGCAAAAAATGGCATTAAGCGGAGCTTGTGAAAAAAAAAAAAAAAAAAGCAGCAAAAAATGGCATTAACATGACTAGCTCTTTGCAAAAGCACAGGTAGAAGCGACAACGAACGAAACAGAAACTCGAGGTGGGCCTCTTCTGTACTTTCTTGTCACAAGTTCAGCCAATATCACCACTCAAATTCTTAATGAAAATCCGAGTATCGCAGGTCATGGACGCGATGGGCGCTTTGATCCGTCACGCTACAATGATCCAATTCTTAATCCTTCTCAGCTCTCGCTTATTCATGTTATGCCATTGCCATTAATTTCCAAGATAATAACTGTTGACTCCAACTCAAATTTTTAAAATTAACGTCTTGTTATGTATTTTTCTAATATAAATTGATTATTTCTTAAAATTATCAATTTATTGAAATATTATACTTTAAAAAATCTAAAAATGTAATTTTAAAATATTTCATAAAAAATTAAGTAAGTTTTATTAATATTTTAACTTGTTCACCTAAAAAACTTAAAAAAATAATTTATTTTTACAAAATATATTCCAAAATTATTGATTTTTTGTACTTTTTAAAATATTTCAATAAATTAAAAACTTGGACAAATAGTCACTTTGTATAACAATAATACATAATAACGCATTAATTTTTGTTTAAAACTAATATTGACTCCTGGTTTACCTTAGTAGCAAGCAATGGGTTTACATACAGTTTAATAAGTCGATTCAGAAAGGGAAGTTCGGTTCCGACACAGTTTAATTCGAACTAGTTAGAGTTTAGTGTAGTTATCTCTCTTTTTTCTTCCTAATTACCTTAGACTTTTGATTTTGATTGCAAAAAAAATGTAGCTACTAGATATTGAGACCTTGCACCAAAAATAGAACTTTAAATGTTCTTGGAGAATCTTTTACACATTAATTATGCAGTGTATTCTCTCTTTATTGGCTTGTATATCTCGTAGCATATAGTCATATAGGATGTTTCCCGAGGGACTTTATCATATAATAATAATAATAATAATAATAATAATAATAATAATAATAATAACAGCAGCAAGTAAAATTAACATGGGGAAAAATAATAAAAGGGGGTGTTGAAAACATGTCATAGCATGGTAAATCAAATCTTATTTAGGGCTTGAGGTTTCAAAATCCTTACATATTAAAGTTAATGTTCCCTCTAGTGCTTTATTCAATGTTTCGATTTGAATCTTCCCTTTAAATAAATCAAAATGGATTTTCCCACATCCTTAACGGGTGAGAACACTGTTGAAGTTGTAACTTTTAAGTTTTTATTATAATTTGGTTAAAATTTTTTTAGTATGGTTCTGATGTCACTTTGTGTGATATTATTTTGTACCAATAGTTACAAGGTTTAAATAGGAGCCTGGCTAGTATAATATAGAACTAATAATCAGCGCGCACCTTGTTGTGGTGTTAAACTAAAATATACATTTTTTTTCCTAATAATTATATTTACATAAAATTTCTTAAAAAAGTTATAAATGATTAAACCAAAACTATGTTATGATTAATTTAGTGGGTTTAAAAAATTGAAACATTACAAAGTTATTATTGACCAATTTAGTAAATAAAAAACATATGACATAAGACCAATGTAGTTTAATTTGGGATTTTAGCATAAATTGGACGTTTATAGTAACTCAAGAAAGTTTAGGGGCTTAAAATGAAAAAATCAAGATGTTTGGACATCTTTTATGTTCATTGAAAAAACCATAAAAAATTCCGGATTTCAAAGTTTTGAGGACCAGAAGAATTATGAATGTATATTCATAGAGAAAAAATAAAAAAGAAGAACTATGTCTGGTTAAATTAAAATCAAGCAATAATCATTTCAAAGTTTTTAAAGAATTGAAAAATTTTAGATTTGTTTGTGACCAATTTGGGAAATGGAAACATATAGCATAGAACTAAAGCAATGAAATTTGGGATTTTGGCATTAATTGAGGGCTCAATTGTCAGACAAAAAAGATTAGGGGGGAAAAATAAAGCAAAAGCCAATATTTTAGGTACTAGAAGCAAGTTTATCAAAAAAATTTACGAACTCAGAAATTTTGGGTTCTAATGTAAGCCATGAAAGTTCAGGGGTTGAAAATCTAAAAGCCAAGATTTCAAAGTTGGGGCATCTTGGGGTGGATGATAGAGTTGCAAAAATTGATGGTCTTTGGATCAAATGGCACTATTACACGCAAAGTGAACACCTGTCTATAATTTTTCCATTTTCTTATTTTGGACGTTCTGTTGGGCAGAAAAAGATATTAGGCTGAAACCCAAAACGGGTTATTGTGGTAGGGATAGTGCTCTTCTTTCATAAATACAGTATTAAAACTTGCTGCTGTAGTTAATACAAATGAATTACCAAAAGATTATAATTGTGTCTCTGACTACAGACGCACAAACCCATTTGAGCCATCCGTTTCCGTGAACTCTGCGCGATCCTCAGCAACCAACGGCCCAAATAAATCCCTCATTTCTGTGGCCGTTGACATTACACTTTTCCATTAATATTTATCTAATACAAACAAGCAGGACAGAGGGAAGTGGTGACAAGCGAATCTATCATGTAGAGAAGAGTATCCGGAGAATATATGCGGAGTGCGGCTTTTAGGCTACAGCGAGCTTAAGACTTTCGTGATCGTGAATATATAAAGGTTATTCTTCCCAGCTGCAAACCAAAATCATTTTGGGACACGACGTTTTGGCATTTCTCAAATTACTAAAAAATTATTGTGAAAAAAATAATCTTGAACCTATAATCAGCGTAACTGTATAGTTAGAAAAATCATTTTAACAAATCGAGATTATATATATTAATCGAAGCAGAATTATTCTTCACCGCATCTCAAATACAAAGAATAAGTTGGCTTGCATATAATCCTTCCATCCTAAAATTATTACAATATTTTTTTATTTTAAGCAGTTCTAAATCTTTGTAATATTTTTATATTTAATAAATTATTTTTTCATACAACTCTTTAAACTATTATTTCAATGTCTATTGCCTTTAATATTGTTTTCATTTATGTGTAAAAAAAGTAAGAGGCAAAAGTGCAAATAAGGGTAAATTTTATTTATGGTCCGTAACCTTTTTGCATTGTCCTAAAATGGTCCATAACCTTCATTTTATTCTCTTAAAGTCCCTAATCTCTCTATTTTTGTCTCAATCATTATTCTTTGTCAATTTTACAATTAAAGTTAACAGAATCTCAGAAAAAATGCTAATTTTGGTCACTAAATTTTCCTTCTCCTACTTAAAGTACCTTCAAACTTTTAAATTTGACACTTAATTATTACTTACATGATTTCATCAACAAATTCCACTAGAATCTGAATAGGAAATCCAAAAAAGCAAACATAGCTTTACACAATTTTCATGCCAACACACTTGCATCAACCACTACTTGAAGGCATCCACATAGGAACCAAATGAAAAAGGAAATCTAGAAATGCAAAAATAACTTTTCTTGTTCTAATCCCAAATCAGTTGTATCAATCAGCATAAATTGACGACAAAACTCCATTTTAAGTGTGCATAATTCAAATTTCCTTAATTCACCAGTTGAATTTTAGCTTTTAAAGTCGAGCATAGTGATTGAGTTTGTCATCAGAGAGTTTGTCAGCCACTTTAATCTGTTGCTACTTCCCACCTCCCCAAAAGCCATCGTTCCTTGGTGTTGCTAGCCACGGTCACACTAAATTGAACTAGATGAGCTTCACAACCAAAGTACTATCGCATTCGAGTGCCGAATCTGCCGAACCCGATTTCACCACCCAATCATCTGCCCTCCTACAAGACAACCCAACCACCTCTAAGAAATGCAAGCTGCCGCTTAGCTATCCCTGATCGTTGTCAAGGGAATTAGGCAAGAAACTGTCAAGCAACTTTTTTGTAGCCTGCCTATACATAGAGGCCACCAATTGCCCGATATGTTTGGAGAGTTTCCCGTCAGGGGGCGAAGAAGGGATGCCACTATCAGCGACACCAATGACGATTTTGATGTTGTAATTGGCAAGGGTGGAGGGCGGCAAATATGGGAAAAGATTGGAGGTGGCAAAGGGCGATAGGAGGAGACGAGTTGACGTGTTGGTGGGAAGAGGATAGGGCGGTAGAGGAGCTGGTGAGTTAGGGGGGATGGTGAGTCAGAGGGAGATGGATGAGGTTGCAGAGGAGCTGGCGAGTCAGAGGGAGGAGGATGGGGAGGCAAAGTTAGAGCAGAGCCAGAGTGCATTGTTTTCTTTTTTATTTTTTGGAAGATGGAATGGATAGGAGAAAGATTATGTTAGATTTACAAGTTTAGGGTAATTTGAGTGGGAGGAATAAAATGTAAGGATTAAAGTTGAAATTTTTTTTGAAATTGCATCACATTTAACTATGAAATTAACGGAATGATTACAATTGAAACAAAAATAAGGAAGTTAGAGATTTTAAGATGATAAAATTTAGGTTAGGGACATTTCAGGATGACGTGAAAAGGTTGAAAATCATAAATGAATTTTACCTGCGTAAATAGTTATATCTCAATTTTTTTTTATTTTTATGTCAAATCAAATGATTGAATAGATATTAGATGGAAAGAGTAAATTACACTCGGTAGAATAATTTACACCACCTACAGAAAAGTGTGATTGGGTTTTGTATGACAGCCCTATCCGAGAATAATTTTTGTATTAGTATTAGAATTTTAAAAAATTATACTAATGGTGGAGATTACACAATTGAAGTTAAAAGTTAAAAATTAAAAGCTATTATTAGATTTTTTAAAAAAATTAAGTGCTCATTACTAATGTTAATTAATTAAGCTAGGAAGGAGAAATTAATTACTCGTCAATGATGTGAATGGAATGCAGGAATGGAGGTAGCTGCTAGCCAGGAACGTATATAATGGAGACACTGTGATGTATGAGGGAGGAGGAGGAGCGGTGGAGGCGTCGGCACTGGCCATGCGCTCGCCCTAGTGGCCGACACCCTATCCTCTACACCTCGCTCACGGCCCCAACACCAACTCGACACGCGTTCAGTACCTTAATTACTAAAACGCATCTGTGGATCTGCCGGACACTGCCAAGTACAATAAAGTCATTCTATTTCTTTTCATACGCTCTCCCTCACTAGCTAATTCATTCCCTCATAACCAATACGATCGAGTCGAATGTGAAGCTTTGCTACCTACAGCTAGCAGCTAGCTGCACTGTGCCAATATTTTTACGTACGTCAATCCCATACCAACCTAGCTACCCTGCCTATCAACTCTTACCACCTGTCCCTCTTCTTTCACTCTGCTTTGTCTCTTTCCCAACAGTGCTAAATAGTGCACAAAGTTACTTCAGCTTTCCAATATCACATGTCCCAGGTACCTCCTCAATTTCAATGGCACAAGCTAGTATATATATGATTGGGCGAAAACGGGAAACGTAAGCTAATTTGTTGCCCGCCCGGGGCCCAAACACAATAAAGTTAGTGCCCCAGAATTTCTAAATTGATCACCCTTGATTTTCGACATCACTAAATTAAATCAATGAAGTCCTAATTAGGCACGGCAAGCTACATGATGTTCAGAGTTGTTTCCTATATGGCATGTCACCTAATTTCTCCAACATTATATATGACATTTGATGTGATTCGTGAAGTCCAACATATTTTGATAAATTTGGGTAAATTTTACTTATGTGGTCCCTGGATTAAAATTATTGTCCTATTTTGGCCCTAATTTCAAAATTTTTTTAGTTTGTTAGTCCCGAACATTTTGAAAACATGTCATGTCGCTCTTTATTTTTTTTTCCCTATAAAAACTTTTTCCTGCTTGAAAACTTACGGAGAATAATACGCTAGCTGGTGCAGCTAGTTATTCATGCTCTGTTGTCTTAAGTTGAAAGAAAACGGAAAAAAGAACAAATTTTTTCAGCTGCTAAAAGTTATTGATACTGTACGTAGTACTTGTATGTTTGTTCGTTTTTTTTCCCCTTGTTCTCCTAAGCCTATGTGGCAATTTTCAAGTCAGTATATTGAAATAACATTTTATGAAGAAATCAATCAGCAACCAAAAACCAAAACTGACCCGTTTTAAAGAAAAAATGATGGACCAACTTAAGATAGTTTGGAGGTTGGGGTAAAAAAAAATGGTAATAATAGGTTAGGGACCATGAATACAATTTACAGGAGTGACATTCTTTAATCAATTAAGCAAATCTGGTGGGTTTGCTGGCTATTGAAGGAGGAAGATGACTTATACTCGACATAAAAGTGTTGATGGCAGACTATAAATTGTTCGATAGCCAAAATTTGTAGACTTCTCATCCTTTTTCGATAATTGCCACATCCTTATTACAATTGATGCAATATTCAGAGGGGAATGCTCGAAATTATTACCGGTTTTTTATCCATTCAAAATCTTAAAAACGTCTGTTGTTATAGCAGCTAGTTTACGCACGGTGCTTTATTTCATCCTAACTACTGCAGAGTTTAGTATTCTCTTGTGGTGCTCTTTGTAGGACATTCACATGTACCCTTATTTAGAAATAACGTTTAAAATTAATGCTAGAGGTTGAAATAAATTATCGACAACTATTATAACTTTTTCAAACCTTTAACTTATTAAGAGCTATTATTTGATAATTTTTTTACATCTAATATTAAACACAGACATTGTTCTCAAATGAAACCTAAAGAAAACTTGTAAGTGTGTTGAGTAACTTATTAAAAAATTTATTACATTTAACTTTTGGATTTTTTTGTTAAAAGATAGTATATTATTCAAAAACAAACTCTTTATCTACCTAATAATCAATTGAATAAAATTATTGAGAAAATGATTTAGGGTAAGATAGTTTGAAGTTTTTAGATTTTGGTTAACATGTTTTTTGTTGTGGCCTACAGACTTCAAATTTTATCCTATTGAAAATACCTATAAAAGATCCCCAATTTTACAGGTTGGTAGGTGGGGAAAGGGAGAAAGCCAGCTGAGCACATGAGAACTTTTAACATCGGCAAGCCTATTGTAATTACAACCATCTTTAGCGGCATTTTTTTAAGTAATAAATGGGACTCACCGGTCGAACTTAACCAAATGATGCAAAAACATGAAAATTGGAATCAAATAACCTTAGCTGAACGGGCCCTTATTTATTTTTTCTTATTTTTCTTAACCAACTTAAAAAAAGGAAATCTAAAAAAAATATTTTTTTCCAATTTTTTTTAAAATTATCTTTTGGGTTCTTAAAATGTAAAGCTCTATATACTAAGTTAAAATTCAACAAAATTAAGAACAATATATTAAGTAACTCATTATTTAACCTGTCCTAGACACAATTTTGAGTTTTTTTGAAGACACAAGTCCCACCTTTTTGGATTATACCCTCAACATATCGAGGTATTTGTAATTATATATCATCAAATATTAATATTTAAGTTTCAAAAGAAAAAAAAACACTAAATGTAGTTGCATTTGATGTGACCATGTGGTGAGACATATAGTAAAAATAATTGGTGGTGCAATGCAGTACTAGTGTAGGATGTAGGCGCAAGCGAGCATGATTTATACGTAGGTTTATAGCTAGCTTCTCCAAACTCATCAAGTTATTGCTTGCTTTGACCTACACATAGTATATATTGATGTCATGATGATTTTATTAGTTTTATTTATTTTTCCCTAACTAATGTGCACATTTATAGTTTATCTTAATTTAAGTCAATTCAATATATATATTAATATATATATATATTTATTTATATTATTATTTTAAAATTAATTTCATTTGAAAATTAATATTATATAGATATTGTAGTAATCTATGCCTAAAAAAAATTATAATAAATAATATCATAAAAATTTTACATTCAATGGCTTATTACACCTATATAATATTGACTTTCATATAAAATTAATTTTAGGTAGAAAAATATATTAAAATAAAAATAAGTCATCTTACATTAAATTGACTTAAATTAAAATGATGAAATATTACTAATAATACTTGTAGCTAGAGCAACAACTGCGCAATGCGCACCACCATTTGGACAGAATTCTTTTAAATATCATATCACTACTTGACTAATTTGGATTAGGTTAATTAACACCAGAGATATAGCACTAATAATATAAAAAATTAATGAATTATTTCAGCAATTGAGTGATCATAAAATGTATTAAATGGAGTGTTAATTAACCTCCTCCAAATTAGCATAGAATTTTAGTGTTAATTCAGATTTAATTTTATGATTTTGTTAACCTTATGATCGCAAGTAGGTTTACCTCATTTATTTATGGTAGATGGAGCTTGGTGACATATCTCAAGGTTAGGAGCAGCAGCATGACTGTAGATGGGTTCCAATGCTCCACCTAGACAAACGGAAGACCGCATTTATTAGGGATATATGTCTACTTTGAAAGTGGACCCTTTCACAATTAAGGGAATAGTATCAACAGTTTTACAATTGAGACTTTGGATTATAACTATTTTGTCAAATTGTTCTCAAGCTTTTGTAGCTCTCGGGGGATAAAGTGGCTTTACGACCTCCAATGACAAGCTTAGTTCAATCCTCCGGACATCCATGGAGACCTTTAATCGTCGTTCTTTAATTATACTTTCTAGATAGCTTACTGCTCCAACCCATGACGTCGTTAACTCTCTTCTCTTATTGCTCTCCTTAGGGCATCTCCAACAGCTTCCCCAAAATTTCTATAAGATGGGGAAACAAAAAGTTAAATCTCTATAATTTTTTTGCTCCAACTCCAACAGCTTTTCTATTTTGTAGAATTTTGTATTTATTATATAGCAATTAAATATTATGGATTTAAAGCAAATTCAAATTAATGACTAGATTAATTATTGTATAATTAAATATTATTAAAAAATTTTAAAAATTACGTCTTCCGTTTTACAAAAAATGACTCTTTTATCATTTTTACTAAAATTTGACTTAAATATATTTATATTAATTTATATTATAAAAAAATTCTAAAAATTATGTTTATAAAATAGAGTCTTTAGGTTCAATTTTCACAAAAAAAAATATATAATTCTATAAGAAATTTTGAAAAAAAATGAAATAATTGTTGATAATTAAATATTGTGCAAAATATAAAAATTTACTACCTTTGTTTCACAAAAAATGACTATTTTAACTTTTTTAACTAAAGTCTGACTTAAAAATATTCATATTAATTTGTGCTATAATTTTTTTTAAAAAAATAAATTTATAAAATAGAGTCTTTAAGATACCATTTTCATATAAAAAGTTTATATTTCTATAAGAAATTTGGAGGAAAATAAAATTATGAATTAATTGTTGTGAATAATAAATGAGACAACATTTACGAGAAATAGATAATGTTATTTTTCATTCCCCAAAAATTTTTGGAGTTTCTGTAGAAATAGGGAATGAGATCTTCTCTTTCATCCCATTCCCCATTTTAAAGAATAGGATGGGGAAACTATTGGAGTGAAAAATGGCTTCATATTTCCTAAAATGGAAAAAAACTGCAAAATAGGGAAGCTGTTGGAGATGCTCTTAGATTGATTCTGTTTACCTATTCTTTGGCCTTATTAATTCTTCTTTCGTTAGGCCCGTTTATCTAGGCCATGGCCCATGGTGAGACCCCATTCTAGGTTCTATATTCTCAGCCCTTGCCATGTTAATCCCCAAACTTTTCGATCTGACAATTGAGTGGTTAATTATTTCTCAATGAAAACCCAAACTCATCACTTTGGTCTTAAAATGTCATTTCATGTTTTAGGCAATACTATGCAAATTGCGTAGGTTCGGGAAAATCAATTGCAAAGCGTAGAGTTCTATATCTCGCAGGTACTGAAAAAATGGTAAAAAAAACAAACAAATAGACAAGAAACTTCTTCCTTTTTTTTTTTCGCGCTTTTCGTCTTGCTTCTAATCATCCTCCCTGTATCTCTCTGCTCCTCTTTAAGACACTCTTGACTCGATTGGTTTCTCTCTTTATAGTCCTGACGATCTATCTGGGTTTTTGTAGTTATATTCATTTTGCTATTTTATTTTATTTAAAGAAAAAAAGATTTTAAATTCATATTTTATGACCATATATACGAAAAGAGTTTTCAGCTCGCCTTGTTCTCAGTGACACAATTGTGTGTTTTTGGTGTATCTCATTTTTGTTTTCCCTTCCATAATATAGATACTAACTAAGGGCAACTTTTTTTTTTTGAACAGCAACAAAGGATATAGAGAATGTTGCTTAATGGTAAAACGATCTCTTCAGGAAAAAAATTTGGCCATTGTTGTGCTTCTTTCTTTTTCTTGCTTTAGTGAGTTGGCTATTGAACTCAAACTGGTTAGAAATAAATAAATATAAACATTATAGACATGTTTGCCATATGATATCATAGGAACTCAACAATTATTTCATCCATCAAACGTTTCGTCTTTCCTTGTTTTGTGTTTTCTTTATCAATTTTCTTGTATAAAATACCTTCCACTGAAATTTCATCTTGAATATCTATACGGAACACTTGAAAAGCTATCGAACATTAAAAACATAAAACCTTATAAAACAGGGAGCTTCTTGCATCCATCCTGGTAGATGTCAACCATGAGATAGAATGTTGATGGTGTTAATAGGTGTAAGGTGTGAAAATTAGATAGCTAAGACAGTAACATACCATTGTAAGCGAAATGAGAAGATCATATAATACTAAAAATGCTGTAAAACGCAAATTTATACTCTTTTTTTAACGGCCAAAATTTATACTTGAATATGTCGCAAATAAAAAAAATGAAGAAGAAATTAATATAACAATGTGCAGAAAATATCAGAAAACTGTTATGTGCAAACGAAAAGCATAGCAACAAAATGTAAGAAGGAATAGCTTACTTTGTTGCAAGTTTACATTGGCCACGGACCAATATTTTATATATAGACTTATATGCATTTGGAAACCCTAAACTCCCCCCAAAAAATCATACTAATATTAATTCATTGAATATTCAAGGAAAATATCCTTGATAGATTTGGTAACCATAAAGAAATATAAAGGAAAATTTTGAACGATTGCAAAATTATAAACCCATCATTTTTAATATCCTTGATTCTATCGTGACGAAAGATCGTATTTTAGAAACTAAAAGGCATGGTTAATCTTTTTATTTTTTTTAATTTAAAAGCAATAAAATTGGGTCAAATATATTGTAGACAGATTATAGTTTTGAAAATATCAAAATTGAAATGGTTAAATTGAAGGGTGATTTTGGGGTTAGGAGTAGGACTTCAATTTAAGGGTAATTTTTTTTATTAATTATCTAAAATTTGAGGTCGTATCTAATAAGGCGATCCATTATATCTTTAAGGGAAAGTTACAAAACCCCCCCTGTGGTTTGATCAAACCTACAGTTTGCCCCCTTTATTTTGAGAAACCTACACTTTGCCCCTATATTTTTTATGCTGACCGATAACAACTTCTGAAACTATATTTAAACTATATGGTAATAATGCTCTAGTAATTTCAAGATTTTTGATATTTTTTTCACAGCAAACCGACCTTTAAAAAATACTGATATATAATTACAAGTGGAAAAATACATTTACAGAAAGGAAAAATTGATAGTTTAAAATATCTATTAGCTATAAAAAAAATACTGGACAGATTGAAATTACTGAAAGATGATTATCGTAGAGTTTAAATATAGTTTCATAAGTTGTTATCAGGCAGTATAAAAAACATGGGGGGCAAAGTGTAGGTTTTTCAAAATAGAGGGGGCAAACTGTAGGTTTGACCAAACCACAGGGGGGTTTTTGTAACTTTCCCTATCTTTAATCCAATTACGTCATAAATTGTTTTTCATCTGTAATGGTTCATAGTGATAGATTTAGCAAAAAGGGTATCATTGCCAACTATAGCTTTTGCAATAGGTAGATCAGTTAGTATATATTTTTTTTATTTTCTTTTTTGGAGCTAAATCAACTACTAACGTTGTTTCCTGAGCAGAAATTCACAACCAATGTTAAATGACTAATAGAAATATAATAAGTAAACCAATAATATTTCATTTATTTCACAAAATAATCATGTCATTTAGAAAGTTGCAGTTGCACGATCGTCTTGATCATCCAACCTTTGTAACTTCTAGTTTTCAACAATCTTTGAAAATACACAGTTCCGCAACCCACATTGCTCTTCAAGCTTGTAAGAAGGGGCATAATTCGGACCGATTCCCCTCAGGTCAATATAGCTTTGACGCGTTGCCAATTGTGAACTACCATCCTTTAGAGCCTACTACTTGTAAACCCAAGGCTGTTCGTCACGATGTCTAGTCACAACACCCTTGACCAGCCTTAATCATCTCCATTGGGATCACCATATATTGAGCTTAGCCACCATTTGTTGTCGTTGTCCACAGATCATGGAGGCTAAGGACGGTGGGAAATTTGCAAATTGGTCTGAAAATGATGGTTGTAAACAGAGAATGAGGCACACAACAATGGATACTGAGAATTGGTTAGTGGAGATGGTGGACCAAGAGCATCAGAGGGATTTGGAGGAAGATGGTACATTTGGCATAAAAAATTATTCAATGAGCTAATTGGGCCATAACAAAAACTGTAACGGCGTATTTATTATTTTTTTAGAGGGGTTTTCACATAATATGCCATAAAATAACATAATATTTTCTCCGTTATCCATGATAGTGACTACTTTGTCAAATATGTAAAACAACAGTGCTATATTTCCACTATTTTAAAATATAAGTGATAAATTTAACTGTAAAAAAAAAACACATAATGACTGAAGTCTCCTATAGTAAATACTATAATGGGCGATTTGCCTATTTTATGTAATAGATTTAGGTTGAGGCTAAAATACACCCAGATTACACTGAGCAACTTCTACTTTTAGGTTATTTACAATTTTTGCCATTTGTTTCTTCATTCTCTAGTTATTTTCTTCACTTATTCCTTCTTTAGTTATTCTCTTCACTTTTTTTTTTCTCCAGAGCTGTAAGCTCTCTCAAATCCTTATCCTGCTTTTCTTTATCTTTTCTAGTCTGGTCTCTCCAAATCTTACAACTCTAGTTCTTTGTAATCATCATTTAAGATGGGAGGATGCTTTCCTCCAGTGAACCTATATTGGTTGCAGATGATTCTAACAATGATGACAATGA
Organism: Aquilaria sinensis; assembly: GCA_005392925.1. Taxonomy (NCBI): domain Eukaryota; kingdom Viridiplantae; phylum Streptophyta; class Magnoliopsida; order Malvales; family Thymelaeaceae; genus Aquilaria; species Aquilaria sinensis. The sequence continues at coordinate 211,176 of SMDT01000426.1, forward strand.
AGGTGAAGTTATTGAGAAGCTTGACCTCTTCCACTCACTTTTCCCCATTGTTCATCCTTACCTTTGGCAATGTCTGTATCCCATTGGAATAAAAACTAGCATCTCTTCCTCCAACGGTATTTGTGTCGGTCCGTTTGTAAGAAATGTTGTTCCATTTATATAAATATATTGTTCTATAATATACTCTATCATTCATCCCTGTCCCTGTTGGAGGAAAAACCGGTGTCTCTGCCTTTCGACGGCATTTTTGCTGTTCCGTTTAGTGAAAAATGTTATTCTATTTATATCAATGTGCTATTTTGTAATGCGTTGTTTATTTTATAAAATGTATTGTTCACAAATAATGTTGTTCCGTTCAGTAAGACATGATGCTCCCTTTATACAATTATGCTGCTTTCTAATATATAGTTCACTTTATAAGATGTGTTGTTTGTAAATAATGTTGTTCCATTCAGCAAAAAAATGTTGTTTTATTTATACAAATGTGTTATTCTGTACTATATTATTAATTTCGTAAGATATATTATTCGTAAACAATGTTGCTCCATTTAGTAGAAGTGCTATTCTATTCATACAAATACATTGTTCATTTGATATTATCAATTGTTTGTAAATAATGCTGTTCAATTCAGTAAGAAGTGGTATTTCAATTATACAATTATGTTATTCTGTAATACGTCGTTCCATTTTGTGAGAAGTTTTGTTCATATTAGTAAGATGTGCTGTTCAAACATAGTAATATTTTTATAAATAATGTAAAAGTATGGATGTACACTGGTATGTTAGGTGTATACTATAACTATTCATAGATTTATGAGCATTGAAACTCTAATTTAAGTTAGTTATAATTATATTCCGAACTAGAGAGTCTATTAGGGAGTGTACTTTTCCTATCAAGTACTTCTATGTGCGAAACGGCAAAAGAGGCAATTTTGCCACAAAAGTATAATGCCTAGAGTAGTTTTGGCACTAAAGTTCTATTCCGGAGAAATTTACCACTAACATTTTCGAAATGAGGATATTTGGCACTGCCATTAGTAACATGTCAAGACATGCTGGCAGAGCGATGAAGTGACAATATTTTGTCAACGTGGAACGCACGTGAAGACACAGGTGGAAATTGTAAAAAGGAAAATTTATGGTATAGTCACTCAAGTTGTGTTTCTTTTTTATTTTTCACCTTAATCTTTCATATTTAACAACAAAGCCAACATCTCCAACTCATCTTCCTCAATTCCCTGGGAATGGAGGGTCAGAAAAGTGCACTGGCAAATTTTTCTACCACGATTTTCCTTCAACTCGCTAACACAAACCCCGTACTCTTAGCCCTAGCCTCAGCTCTAACCGTAGTAACTCACACTCATAAATTTGTTCAACTCCAGTGGCATTAATTACTGAATAATTGTTGTTTGTCCGCTATGATTATCGGCCATGTCTCGTGCACATTATATTATCATTGGACAACCTCCCACTTTGTTCACCCTTTTTGAATGTCATCATCGTCACCGGTGTTAAAACTGAATGGCAAATATGTCTGTTTCAAAAACATTGATGGGAAAATTGCCTGTTTTGAAAAAATTGATGGTAAATACGCCACATATTGACTGACATGGCAGTGGATTATCCAACTTACCCCTACTTTGACAGAATATTTTTTGTGATAACGGAATATTCTCATCATTAACTGCTATAGTAATAAATATTCTCATATTCTAAAACATTAGTGGTAAATGTCCATTTATAAAATGTTAATGATAAACTTCTCTGAAATAGAATTTTAGTGACAAAACTACTCTGGACCATATGCTTTAATAGCAAAATTGACTTTTTTACTATGTACGAAACTAATAAAAAACAACCAAGAGCACAAAGAACGGGCAAGGAAGCTCGGTTGGATCTTACACAAACCTAACCAAAACCCAGCTACCTAGCTACATAGCTATATCCATGCTAGTTAGATCTGTATCGTTCGAATAAAAGATGGTACGTAGTGAATTGAAAGAAACCAAACCGATCTGATTAAACGCATTAACCATTGACCAGCTAACTAATTAGCTCTATACAATCCAAATTAACTAGACTCATCATACAATCGACATTTTCGAGTTCTAAATTTTATTCAGTACTACACTCTGTCCCATAATGCTTTTGAATTTTTTGAATTTTTGAAATTTAATTTGACTCAGTTTTACTCATATTAAAAAATAGAAACCACATGATTTCTTAGACTTGCATATTTGTATATATTTGTTTGGTTTTTTTTACGAAAATAAACATTAAGTTAGGATCAATTTTAAAAAGCCATAAAATGACAGAAATTATGGAAATAATGTTTGTTAGCTTCTTTTCTGTTTCCTTTTCTGCACTACATGCAGCGCACCTTGAGTCCTTAACTAGATTAGCTTTATAAATTACAGAGAGAATTTATCCAAAGCGGATGATTTTATTGTATGTGGTTCTTTTTCCTTATATATATATATATATATACACACATACACGACTAAGCATCATCCCTCAAAAAAAAAAAAAAGAAATGGATTTACGGATTTTTTTAACCTCTAGTAGGCAAAAACCTCTGTTGTTGGTGTTAGGATTGGAGTACTCATCTGATCCTCAGTTTCTCTCTATTATTTTTGCTTTTGCTTTTTTTTTTTCCTGACTACGATGAGTTACCTTGCTAATCCCTGCCTAGCGAAATAAAAAGCACGATTGAATAATCCTTTGAACTTGAGATAATACCAAATTCAGTAATGGCATGCCACTAAGTCAACTTGCAGATATTTTCTCTTTGTGAAATCGAGACTGCGATTGACAAGCTATAATCCTTGAAACGTGAGACGCCTCCAAATTTCAGTGATAGACATATTACGACTAAGTCAATTTAATTAGATATATATTCTCTAAGCTACAAAATAAAATAAAAAAAATGAAACAAAAAAGAAAGAACAGAAAAAAGAGAAGAAAAAAAAAAGAAAGGGGGGGGGGGGGGGGGGGGGAGGCTTTGCAGTAGTACTGGAAGGGAAAGCGAGTGGGTGTCGAGATTTGGTTGGATGGGAGAAGCAAAAGCGGAAAAGGCAGAGTAGGGACAACCTTAAATTTACGCTCCGCTTGAATCGCTTCCAGTTTGCCCCTACTACTTGGCCCCCGCCTTTCTCGGGCTCTTTTTTCCATCCCCAACCCCATCCCCATCCCATCATCACTTCACACCCATCCATCTTTTTCTTGCATCACCCAGCCCAACACAACAAAGAACCCACAATCAACTTGCTACAGCAGCCTAAAATTACTCATCTTTCACATCCCAATTATCCCCAAATCCACTATAAGTATGGGGCCTCTTCTTTCTCTCAAACTCGGCCTCTTCCTTCTCATCTCTCTACGTACTTATAATCGCCTATGGCAGACAGCTCCATAGAAAAACAGCCCCACTCTAAAACCGGTCCGGGTTTCAAGCTCTTCGGGTTCTCATTGCCCCAGGAAGTTGGAGCAGCGGAAGAAGAAGAAGATGACAATGAGGTGCTTCAGCCTGATCAGAGCAAGGAAGAAACCACTGTTATGGAAAGCGGACGCTTCGAGTGCCCCTTCTGCCGCCGATCCTTCGCCAACTCTCAGGCCCTCGGAGGCCACCAAAATGCCCACAAGCGAGAGCGTCAACGAGCCAGACGAGCCCACTTCCCTGGCAACCATCGCTACCTGGCGGCGCCTGTTCTGACTTCTCACGCCGTCAGGGCCACGTACCAGCTCAGAGGCTTCGCCAACAATAATAATGCTACCCTTGGCGCCAAATTCTCCCCCTCCACGCGTCCAATGCTTTCTCCCTCCAGGCCGTCAATGCTTCCGTCGTCGCCGTCCCAACTTCCGCCCCGAATCTACATATCAAGGCCCTTGCATTTCGGCGTTGCAGCGCCTCCGGTCCGCGGGAAGTTGCCGGAGGCGGAGAGAGGTGTAGACCTCCATCTTAAACTTTCGCCGTCGGATAATTGACCATTCATGCGTGTTCGTGTTTGATTGTCGTTACAATTAATTAGTGTAGTAGGATTATTGGGTTCGGCCGAATCGCCTAAATAAATCAGTGGGATTTTCGATGGAGTTTAGTGTTTGAATTTAATTATTTGCCATTTGTTAAGGTGTATAACTATAACCTTTTCCTATCTTCTGTTTTTTTTTTCAAAAAAAAAAAATATTCAGTGGGCGTTTCATGACCTTAGACGAAATCTCGACTGTTTTTAACTAGAAAAATACAATAATGCTTGCTTTGTTCGTGTTTGTGTATGTGGACATGACAGAAACCAATAATTTGAAGTGTTCTTCTCCTTCCAATTACTTGGCAAACCAACAAATTAAGGTGGAAACATTTATTGTACAAATTATATATCAATTAAGAAAATGGAATTAATTTGATTTCCTATATATGCTAGCAGATTATAGAAGCTTTAGATGAAAAAAAAAAAAAGATAAAGGAAACTAGTTGTCAAAAAATGAAACAAGAAAGGTCTCCACCCAAGAAATGGATATAGGCCTTTTATCAGGCCTCAAATTGGCTGGCCCAAAAAGTAACATTGACAGAATATAGGCCAAGAATCGACGATACCGACCGATCCAGTTGTTTTTAAGTTTTAACCTTTCCTCGGATCCCACCAACACTAAAACGTTAGTACATGCAATGGAGCATGCCATTTAAGAAACAGTCATCATATGATGAATTTCTCTTTTCTTGATGGAGACTAGATTATTGTTGTACTATAAAGCATATGCTTAACAAAATCAGTGAACATAAGGAAGCAAAAATAAAGAGAATTTTATTATTAAAAGTGGCAAACATTAATTTCCGATTTATATAATGGTACAACAAAATGAGATTGTTCCTTGTGAGTTATTAGAGGGCAGATTTAGCAATAATGAAAATTCCCGTCTGAAGCACCAGTCAATCGATGATGATTTAGACCCAAAATGAAAATTTACCCGATTGAAAAGATATTCCTGTTTCTTTGTGTTTTTCCCCTTTCTTTTTAATCATAATTTTTGGAGCCTCATTTGCTCGTAGAACTTGGCGATGAACTCCTCCGCCTTGGCGTCAATCATCTCGTCGCCATCGTCATCGTTCTCGCAGCACTCATTTTCCTCCATCACCCTCTCTTCCGCTTCGCAGAGCCCTAGCTCATGGTGAATCACCGCTGGCGAGCTGTACCCGCTCGACGACGACGCAGACGTCGCCGGCGTACTCATCACGTCAACCCACGGTGACAGTGGTGGCGTGAATACGTCCTCCGTCGTCTCGCTCCACACAGCCGGAGACATGCCACCGGGATGATGCGCTGGTGGAGGCGGCGACAAGCCACCAGGTTGCTCCGCTGGCGGAGGCGGAGATAGGGAGCGTTGCACATGCATTGGCCGCATGGACCCCACGAGCCGCTGCCATTTTCCGTCGGCTGCCATGTCGAGAGGGCTGGAATTGAACGACTTGGCCTTTCCCCTTGTCGATTTCCGGCGTAGCATGTAGAGGAAGAGCCTGATGATGTTGGTAGAGCCGCCGCATCTTTTCTGGGGTCGGGATGCGGCGGTAACGGTGATTTCCATGGGGGAATGGTTAATTAATTAGGGAAGGCTATTTGCCTGCTTTTTGAGTTTTCAGATTAGCCCGTGCAGGAACAAATAGCCTTAAGAATTTTAGAAACGGGGCCGGGTTTATATAATATGCTAATTAATCCTGCTGGCCGTTAGTGGAGGCTGTTTTCTTTTGAATTTTGTTTTCCTGAAACAGAATACAGTTTTAAACTTCGAAATTGAGGGGACGAAATTCTGACAAACTCTTCTCGATATTACGTTTCGTTCGATTTTCATTTATAGTATGACATGAGATTTACAGTGACTGCACGTTGCTGCGATTCAGCTCGTGTCAACATTAAACATAAATATACATAGTGGTTATCATTGACAAAGAAAAAGAGTTTTATAAAAAAAAAAAAAAAAAGAAGAACAACTAAGATAAAAAAATTATGGTAAAGTTTTAGAATAAAAAGAGTAAAAAAAAAAATTCTAAGTATTAAGAGATAAACTGTGAAGACTAAAATTTTGTTTTAGAAAAGAAAAATAATATAAAAAATTTAATAATATAGATAAAGGGTGAAATTTCAATTACAAAAAGTAGTGTTTAATGATGAATAATTAAAAAATAACAAAAAAATGGTCTTCAAGGTAGGAGAGTAAATATAAAAATTTTAAGAATTAGAGGCTTAACTATCAATTTAATAAAGGACAAAAAAATAAGTGAAAATATTAGATAAAATGAATAAGCTTGAACCATACAAAAAAAATGTAAACAACTCATAGTGACTAAAGTTTTGTTTTAAAAAATAATAAAAAAAAAAAAAAGTTAAACGAAGTCATTATAGTTGATTAAAAAAAATAAGAGAAACAAATCATGGTTACCAATATTTTGCTTTAGAAGACAATAAATAAAAAAATAACAAAAAAATTAGAGACCAAGAGAACAAATAGACAGTTTGATGAAACACGTTAGTGAATATTTTTTGTAATAAATTTTAATAATTGCAAACAAAACACGTTATGCTTCAAAACAATGCATATTTTGTTTGTTAATTAAAAATAATTCAATAAAAATTTTCATCTCCTATTAACACAAAATCTAATTTTTAATATCGATGAAAAATTTATCTAGAAAAATTTACTCTCAAATTTAACAATTATAGATCAAATTACTTTATTAAACTATAGAGCTTGAAGTAAATAATTGATGCTACAAATCTTAATAATCAATAATGATAAAAAATGAAAGAAATATAAAACTATGTTTAATATATGTTAATCAATTAACAGTTTAACAATTAACTTAATAAAGATAAAAGGAAAATAAAGTGACAAAAAATTGACTAAATTCGAATAAACTAAAACCAGGTCAAAAGTATGCAAATTGTAATGATTAAAGCTTCATTTTAAAAAACAATAATAAAAAATCAGTAAAAAAAAAGTTAAAATCAAGACAAAAAAAAATGGAAAAACTTAAAGTATTAAGGATTTTACAATTGACTTAATGAAGATAAAAAATGGTTTAACTAAAAAATAAATAAATTATTGTTACCAATGTTTTATTTTAGAAGATAGTACATAAAAAACAATAAAAAGAAAAGCATGGGGGCCAAGAGAACAAATAGAATATTTAATTAAATAGTTATAAAATTTGGAGACTAAAATGTAAAACGAACGTAACTCAGGTCCAAAAAATAAAAAAATTAAAATGTTAGGGACTGAATTTGTGTTTTAATTAAAACAAACATGAGATAGACGAAAACTAGGAAAATTACAAATTAGGCCCTTAGAAAGGCAAGCACATTGTGAAATGAGATAAAACTAAAAAAGAGCAAATTACATCCTAAAAAAGTAATAAAAAAAAAGACAAAAGAAAAAAAAAGCCTCGGAACTACGGCCCAAAACCAATTGGGCTCAACCAGCCGATAACAATGGCACTATTCAAACAACAATATAGAAAATTAGTTAAAAAAAAGTTAGGATTAAGACAAAAAAAAATGGAAAAACTTTAGGTATTAAGGATTTAACAATTGACTTAATAAAGATAAAAAATAGTTTAATTGAAAAATAAATAAATTATGGCCATCAATGTCTCATTTTACAAGATAGTACATAAAAAATAACAAAAAGAAAAGCTTGGGGGCCAAGAGAGAAAATAAAAGATTTAATTAAATAGTTATAAAATTTGGGGACTAAAATGTAATATGGACATAAATTAGGTCTAAAAAATAAAAAAATTTAAAAATTAAGGACTAAAACTGCATTTTAATCGAAACAAACGTGACATAGACTAAAATTGCAAAAATGGCAACCTAGGCCCTCAGAAAGGCAAGCCCCTTGCTAAATGAGATAAAACTAAAAAAAAGAGCAAATCATACCCTACAAAAGGGAAAAAAAAAAAAATTAATTGAACCACAAATCCAAAACCAACTGGGCTCAACCAACCCATAATAATAATACTATTCATCCAACAGTGACCATTGTTGATATTTAGAAGTTAGTAGTAATTGCTATCCACGTTTTGTTGCAGGTGACGAATGAAAATACAAGTTTTTCATGCCTATTAGATTTGTAGAGAAAAAAATTATTGACAAAGGGGTTAATTTGTCATTAAACTATATGGGTAAAACAATTTTACTACTATTTTTTTTCAAGAAAATTTTTTATTGCCATTTTTGTTGTGAAGAATTTTACCATTGACCATTAAATTGTAGAATATTCCATTTGTTTAGGGAATATTCTGTGACACAATTTTTAAATTAATTCCCAAAAATTTTCTCCTTAACCTTAGCTACTAAACCCTTTCTCAACATCCAAGTGAGTCAAAATCATATGTTTCACCACACATGCCAATTGTTGAGCGTTATTGTTTTCACTTTCCTTATTATCACTGAGTAACTCTCCACTACCATTGTTCTTGATCTTTTACTTTAGAACTACATTGCCTCTTGATGTAGTTCAACCTGTATCAATTGAACCTTGTTTGATCAAGGTTTGTTCTAAAGAGGTTTCCGAGAGCATTGTCGGAATATGTGGAAGAATGAAGGTAATGCCGGTTAAACAATTCTAATAGTTGGTGATAGATTTACTCCAAACACAAAACATTGATGCCAAATTTGTACCTTTCAAAAAAGATTAATGAGAAATTTGCTCACGAAAAAAGTTTAGTGACAAAATTCCTCTGCCCCTTATAGTTTAATACCAAATTTGTCTTTTTTTACCAAAAATTATTATAAAAAATTATAAATTCAAAATTGAATTATGATCAATTCAAAAATTTTAAAGAAATTGAAACATTTGAATAGTGTTGGTAATAAATTTAGTGAATAAAAACATTCAGCATGAAACCAATGTTGTGGGTTTTGAATTTCAATTCAAATCGGGTTTTTTAGTGCCATAAAAGTTCGAAACCTAAAACATAAAAATTAAAAGTTTAGGACAAAATGGTAAAAAACGCATACCTTCAAAGTTTGGGAACTAGAAGTAGGGATGACAAAATCTGAGGATGGCAAAATTTGATATGACCCGAATATTTGACTTAATCTATATGAATCCAAGCCCAACCTGAATCGATTTGACCAGAAAAGTCAACGACCTAACCCGACCTGAACCTGAACCCGATTGATGTAAAACTCAAGAAAACCCAAACCCGTGCCCGACTTGGCCCAAACCTGAAATGATCTGATGACTAAACCCAACAAGACCCAATTTTAACTTAAATTAACATAAAATATATGATCGACAAAGATTTTAGAAAATTTATGATTTAATATATAAAATAACTTTCTTTTATTCTATTAATTTGTTTTGTGTTAAAAAGCGAACGAGTGTAAGATATGAGAAACGATTAGTGAAACAGTAATAGAGAGATATGAATAATTAGGTCTTATAAATTACAATACTTTTTTCATCTCATATTCTTTGAAATAGTTGACTTTTTTTAATAGTTTGAATTGAATTTATTTATATTACTCCATCTGTCTCAGATTCTTTGCACCATTCATATTTTCACAATTAATCTATAATTTTTTATTTTCAACATTTTAATACTCCCTACATCCCATTATCTTTGCTCAATTTGACTTTTATTGACTATTTTGACATAAATTTATTTATATTAATGTTTGTTAGAAAAAAAATTAAGAAAATATATTTAAAAACTATAAGTCTTGATTTATCATTTATATATAAAGGTTTTCATTTATATACTAAAATTTTGAAAATAAGAAATCATAGATTAATTGATGAAAAGTGAATAGTGCAAAGAATTTTGGATGGAAGGAGTATACAAATAAAAAAATTTTATACATAAATGATAAATCAAGACCTATAATTTTTAAATATATATTTTTTAAAAGTTTTTAATAAACAGTAATAGAAATAAATTCCATTCAAACTAGTCAGAAAAGTTAAATAGAGCAAAAAAATTGGACAAGGGGAAATTATTTGTTAAAAAAAATTATAGAATAATTGTTGAATAGTAAAAATTACAAAGAACTTAGCACAGAAGAAGTATTTTATTAAAGAAATTATATATTAATATATCTTCATAAATTTTATATTATTTTTTATGTCTAGTGAAATTAAATTTTAATCAAACTTAAACAAAAAATTGAGTCGATTCAGCCATTTCAGTTTATGCATCAGTGAAGCGAGTAAAGTCGACAATCAAGTTAAATCTGATTTAAGACTCGATAACCCCATCTAATTTGATCCAAACCCAAATAAACATAGTTTGACTCATCCCAAACCTAAAATCTATTTAATCCAAAATCAACTTGATCTAAAAATAACTCAAACCCAAATAATGTAACCTAGACTTAAATAAATGTTAATCCAATTAAACTTAAACTTGAATGACCTGACCTAAATCTGATCCGATTTATGCATTTATTATCCCTACCTAGAAGACATGGCTGTAGACAACAGAGGACTAATTTCACAATTTACCCTTTCTCGATTTTGAAGAGAAGATACACAAAATCTACTTTGAAAACGCGATCGCCAGCTCCCCATCATAAATAAATGCGATCAGGCTCGAAAGGAAAGCAATCGCCTGTTGAAAAATGTGAAAGGCTGAGTCAGTGAATATAGAGCCAGACCAAGGAAAACGCGTTTAGGCATTAAAAAAAAAAAAACGTGATACTGTAACAGTGTGCATATTGTTCTTACTTTTATATCAGCTCTTAAAGTTTTTGTTAATGTGGCTAGGTTGCTACCCACACTTCCTTGTGGGCCGACGAAGACACACAAAACCGCGCTCTAAAAACTGGTGACCACCTTTTCCTACTCACCAATTTTTATAATGTTATTAAAATTTTATAAATTTTTATTTTTTCTGTGTTAAAAGGAAAAAAATTTAGTTTCAATGAGTTATTCCATTTGAATAATATCAGTTTTCATATATAATTAGTTTCAAAGAGAAAAAATGTAAAAATAAAAATAAATAATTTTAAATTAAGTTGATTTAAAATTAAAATAAATTGCGTGTTAGAATATAGGAATTGAGAGCAAACACAAGGTTCAGAGTCTTCAAGACTGAGGTGGATTCGAAATTTTGCTACAAATTCAAATATTTTAGAACTTCATTCTTCAATTTGTCATTTTTTTTAATGAACAAAGGAATAAGGATAATTAAAACAACAGAAGGGCCTTCAAGGAGGTTTTGGGAGTTACAAGTGACATTAAGTTAAGTGCAATCATTACCTGCAACACATATATCTTAGTGGTATTCCTATTTGTCTACTTACAACGTTGGGATATCAAGATCCCTCCAGCATTGGAGTGGAAACGAGTCGAGCTGAGCTCCAACACTACCAGGTTCGAAGCTCGGCTTGTTAAGGAATGACTCGGCTTGGGCTTGAGCTTGAATTCAATGAGCTTGGAAAATGAAGCTCAAAGCTTGGCTCAATAAAGCTCGGGATTCAGCTTGGTAGCTTGATGAGCTCGAAACCTAAATCGAGGCTCGAAGCTCTAATTAAGGAACTTATCAAAATTTTCATACCAAACAAAAAATAAAAATAAAATAAAAAAACATACAACTTACATAGTTATATAATCAAATCCAACTAAACATAAAGTTAACTAGGTTTATCCAAGTTCTTCAATGGTCAACATAATTAAGTCCAACAACTAAACATAAAGTTAACAAGTGCATCGGCAAATTTGTGATCAATCTGCACTTATTTGGACATGTTTCCCAAGCTCCATTCTCATTAGACCATTGATTGCCATGCACACATAAAATACATTTCAGACAAAAAAAAATCTTTTACTCCATTACAGGAAGCACAGACAACCCAATTACCAACCATGAAAAATAAACACGAATTTTAGCACAAGATCTTTTACCAAGAAAATCTAAGTTGCAAAAATGTGTTGTATTTTCAAGATTCAGACACTCTATGTTCAGTAAAATTGGCCTTAACATGAAAATGATATCACCCGTAAGTCAGTAAAATTGGCCTTAACATGAAAATTGCCATGCACACAAGCACTCAACCCAATTCTCTACCTTTTCGTTAAACAAATGGAATTGTTCATTAAAAACCCAGCTCCATTGCCTTCCAGAAGCAACAAAACACTAAATACAGCCGACGTTGCTTATTTACTGATCAAGTTCGATCACTTCAAGAGCCTGTGAACAAAATGTCCAGCCAAGGGGTTCAAATCCAAGAAATCCTCAACCGAACCAGTGGAACTCATTCAAACAAACCAGGCAAGGTTCAAAAGGGATGTCACAAAACATCAGCAAAATCAAAAGGTGAACAAAAGAAGTTAATTCAGCAATAACAAAAAGAGACATAACAGGCAACATATCATGTAAAATAAGGAATTAAGCACTATAATTTTCTTCATCCACATGAAAAGCAGGATAATCTAAGACACACATCGGAGAAAATGTTCATTGACAATTTTTTGAAACAATTTCCAATCAAAGTCCCAAACTATTTTTTATTGATCATAGTTCTTCACATACTATATGTCTCCTTATATAATTTGTTTCCTTAACAATCCTCTCCTGCTACAATACAATGGTCAAATGCTCCTAAACCCCTCCTTAAAATTCTTTCAAATAATCTACTACGTAATTTAGAAAACTAACTATTTTAGCTCTAAAATTCTTTGTAAAAGTACTCTACCAAGCGGGTTTAATTGCCGGCCTGTATAGATAATTGCACGAGCTCTAAATTTATAGCTCAAATTCAAGAATGGATTGGAACCCTTTTCAATTGTCCACTATCACGTTCACAAACTCGTTTTGTTGGTCGTTCCGCCAATGTATTTTGATCTCAAATATCAGTTTCTTGTTCAATATTCTATACACCCATGCAATTACAATATATTTATTCCACCATAATCATGCCGCTTTTTCCTGGCAATTACTTCAATTTTTCAATGAACTATAATTAAACAAAATCAAGTACCATTCAATTACCATATGGTCAGGCAAACCATAAACCACCGTAGTGATCAATGGCAATCAAATTAGGGGTTGATTTAAATCTAACCTGATTATACACGATTGCACAGTGGGTGGGCGAGTGATTGAATGGCAGAGAGGACCGACGAAGCGGCGAAGCAATGGAATTCTGAAACAGCGACGGAGTGGCGGAGGTTTGCTTGTCTGAAGCAGCGACTGACGGTGACGGAGTTCCGAAGCAGCGGCGAGCGTCTCTCGTTTGATAGAGTTCCGAAGCAGCGGCGAGCGTCTCTCGTTTGATAGAGTTCCGAAAACGCAGCGGAGTGATGGAGTTCCGGAGCGGCAGCGATCGTCTCTTAACTGACGGTGACGAGGACGCCACGAACGTTGGTAGAGTAGAGAGTCGAGAGACTAGAGGAGGCCGAGAGGGTAGGGAGTAGGGACCGTGAGGTCGGACTGGGTTTGGCATTCTGGGACAGAGATAAATGGGGATAGGTTTCTACTTTTAGATATATTAAAAATAAACTTAATATTATTGTTTATATTAAAATAACATTACGCTTGTTAACCTCGATAAGAGCCCGAGCCAAACATACTCAGGCTCAAAGCTTGGCTCGTTAAGAGTTCGAGCCTAAAGTTCAGCTTGAAGCTCAGTCCAAGACTCGTTAAACTCAACTTGATAACAAAAAAATATAATTCGAGTCCAAACTGTTTGATATGCGGCTTGGCTTGTTTCAACTCATACTCTAGCATCTTTAGAAACTACATAATTATAAAAAAAAAAAAAAAAAAAAAAAGAAAAAGAAAAAAGGGGCAATATTGCAAAATTTTAGTGTCCATCAATTGGTAATTATTTGTCCCTTATTTGGCAAGCATGTATGATACGGTTCATTTCCTTGAGTGTGTGATGAACTCACTCCCACTACAACAAAAGTACATTTTGGCAATTGGACATGGTGATCAATCAAGTGGTTGAGAGGCTTTTCGTTGTTGAATCGGTCGACAAAAAGCAAGGTGTGTGTCCCTAGGAAAAGCACCAACTGCTTGGTGACCGAGGGAGATTCGGTCACCAAGGTCGATCACTAAGTGGTCGGCTACCGGTCACCATTGGCTATGGATATGGCAACCAACTGCTCCTTCAGTTGCCAAAAAGACATGTTGGCAATCTGCGTGAAATGAGATTTACCAATCAACTTCCACAACCTCTACCTTATAAATTCAAATCCTTCTATCTTTTAGCTACCTGTACTTTAATTTTTCTTATCTTTCATTCTTTATTTTCATTTTGAAGCAAGAGACTCCTTCTATAACAACTTTCATTTTTGGAGAAGGTTCAGCTTTTATCAATTTCTCTTTGGTAGCTGATGCTGTAGTAGCTTGTGTAAGGCCAGAATTCTTTGGTCATTTCTTTGTCTCAAAACTCACCTTTGGATGGTTTGCAGTGATAGATTTACAATCTTTTTAAAGTGAGGTTCATATATCAGCGTAAATTGCAATCCAAATTTGATTGAAATGAAAATTAAACTTTAAACTATAACACAATTATCTAAAAGATATATATATCCCTTGTAACTATTCTATTGTAAATTTTTTAGTAAAAAAAAAACAAATAAAAACATCCATGTAACATAAAAATTCTTTGAGTTAATTACTAATATTATACGTACAAATAAATACTATATTGGGTAGCCATTAATTTTAATTTGTTGTAAGGTTTTAAGTTTTATGAATTTTCAAAATAAAGTACTTCTATAATTACTACATATATAAGCTTTCGTTTAACTTTAATCATAACTTTAAAAATGAATTTTGAAAGAGAAATATTACTGTTACATACTTTTTACAGGTAAAACATTAGATATTTAGTTTATTTTTCAAAAAACTAAAGGGCAGTCTCCCAATTTTCAAGGGGATTGCCTATAAATATACAATTCTTATTTTTTTCAAGTAAAATAATCCAAATATAAAAGATTTTATAATTTTCATACTAACAACAAGTAGAAAATAACATATTTCTTTGACGCCATTGGTACTTTTAATAAGGATTAACATATCTTGTTTGCAACCTTTGAGCTTAACTTGATTTTTGAAGTTTAATGACTATAGATTGACTCATAATTTAAATGCTAACTAAACCAATTAAGTAAACTACAAAAGATAAAGTTGCATTTAGCCATAATTTTAAGATAATAAAGAAGGACAAACTACAACTACATACATACATACATACATACATATGTATATAATTTGTAACAAGCAACTCAAATGTGTTAACAATTTCTTTTTTTGTGAAGATATTATTTATTTTCTTTTTTACTTCTACATTTTTATTTGAAATAGTGGGGTCGAATACAAAATTAAATTGGCGTTCATACTTAATTTACATACTTTTTAGTTACATTTTATAAATAAAAATGGGGTCATGGACACCACTTTTATATATGTAACACTACAAAAAAAAAACCATTTTTTCCAAAGTCAACTTTTCCAACGGCTTAGCCATTGAAAATTTTCAACATGCAAGACCATTGGTAACAGCCAAGATTATCCTCCAACAGCCAAGCCATTGGTAATGTTTGTATATACATTGGAGAAAAAATGAAAATTATTTTTCAATAGTTTAGTCATTGGAAAAAAATTTAAGCCGTTGGAATTTTTTATTGAAACAGTGAGTTTTGCCCAAACATTTTCCAACAGCTTAGCCATTGAAAACCAAAATTTAATAACCCCCCTTAGGGCTCCAACCGGATTTTGGTTCTTTCCCTCTCCTCTTCGTCCCTTTTACTCTCTCACTAGCACACATTTCACTTGGTAGCTCAAATTACTAGATTCAGATTGTGGCAACCTCCATTGTCGTTTCCTTAGTTGGAATTAGTAGATCTGGTGTGAATTAAGTAGAAAATGTAAGTTTTTTGCATTTTTAGCTTCATTTGTGCATTTTTTGTTTAATTTTAAGTTTTGGTGATATATGAGTTATTGGGTCGGAGTGTAATTTTTTTCTTGTTTTCACAGTTAAGAAGCTTACCCACTGATATCCAAGGTTGTTGGTTCAATTTTAAAGTAAGTTATGGAGAATTTTTTTGGGTTTTCTTACGAAAATTCCAAAACAATCTGAGTATTTTGATTGTGAAATGTGTTAAATGTTGGTGATTTGTTATTGTTTATGGTTGGAAGTTGGAGTTGCTAGTTGACCTATTCATATATGCATTTTTCTTGAATTTTTTTTGTTTTTTTTTTAATTTTGGGAATTTATAGGAAATTAGTATATTTTTATTTGTCATGAAAATTAGGCAGTGGAAATTTTTTTTCTATTACACTGAGTATATGTTGTTTTTATTAGGAGGTATGAATTGGGTTAAGTATAGGTGAGTTAATTAATTAGAAATATAAAAAAATTTGGTTGAGTTAATTAATTGAAAACTAAAAAAAATATTTCTTAGCTTCTTCTCTCAGTTTCAATGATACATTTTCCAATTTTGTTTTATTTTCCCTTATTATATCAGAATATGAGTGTGATTTTTTATGAAAATGATGATTGAAATGATTTATTTTGTTATAAAAATTGATGTGTGTTGAATATGGTTCCTGCATTTCCTTGGAAATTGGTTTTTGCTATTTTCATTTTAATTTTTTTAAATAATTTTTTGATATGTTTAGGGACATCGTAAATTTATGCGATATAATTTTTATTGTTCTATTTAATCATGTTAAAATGCATAGTAATTTTTATTGATTTCTTGATATAGTTTGCTATTTGTATTTATTGTTTTTTTTTATTTTTGGGGTTTATGGTTTAATTAGGGTAAATTTGACTGATTTAGTATTAATTGTTATAATTAATTATGTTATATGGTATTGTTATATTATTATTTGTTATACTATTAATTGTTATATACTATTGTGTTAAAATGGACAATACTTTGTTTTTCTGAGTTTACATTTATCATATGATTAAAAAAAATTTCTACTTTCTAAATAACGTTTAGGGGTTTAATGTTTTAGAATATAATTAATGTCCAAAGTTGATACATATGTGTGAATGTATCATAGATGATGAATAGTAAGTATGGCCATGGTTTGAAGTTTAAAATCTCAATCAAATTATGATGAAAATGATAGTATCTAAAATAATAATTTGTGGTTTCCCAACTTTTATGAAAATGATAGTGTCTAAAATAATAATATGTGATTTTCCAACTTTTATGTCTATGTGTTTTACACGTTTATCAACCGATATAGTTTATAATGGAGTCGGGCCGTAGTTGAATATACCGTAACCATTTCTTGCTGGGCCAAACAAGTTATATAGAAGAGTGGGAGTCTAGGGTTGATGAATATATCTCATTCCACTACTAAAAAAATCCTTTTTTTTTCAATGGCCAAGCTGTTGGAAATTGTGAAAAAAATTTGAACTTTGTGAAAAAAACCTGGCTGTTGGAAGTGTTCAAAAATTTCCAACGAGCAATTTTCCAATGGCTTAAGTCATTAAAAAATATGTAAGTTAAATTGTGCATCTTACTATTCATTGTCTCCAACATCTTAAGCTGTTGGAAAATATGTAAGTTAAATTGTGCATCTTAGTATTTATTGTCTTCAACGGATTAAGCCATTGGAAACGTTAAATTTATGGAATTGGAAACATTATGTTAATTTTCCAATGGCTTAAGTCGTTGGAAACAAAAAATTTAAATATATGTCATAATATGTATTTATCATAATATATTAGTATAATATATAATTTATCATAATATAATATATTATATGTTAAAATGTATCATAATATATAATGTATCATAAATATCATATATATAATATCATAATTATAAATATATTATAAATATTTATTATAATATGTATGTATGTATGTATGTACGTATGTATATCATATATAAAATATTTATCATATTTATTGTATAATTTTAGAAACTAAAGTAATTATTTTGAAAATATTTGTTATAAACAACAACAACAACAATAATAATAATAATAATAGTAATACATAATAGTAATACATAATATATATATATATATTTATATATGTATATATATAATTTTCCCCAGCAAAAAAAAATATGATCTACTGGGCCAAAAAAGCCCAAAACCAACCCTAACTGACTCCTAACTATAAATACTATCACTTACCCTCCCATCTCCCTCAAGCCCTCTCCGTCTCTGCCTTCTCTCGGCCATCTTTGTCTTCGTTTCTCCCTTTCCCTCCTCTCAGCCTCTCCCCCTCCTCTCATCCTCTCCATCTCTGCCTGTTTTCCGCCTTCCCGTGGTCGTCTTCCTCTCTTCGTTCTAGCTCTCTTTTGCCTCGCCGTCTCTAGCTCTCTTCCGCATCGTTGTTGCCGTCTTCCTCTTCCTTGCCATTGTGCCTCTCTCATCCGCCATGCTCATTGGCCTCATACCTCGTGTCTTCCTTTTTGCACGCTTCGGCCTCCACAGCTTCCCTGCTCATTGGCATCGCTAGTCCACTGTGCTTATCGACCTTGTTAGTCTGTCGTCCGTGCAACCCATCCACAGCCCTTCTCGTCGTCCATCGTCTCTCTTCCACGTCCTTCCACGGCCTCCACACCTTCCTCGGTGGCCGGAAGAGATGGGATCAGAAGACATGGGTTTTGATTTTGTATAGATCTGTTTCGCATTTTTTATTTGGGTTTAATTTTTTTATGATTTTTTATTTTTGTTTACATCCATTTGAATGTTTGATTTCTTGTTTATTTGATTTTTTGATTTTGGTTAGATCTGTTTCGGGTGATTGATTTTTAGTTCAAATTTGTTATTTTTGATTTTGATTTGGTTAGATCTGTTTGTTATTTGGTTGATTTTGTTATTTTTGTGATTTTTAAATTTTTCGTAATAATGTAAATATAATTTTAGTAATAATAATTTTAATTTTTTGAACTAATGTAAAATATAATTTTTCTAAATCTAAAATAATAAATATAAAATATTTATCATATATATTTTTTATTTTTGGAAATAATTTTCCAACAGCCTTGACCGTCCAACGGCTCTGAAACCGTTTTACTGTTCAAAAAAACTTCATGAAGAATTGGCTATTAAAAATTTCCATCGGCTCATTTTCAACTGCCTAGCCATTAGAAATACTAATATCTAATCATTGTGTTGTTGGAATTTTTTTTCTAACGCATCATTTACCAACGCGCCTGTTTCCAACGGCTCCACATTGAAAATTGTCAATTTTTCAACGTGAGACCGTTGGAAATGGTCGTTGGAAAATGAATTTTTTTAAGTAGTGCTCGTTGTCGCTCATTGTGAAAAAATGAGCGGTCATAGCATTCGATGTTTTTGTCAAAAGTGTAAGAATTTGTAGTTTCAAAAGTGTGATGAGATTAGAGGATAAGAATTTGTAGTTTCAAAAGTATGATGAGATTAGAGGTTTAAATGAAATTTTACAATTTTTTTCATCATCATATATTTTTTGTAAAATAATTTTTAAAATTAATTAGTTTATTATTTTGGGCCAAATTGGGTAACTACATTATACAATTTTTTCATGTATCCAAAAAAAAAATTTTAAAAAAAATATTTGTTTGTAATTTTAATATGTTTATTATTTGGGCCAATATGGCCAACTTTCTTTAATGATTTTTTTATGGAGCCCAAAACTTTTTCTTTCAAGACATATCTAATTTTACATGTTTACTATTTTGGAGTAATTGGGCAAGCTTCCTTTTACAATGTTTTCATGTGGTGATGTCACCCAAAACTTTTCCTTTAATTATTTATTTTTAAAATTAATAGATTTATTATTAAGGGCCAATTTCAGCAAACCTCCCTTTATAACTTCTATAATTTTTTCATGTAGCTAAAAAATTTTCTAGAAAATTATTTATTTTTTACATGTACGTGAATTATTGTTATTTATAACAAAAATATTTTATGTTAATGGATAAATATATTGGAGATACTCAATATTGTATCGGCATAATTTTGTATTTTTTATGGTTGTTGGTTTAATAATAATATTGATTATAAAATATTTATATATCATTTAAATATTTTTTTAAACACATTTATTATGTGCGTTATCATTTCCCGTCTAACAAAAAGCTTGCATATAGTCATGGTATTTTCTCGTAAGAGAAATTAGGGACAAAATATATTGAGTAGGCCAAATAATTCTCTTATTTCGAATTAATTTTTATTATTAATTTTTTTGATTTTGGTTTAAAATTAGTGTCATTAAAAAATAACATTCTATCTACCTAATAATAACTCAAACAAAAAAATTTTTTATCAATTAATTATCTTTTATAAAAATTTTCCTGCACACAAATTTTAAAAAATTAATAAAAATACATATTCTTTGAAATAATTTTTTAATAAAATTTCTTATTATAAATAATTTTGAGTTTCTTAAATTGTAAAATTTATATTAGTATATAAGTTTGGTAAAAATTAAAAAATTTTAAAATAATACATCAAATAACTCAATATAATTTTTCACAAATTCATGTATGTGTACGGTTACATCGAAATGCATTTTATAATGTATTATTTTAATAAAAAAATTAAACTTTCTGTTTGTTAAAAATCATGAGAAAATAAAATTTTTAAAATAATGTATTTCAATCAGATTTTTAGTATTAGGGATAGTGTAAGAAATTGGCTCACAAGACCTACTGACATTCTTAATCATGTTAATTCTCACTTCTCCCAACTGTTCACCACCTCCCTATCCTGTAGTTACAACCCTGGGGAGTTTAATTTGAGTTATCATTGGTTTGTCACTACAAGATGGATACAATATAGCGGTTGTCATTCCAGTCTGATTTCAATCGCTAACTAATTCAAAATTGACTACACAGGAATTACAGAATGCAATTCAATTTTTCTAAGTCATAAATGGTTTTCAACTGAATTTAGAATGCCGAAAGTAATTGACAGTATCATCCAAGATTCAATCAAGAAGTTGCGACTGACTATTTCAATAACTATATTAGCAACTGTCTTTTCAGTCGCAATTCAGCCAATGTATTAGTAGTTTTTTCTTTCAAAAAGTTACATTATTATTTAATATAAATTTTATTTAATTAATATTATTTAATTCAACTAGTTATTTATTTGATACTTACATTAAATTGGTATGAATACTACCTTATTTTAATTATTAATAACAAAATAATTAAATAATAAAATTTAAATTTAAATAAAATTCATTACATTAATATAAAAGTCAGCATAGATACCAAAATATAAAATTCAATGTATATACCAAAATATAAAAGTCAGTATAGTGCAATACTTTTACATAAAATAACACTAAAAAACATGGGTGTAATTGAAAGTGCGATATTTGGACATAGGATCCTGAGTCTGTTGCTCAGCGGCTTCAACATCACATCTACTTAAGGTAGGCTGAGTCATAGGTACTTAGAATTATCGAATATAACGTCTCCACATATCACCACACTTGTGTGCCATGCGTGGTCCTGATGATGGCCCGATTGATTCCAATGGAGGCTTCATGCCACGATGCTCATGTGTCGTGTGTAATGCAAGTGACAGCCCAGTCGATCTTGATGGATGCAAATCCCACCATGCACGTGGGTCTTTTGTAATCCCGATATTGGTCCACTCAATCTTGATGGGGGCTGATAAAATGTTGCCAGCAACGTGTGTTGGGGCACTGACATCTAAGGATTAAATTTAGATGATGCAAGTTGGAATCCTGACATCCCTATGTATGACCCAAATGGCATGAGATGAAGTCCTACCATCCCTAGATATGATCCAGAGGATGAAGGAGGGGCTCCCACTCCTCTTGGCCCTCTATCTACTAAGCCGGGATCAATACTTGTTGGCAGGTTGCCCTGAGCCTGCATATGGCCAAAGGTCGCCATCAATGAAGCCATGAGCACAGAGCCTAATCGAGACTGCAGCACCATCTATATCCTCACATCCATCTAAGCCTGAATCGCCTGCATCCTATCTTCTATCCTCTCCTTCATCGTCTCATGAATAGCATGTAACTCAACTTTATGTGTAGCATTTTCCTCACACTGTTGCTGATTTTAGTTTACAATAAAGCCCTAAATAGGGAAATAAGATAAAGAATTAATAAACAAAAATTGTAAAGGCATTTTAAAAATGTATAGGAATACCTCTAAACGTGCACAATAGTATCGCCCAGGGAAGGCCATCATTTGCGGGACCCTCATCCACACTCCCTTGTGTGAACTATCGACCACTTGACTTCAGCACTCTTCACAAAACTCTAGATACTTAGACGGATCATCCCCATACTTAAGTCTAAGCTTTGACTCATACCTCTCCTAATATTAATAACATGTTAATTAACAGTAAAAGATTTTATAAATCTAATATCAATAGCATGTTAATTAAATATATATAAAACATACCATTGCATCTATCTGCTCCTATGAGAAGCTCTCTTCCAAATTGCCTGATCTTTTCCTCGTTGATGTATGCCTAATGAAATCAATGAATGTTGGGCCCTTGCCATCTTTCACCTGTTTCACCAAATAAAAAAGTAACAACAGCCACAAGTAAAACATAAAATTTAAAATTGACTAAAAACCTTATTGTTTCAAAGATAAAATTCTATCCCAAGTCATCTGCTTTGTCAGCGAACCTAAAGAATGTTTGGGCCCCACCGAACCCCCGGGGGCATTCTTGTCTAGCTACAAGATAATCAAAATTTGTGATTATGGTACGCAAGCAATGAAGAATGCTTATAAATTAAGAAAAATATTGCCATTAAGTAAGCATTTTGTACCATATTGTTCTTCATGACCTTGCTCCTATATGTCCAATCATCTGTGGCCTAATGATGGCATAAAGCCTCCCAGTGCTTAGGCAAAATATTAATATGATAAGACATGCATAGTCCGTGGTGCGGTAGAAGTCCTCAGCTATGTGATTTTGAATCATTTTATTTATCGCGGCATTTAGTTTATTTTTATAACTTTTGTGCATCACATCAAAAAACTGCTCTACTATGGCATTATGATCTGCCGAATCTTAACAGAAACTTTGCTGAAACTAGCAAAGTTCACCAAATCACTAAATACCTAAGATTTTTCTATTTAAACCTAACCTACCATTAATAACCCTAAACCACTATAAATTAACCCTAATATACCATTAATTAACCATAAACTACCACAAATTAAACTAATCTACCACTAATATACAACTAAACATATTACTAATTAATTAAGGAATTAAAGATAGAAATATTTTGCTTGCACTGTGACAAATACTTGTCACCCCTAAGTCATTAAACAGTCTGTAGGTAAGGTACATTGCCCTTGAAAAGTGATCGATAGATGTCTTTGCATTTCCTCTGCAATCGCTCGTCATGAAGAAAAGCTGTAATTCAAATTGAGCCATAACTATTATAAGATGTTTCAAAAAATTAATAACATTTAAAATAAATTAAAAACTGAGATTTATAAACACAAACTTAAGAATAATATAACAATAATAATGCGTTAACTATAAAATTCAACAACTAACTACAAAATTTAACACTAAGTTAACATTTAACCACAAAATTTAAAATCTAATAATTTTTTTTAAAAAAATTTAACATTATTTTTTAAACACTAATTTAACAATTAACCACACTAATTTAACACTATTGTTTTAACAACTAACCACACTAATTTAACACTACATTTTGTTTGGCACAGCAACCATACTTTTAAGAAAAATGTTAGCTGGAAAACCCTAAACTAAAGGAAAAACCTGAACCTAAATGAAAAACTAACCAACACCCATGAAAAACTCAAGCAAAACCCACAATGATGCAGGAAAATAGAGCTGCCCGGATATAAAAAGCTCAGATTAAACCTAGACAAGAAAAACTAAAACGAAGGATGAAAATAAAACTCAATTCTTGTTGCCCTAAACTTAAATAAACTCACCAAATTATGAAAAAAAGAACAGCTTCATCGCCCCTCATAGCCGTCGGACTTGAGCACTTGAAAGAGAAATGTGTTTGAGAGAACAAGGTGAAATGTGTTTGAGAAACGGTTTTGAAAGATAATTGAGCTTGAGAGAACAGAGCGAAGAAAGTTTGTAAATAAGTTTAGGGTAAAAGTGACTGAGCCCCAACTGCTAGGGTCAATTGCTAGGTTCTATAAGACAAATATGCCCCCCTTTGCTAATGTACCTTTAGTTGGTAACAGGGACCAAAGAGTCAGCTCACACTTTCCTAATTGGCACCTTCAGTCAGTACGTAAAGTGAATGTAGTGACTGACATAGTCAATCAGCCCAAGCAATAAAGTCAGTCGCCCAATTAAATAAAGGTAGTCACCCGAGGGATGAACCTAGTCAGATTTCTGTCGCCATATTTATCATTTTTTCAACTTTTTTACTATATATTTTCATAGATACAAATACACACACACACACACACATATAGTACAATCATAAATACACATAATTCATGAATTTTTTTGCATACATAACTTTAAAAATACAAAATTAATACAAAATTATATCTCAGATAGGAAAATTACTGTTAATACAGTTGTCCTCATCATTCCTGGAAATGTTACAAGTTAAGTAACACATATAACAGTTATGCAAATTAAAAGTTAGTATGGACATGATGGCAAGTGTGTATGTGTAGGTGTGGGTGTGCACGCATGAGCGTGTGTTTATGTGTGTGTGTGTGTGTGTGTGTTAATCAGGGTTAGGGTTAAAGATGGTGTTGAGGATTATAATGAACCACTTAAGGTTAGAGTTTACATTTCTTAGGCTCGGAGCTTTTGAGATTTATGGTTAATTAGTGCATTGAATTATTTACAGACCCCAAAACCTAAATCTCAAACTCTAAACCCTACATCTGATACAAAAAAACCTAATTCCTAAATCCTAAATAAAAATCATAAACCCTAAACTCATTCAATACCCTTAAACCCTAAAAAAACCCTTAATCCTAATTATATATCTCTAAACCCTAATTCTATATCCCTAAACCCTCATGTCTAAACCCAATCTATGATTGACCCTTAACCCTAAATCCTAAACCCTAGATAAAAATCTCAAACCCTAAACTCATATTCAATAATCAAATCCTTAATTTAATACCTTTAAACCCTTGAAAACCTTAAATCCTAATTCTGCATCCCTAAACCATAAACCCTAATTCTATATCCCTAAACCCTAATCTCTAAACCTAATTTACCATTAAGCCCTAACCCTAAACTCATATCAATACCCTAATCCTTAATTCGAAACCTTTAAACCCTAACAAACCCAAAATCCTAATTTTATATCTCTAAACGCTAAAGTCTAAACCTAGTCTACCATTAAACCTTAACTATGAATCCTAAACCCTAAACTCTAAACCTAATCAACCATTAACCCATAACTCTAAACCTTAAACCCTAAATAAATACCCTAATAGTCATATGCAATAATACCCTAATACCTGATTCAATACCCTTAAAAAACCCTAAATCCCAATTATATATCCTTAAACCCTAAACCATAAAAAAACTCCAAATTAACCCTAAATAACCTTAAAAAAATTTTAAAACACTAATTCAATACCCTAACCCTAACTATATATCCCTAAACACTAATTTTAAACCCTAAACTCTAAATAAAAATCCCAAACACTAAATCTATATCCAATATCTTTAAACTCTAAAAAATTCAAAACCCTAAAAAACTCTAAATCAACTTAGCCACTAAAGAGCGACTGCAGTTGAATCGAGTACCTAAAATTTTGATTGAAGGGCAGCTATAGTAAAATTTGGAAAAATTTACCGACTGAAAGGCAACTGTAAATTAGGCAACTAAATGACACATTCAGCCGCCCAGTAATCGTCACCTAGAGAACAATTTTTTTTTTATTTCGACTAAGTAATGACTGTCATGGCTACCAACTAACTTTCAATTGCCCTCTTCAGTCGCAATATTACTTTTCTTTTGTAATATGAGTTGCCAAATATTACTGACATCTCTAAAGAGGGACAAAAAATTTGAAAGCCTTAGATTGCATTAAAAGCTTTAAAGCTCCAAGGATTAATGGGGTTTATGCTATTTATATGAAGAAAAACTGGTTTGTCATGAAAGATTATAATGTTATCTTTGATATTTAAAAAGCTTTTGCCTTTAGCAGAGTGCCTCTAGGGTGAAACAAGACTTTTATCTCCCTCATCCTTAAGGTATCTTGAAACTATCATTGGCTTTAGACCAATTGTCTTGTGTAACATGTTATATATATAAGATTTTGTCTAAAATTTTGGTTAATAGAATTAGACTTGTGATGCAAAGTATCATAAGCCATTTTTAGATCAGTTGTTGTCCTTGGTAGGCACTCCTTTGATAATGCTATTATAGTCCAAGAGATCATTCACTCTTTTTACAAAAAGAAAGGGAATAAGGTGTTAAGATTCTTAAATTAGACCTAGAAAAAGCTTATAATAAGCTGGAACTAAATTTTGCAAGAAATTTTCTTGCCTCCTTTAATGTTCCTAACAAGATCAAAGAGCTCATCCTTCAATGCACGAGTTCTATTGAACTGACTGTTCTATTTAATGGCACCATATCTGAGTCTTTCTAACTGTCAAGAGGTATTAGACAAGGAGACTCAATATCCCCATACATTTTTATACTTTGACTGAAGATCTTCCTAGAATGATCATTATTAAACAGCAAGAGGGGAATTGCAGTGATTTTAAAATGAAGAAGTAGGGGGTCAAGTTTACTCACATCTTTTCTTTGCTGATGATCTTTTACTTTTTCTTGAAGCTTTTGTTGAGAACAACAATGTTTTAAACAAAACTCTTAAACATTTTTTACTATGTCGGGTTAGGATTTGTAAATTTTGACAAATCAAAACTCTTTTTCAACAAGAATATCATTGAAGAAAATAGAAAAAGGTGCGTTCATTTCCTTAATATAAAAGAAAGTGATAGTTTAGGTTGTTATCTAGGGTTTCCCTTATCTAATAAGAAATGGAAACGTTTTGAGTGCAACTTCATTCTAGAGAAGATGATCCAAAAGCTCTCAAGTTGAAAAGCTCACTGTTTTTCATTTGCTAAAAGAGCTATTTTGACCCAGTCCATTTTAGCTATTATAGGAAATCATTATATGCATATTTCAAAACTCCCTATGAAATCTTAGGAGGGTGTTGATAAAATTTGTAGAGACTTCCTTTAGGGATCCAATTCTGAAAAGAAGAAAATTCATTTGGCTAATTGGGGAACAGTTACCACAATAATGAGGTCTGCAGGGGGCTAGGAATAAGGAAAGTTAGTCTTCTTAACCAGTTTCACCTTATTAAACTTTCTTGGGAGACCAGATGTAAGGCAAACAAGTTAACTTCACACATGTTCATAAATAAGTATAAGAGGTCAAAATCTTTGTTTAATGTTTCCATACCTGGAAAGCCATCAACTTAATAAACACCATTTTTTCCACTCTAAAGAAAAATATGTTGAGTGGCTTCAATTTTTATTGGTGGGACGATAACTGGACTAGTTTAAGGCCTATTCGAGATTTGATTCATGACACCCTTCTTGCCTGAGAATGAGAATCTTGTTGTTAATTAAACACATGTTTCCATAGGATGTTTTGAGGTGGGGCAAACTCTATTTTAAGTTACCAGAGTGTTTAAAGTCTAGAATAATCTTAATCTCTCCCACTATTCAAGAATCAAGATCATAGGCATGACCAGGAAGCCTGGGGTTTCACTTCTGATGGGCAAATCACCCTAAAGTCTGTTTACAGTGCTCTCTCTAATGCTCTATCTACTGAGTTCAATTTGATGGAGATGGATATGGAAAATCCCTACCCTTCCCAAAATCAATTATTTCCTATGGTCTGTAATTCATGAAAATTCCTTACTAACGAGCAACTGGCTAATAGAGGTCTGAATATTTCTTTTGTGTGTATAAGATGCAATTATCATACTGAAGATATTATGCACTTGTTCTTTACTTTCCCAAAGAGTATTGAGGTATTTGTGAAACTTGGCATTAGCTGCTGGTAAACTAATAGGGATGCTTCTTCTTTGATAAGACAAGGGTGCTTAAATTTTGCTTATGATGTTGGTTTTAATATCCCATGGAACATTATTACCCCTCTTGCTCTCTGGGAATTATCGAATGACAAAAAAATAAAATCCTCTTTAAGAATACTGCTCTAACTATTGATAATTTAGCTCATATTATTCATCATAAAGCTTCTAAATTCTATAGCCTGGTGTTTGTGAATAGAGGGTCCTTTACTGGTGTAAAACTGTGGTTGACATATTTAGGTATTGTCGTCCTTTTGGGGTGTATAAATTGATCACTGATGGCTCATCACAACCCTTCTTGCTCAAAGCTGGAACAGGGGGAATAATCGGGGATTCGGGGACCAAAGTTGGTGGCTGCCTTTTCCAGAAATGCTGGAGCAATAGACTCTTTGAAGGTCGAGCTATGGACTCTTAAAAGCCAGTTTCAAACCCTTATTTTTTATTATAGGTTGCCCGAGGAGCTGGGACTAGTAATGCGGATGCAACATGTGTTTAGAAAGGCAACATTGCAGCAAATGCATTTGCGAAGAGAGGAGCAACCCTAGATCAGGAAGGAACTTTAGTCTTATGAAAATGCCCTGAATTATGTAAAACTGAGCTACTATTAGATGTTGCAGGAATATCAATCCCTAGAATTTGCAACTTAAATTCTGTGACATACACTCCCGTGGATATTCCTCTTTGTTCTGTTGTCTTTTTTTTTTTTTAATAGATGTTCTATTGTCTTTAATGTGTTCTCATTTCACAAAAAAAAGTTAATTACAATTTGTCCCCTGAAGTTTAGGTGAAATTACACTTTACTCATCTTGTTTAAAAAGTATACACTTTACCCCTACTTTTTAATATAGTTTAACAATAACTTCTGAAATTTTAATTTAGACTATAGTTTGTCATCTTCAAACAATTTCAATTTGTGTAGTATTTTTTTATATAATTAATTGGCATTTGAAAAATACTGTTTTAAAAACTGAAAGAAATACAAAAAGAAAAAATTAATAATTTAAAAAGTTCATTAACTGTAAAAAAATACTATACATATTGAGATTACTAGAAGATGGCTATTACAGTGTCTAAATTAACACCCAGTTCATTTTAACTTAAGTCGGTTGATTTCAAAATGATTTATTTTTATTTTTATGTTTTTTTACCCAAAACTAATTTTAATTAAAATTCAATACTATGTAGTTGTAATAATCAATTGAAAATATAATTTTTGTAATCTTACTAAATTTTTATGAATTTTTCTAGTTTAAGGCATTAAAAAATTCATAAAAATTTAATAACATCATAAAATTTTACTTTTAAATGGATTATTATATCTACATAATTTTGAATTTCAAATTAAATTGGTTTTAGGTAAAAAAAATGTAAAAGTAAAAATAAGTTAATTAATTTAAATTAAAATGAATTGACTCTAAAATTTTAGAAATTATTGTCAGATTGTATTAAAAAAATATGAAGTAAAGTGTATATTTCTGAAATAATAAAAAAATATATAATTGTATCTAAAACTCAGTAAAATAATTGTAATTATCCCTAACAAAAGAAGAAAGGAGAAAAGCCCTGTCTCTCTTCCTCTGTGTCACCGTTTGCTTGTGAAAATGTGCTTTCCTTCTGTTTTTTCTTAAGCGCAAAGCTATTAGTCTTTTTGGTCTTTAAATAAAAGAAAATGCCTAGCTGTTTAATTACAACGAGTAGGACCAACCATCCAATCATTTGCTGCACACTTTTTCCTTGAGACCAAAATGACCTCTCCATATAATTATCGTTTGAAAGGTCATTATAGTCATTACACAATATATACACTATTACCAGAGTAAGGATAAAAGAAAATTATGCATCTTAATCTACCTACATAATTTTATTTACTTCATCCAATAAATACTTAAAGTGAAAAAAATTCTCAAATATAAGTCAGATTTTTCGAGTCACATGATATAGTGATTTTTATTTCAATGAAGGAACAAAAAGCACATGAATTTTAAAAGCAACGACGAATTTAATGCATATAAATGTCTTTAGGAAGTACAAATATGTATGGGCCAAATCAATTAACATCTTTAGGTAGCAAACAATGGGAAAGTGATATCCGCTGTTTATTGCCAAACAAAACCATGCACCGAACAGATATCAATAATGCTGTGTGCAAATAATTCATCAAAAGTCGACGAATTCTTGCTCGTCTGAATCAGGCTTTCATGAATCCCACCCAGTACGTACCATGTAGTCCTAAACTAAGACCAAAAGATCTTGTTCTATTTTTGTTGGGGGTTGTGATTGATGTTATTTTTATTTTTTTTTTTCTGGAGGAGCATTGATAGATTTTTGACAGGTGACAGCCACACAAATCTGTCTGGAAAACAAAAAACAAAAAATATTAAACGCTTAAACGCAACACACAAAATTATTATTATCAAATAAAAAAACACAAAATATTTTTCTGCTGCTAGAATATATAAAATGAGCAATAAGAAACCAGGGGCATATATGGAATCGCAAGCACCAGCTGGGCCTCTGTCGCGTACAGCAGTGCTTCCCACGAGCTTCCACCGCCCAAGTTTGCTCTGTGCTGTCGTTGTTGCAGCCTTTTCTCACCAAATCACTCCCTTAAAAGAAATTGTAAATTTACAAAAATGAAAACCGAAACTTCTTACGCTCCGCGTAGCAAATCAATTTCAAGAACACGACGGCCAAACAGCCAGAAACAGTGCCTATAAATATACTCGCTCTCACCAATCACCTCCACAATATTCATCAAAACATCCTTTATTTACAGCAAAGCAACGCAACGCATCGAAAATCACCACTCCTAATCTTTCAAAAAGAATTCCCAGCATCATCAGAATATCTAAATGGCAAAGAAGAAAAGCGACGTCCGACGTCGTGCGTGGAACATCCTGCGGCTGGCCCTTTTGTGGGCAAGAAAAGGCTGCGTGTTCCGCCGGCGCATGATGATGGACCTTCGCCTGGTGACCAAGTACCTGAAGAGCCTCGGCCAACACGACACCCCCGACCGCCTCCACTACGGCGAACGCCAGCTCTCCTTTGACGACACTCCCATCATCCACGTCAAGATGCACCGCCCCGCCTCCATGCGCTTCCTCCTACCCTGCATTGGCCCCCAGGAGGTGGACTTCGATTGCGATGACGATGATCAGTTCGAGGGCAGCCGCCAGATCAGTTTCTTGAAGGGTTCCGATGATTGTGATGGAGACGAAAGAGAGTGTGTGTGGGGGGGACTAGTCATGGACGATGAGTCTCAAGACGTTGAAGAAGGAATTGACACAAAGGCGGAGAGGTTTATTACAAACTTCTACCGGCAGATGAAGTTGCAAAGACAGATTTCTTATTTGGAGTACAACGAGATGTTGAACAGAGGCGCCTATTGATTTCCCCCCCGTTCCATTGGTCTGTTTTGTTCCCTTCAAAGTATACTACTAGTACTATTATTTTTTGTAATTAGAGATCTAGCCTATATACCGCGGATTTGTTGTGAAGAGAAGAGGCTTGAATTCAGCTGTGTTTGCAGTTACATAAATAAGTAGTACATGATCAATTTTATATACATACGAGGATCTACTTCGTCTCTTGTCAAATGATTGTTTCATCGGCCACACGCCAGAGATTTGAGGAATAAGAGAAACGCCATCTTCGGGAGCACAAAACAGTAGCAGGAGCACTAGCATAGGGACAGCATTGATATGATCCAACTGAAATGAATGGTCAGTAGGACCCAGCAATGCCTCAGTTCTGCCTTTCATATCGATTGCCGGAAAATAACAGAAAATTACTAGTAAAACAAATTTAACATGAACTCAATCTAGGGGCACTGCAGAAATATAAGCACAAAACCCAATTCCTAGAATCCGAATGCTCAGCAAAACACAAGCATA
Source organism: Aquilaria sinensis (assembly GCA_005392925.1). Classification (NCBI taxonomy): domain Eukaryota; kingdom Viridiplantae; phylum Streptophyta; class Magnoliopsida; order Malvales; family Thymelaeaceae; genus Aquilaria; species Aquilaria sinensis. The sequence goes on from SMDT01000426.1 coordinate 243,071, forward strand.
TCATGTGTCCTATAATAACTACACAACATCAATCTTAGTAAGGTGAGAAACTGAAAACCTAGAGGGTCTTGCTCTTGCATCCTTTTTCTCGCCTAATCATGTATTGTATGGCCACTTCAAACCCAAAGAACTCTGCTATGACATAAATCTATTTATCTTTTCCTCCCGTACTGAAGGCTAGGTACAAGACTCAGCCGATCAGATCCATGCTTTTTACAGTTGCTCCTCATACAAGGATCAGGAGAAAATTGATGAACTACCATTACTTCAACTGTCAGCAGAAACAAGTCGTTAGAAAGACACCTATGCAGGGAACTGCATAATTACTTGGAGTAAATCATAACCCATTTTGTTGCATGGTAAGATATGCTTCCAACTGTCCCCTTGCTGCCAATATTAAGCCTACATTTGAAAGGGCAAAAGTATCATCACTGGTGTTGAGGGTAGAGGACAAATTTCTTTTAACAATCTATAGCAACGATTTCTTGGGTGCATATAACAGACATCCATTTCCAAGCTAAGGGAATTATTGCCAAAACAAACCAAAGAAAATTGCACATGTGAGAATAGTTTTTACTTCTGATGCAATAAAAAAAGATATCACTCTGGAGAAGCCATATACTTTCAGCAAACAATATGAGGCCTTGTTTTGAGTAATGCTACTGCACTTTGTTTGAACAACAACAATAACAACAATTCCCTTTAAAAGAGCCGAGGACATTCACCATCACTCCTAAAATGGAGCTGAGACATTCAAACTAAAAAGTAATTACCCAAAAATAGAGCTGAGGGTCTTCCTGGGCGTGATTTAAATTCTGGATGAAACTGCACTCCTACATAGAAAGGATGGCCAGGAAGCTCCAGAACCTGGTAAAGAAGAAGAAGAAGAAAATTCGATTTAACTTCTCAAGGTACAATCAATTTGTTACAACGGGCTGGCAGCCATGAAAGACTCATGCCCCGTTGGATATTACTGATCACCTCCATTCGTCTTCCAGTTTCATCCTTCCCCACAAATTTCAGGCCAGCTGCTTCCAGGACTTCAATAAAATCTGGGTTTACCTGTAATCCATCACATGCAAGTTGTATCATATAATAAGATACCCTAACCACCATAAGTTACTGGCCATCATAGATCAGCTTGACAGACTTACCTCATACCTATGCCGATGCCTCTCCTCCAGATACTCAGGATTACAGTACCTAAAAAAGTATCACCACATAGATGTGAAAACACATGCTGGAATACATACAGCATAGAACGATATGCCATTTTAAGATTCTAATTCATATAATATAAATAAAATTGTTCCTAATCAGAGATTTCATAATACATACGAGCAGAGCAAAGAAACATTTATAGGAAAATAAGAAGAAAAATTGGTGGCTGGGTGCCAGACACCAGCAACAAATTCTCAAGGAACAAGTTGCACATGCTAGGCACAAAAGTTTGGCCTTAAAATATTTTCCTAATTGGAGCATATCTCACTCCACTACAATGGAAGCAGCCCATTTCCACGAAAACATGGTAGCTGTGATGACCACTATCCCACCGTATACCATAAGCCACAAGGACCAATAGAATGCATTACAAGAAAATGGAGCATCAACATCTGCCACTAAACAGAGATTTTCAAATCTATAGCATTTTCTCTTGAACTGGACTATTAGTATTGAAGAGACAGATAAATAAGTTACAGTTTAGATGTAACGCAATCTGGAGTCTGAAATATCGTTCTTCGAGATCCGAGTCTCATTGTGCTGCCCATATGTGTTCGTGAACCCTAGCATGTCAAACAAGATATTATGAATGGTCCACCACAAAAGCGAAGAAATAAACGTGAAAAATGAGCCAAATCATACTTCAGGCATAAAAATGACAAAATTATCAGGTGTCTGTTCATCAAACTCATTGCTGTTTGCCTTTTCCCTTCCCAGGACCTGGAGTAAGTAATTGTATGAGTCTCAAAGTGGGGATCAGAAAAGCAAATTTACTACCTGATTACAAGTAACATACAGATCTAGCAAACTCAATAACAGAGATTTGCATGCCCAGGCAAATCCCTAGGTATGGAACATTATGCTCTCTAGCATACTTTGCTGCCAAAATCATTCCTCCAACTCCACGATCACCAAATCCACCAGGAATTATTACACATTCTGCATTCTGTTAACCCAAAAAAGATAAGAGAATTATGTGGTTAGATGATTAAGAGAAACTTAATGCGAAGGGATATATAAGAGAGAGAGAGAGAGAGAGAGAGAGAGATCGGTTCATCTTTTCGTTATCTGATTATTTTCAGAAAACCAATATTAGCTATAAGTGAACAGGGCAACATGATGAGGAACCAAAATCATAAAAGACCGCAAGAAACAGCTTAAAACTCACCTTTAAAGTCTTCCATGCAGTTACATGAGCTTCTGGTGTCTGTTAAAGAGGCAATAATTTATGAACAGTAACAAGAATAATTTCCGCATAAATAAGGAAGATCTTTTGATATGCACACACGTGCTAAATGTCACCATAGGGGACTTGCTGCAACTGCATAATCTTAATTATCTATGGCTATCTATTTGCAAAGCACAGTCAGAAGTATCAATGCTTTTATTTTTTTATTCTTTTGCCAGATATAACTATCAATATTAGAATACCAGTTTTGCACTATCATCTTCAAGATCAGAAGCTGCAATCCAGCCAATTGAAGGCTTCAAGGAGCAGGCAATGCAAGCATGCAAAAGGGCCTGAACAAGAATGATATTAGTACCTTTGAAACTTAAAAAATCAATCCACAACAGTCAAACATGACACTAAACCAATAGAAGACAGCAAAAGCAAGAGCCAGAGAGTTTAAAGGTAATTCTCTTGCATCGGGCAACAAGTTTTAAATGCTAAATGAACACTTGACATAGTGTAAATGATACTCCCAGCAGTTCCATGAAGACTGTTAGATAACTACATGCCAGATAAAGAACAACAGAAACCAGTAACCAGCACAAAGAGAATGTAAAAGCAAAAACATATGTTTTACGTCTTATTGTAAAGGAAGTAACACTACCAAACCAATGACCGTACCAACATAAACCCCTTTTTCTGAGCAAATTTTTGCATCCTTATTGGATATGAATGGAAAAAGGTAGTAATAGATAAGCTAAAGCCATTTCTTTTGGGGTGAAATTAAAAGCTTTTCTCTTGCAAATTTATTTACATAAGCTACAAATGAAGAGTGTTGCACCTAAGCATAAGATCTACACAAAGTTGCAAGAGGAGGAGGCTCAGAAAGAACCACACCTTCACAACAGACAAATAAGAGTCATTCAGGCCAACATACTTCCCAACTAGAGCAATTCTAACCTGTATAAAACAATAAATCCTTGTCTCAGCTATGAAAAAAGGGCTATTTAATAAACCATAATAAGTAAAACAGGAAAATGGTAAAGGTGTTTGAAGAAAGGTAGACATGCAGTTAGTTTGATATAACTAACAGAATCAGTTAGATTATCAAAAGTCTCTGCCATCCTGGTCCAAGCTTCTAGATCTGGGGTTGCAGCTACTCTGAGACAAAACCATAAAATCAATTTAGTAGCTATCTAAAGGTACAATTCACTTTACCTGTCAGCAGATGAATTGTAACAACTGACAGAGATGAGATGTTCAAAAATAGCAGATATATCATGTCGCACACTAGGGAAAAGAAAGAAATTTCAAAACATCAGCCCACTCCAAAATACAGCTTACCAAGGTCTCATGAAACATGAAAGCATTAATCCAGATCCAGTAGTTGGCATTAAAAGAGAGAGAGAGAGCACGTAATAATGATTTTATCTCTGGAATAAAAAGGAAATAGAGTGGTATTTCTTAAATAGGAAACATGACAAAAAGACTAACCCCAGCAAGTTTAGCTGTTTCAGAATTGAAAGATGTGCATTTTGGTTCTGAGACAAGAGTAGACAGGAAACTAGTGTTAACAATAATGAGGAGGAAAGAATCATTATTTTAATCTGTAATAAGACAAGAGGCCAAGTTGAACCCACTCTAAGCAAGAGAGGAACATGCCAAATATTTGGGACATCATGAATATTTAGAATGTTGGCGACCTGCAAGATATGAATATGATAAAGAGAGAATTAAGAAAATTGGACATTTCTAAAAGCACAGAAGTTCAGAACATACAAGCTAGAACCACAAAGCATATCCTGCAGCAGACTTACAGGAACATGGCAAAACTGACAAAGTTTATCCTTTGTACTCTGAAGTAATGGCTGCATACATCAGCACCAAATTTATTAACTCATTTCAGGGGAAGAAGTAGGTCAAGTAAACAAAGCACAAAGGGGAAAAGAGTAGATGGTATCCAAAAAGGCAGCAAGATACTCTGCAATGCAATATGAACCCACTTCCTTAGATAATATCAGATCCACAATCATTTCCAAGCTCAAAATCTGGTTGAAAGGACTAGAACCAACACCTAACTTTCAAAAAAAAACATCAGAACAGCTTTCACTAACCATGACATAAAATTGAGGACCGCATGTTGAAGTGATGACTATACTTGGCAGTTGGCAAATGCAAATGAACATATAAACAGAAATTGCACAATGAGGCAGACCAAAGAAAGGAACTAATCAAAATTGACAAGAAGCCCTCTGTATAAGGAAGCAGTTGAAACAAGGAAATCATCAATTTTTCAAATGCAAAAATTCAGTTGGTGTCAGGAAGCAAGTTCTTGATGCTATCCCTGTATGGCAAAATATGCAAGCTTCACCATGGTGCTATGTGTTAGATTAGTCCTGCATCAATACTAAGGGGAAAGGGGGTAAGAGCCTTTGAGGAGCTAATCTTGGCATCTGCTGATTACCATGTACCGAAAGAGAGAGGCTCAATGGTATATGGGACATCTCCTGCATAACATGCCTCAAGAACCAGTGTTCAGTTCTCCTAAGCGTCTATTACAAGAACACAGGCCCACCTTTACAGACTAATTAAACTTCTACTTATTTTCTTTACAAATAATTGTTTGCATCTGCTTTAGTACAGTTTTTGTTTGTAGGCCAAAGAGCCTTTACCTTATTAAGCCCTGAGTATGAAATTATTATTCTTTTTAAAGAGACGGTAATTTCAAGAGGGATGCAACTTGGTATTAAGTACTAGCTGAAAGAAGTTGGAGTACATTGTTTAAAACCAACAAACAGTTTAAGTTACATGGCACCTGGAAGCATTACCTCTGCAGAGCGACAAGCCAAGAGATGTGGAGTCAAACCTAAAGCCCTCAGGTCCTTGACACTATGTTGTGTAGGCTTAGTTTTCTGTGCACACGGACAAAAACAAAACAAAATTAACAAAGAGCTACACGGGAGGGAAATATTATCGCCACTTTACTAAACTGATCTACCAATAGATCTGAACAATGATTAGAAGGGACATTAAGATTCTTGTACAGTTGGAAAAGTAAGCATTACTTGTTCTCCGACAACCCCCAGCACAGGTATCAGGCTCACATGAATAATACAAAAATTATCTTGCCCTGAAAGAACAGTGAAAATTCAAGTAAGCAGAATTGGATGCAAAGTCAATTTTCTAGGAGCCAATTCCTAGTTTGTTTCAGTTATATAGACACAGTAGTGAAGAAGACGTAAGAAACTGCAAAACCATGACTAACCTAAGTGAAAGTACAGAGAACAAGTATTTACTGAAGGAAAAGGTAGTTCAAAGTTACCAACAGTAAAAGACAGCTGTCTCAACGCCTCAATGAATGGCATGGACTCTATGTCACCTGCATAAAACAGACAAGAACAGAAAGAAAAAAAAAAGGAGTAATTATCTCAATAATGCAAAGACAAACTAAGAGAATTGGCATCATATTCTCGTTTGCAAATTTGATTCTAACCAACAGTCCCTCCTAACTCTATCACACAAACATCTGGTGGTCCCTGCCTTCCATCCACTGGAAGTAGAGCAACCCTCTGTATCCAATCCTTTATAGCATCTGTTACATGTGGAACAACCTGAAGTGCAGTAAAAGATGACAGAATCAACCTCCCATACAATCTTAACAAGAACAAATGCATGTTGCACCATATAGTGCTATGTGAAGAATCACCTGCACAGTTTTTCCAAGATAATCTCCCCTTCTTTCCTTGTCAAGGACAGACTATAGAAAGGACAACAAAAAATATCGACTTTGAGAAATTCATGACAAGTTCATAGATGCCATCTAAATTTAAGTAAAGCAGGTACCTGATATATCTTTCCATTGGTGATGTTATTATCTTTTGTAAGCGTGACATCAAGAAACCGCTCATAGTTTCCCAAGTCTAAATCAACCTTCAATAAGATGGGGAAAAGGCATAGAGAAGTCAAGACGGTGCTCCATGATGTATCTAGACTACCTGAAATATAGTAATATGTCTATGAGCAGAACACACAAAGTACCTCACCACCATCGTCAAGAACAAAAACCTCTCCATGCTCAAAAGGAGACATGGTGCCAGCATCAGTGTTGAGGTAAGGATCTGAAAATGGAATTTCGAAAAATTCAATGAAATTCCAGATAAAAGAAAAAGAGATTGTATAATATTTTATTGAAATAGATTTAAACTAAAAGGACACAACACTTAACCAAACACATCAGTTATAGAAAATAAAACCATCCAAACGATCATACTGAGCGTCCCACAAATTTGAAAAGAAGTCCAATACACATCAATCAAATAACGGCCACCAAAGCCAAGATGAAAGCAATAATTCTATAATCAGAAACAGTCACTATTGTGAACAAGAAAGCCTAAAAACTAAAAGAGACCCATAGAGAATATGGAGGAACTGCCAAAGAATCAATTAAAAACTGAAAATAAAAGGGCAACTAACCAATTTTGATGGAAGTGACACGAAGGCCACAGGATTTGAGGACCACGCCAACGCTGCTGGCGGTAACCCCCTTTCCCAGCCCGCTAACGACGCCGCCGGTGACCAGTACGTACTTCATTTCTGTTGTTCCAATAATGAACAGGTTTGCGGTTAAAGTGTTCGAGGCAATGTCTGAGCGGGAAAGGTACAAGAGACAACTTTTCGCTCCTCTACTAAGACACCTTTCACGTTTATGCCCCCGTTTATGACCTAAGTAGCAAGATACTAGGCGTGAAAGAGAGAAGTCTGTAAACTACACTTACCTCCCCTAGTTTCGATAGATATCTCGTTTGCTCCTTTGGGATTTCAAGTATAATCAAGAGACAGGTTGGGAGTTCGATTGAGTAGAAAAACAGTAAATTGTTGAAGAGTAGCTATCTAGTGCACTAACATATACTTGACTCTTGTATTTTATGAAACAACACATTTGTATGAAAAAACAATATATGTGTATAAATTGAACAAAATATCTTACAAGATGAACATTATTGTTCAGAACAGCATATTTGTGTTAAAGAAACAACATTTTCTATTAAAAAGAATAACAAAATTTATAAACAGTATATTACAAAACAACATATTATTTACTCTCTTCGTCCCATATTCTTTGCACCATTCACTTTTCAGCAATTAATTTATGATTTTTTATTTTCAACATTTTAGCATATAAGTGAAGAACTTTTATATAAAAATGATAAATTGAGACATATAGTTTCTAAATATATTTTTTAAAAAAATTTTCTAGCAAATACTAATATGAATAAATTCAAGTCAAACTATGGTGCATAGAATATAGGACGAATGGAGTATAAAAATGTGACCATGCTTGAATAGCGCATTATACAAAATGAATAACACTTCCTATAAAACTTCTTATTGAATGGAACAACATACTATGGGCATATAATAAAACAGCACAATTGTATAAATGGAACATGACTTCTTATTGAACGAAATAACATTATTTGCGAACTGCACAACTTATCAAATGAATAACACAATTGTATAAATGGAGCAATACTTTCACCGAACGAAATAACATGATTTATTAATAGCACATCTTATAAAATGAACAACATGATACTGAACAACACATTTATATAAATGTAATAACACTTATTATTGAATGGACCAACATTATTTATGAATAACATATCTTATAAAGTGAATAACAGATTATAGAACAACACAATTGTATAAAATGAAACATCATGTACTGCTAAATAAAATAATAGTATTTTTAACAGCATATCTTATGAAATAAACAGTGTATCACAGAACAACACATTTGTATGAATAAAACAATATTTTTTTACTAAACGGAACAATACAGACACTGTCAAAGGCAGGATCACCAGTTCTTCTGCCAATGGGCATAAATGCCACCGGAGGCAAGGAAGAACAACGGAACAACATATTTCCTTATTTATAATAGATGTAGCACAACAATAGAGATTCTCAATGAATATTCGGGGTTAGATTTTAGAGTACTCAAGTCAGACTTATCTTAGGTGAACCATGAAGAGCCACTTCATCCTTTAATGATGTCAACAAAAGGCCATGTGCCTTGCATTCATCATTTGTTACATGAATCATCCTACCAAATAGGGAGTCATGTTGTATATCTAAATGAAATAATAGAAATGAAATATTTTACCCAGACAAGAAAGTGTCGAAGTTAACAATGTTCGATTTCTAATGATGACCACAGAAAATTTAGATACCCCTCCTCCTTCCTCTAGAGTGACATCGTCACTATCACAATAGCAAAAAATAGCTCTCCGTGGCAATTTTGAGAGGCAGCGGCAACAATGTTATGTTTCTGAGTGAGATTGAGATCAGGATCTAAAATTTTTTAGGATCAGAGTTGGACTTGGAGGATGAGGAGCTTGGTAGAGGAGTAGAAGGCTAGTGAAAGGTGAAGCCAATAGGAGCACCAACTGAAAATGAGGGGTGAGGTGAGAATAATAGAGAGAGTGGCATACTGGTAAACAAATGCAAAATGTGGGTGCTCTGTTTGTGCAGGGTGCATTTTAGCCTCAACCATAGGTGAAATGTATATGAGTACAAGTTGCATTAAGTGTATCTTATTCTCAGTCTTGATTCTATATTATCTCTTTGTGAATTCTCATATTTGGGGATCCTTTTTATTCGTATGTGGTTTTCAATTTTTTTTTTCAATTAAGGCATTCAATATGCACATTTACAAAAAGTCAATGACATGATTGGCATTAAAAAAAGTTTGATTTGCTAATAGACATATTTATAAGAGTTCAGTACTTTCCATGTAGAATCAAGAAATAAAAACAGAGTTGGCAACTTGGCGGAATATTAAGATTTGTCAAGATTTACATGAGCCCAGCTAATGTGTGGCCCCGGCAAAGTAACACCTGAAACTATCTTAAGTAAAATGACTGTTAATTTTTTTTAAAAAATTTTAATAATAATCATAAAAATTGTTTAGAACCTCAAGTCTTCAGCAACTTTGACACCTTGCCGGAGGCCCAGAGTGGATATAACGCGTGGGGAATCTAGCTGGTGTGGGTTCTAGTCAACAAACTGGTGAAGTTTTCAGTTTTGACCTTTTTATTTTTCGCGTACATCCTTTTTCTAGTGTGGCCCAACAACTTTTTTTGTAACTCGCTAAGCCCAATTGACCTATTTCTTTTGCGTTTCTCGCAGCCCAGCTTGACTACAATTTCTTCCCGACATTCTATCCTTCTTTTCTCTATTTTTTTCCCCTTTGATTGCCGTGTAAATGAACATGCTCTTTTTCATCCCTAAACACACACACACACACATATATTCCAAACTCCTGCGGATCTAAAGGAATATGTCTTTGTCAAACAAATTCCAAGGAACATTAAAAATAGATATTCTTTTCCCAGTTTATTCCTTTCTTCTATTTTCCCTCTTTTTCTTATATTATTCTCATTTCTTCCTTTTCCCCTCTCAACTCTTTTCACCCTTTGTTTCACATTCTTCTCGCCTCGTTCGTTTACCCCCAAAAAAATGTGAATGTTTATTGCTTCCCATTCTTCTTTTTTCTTTCCCCCACTTTGTTTCCCATTCTCTAATTTTTATTAAAAACAACTACTACAAAAGAGAAAAACTAGTTTCTCAGAAAGAATAGGTAGAAAATCATAAAAAGAACAAACACTGACTGATGAACAAACATATATTAATAAAAGAATAAGTAATATGTTGAGCCAAAATAACAAATAGTTACTTGTAAAAGAACATATGGTTCATAAAAAAAATAATTAACTTCTCTAAAAAACTAGAATACTCACAAAAGTACAACTAATTTCCATAAAAGAACATGCAGAACCAGATGAAAGAAACAAAAAGTTGAGCAAAAAAATAATTAATAATTAAAGAACATCTAGTTTCTCTAAAAGAACAAGTAGAAATTGATTAAAAAACAAGGAATTTCGCTAAAAGAACAAAAAGTTATGAATAAAAGATCATCTAATTTCTCTAAGAGAATAAATAAGACTAATAAAAGAACATGAAGTTTAGCTAAAAGAACAAACAATAATTAACAAAAGAGTAACTAGTTTATCTAAAAAAAATTAGGAATTGATAAAAGAAAAGGAAGTTTGGTCAAAAGTACAAACAATTCCTCATAAAAGAATAATAAACTTATATAAAAAAGTAAGAAGGAACTAGTAAAAGAAAAGAAAGTTGAACCATAGGAACAAATAACTACTAATAAAAGTGTTAAAGATGCTGCCATATTGCCCAAGTGTCAGCCGTATTCTATCTAGCACGTGAAGTAGTGTTTTGATTAGTTCTACCACCTTTGATTATTTCTTGTAATTATCAAGTATATCTCTTGTAACCTAAGATAAGTATGACTCCATCTATAAATCTACCACATTATGTATTATAAATACAGCAACCTTCATGGGAGGTTTGTGCGGCCAAAACATCTTTCCACTTTTCTTATTTTTACAAAAAAGAACAAGTGATTTATTTAAAAGAACAAACAGATATAAATAAAACAACATGAACTTGATATAAAAGAACAAACAACAACCAATAAAATAATAACTATTTTATGTAAAAGAACAAGCAGAGATTGATAAAAAAAAAGTAGGAACTGATAAGAAATAAGTTGAGCCAAAAGAACGAATAACTACTAATTAAAGAATAACTACTTTATCTAAAAAGCTAAATAAAAATTGATAAATAAATAGAAAGTCAATCCAAAAGAACAAACATTTACTGAATAAAAAATTAGTTTATCTAAAAGAATAAGCTGAAATAGGGATGTCAATAAATATTTGCTCTAGCAAGTATTTTTTTTTTTTTTTACAATTAGATGGATGTTGATTTCTTTTTCATATCCACTGGATATGGATAGAATATGAGTTTAGGCCTATCTGCCTTATATTCTACTAAATGATCTATTGTTTCATAATGAGCTTTGTATAATCAAACATGTCTTCTAAAAATCATCAAACAGTATATTTGTTGTTCATCCCTTTTTACTATTAAAAAAAGGCTATCTAATACAGGATTGAAGTAGTGTTGTTTTGATAGATATAGCTTACTTTTACTAGATTTAGATTTTGTTTTCTATTTGAAGTGATATACCCAACCTAAGTACCAACATCCACATAAAGGTGATGGACATGAGTTTGGCTTGGTCACTTAAAGTCGTATTTTTTACATATATTATATTTTCCTATGAGGCCTCACATATGAAATTTTTTTGTTTAGGTATATGTATCATGGTTGCATTGTATGTATCTTTTATTATTGATATCATTTTTTCCAAGATCATTTTAATGTTTTTTATTATGGAACTTTATTGTAAAATTACTATTTTCTATTATGATAGTATGTAGCGAGTTAGTAGGCTTTACCCTATTCTACCCACCTTAAAATAGATAGGATATAAATATTAAAATTATAAATTTGATGGATGATGGATAAGATATATATTTGGTCTCTAACATGATGGATGAGATGCAAGTTTAATATTATCCTACCCACATTCTATCCATTATCATCCCTAAGCTCAAACTAATAAAAAAGCATGAAGTTGAGTAAAAAAATATAAATGGCTACTGATAAAAAAACATATAGTTTATCTAAAAGGTCAAATAGAAATTGATAAATGAACATTAGATAAGAATAAAATAACATGATTTTTATTTAGTTATTTTACATATAAGCACTTGTACATGAGGAAAAATGATTCATGTCAAAACACAAGAAATAGAGAAAAAGTGGTTGACAATAACAAAAAACTTGGAAAAGCTTATACAAATAAAAAAAGTTAATGAAAAAGTATAATAAAAAATAAAAAATCATATGACAAAAAATGTTTCAGGGAAGAGGCAAATATCAGAAAAATTGGAACAAAAAAAAAAACAAATCAAAGCAAGCGAAATAACAGTGTGTTAGTGTTGTGCCCAAAAGCCAATCATGAGATGATTGTATTTTTGTACATTGAGTTATGATATTTTATTAAGGCATTAATCCAGCAATTATGTTTGTTATTTTGTTTCTGCGTAACTTAACAAATATAATTGTAACCCTAGAATAATGATATTCTTAAAAGTCTCTGGTCTAGTATTATTGTAGAGCGGGTTGCAATAATACATAACGACTAGCATATATGGAGACTAATATAAGATATGTAGTCTACATATGAGTACAAGTTGGAGAACGTGTGTACTGGACCGACCCACCATGAGAACATTTCATGGATCGTTATATGAGTGTCATAAGTGATTTTCATAGTGATCATGGTATATGTAGTCCTTCGACCTAAGATCATCAAGGTTCTCTACATATGAGTCACATACTTTGATACTTTCCTTTTTTGCTCGTAACTGAGTGAACTTGAAGGAGGTCATTGGGTATGTCACATATGATGCGGAGGGATTTGTATGATCAAGATGGGATTTGTCCCTCCTATGTAACGGGAGCGATATCTTCGGGCCCCTTGATAGAGTGAGACTTAGAAAATGCATGGCCATGCTCGGATGAGTTGATATACGATATCAATGTCATCAGTTTAAGTTAGTCTACTCGGTAATCAAGAAACCAAAGATTGGGCTATACGAGAGTGACACATTCCATGTCTCGTGCTTAGTCTTGATATCTTGGACAAAGGGACAATGGCATATATCGGTGATGATCATAAAGGTTTAGTCGAATCATCGACAATCTTGTCACTTGGGTAGCAATGATGTGTTGCTAGACACCGCTCATTGCTTATGATCATAAATGTGATTTATGATCATTGCCAACGTGATAAGAGCCTATTGGGTCGCACACATAGAGCTATTTGGATCATTAGAGTGCATGGGCTAATTATTTGGGTTATGGTTTCACTTTAATTTCATATTAATAATGGGCCCAAGAGTTGAGCCATTATTAAGCCCGAAATTAAATCCTAATTGGATTAGGGCTTTGAAACCCATTAGGCCTGGAAGTTGAGTCTCACTATAAATACAACTTCTAGTGAGAAATTCACAGGTCTCCTTGCCCTAGCCTACCAAAAGGACAGCCGCATTCTTCTCTTGCAATTCCTTGGAGGACGCAAGCTAGCACTGCGAGCGCAAGAAAAATGCATCTGCCAGGACGTGGTGGAAGCGTGGTGATCCCAAGAGGCTCGTGTGGATACCATAGAGAGCTTGAACACGTCAACTGTTCAGGTTTTGTGATTCGACTCTATAGTTGAGTAAGAGATCTCAACCAAAAATTAGGTATGAAAATTTTCGAACACCCTGTTTATCCCGTTTCACTTGGATGCTGGAGGGTTTCAGTTAAATTTCGCTGCACTATTTGGCTCCCGAAACCCAACATAGTGCATGGTTGTGATGGCTGGATCCATATAATTCACATCCGAATCTGACCCAAGCACACACTATATGCCGGGTTTAGGCGAAACAAACTCATTAAAATCACAGTAACATTTAATGTCTTTCTAGAAGGGAAACAAGTTATAGCGGCCGGTTATTCGGTATTCAAATAGCGGCTAAATTACTTTTGAGTGACTAAAAAACATGGTGACCAAATAGTGGCTAAAAGCCTAGTGCCAAGTCTAGTGATAGTTTATTTTGGTTGCTCCTAATGACTATTATTTATTTTGGTCGTTCCACCATTTTATTCATAAAATAATTTGTTTTCATTCTTTTGAAAGTTTTAAATTTTATTTTTGTTATTCTAGAATTTTAATTTTTATTTCATTTCAAATATGCATCTTCCTCGTTCTCTCTCCTCATAACTGCAAGTTTTTTCCATTGCATCTACTACTGTTAATATATTCCTTGATCAGTTGTTAAGTGCATGACATGTCTATCATTTAACCCTTATTTGTGTACTTCATAGCAATGATTGTTAGAATTTAGTGTCATTCTAGTGTTATTCTTATACTTTTGTAGGTAAAGGTGATTAGAGCAAGAAAGGAGTAACTTGCAAGCAATTTTGGGCCTTTTGTTGGTAGATTCATACTTGGGTGAAAGCATAAAAATTGTAGCACTTCTTCTTAGCTTCGAGTGGGCTATTGAATTACCTCAATCAAACACCTGTGTGCAAAGTTATGGTTAAAATATTGAAAATTATCCATACTGTCGAGTCTTAATAACGCGTCGCCGAGACCTACTCTGTTTATAAAAATCCTTGAGAAAAAGTTGAGATGGAGGTTCCCCTTTATCCCCAAACCTTCCAAACACATTTTTAGGCTAGTTTTCTTAGGATTTTCATGGATTAGAAAGTTAGGAGGCTGATTTGATGGAGATTCTTACTTAGATTGGAGAATGAACTATTTTACAACAAGAATTTCTACTTAGATTTTGTTCTTCTAACCCTAACTTTTCTTTTTCTTTAATTTGAGATTCTTGTAATTATGTGTAGATTTGTTGTTTCTATGAATGTTGAAAACCATTTAGGATGATTTGATACTTGTAAATACATGACCCATTGATTATTTTCATGATTTGTTTGCTCTTTTAGCTTATGCTTGAATGTGTTCTTCATTTGTTGGCCACCTCTGTTGAACAATTTTCTAGACTTAAGAAAGGCTCGAGAGAGATTTTCAAGGTTGGAAAAAAGCTAATAGAGCATGGGTAATATGTAGATTCAAGATAACTATTGTTCTTACAATGCCTTAAAGGAGAACTTGAGCTTAATGGTTTCTAGGACAACTGATTAGTATGAGAATGTTTATTGGTGTTCTAAGGAACTAATTAGCCATGCCTTGAGAGATAAAGGTTGATATTGTAAAGTTTTTTTGCCTGCAACTTTCAAGAATCATGATTTGGGTTAGATAAATACTCGTGTCAAAGCTATGTTTATGTAGCAGCCCATTTGGTTTGAATTCCTTAAAAACTTTATAAATATGTGTTTAGGATAGTTGTTATGTCTGTTTGGTTTAGTGGTTGGGTGATCTACCATTTTAGTACTTTAGTTTCTTATTCCTTGTTGTCCATGGTTTGTTTGCTCTGGCTAAAATGAGATTATCGTATTTAGTATTTGATAGAATTTTTTGCCATACAATTCTGTGTAGGATCAACACTTAACTCACCGCTACTACAATTAACACCATATACTTGTGGGTAAGATTAGAGTTAAGATTGAGAATGTTTTTTTTTTATAAACTTATGTCTCACAACATTAATGCAATCAGATTTGAAGGTTTTGAGAAGAGGCTTAAAATACCACTATCCCCCATGTCAACCCTGCTTCTCCAATGTCCTTTACCAGCAAAACCACCACTAACCCCATGTCAACATTTTCACTCTATTGCCAAACCTCACTGGGCATTGTTTGGTTTCAATTAAATTAAAGACCCTAATGTCCATTTGTATAATACTTTCATAAGAGTGCACATCCAAAACTCGTAGCTGGCTCATGCCTTTGTTGTTTTATTTCTAGAAATAAAACATCAAAGACCTAAATAGGAGAATTTGTCAGTAAAAAAAGAGAAGGGGATAGTAACTGAGGTAGCAAGAAATTAAGCACACATGAAATGGTGAAAGAACATAAAGAAAATCTTGGGAAGGTGTTTGAGATTCTAATTTTTGAACTGAGATTGAAAGATTAATAAATGAGAATATTTTATGAGCTTTAAATGACCGCCTAAAAATTCAGTTGAAATTTAAAAAGGCCGCCAGTAAGGCGACCGTTTGACCACTGATATTTTGGTCGCAAATTTAAATTTTTGCTTTTTCTTGCCACCAAAATATGGGGTTCGGAAAATGGTGACTAGGACAGTCATTAGGGCAACAATTTTGGCCACAATTTCTAGTTATTGAATTTAAATGATGGCCAAATGGTTGCCCATCATGTTGCTAATTTTAAGGGATTTTTTTTGTGATTGTTTTAGCCACAATTCATGTCGCGACCAAAAAAATAGTCGCCCCAAATATATTCTCAACCATAAGTAAAAAATATATATATTCTCAATGATGATAAAATTTATTATTAGTTTTTCTTTGTTACAATAAAGGATTAATTCATTTAAGAATATACATGTCCCTAGCCAAAGTAGTTAGATAGACATGACAAAAGTTCGGAGTTTTATTTCAATAATGTCACTAATACTAGTTCAAATATTTTTTAGATATGAAAAAACAGACATTCCACTTCTTTTTATAGTAGAAGTACCTTCTTACACTGTAAACTTGTAAAGATATTTTTATGTACTAAAAAAATATACCTAAAATCATTACATGACCAATAGAGAACGAGCCGTTGCCCCGTATATGAACCGGGCTAGCCAACGGCTAGGTTTTATTGATTTTAATAGTACCATATGCAGCGACTCTTGGGTACACTGGGACGGAAGGGTAGGGACCAGTCACACTCCTGCTCGAGACAAAATCCCATAGCACAGCAAGACAAAAGTTTCCCGATCGAGAAGGTTCCGAGCTTTTTACATACCATCCAAAGACAACAACATTTTTCTGTTATCTACTCCTAAGCAGAATAAATCAAGCAAGCATCAGGACAAAATTAAAGCCAAGCAACCATGTCGTCTTGCTTGTCGATGACCGTACCATCCGTTATACGAGTTTCTTCTTCACCACCATCTTCCCACAACCAAGAATACATCTTCTCTACCTCAATATCGTCCCAGAAATATCCGTCCCCCTGCATAAATTGCTCCAAATCCAAATCCAGCAAATCTATTTTCCCGTCATCCAAACAGGACTCAATGGAAGAATTAGATGTGCAAAAGTCGCCACCTTCAATCATAGCGTTCGGCTCTACCAGATCGCCGTCCTTTGAAATGTTGTTGGAACAGAACATTGCTCCACCAAACGGTCCTCCTCTGTCGGCCGCTTTCTCAGTCTCGACACTTGGGCACAGCATTGAACTCTCCGTGGTCCCCTCTCCTATGGAACCACATCCTTCTCTAGTCCCGATCTCAAAGTAGTTCGACCCATACGCGTTAAGAACTCCTTCGTCGTCCTGAAAGAGACAGGCCAGCAATTGATTCGTACATCTGTCGACCTCCTCACATGGCACTAAACAAGACGACAAACCAGGCTCTTTATCCGGGATTGGTGTAGCAGGCAAAGGGACATTAATTTCTTCGGCAAGCACGTTTGTATTTGGTTCCTTCGTCTGCTCGCTCTGGGTTTTTGATCTGGTTTTCTTCGGCTTTCTGCCGCCTTGCCGCCTGGAAACGGCGGCCGACCTGATGATGTCTGTCAACGCCGGCAAGTTCGTGGAGGAGGGGCGGCGGAAGTTGTGGATTTTCCGGCTGAGGTGGGAGTTCCAGTAGTTCTTGATCTCATTGTCCGTTCTACCGGGCAAATGAGTCGCGATTAGGGACCACCTGAAATAACAAAAAGGCCCAAATCATTAACCATATACTGTGAGAGATCTTTTTCAGATTTTATGAGCCCCACTAAAAATAATTGATGGACTAATCAACCGTGAATATCATTTATATTTGGTTATGAATCACTTGTCGTAAAATAGACATGATTATGTTTGTTACCCTGAAACTTTATTCCACTACAGTAGAACTTAAAAATTATTGTCACAGAAATTCACAATCGGAACCATAATCATGACCAATGAAACAATATAATCGTGATTTAAGGGTGAGGGTAGATCCAGTATTGTAACAACCTAGCCGCGAGGGATCAAATTGGAGACCTCACTATTCTTGAAAATAATCTGATAGCTGCTCACGTATTTACTTATAAAAAAGTTTTTAACTGTGCCTTCCAAAAATCCTTTCCTTTTACTAATTTTTTATTCCCACTTAAAAGAAAATTTTCTCTATAAAAATGAAAATAAAGATCAAAAAATAAAAATATCAAGCTTTTTAGAAACTAAACTAATAAGAACCAATTCATTTTAACTTAAGTTAACTTAATCTAAAATGCTTTATTTTTATATTTTTATCTTTTTTACCTAAAACCAATTTCATTTGAAAGTCAATATTATTTAGGTGTAATAATCCATTGATTATAAAATTTTATGATATTATTAATTTTTTATGAATTCCTTTAGGTTTTAGAAAAAAAATCATAGAAATTTAATAACATTATAAAAATTTTATTTCAAGTGAATTATTATATCTATATAATACTCCCTCCGTCCCATATTCTTTGAAACACTCACTTTTTACCAATTAATCTATGATTTTTTATTTTTAGTTTTTAGTATATAAATAAAAAATAATTTCTATATAAATGATAAATAAAGACCTCTAGTTTCTAAATATTTTTTTTTAATTTTTTTCTAACAACCAATAATATAAATAAATTCAAGTTAAACTATGGCCAAAAGTCAACTATTTCAAAGAATGTGGGACGGAGGAAGTATTAGTTATCAAATAAAATAGGTTTTTGACAAAAAAAAATATAAAATAAGAATAGATAATTTTAAATTAAGTTAACTTAAAATTTAACTTAAATTAAAATAAATTTAAATGTAGCTGTAATTTCTTTGGTAGAAGATAGAATTAAAATCAAACTTCAAACTTTGTATTTTGTAGGCTTATTTGCGCATCTAGGAGACAAAATATTATGTTGGTCATGTCTTTTCGTGACTATAATTGTACGTGTTGTTTGTCTCCTTGTGAATGACATACGGACCGAGGAGAAAATAGAAACGTGGCGACAGCAAGGGTTTAATGGGAGCTGAAAAGTTGGCAATTATCGACGTTTCATATCTGACATTATCAACTCTCAAATTTCAACTTTCAGCACTGTTGGTGCTTTCAAGCAGCAAAAATATGGAGGAAAACTAAATATACTTCTCAAAACAAAAATGAAAAATATTAGTATCATTATGTGTACGGGTACAAATTATATGCATCCCCATCAATCGTTTATTCTAAAATAACAATAATTCCATCATTTATTTAATAATAACATATTTTTCACAAAAAAATTGATCAGTAACAGCTGACTTCAAGAAGATACCCACTACAGCAGAATGGAAAAAGTTTAGAAAGTCCTCTGACAAATATCACTTTGTTGTTTGATGGCCTAAAGGCACATTTAGTCCATTAACTTTACCAACTCAAATGAGTTAGTCTCTTAACTTTGACTCAACACACTTTAGTCCCTCAACTGAACAAAATATGACGAGTTAGTCCATAGTAGTATGGAATAGATGCGGTGTTAGTTTTATCTTTTGTTAACACTTGAACATTCAATTCCTCTCCGCCATCCTCGTCCCTATCCCCAACTCGGCTAGAATAGTTGGCTTCCTCTTCTTAATTCATCGTACTAGCACAACAACCAAGGAGATTCGCTCGAGAGTCGCCGAAAGGGGTCCTAAATGTGGCAATGAAACCATCAAGATCTTTTCCCCCAGCTTCGCCGTGTCACCCTCCTTTATGGCGCTACACCGATGCATCTTCCTCTCTTATCCCAAGTATCGCCGCTTGTCTTCTCTTCTCTCAAGCATTGCTGCATATCCCTCTTTTCTCCCAAGCACGGCCTTGTCATCCTCATCTCTCCCCAACACCACTGCATCACCCTCCTGTTCGATGCTGCACCCTCACGTCACCCTCTCTTCTCTCCAACACTTCTGCGTCATCCTCATCTCTCCCTAGCACCATTGCGCCAGCCTTTAATTTCAGACGCCACGAGCATGCTGAGGAATCAATCATGGAGGATTTCTCAATAGGTTCATGTTAATCGATCTCCAATGTTAGATAATTTTCGCTTGAGCCTCCAATTTCTTTCCCTAAATCCATCATGAGCTCCCCCGACGAACCATATTTAAAGGAAAATCCATATCACCGATGGCATCAAAGTCACGTGACTGTTTCGTGCACGCTTTCCATGGACTAAGTTGCTTAATTTAGTAAAGTTTGCAGGCTAAGTTGTTATTAGTATCAAAGTTTGAGGACTAATTGATAATGAGTCAAAGTTAAACAACTAACTCGTATGAGTTTACAAAGTTAAGGGACTAATAGTTTATTTAGGCCTTTTTTATCCTAAACTTCTCTTTTTAACAATTAATCCCCAAAAGTGCAAGGTTTGAGCAGCTAAAATATTATTTTTCTCCCTATTGGCCCCAGATGTACTTTATTATTTTGCTTATATCTTTTAAGATAATTTTTTTCTCAGCATGAAGTATTAGAATATGAGTTGATAAAACATGAATTATTTTTGTGATTATTTTTTGTGACAAAAAAATGACATGCATGTAGATATGTGTATTTTGGTCATGTTTTTCTTTTAATTGATTATTTTAAGTTTTATAAATATGTCATAGAGTCGAACCCAAAACAGAACTAAAGAAAATTTTTAATGAAATACCATACATTTAAGTTAGAGTATCTTTATACTTTTCATTGCTAAATTTTATTTTATATCAAAGCTATTGACAAATACTTGCAGCGAAAACGGGAAACAGTACATCATTGCTCATCACAACCCTGTAATTTACCACCGCAAATCGGCTATTGTCATATATTTTGTTGTATATTAGTCTCAAATCTTTATAACACATTAGGTATTATTGGTCCCTAGTTTAATGATAAGACTTGGTTAGCACAAAGGCTTGAAGTACAAAGAAGTAAAACTAGTACATTAAATGGTATGTTAATAATAAAAATATTATGATGCAATTTAAATTTACTAAAAATTAGTTACCAAACAATTTAAATTAAAATTTAAAAATTTGATATTTTACAAAGTCAATGACTTTTGTACGAGTAGAGACCAATTAATATGCAATAGATTTTAAAGGTATGGGATTAAATATGCAACAAAAAAGGAGGTTGTTGGCCTGTTTATAGCAATAATTAAAGGTTTGGGACAAACAACGCAGTTACCCTAAAAAGAAAAAAGAATTCTTTCCACTGAAAATGTAGAAAAGCACAACAAACATGCTACGCTATGAAGAAAAGTAGACGAAGCTCTCACATTACGAAGCACATACCCAATCATAGGCGAGGAAATTAAGCTTACATAAAGGATACTACAAAAACATATTCAACAAAATCAAATGTCAAATGGTTAATAGTCCATTTAAAATTCAGCCTGTTTTATACGTACGTACTTTTTATTTCAATCATAATATATCACATCTTTTTTTAATGGAATATTTTTTCAGAGTCCCCTGCCCATCCTTTGAGACTGCTGTATAATAATAATAATAATTATTATTATTATTATTATTATTATTGTTGTTGTTGTAGTAGTAGCGGTGGTGGTAGCACAAAAAAAACTTTAGGCGAGGGGAGAAAAGAATAAGTATGTTGAAGTAAAAGAGCGAGGGAAGAGGGATGCACGGACCGATTCCCGAGAGAGGCTTGTAAGCTAACGATGATTTCCTCTTCTTGGGCAGAAATGTTGCCTCTCTTCAAGTCGGCTCTCAAGTAATTAATCCACCTCAGTCTGCAGCTCTTCCCACACCTCAGCAGCCCTGCAGCAGCACCAACACACCGGCCCACAATTAATTAACATATGAATTACTTCTAAGTAAAAGCAATTAATTAAGCAACATTTCTAGGCTCTAACTAGCCAAAGTCTCCAACAGACAAATGAGATAATTACCAGCATTCTTGGGCAATGATCTCCAGGAGCCTTCGCCATGTTCCTGAATGTACTTGCTCAGTTTCTCGTCTTCCTCCGCTGTCCACCTCCCCTTCTTCAGCCCCACCTTCTCACAGCACGGTGCCCTCCCCATTTCCCGCTGACCGAAATGTTACCAGTTGATGTTTGGCCCCTCGACTGAGACTGGAAACCGAGTGAGCTAGAGCTACGTCTGTGCGCGTGACCATGTACGTAAAGAACAAACAAAACCCGCTTCCTCTGACTGATCTGTCTGGAGTAGGCGAGTGACAAAATAATGTGGCACTAAATACTGCTAATATATAATTGTTAAATTTGTGTAATTAATAAAATAAACTAAAATAAGAGTGGAAAGAGTGCGTAGCCAATGAGGCTGTGGCATGGATGGTGCCACGTAGGGCCTGAAATAGCAGAGTGGGCGTGGCTTCTCTACCGTCGAGTGCCTCCTCACGGGGCACGCATCTCCCACGTTGATCAGCTGCTTCTCCCAACATCACCCTCCTCTCCCCCTTCCAACATTAATTTGCTAGGATCTCCATTAAATGCTTGCCCTTTGAAAACAAATTTCAGGAATGGTAAGGATGGTGCTTGAAGTTGGACTTGGGCAATCCGTTCCTACCTGCCAGTGCCAGGGTATGGGGCTACCTCGAACCCGCCGGTGGAACTCAATGGGCTTTAAAGGTCCTCTAACATTATGGGCCTCGAGGTGGATAAACGTGTATGGGCCCTTGGGAGATAGTCGCTCTTATTTGTTTCAGAGTTTGTTAATTGAGACCTCCCAACTTGTAGTAGATGGGCCAAACAAACCCAAACAGCTTACGGACCGAAAACCCCAAAACCCAATTAACCACCTGCAGGACTGGCGGACGAATCGATGACTAGGATTCGAGGACAGATTTTCGAGCCGCCGAGGCTGACAACGTTGCAAATTTGGGATTATGGGTGAGCATGGGTCGAGTTGGTTCGGTTTTATGGTGGAACCGAACCAACCCAAAATGGCCTTGGTTCCAACATTTTTCTACCCAACCCAAATCCAGAACCATGGTTTTGGGTTTCTCGATTCTGGTTCTCGGGTTTTTCGGTTTATAACATATACCTATAACAACACCAAAATTCAATAAATCTACATCCATAATTAGTTTTATGACATATTCAACATAATATATAATTAAATTAATATTTAAATATAAGTACTTAGGTACATTCAAAAAATTTTAAAATGTTGTTTTTACAAAATTGGTTCAAAAGAGTTGCTTGTGGAGTATCTTTTATTTTAACTAGTTTACTTCATTCTAGTAATTCCAATATTGATATGACATTCAATATAGAAAACTAAGTCTTTAAGACCACCGTCTTCAGTATCAAAACCTAAAATATGTTGATATCATAAATTTTTAAGTTTGCATAACTCAAATGAAAAAAATATCATAATTGTGTCGTAAAGAGTAGTTTGGAATAAAAGATCGAAAGCAAAATGACTTAGGAATGGTGGGTCTATGAAGCAAAGTGATTTAAGTGAATATGAAAAAATTTCGTAAATGATCCCACAACTTCTATACTGTTTCAATTTAGAACATCAGTTTAAGAGTTTAATATAAAAACACAAAATAACAATCATAATACTTCAAATAAATATGTGTGTGTGTGTGTGTGTGTGTGTAGATATATTAGTAATACTATAATTTTTATTATATATATATATATATCTCGGGTTCGGTTCCACCTCGGGTTAGTTTCATATGGAACCAGAACCAACCCAAGAACCGTCGATTCTCCTATATGTGGAACCAACCCGAAAACCATAATCAATTTTTACCCAACCCAACCCAATGGGAGTAGTTCGGTTTCGATTTCGGGTTTACCCAACCCATAATCACCCCTATTTGGGATGATCTCATGTGAGCCTTGTTTATGCCAAAGTAATCCTTCTATAATATAAAATTTGATAATTTCATCTAGATTTTTATAAGCTAATCAATTACATCACTAGTTCATATAAATCTAACAAGTTTTCTTCTTCTTCTTCTTCTTTAGCTTCTGCCTCTTTACCTTTTTTTTTCTTTCTTTCTCTTGTTCTATTTTTCGTCAATAAGCAACCCCATGGGGACTTTTTTATTGCTCTTTTTTCAACTTCTTTCTTATTGGAACAAAAAAATCTATTTCTTTTTCTTACACTATTTTTTTTTTCTATTGGTTACATTTAATTATACATTCTCTTGTTTCATTAGTTTGCTTTGATTTTAGTTATTTACTTTGATTTCAATTTTGCTCTGATTTCTGTTATTTGTTTTGATTTAGATTTTTTTTTATAATTTCATTGTTTGCTTTGATTTAGATTTTTTTTGATTTTGTTATTTACTCTAGTTTGTTCTTTCCTCCAATATATCCCGAAAGGAAATATGAAATTTAACACAGGAAAGTCTAAAAATGAAGAAATCAAGTAGTTAATACTAAAAAATTGAGATCTTATTCATTTTTTATTAGTAACTGGTTATTCTTTATCTATAATTACTTATTCTTTTATTAAATTTTTTTTGTTCTTTTATAAATTCCTGCTTATTATTTATACAAACTAGTTGTATATTTGTTTATTAGTAGTTATTTATTTATTTATTAGTAGTTCTTTTATCAATTTCTGCTTGTTTTTTAAGTAGTTGTTTGTTCATTTATTAGCAGTTGTTTTTTCTTTTACTAGCTGTTAACTGTTCTTTTAACAATTTTTGTTTGTTCTTTAGATACTATCTGTTCTTTTATGAGTAGTTATTTGTTTTTAACCAGTAGTTGTTTACTTTTTTATCAATTTATGTTTGTTCTTTAGATAAATTAGTTATCTATTCTTTTATCAATAGTTATTTATTTTTTTACTAGCAACTGTTTGCTTTTTTTAATTAATTTTTACTTATTCTTTAGATAAACTAGTTATTTGTTCTTTTATTAGTAATCATTTGTTCTTTTGTTAATAGTTGTTTGTTCTTTTATGAATTTATAATTGTTTTTTAGATAAATTGGTTGTTAATTTTCTTATTAGTGATTTTTTTATTTTTTATCAGTAGTTTTTTATTCTTTTATTAGTAACTGTTTATTTTTTTATCAATTTCTACTTGTTCTTAAAATAAATTAGCTATCTGTTCTTTTATTAGTAGTTATTTGTTCTTTTTATGTAACTGTTTGTTATTTTATTAATTCCTACCCATTATTTAGATAAATTAGTTGTCTATTCCTTTATTAGTATTTATTTGTTCCTCTATAAGTCATTGTTTGTTATTTTATTAGTAATTATTTGGTTTTTTTTATGTAACTTCTTGTTCTTTTATCAGTTTCTCTTTATTTTTTTTATTACTAGTTGTTTCTTTTTTACTCAACTTATCATTCAACACATTGATCTATCATAATTCGATACAAACCAATTTTACGACAACAAGTTCTGCAACACAAGATGAAGCAATGTATTGCCAGCAATCCAACTCAGAAAAGTTTTGTTGTTGATAGTAGCTTTGAACGCTTTTTCCATCGTGCGCTAATCTCTGTTTGGAAAGAATTGTTTATCAGTTACTATTTTCTTTTATTCATTACCATTTAGCAAAAAAAGAAATGGAAAAGGACGATTTAAAAAAAAAAAAGAAACGGAAAAGGACAATTTGGTGGGAAAAAAAAAAAAGAAACAAAAAAGATTAAAGAAATAAATGGAAGCGGAAGATTTAGACAATAAAAAAAATGAGACGACAAAAAGAAAAAAAAAGAAATGAAATAAATGGAAAAGGAGTTTCTGGGGAAAAAAAGAAACGACGGCGGGAGAAAAAAAGAAGAAATCAGAAGGACGGAGGTGGAGAATACGTGGGAACCAAGACTCGAACATGCAACAGTTAAGATTATTTCTCCATGTCCTTGCCACGGTACCAAGTATAAAAGCTTGGCCGATTCTCACACAAAGTATGTAAGTTATTAGCTTTAGCCGGGCGCATATATATAAGAGTTACGATAAGCGTAAACTGACGTCTTAACTATAATACATGCAAATTTCAGGGTCGGAAACGTAAAAGCAAAAAAACTTATGGCTTTTTTTTTCATTTGTTGGGACGGAGTGGTAGAAACGTTTTTTTTAATGTTTGAGGACCAAAAGTTATGATCATTCTAAAATAGATGATCGATTTAGTAATTTACCCAGTTTTTGTTTCGGTCATCCCTGTGACGGAAGTGCAAAGCGGCTAAAATAAAATTATGTAGGTGTAAAAATTCATTTAAAATAAAATTTTTCTAATTTTATTAAATTTTTGTAATTTTTTTATGCCTAAAAAATAAAAATTCATAAAAATTTAATAACATCATAAAAGCTTACTTTCAAAAAAATTATTACATTTATATAATATTAGCTTTCAAATGAAATTAGTTGTAAGTAAAAATAAAACTATAAAAATAAAAATAGTTTATTTTAGATTAAGTTGACTTTAAGTTAAAATGAATTAACTTTATCTTTATGTTTGTAATGCCATATCAAAACCTTATGGCTTTAGTAGTTATATAATTGATGACTTTTGCTAATTGGGTAGTAACCCAATTGGCACGCAAATTACCGTTTCACATGATTAATTAGGATAGGTAGGGCAAAGGTAGATTAATTTGTAACATTTTGTTAGTACCAAAACAAAAAAAATAATAATTGATGGTTTTGTATTTTTTTTATTTTTAAATAGAAAAAGGTCAAATGCATTACATTACTAAAATTTAAGTGGGAGTACATAATTAAAATTTAATGCGGAAAAATTAATTTGACTCACTTTTTTTTAATCATTCAAATCATATAACTTTGTGGAGCTTTTGTATTAATTTTTTAAGACGTTTAGCATTGATTTGTCATAATCAAATTTATATGTGCATATATCTCATACAATATATCTATCTATCTATCTATATATTTCATTATTTATAATATGTATGTAATATTATGCACACTTTATACATCGTGCTCTCATACAATATATCTCCTACGTACACATTATCCTTGCTATCTCTATGGCTCTGTGTGATTTAAAGCTAATTTATTTGAATTTAAGTCTAAAATAGTTTATTTTTATTTTTATATTATTTTTACTTGGAATCAAATTCATTTAAAAGCCATATGCAGATGTAATATCCATTTGCAAGTAGATTTTCATTATGGTAATAAATTTTTATGAATTTTTATAATTTTAGGAATTAAAAAAAATTTATGAAAATGTGATAAGATTTTAAAATTATATTTTCAATATATTATTATACCTATATAGCATTAAAATTAAAATTTAAATAGAATTATTTTCAAATAAAAAGTATAAAAATAAAAATAAGTCATTTTAATATTAATAATATAAACTAATCATGCAATATTTCATAGACCGGGGATTAAAGTGCAACACTTGACATAGTTTGAGACTTTTTTATGTCCTTTACCGTGACGTAAGCTTCAACATTCTCGTAGCTAGTCCTCCACGTGGCCACAAACTATTGGACAAAGCAACAACAAGCTCACCCTGATTGGCCATTTCGAACGAGAACACGTTGCCAAAGCAAGTCCGGTCGACTGTCGTCAAGTCGTTAATTTCGTGTTCCATGCTCCCAGCAAGATCGAGAGCAGAAACCGTAGCGCATCGGATTTCCGAAGAGCTCCAAGTTGTCTCCTGATCCACCATGGCGGATCGAAGACCGAAGCCATTACTTCTAAGTCTACTCTGCGCTTTGCTATTCACGCTCACCGCCATTGCAGGGTAAGCAGAAGCTCGCTCTTCTTCTTTCTCCAACCGTCCCCAGTTCCTCTTCTTTCGATTTGATATTTCATTTTGGGTTTTCCAGGAAGAGCTATTACGAAATTCTGCAAGTGCCGAACGGAGCCTCAGACGAGCAGATCAAAAGAGCGTACCGGAAGCTGGCATTGAAGTATCATCCCGACAAGAACCCAGGCAATGAAGAGGCCAACAAGCGTTTTGCGGAGATCAATAATGGTAAATGCTTTAAGGTTATGTCCGTTTAGCTTCTTACTGTTTGATTTACAGATGATTGATTTTGGTGATCCCATTTCGAGGAATGGTCAGCTTACGAGGTCTTGTCGGATAGCGAGAAGAGGGGTATATACGATAGGTACGGAGAAGATGGTCTGAAGCAGCACGCTGCTAGTGGTGGTGGGGGAATGGGAATGAACGTCCAGGACATCTTTGCTCAGTAAGATATTCTGTTTTCTTCGTCCATATTGGATCATGTTATGTTGATCAAGGTGAATTGAATGAGATGTTAAATCGAGCAATGTTGTAAGAATGATGGCGTTTTATGTGAATGAGCGAATTTACGATGCGTTTCGCGTTTTTTGCGTGTTTGGAGTTATCAGCTGTAGAAATGGAACATGAAATATTTTCTTAGAATAACTGTCCGACTTATGTAACTTTCCCTTTTCTCATAAGCTGAGGTCTGAGTTCATAGATGTTGTAAAAGAAGTATAACTTGTTGATGTTAAATTAACTTCTGTGATCCTTAGCTTCATCGGGGGGGATTGGGTGCATGGTTGGAATAGTAATTTTAGGCCGTCTGCTATATTAGTTTCTAGTTTAGACATATGGGAACTTTTACCCCCACCCTACATACATAATTGCAGTTGAAGGTGCATGACCACTGCAAACGTGTTTGGCAGAAATGTTCTGCCATTTAAGTAGGTGTTACTTTTGGGTTGTTACATGGGCATTTCTTCACTTAAAAAAGAAAGGAAAAAGAAAAAGAAAAACTGCAGTATATTGCTTAAGTCATAACATTTGAGTTTTTCTGCCTTTTCAGTGCCTTCTTAGTCTTATATGGTATTATTATTATTTTCCTCTTTTCCACCTTTCTTAGATTTTTTGGTGGAGGCACAACAGAAGAGGAAGACAAAGTTGTGAAGGGGGATGATGTGATTGTTGAATTGGATGCAACTCTGGAAGATTTGTACATGGGAGGATCCTTGAAGGTAATAATTGATGAGTGATCTATTTGTGGAGTTTGTTATGTATGATTGGTTAGAGGGGAAAAGCTTTTCCCTCATGTTTCTACCTAATTGGATAATGATAGGGACTTTGCAGATATGAACATTCATCAAATCTAAATTACTAGGAAGCAGGTTTGCAGCCAATGTCAGTATGTTAGAAAACTATACCTGGGCAGTTCTTTGGGATTATTAGTGATGGATTAAAGGTGCTCATTTCAATATGACAATATATAGCAATTATTTGCCCAAATCGTGTACGTATTGAAACATTACACTTCAAGAAGCCCAAAAGGTGCCTTAAAATACATTTTGTAAAAATTAATTTTTAAATTTTTTTTCTCGTTTTAGCTTGAGTAAGGAAAAAATTCAAACAGAATTAGGTACTTTATGGAATGATATTATTCAAGTAGTTATTAGGTAGATAAAGTCTTAGCTTCCAAATGGCTTTTGTTGTAGATAAATGAGAAGCAAAATTAAATACAAGTGGTTTTATGAGTCATTAATTTAGTTTAAATGCATAATACATTGGCCATTTTTCTGATGAAAAGGGCAAAATACAATATATGGTATGCAACATCATTGGCAGCTTATTATTTGCAAATAGCAGATGAATGTTATCTTCTTTCCTCTAATAATGCATTGGCCGTTGTTCAGACTTGTTATCTGGACACCTGCAGTTTCTAAGTCTTGTCATCCTTTGATCTGCTGTATATAGTAGATTGAAAGTCCCTATCTCTGAGCAGTTCTTGGAAATGAATACCCAACTGTTGTACTGTTTTTAAGTGTTTGCAGGCAGTTGCAAAGTTCCTTTATTTTTTCAATTATGATTGCAACAGCTAACTTGTTTTCTTTTTTGGTTGAATTATTTCATTTGGGAATTTCAGGTTTGGAGGGAGAAGAACATTATAAAACCTGCCCCTGGTAAAAGACGTTGTAACTGTAGAAATGAAGTCTATCACCGGCAAATAGGTCCGGGCATGTTCCAACAGATGACCGAACAGGTATTATACTTTCTTTATATCTCCTTTTCTTTCTCATCTTTTATATCACCATATACATGTACATTTTTACTCTTTGATTCTTTTGATTGTTTGGCCTGTGAACTGGTTTGATTTATTTTCACCTAACTTGTGTGCATGTTTCCTGAAGGTTTGTGACCAGTGCCAAAATGTCAAATATGAGAGGGAGGGATATGAAATTACTGTAGATATCGAAAAGGGAATGCAGGATGGACAAGTAAGTTTTATACTTCTTTCCAAACATCCGGTATTATTTTCTTTGCATGCCCTGAAATTCATTCTCCCTATCCATTTGTGCGAGTTTTGTGCTGAGAATGAGGAAAAGTTAGGCCTCTGTTTCTATTATTACTCATATTATATACAAGTTTTCCTCTTGAGATACAGTCTACAAAGATTAGATGGTGGATGTATTTCATATTCTCTGCTCTGTTCTAGACAGAAGAAGTGTTTATCTTCTACACTGCTGTGCATTTTCACTAACTGCAAGTTGCTATTTGGTTATCTAAATGAATATTTTTTACACTGCTGTGAAGTTCTTATATAAAAATTTATGCAATCAAGGTGAGGAGCCTAGGAAATCCCAAAATTCCGAATTTGCTCATTTGCTGTCAAGAACCAGTTATTTGAGATGGTCTTTGAAGTAATAGTTGCACAGTTCTAAATGATCTATTGACCTTATTTAGCATATCTTACCTATGATTCATATTCCTTCTGTATTTTTTTTAATCTATGGATGCCTAACATTCCTCTAACTGCAAGTTTATTGTTTGCTGTGAAGTAATGAGCAACATATAGATGTGTTGACAGTTTTGCATGAGCAGAAGTTCATCAGTGATTACTTTGTTGTGCTTGTTACAGAAACATCATGTTTATTTTGTTCTTGCAGGAGGTTGTGTTTTATGATGATGGGGAGCCTATTATAGATGGAGAACCTGGGGACTTGAAGGTTAGCATTAAAAACTGCCTTTAATGTTTGTGCTGTTTTTTTCATGTATATGAATCCTTCAAATGTAGTGCACCTTCTTCTTGAGGAAACACTATCGTACAGTATCTTCTAATGGTCTTGATAGGCAGTTGTTCTCTTCTCAATCCTGATAGCCCTCGCCCTTTTTAGTCTGAGAAATTGACCCTTGCATGTTTTACAGTTTCGCATCCGCACAGCTCCTCATGATCACTTCAAGAGGGAAGGCAATGACTTGCATACTACTGTCACCATAACACTGGTAAGTCTAAAAGGAATTGTTTTCTGCAACAATTTTTGACCACTTCACTTTCTTTTCATTGAAAGTTATGATCCCAGCGATTTTTTTCTCCAGGTACAAGCTCTTGTTGGTTTTGAGAAGACTATCAAACACCTCGATGACCATTTAGTGGACATCAGCTCCAAGGCAAGCAACTATCACCATATCTTTCTTCGCTAATGCAGATCATGTAGAATGAAAATACTGCCTGCAATTAAAGCAGACCTATATGTGAAGTAATTTTATCATATGTGCAGGGTATAATGAAACCCAAAGAAGTTAGAAAGTTCAAAGGTGAAGGAATGCCTGTTCACTTCAGCAACAAGAAAGGGGATCTTTATGTCACCTTTGAAGTACTATTCCCAGCTTCTCTGACAGAGGATCAGAAGTCGAAAATCAAAGCAATTCTTGGCTAGGACATGGAAGAGGTATAATCTGGCTTTTTGGCTTGGGCACTAATTTGTTCCCACTGTAACGTGAGGAGGATATAGGAACTAGCAAATGTTGAGATATCTACGATCTCCCTTCTCCTTAACAGGCAGTACGTCATCTGGATAGTCTTTTGGCTGTAATATCTCCAAAATTCCTGCATTTTTTAGGGCCAATTCTCTCACACAAGTGCAAGATACTTAACATATAACATCTGTTTCTGTTTCTAGCTGTTGTTCGGAAAAAAGAAAAGAAGTAGAGAATATTTACCGTAAACTGTTCATATCTCTCTCATTGTTTTATCATCTGTTGATTTGTCATCCCTTACCAGAGGCCCAAATGTCTAGTGGAAAAACCAGCACCAGGTTACCGTTTGTGAAACAATATCAGAGAAAGAAACAGAGGGCTTGATACATACAAGACCCTCACACAACCTTTATATAATAGATGAGAGGAGAATACAAGGAAAGGAAATCTCTAAGAATAAAGAATATAAATCCCTAGAAATAAAGAGAGATTATTATGTTTCCTAAACTATACATAATATTCCATAACACTCCCCCTCAAGTTGGAGCATATATATCATAAGCTCCAAGCTTGTCACATATAGACTTTAATTTAGACCCTCATAAAGCTTTAGTGAATAAGTCACCAAGTTGATCTTCTGATTTGACATACGGGGTCTTGATCAAGTCTTCTTGAAGCTTCTCACGAACAAAATGGCAATTTGATGCAATATGGATGGCTGTTTGATTATCACACATTAATTCAATAGGAGGTGAATGTGTGAAACCAAGCTCCATGAGAAGATGCCTTAACTAAACTAGTTCACATGTAGTATACGTCATTGCCCTATACTCAGATTCAGCACTTGACCTTGCAACAATACTTTGTTTCTTGCTTTTCCATGACACCAAGTTTCCTCCCATAAATACACAGTAACCTGAAGTAGACTGTCAATCATAGGAGCTTGCCCAATCAGCATTTGTGTATCCTTGAATCTGAGTATGACCTCGATTTTGGTAAAAGAGACCTCATCTTGGTGCTCTTTTGAGGTATCTCAAAATTCTAACTACTGCATCCTAATGGCTAGTTCGAGGAGGGTCCATGAACTGACTTACTGCACTCACAGCAAATGAAATATCTGGACGAGTAACAGTTAGATAATTTAATTTGCCAACAAGTCTTCGATACCTGGTAGGTTCTTCCAAGTATTCTCCTTTATCTACATCAAGCTTGACATTTGGCTTCATAGGGCTATCAACTGACT
This sequence comes from Aquilaria sinensis, assembly GCA_005392925.1. Classification (NCBI taxonomy): domain Eukaryota; kingdom Viridiplantae; phylum Streptophyta; class Magnoliopsida; order Malvales; family Thymelaeaceae; genus Aquilaria; species Aquilaria sinensis. The sequence continues at coordinate 275,936 of SMDT01000426.1, forward strand.
TGGCTCCCAATAAACCAGTTTCTTTTAAAAGATCAAGGACATATTTCCTTTGGGACAAGCAAATCCCCATTTTGGACCTTGCTACTTCAATACCTAAGAAGCATCTAAACGAACCAAGATCCTTTGTCTGGAATTTCGTTTGCAGGAAGGATTTCAAGGACTGGATACCAACATTATCATCACCAGTGATAACAATATCATTAACATAGACAATCAAAATAATTTTATCAGCTCTGGAGTATCAATAAAAGACAGAGTGATCCACGCTACATTGCTGCAAACCAAACTCCATAACAATTGCACTGAAGCGACCAAACTATGCTCGTGGTGACTGTTTCAAACTATACAAAGACTTGTTTAAGCGACACACAAGATTAGTCTCCCCCTGAGCAACAAACCCAGGTAGTTGCTCCATGAAAATAGTCTCCTCAAGATCACTATGGAGGAAGGTATTCTTCACATCTAATTGATGTAAAGGCCACTGATTTGTGATTGCCAATGCAATGACAACTCGTACTGAAGTCATTTTGGCTACTGGAGAAAACGTCTCTGAGTAGTCGATGCCGTATACTTGTGTATATCCTTTAGCTACCAGACGAGCTTTCAATCGATCAACTGTACCATCAGGGTGAACTTTAACATTAAACACCCATTGACAACCCACCACTGTCTGATCATGTGGAAGAGGAACTAAATCCCATGTATTATTAACCCGCAAAGCTGACATTTCCTTCTTCATGGCTTGCTTTCATCCAGGGTGAGACAAGGCCTCTGAAACAAACTTAAACAAAGGAATGGAAGACAAGGTAGAGACAAAAGTAGAGTATGATGGTGATAATGTATTATAAGAGATCACATTTAAGATAGGATGAAGTGTACAAGACCTTTTTCCTTTGCGAAGGGCAATTGGAATATCTAAATCATTAGCCGGTGGAGTTGAAGATGAAGGCAGTGGAGACGAGCGTGAATCTTATGGTGGTACCTCTTGACGAGGACGTCGAGTATAGACCTGTAAATCAGGATGAGAAAGACGCTCTAAAGGAGCCAGATTATTGTCATGAATAACCTCTGAAGGAGCAGAAGCAGTTACTGGAACATCAATATTGGTAGGAACCATAGGTACAAAGGGCAAGGGCAAGGGCAGACAATCAGCAGTATCAGAAGACACGAATTGAGTATCAGAAAAATATGGTGTGGTTTAAAAAAATGTAACATCAACAGAAACAAAAAAATGATTTAGGGAAGGACTGAAACACTTGTACTCGTTTTGCAAACGAGAGTATCCAAGGAAAATACATTTTAGAGATTTGGGGTTTAGTTTATCTGTGCCAGGCTGGTTCTGATGAACAAAACAGACACAACCAAATATACAAGGAATAATAGAAAAGGGAGCTTGATAGGGAAAAAGATTAGAAAAAGAAATTTTACCAGCAAGGATAGAAGATGACAAACGATTGATAAGAAAACATACAGTGAGCACAGCATCTCCCCAAAAAATTTTGGGTACATTCATATGAATTAACAGAGTACAAGCTGTTTCAACAATGTGTTGGATTTTTCTCTTCGCTACTCCATTTTGTTGAGATGTGCAAGGGCAGGAGGATTGGTGGAGTATACCCTGTTGCTGCATGTAACTAGAGATTGAGTTAGAGAACTACTCTTTTGCATTATCACTACGAAGAATATTGATTCGGGTGTGAAACTGATTTTGAACTTCAGCACAAAAGGCACAGAAGATAGAAAATAACTCTGAACGATCTTTCATTATATATAACCAGGTCATTCGAGAAAAATCATCAACAAAAATTATGAAATACTGAAATCCCAATTTAGACTTGGTACGGCTAAAAACCTAAATATCTGAATGAATTAGCATAAAAGGCTTATCAATTCGTTTATTGACTCGAGACAAGTAGGGAGCACGATGATGCTTCCCAAGCTGACAAGACTCACATTGCAAAGTAGAGATTGAACTTAAGTTCGAGACTAATTTCCTGAGGTTCTCCAAGGATGGATGACTCAAGCGACTATGAATTAGAAGAGGAGAAGCTGAAACAGGACATGCTATTGATGACTGCAATCTATCAAAATAGTACATTCCATTCGATTCATGTCCTTCTCCAATCGTCTTCTTAGTCTTCAAATCCTGGATAATGACATGATCAGGAAAGAAACTAACAGAATAGTTTAGTTGTTTGGTCAGTTTACTCACAAACATGAGATTAAATGGAAAATTTGGAACATAGAATGTAGAGGGTAAAGTAAGAGAAGGACAAGGTCGAGTAGATCCAACACTTTTAATGGTGGTGGTAGATCCATTAGGAATGGTGAGTTGGTTATGATGTGAAGCTAAAGGAGATATTTGATCAAAATTGGCTATTTTACTTGAAATATGGTCAGTGGCACCAGAGTCTAACACCCAATACTGATTTCTAGAGAGGCTAGACGAATAACAAGCTGTTGGATTACCTTGATGGATGACAAATGCCATGGGAGGAGAGGCGGCTTGCTGTGCAGACTGATATTGCAAGTATTTAGTGTACTCTTCCTAAGATAAAGTAACAGACGGTTGTGAGGCCATAGCTGGTTGGGAATTTTTCTCCTTAGGATTTGACATTTTCCTTGATAAGACGAACAAACAAATCATAGACTTTGTTGATGATGCACAGCAACATACGAGAGACTCATCGAATGGCGTGGAAACTCAAATTCTGGTCATAATTGACATGAATCAAGACCAGAAACTTGTTCAGGACAGAGAGGCAAGCATATCCATCATAACGCCGTCGTTGGAGGTCGCCGGACGGCGGCACGTGACGCCCACGTGTCGACGCGTAGGAGGTTTTCTGGCAACACTGACAGTACTGTTGTGGTTGCCGGCGACTCCTGGGTATGGTTGTGTCCTTGGTTTTTGGTTTGGTTGGGTGGTTGCTGGTTTTCTGAAAAAGACAACAGTTAATGGAAAGTTGCGGAAGGTGATTTGGGTGAAGGAGTGGCTACGAAAGGAGCTGAGATTAGGTTATGACTCTGATACCATGTTAAACAATATCAGAGGAAGAAACAGAGAGCTTGATACATATAAGACCATCACACAACCTTTATATAATAGATGGGAGAAGAATACAAGGAAAGAAAACCTCTAGGAATAAAGAAAGTAAATCCCTAGGAATAAAGAGAGATTATTATGTTTCCTAAACTATAAATAATATTCCATAACACCATTAAGTACAATGTTTATATTCAGAAAGCACTTGATGAAAATGCAGCAGACACCATAATGTTCCCTTGTTGACTTACAGCCAATCGCCTCCGTATGAGAGGATTCATTTAAATATGGCACCACCCCCCCCCCCCCCCCCCCCCCCCCCCAGAGGGACACCAAGCACCAACTATAGAGGCTCATATTTGGTTGATTAAGACAACAAAGGTTATTGACCGAAATTCTTTAGCAAACAGGTGTGCGCTGCCCATAAATTGCTAGCAGCTAGTTTAAGTGTCACGTTGAGCTTTTATTGATCATGTGAGGGACACTTCAATTTTTGTATTCTGTCATTTATATTCGCCTTCGTGAACGCAAAGATTCAGAAAAACCCAATAACAAGAAAAGTGCGAATTGTTATGGCTGTTGGCAGGCAGATTTAAATTGAATAAGGTTGGCGAGCAAGCATGAAGGACCATCTCATCAAATTTTCTCCAACTCTTAACTAATTTCACTAGTTTTGTGGGTCGGGTTTAAATATCTGGAAAGAGACATGAGCGGACATTGAAGAGTGAAGAATCAGATTTAGACTGTAGAGACAAGAATTATACATCAAACAAAAAGGCTTCAATGGACCAATTCTACAAACATTAATAATCATTAAAGCCCTTTACCCCCGGAAAAGAAAAATCATCAGTGCATCTCTTGTTACTCTCAACCAAAAAAATGAATGCCGCTCCCATTTCTTAACCAATTTCCTCCGGTTTTACAAGCTAATACCCCACGTTGGGGCCTGTTTCCAGCTTCCACGACCTTTTTCGCATACGGGGTACCTCCCTCTTTTTTGAGAAAAGCGAAACTTTTGTTTTTCGGTGTGCTTTGAAATTATTGTCATAATTAATATACCTCCATTTGTATGATTTGAAGACATTTACTTATACAACGTCATCGGGGGCTTTCCTACTTGGAGGTTTGCCGTCTGCAAAGCTGGAGTATGAGCATCTAGACCACTTTAGGACATGAACTTATAAACCACTCATAGTTTACGGTGTATAATACTTCATCCGCTCCATAATACATGTTCACTTTTTTGTGCATCAAAATATCCCAATTCATTTTAACTTAAATCAATTTAACCCAAAATAAATTATTTTTATTTTTATATATTTTTATCTGAAACCAATTTTATTTAAAAGCTAATATTATATAAATGTAATAATCCATTTGAAAGTAAATTTTCATGATATTATTTAATTTTTGTGAATTTTTTTAATACCTAAATATATAAAAAATCATAAAAATTAAGTAAGATTATTAAAATTGTATTTTCAATGTATTGTTATACCTACATAATATTAACTTTTTAAATAAAATTAGTTCCAGGTAAAAAAGATATAAAAATAAAAATGAGTCATTTCATATTAAGTTGACTTGAGTTAAAATGAACTAACTCTAGTATTTATTTTGTTTAGCTATACACATTCTTCCAATAGTATCTTTTTTATTATATAAAACTTAAGAATACTTGTTATAATAATTGTATTATTTAGCAATAGATATCATTGAAGAAACATACATAATATGTTTATGTAGTACAGCATCCGTAATTTCTACAAAAAAAAAATAATAAATGCATATTATGGAGGAATGCAGGGATGAATCTAGAATTTTTTTTTTCTATGGAGTTCATATATAGTTAATTTTTTATATGCAACATATTTAAAAAACATAAAATTTTAATTTCATTTCAATGTATTTATGAAAAAAAAAATTAGTTAATTTTTAATTTTATTTTGCTTATTTTCTTAAATTAGGGGAACCATTTAATAAATGTTGTGAGGTCCATATTAAATTTACTTAATATTTTCTAAAGACATAAAAATATTTAGTAGGGTCCATAGACCCTGCAGTGTTGCATATAGATCCATCCATGGAGGAATGAAGTAGTAAAAGGGTGACACTCTTTTGAACAAAGTCCATGAACTATCTGTTTCACAACGCTTTTATGCTAGATAAAAAAAAGAGCATTTATGGTTTGTGATTTAATTTAGAAACTGTATATGTTGGCATAAGTGCAATTAAGAAGAGTTGGAATTGGTCGTTTTAAAATCTTCAGTAAAAATAAATTTTACAACCAAAATTAACTAAACCAAATATGAATCAAGTAAGTAAAATATGAAAGATATAATTAAAAGAGTGAATTAATTGCGATTATAGGGGTTTGCTCCACTAATTGGAGTCTATGTCATCTCCTTGGACTTGCCCACTTGCTAAATTCTCCATTATCCATTAATCAAGAAATTAAAGGTGTTTTCTTTAAGGTTGACACTCAATCATTAATTCCATAATTTTCTTCAATGTTAACTAGAAATTGCTCCTTAATTTTGTTAAAAGATCACTAGATGCCACTTTCTCACACAAGAGATTCTTAAACTTTAGATATTTATAATGTTACAAACTCAAATGATACCATTCTTGCTATAATTACAAATGAAAGCATAAATATTGTTTATTTTCTCGTATTTAATGATTAATTCTTAATTGAATGGCCACTATCTTTAAGAATATGTATATCGATCCATGAATTTGTACTTCTGCTGTTTTTTTGTTTTTAACATTTTAGAGCCATTGAAGAATCATTGAGATAGAGTTTGAAAAATAGAGCCATTATTTTATCTTTGAGTGCGATGTTTCACAATTTTCAACCACTTGGAGATTTTACACTATTGTTTTTTTGTTGGCATCAACAAACTTTTTCTCAGGCACTTTTTTTTTACTCGGCTATTTATTCCAATAGGTTGTTTTTGCTTGTCTAGGAACCAACATACTTCTCAGCTTCCAGGTTTCACTCCATTGTTAATATCAACCCATTATTCTTGCAACTTAACCTCTTGAACTATGGAAAACAACTAATGAAAAGATTCGCTCAAGTGGAATAAACATTTGAAATAACACTTCTTCAAACCTGAAACTATTTAACCAAATACATGGAAAAATACTCTTTCCATCCTAAAATGTTTGGATTGTTTTATTTCGCATGTAAACCAAGAAAAACACAATGTTTTACGTTTCTTTCCAACACTACCCTCTATACTCAATCCCATCCAACACTCCTCCTGCTCCGTCCTTGATCTCATATTACCGCTTCTCCTCATCTGCCATTGATCGCACTATCATCGATCGCGTCCTTGATTGCCTTTGTGCTCAATCTTGTCCCGCCGCTCCTCATCCTCTATCCTCGATTGCCACATCATCAATTGCCTCCGTCCTCAATCTCATCCCACCACTCCTTGTCCTCTATTCTCAATTGCTTCCTTGATTATGTCTGTCCTCGATCACTTCACGTTGCTCCTCATCCTCTGCCCTCGATCTTCCCATCATTGATCTCCTCCTCGATTGCTCCAGTCCTTTATCTCAATCATTAATCTCCATATGGCTTGGCCTCTATCCTAGCCTTTGGCCTCTATATTTGGCTCAGCCTTTACTTTTGCCCTATCTCCGTCGTTGTTCCTATCGCTTGGATGTCTTGACACCCTAACCTCCACACCACATGAAATCTTCTCGCCAGAATCTCATTGAAATTGTCTGAGACTAAGATACAGTAATAGGCTTCTAGTTTCTAAAGGTCAAGGATAATGAAATTAAGGATATAGTAGTTTTAAAAGTGAAAGGTAAGATAAGGGTAGTATGATAAATTTGTTATAAAAAACTTGCTAAAACAAGAAATGGTGTAATAGTTTTGAGATGTCCAAAAAAGAAAAATGGTGCAAAAGTTGTGAGATAAAGGAAGTAAGTTCTTAATTTAAAAAAATCATCCTTCAAACACTTATTCAAACTTGAAATTCCATCATTGAAGAACTTGAATTTACGCTAGAAAATTATCAAACCATCCCTCATTTTCAACAAGATGATAAACCATTTAGAAAAATTAAATCACCATTTAATCAAATTTTCATCAAAATAAAAAGCACTTTGATTGAAAGTTGAAACAAATCCAATACTCTATAATATAAATAAAATTGAAAAAAATATGGCATGAAATTGTCTGCTTATAAATTTATAACAAAACGAAAAGAATAAGTGGAGTTGGTGATCCATTTTTCGTAAATTCTAGTAGAAGGTTTCAAAGGGCCGTAAGAAAAATGGAAACAAGAAGATTTGAGAGGCAAAGGGACAGGTGTCTACGGCGGCAAGCGTCCGAACTCGTAGGAGGCCCGTGAAGGAAAAGGATTGGATCCGTTGAACGAGAAAGAGAAATGCCAGCGAAGCTTTTACGGACACGTCACTCATTCCGTTTTCAGTTGATCTGTATCCCTGACGTGGCAACTGGATATTCATCCCCAGGCTGAATGAAACAGTCCCAGATCGCTAGGGTGGGGCCCGCTTTCAGCTTCCGTACCGTGTTAAACCAACTGCAATATCCTTTTACTTAGGAATGTTATCACGCCGAGCTCGAGCCCACTTGCGTTGTTTTACTTTAAAGGGTTTTTGGACTCAGGCTCGGGCTTGATGAATCCAAAGAAATTATGTTTAAGTTCGGCTTAGGATAATACTCAAGTTCGATTCAAACGTTGGAGAGGTTTAAAAAACTTGTTAAAGAGCATGATGCGTGAGCTCTGTTTGAACTTGATTAAGCACACTCTAACTCGAGCTCGAGAAGTTTGATTTAAAAAATTAATTATATTTAGTATTACTTAATGATATTTAGTGACTCTAATAGATAAATTAAACACATTTATATTAATATTATATAAGGTTCAATAGGCTTAAAAATCTATCAAGTTCAAAGTTCAATAAGCTTGGTTCATTAACAATGAATTCGAGCTCAAGCTTAAGTAGTTTGATAAATGCTCAGTTCGTTATCACCCCTACCCTTACCCATATGCATGCAAATCAACATATACCACTTTTGATTACCCAAAAAAAAAAAACACATATCACTTCCTGCAACAACGTCGTTTCTAGTTCCATTCTAATTATACAGATGAAGTTTATGTATGAATTTTTAAATATACAGACATGGAGTTTATGTAAATTTTGCTTAAAAATTCGTGAGACTACTTCTTTGGTCATCATGTCAATCAAACCTTAGTTTTTTTAAGGCCAAACTATACAATTGGCCTGTGAATTTTCCAGAACTTAGAAAACTTGAGGGAGTTAGTCCAAAACTTAATATTCACTAAATATTGGCTCTTGAACTTTGTAAAAGTTCATGAGTTAATCCATAATATATTGTACACGACTGATGGAGTCAACCCAAAATACATATATAGTCCCTTTACTTTTTTTTTTAACCTAAACACCTACAACTTTTAGATTTATCAAAAACACCATATTCCTCAATCTCTCCTTGGCCTGCCACTTATTTGGCCACTGGCAACCCCTTTCTTAATTTCTATTACCATGTCATCTCATTAATGGTGCTGAAGATGAGGAGGAACTATGAGGTCGAGAAGGAATATCGCTGGCCTGAAGTTGGAGTTGTCTAATTTTGAACGCCTTCGTGCTCCGCCTCTCATCCTATAGCCTGAACTCTCAATCCCATAATCCATTCGTCACTACCCCCAAAGATTGCCCCTCTTTCATAATCCTATTTCGGTGCCTTTTTTATATCCTCTCGATCCAGTCATTGCCCGCCATTCACAATGCCGCTGTAGAGATGAAGAGGTTAGAGCTTGCACCTAGTTCGCCTCCTCCATTGTCTTCTCCGACTATGTATACTCTCGATTTGTCATTTTTCGATTCAATTCGTGACGATCTTATTGCATTAATCGATTCATCAACGCGAGAACAAGATCATTTCAATGGTTTTATGCTCATTTCGCAATGCTACTGTAAAAGGTGAGGGTCAGGACTGCATTGTTGTTAGTCTGTAGTGGGCACGACAAGGGCTGTGGTGGGGATAAAGTGTTAAAAATAGGCCAGCTTCTCAATTTTTAGGATGGAATCATCACCTAGAAAGCACATTTGAGACTGGGTTTATTGTGTTGAGTTAAAAATAGGTTTTTGGTGAATTGAAGATGATAGTTTTTTTGGTAGATTTGAAAGTTATGGTTGTTTTGGTTTTAAAAAAAAAAGTAAAGGGGTTGTAGTAGTATTTTGGGCTGAAGCTGTTAGTCATATACAATATATTGTGGATTAACTCGTAAACTTTTACAAAATATTCAAGGGCTAGTATTTAGTAAGTAGTGAGTTATGGACTAACTTGCTCGAGTTATAAAAGTTTAAGGGTCAAATATATAATTTGACCTTCTTTTAAATATAGAAGTCAGACCCTTTATTTAGAAATCGAAAGGTTTGTACTCTGTATTGGGAAAGAAAGCCGGTTGCACTTAGTAAAAGTTTTTTTTTTTTAGCATTGGTAAAAGTTGTCATGATCCATGGCTTTGGTTGTTTTTTTTCCCTGTTTTATGCCACATTACGTAGAATTACACAAAATCAACACTAAAATACAATCATACACACTTCATAATTTAGCAAAAAAAAAAAAAAATACTCCATCTATCTGAAAAATAATGAAACGTTTTCCATTTTGGGCTATCCTAAAAAGAATAAAACGTTTCCTAATTTAGTAACCTTTTATACCCAATTTCCTATTTTACCCTTATAATCTCTTCCTCTCCCTTGTAAAATCATAGCCACTATTGCCCATAAAATCACCTTCACCTTCACCGATGCCTTGGTTGCCGGCGCCCTTAGCCCCCGTACAATCATTGTCCTCTGTTCTTATAGCCCAATGAATTAGCGAATTAGTGAATCAGTGAATCAAAGTGAATTAGTGATTGAAGACGCTTGTCAAAGAGGGAGAGATTCAACTCTCATCTTTGCCTCATGTATCTTTTTTCTCTCGCTCCTAAATAATCCCAATCACTGGCGATTCAAGCGGAGATCCGCTGGCGATTTGGGAATTTGACGACGATTCGATGGCGGTGCATAGCGGAGATCAAAGACTATTCGACGGTGAGGAGTGGTGGCGAGGCGATGGGCAAGCTAATAACAATGATAGGGTTAGGATATCAAGGCGAGCCGAGGACATTGAGGCAACAAGGAGATCGGGTTGAGGAGGTCAGGGTTGTAGGGAGGTTATTGGTTGAGATGATAAGTGGCAGTGAAGAGATGGACCGATGGTAGAGCTACAAAGACGATAAACACAAGGGCAAAGTTGGAAAGATAAAGTAAAAATAGTGATTTCAGCTAATTCGTTTTAACTTAAGCTAACTTAATCTAAAATGACTTATTTTTATTTTTAAATCTTTTTCACCTGGAACTAATTTCATTTGAAATCCAATATTATATTAGTGCAATAATACATTTGAAACAATTTTTTTATTATGTTATTAAATTTCTATAAATTTTTTTTTCAATGTTTAAAAAAATTTTATAGTATTATAAATTTTTTATAATCAACCGATTATTTCACCTAAATAATATTAACTTGTAAATAAATTTAATTTTAAGTAAAAAATATATAAATATAAAAATAAATTATTTTAAATTAAATTAACTTAAGTTAAAATGAATTGAGCTAATTATGTTTACGAAAATAAACACTTCGTTTATAACGGGATGGAGGGAGTTTCAGAAATGTCGTTAAAACGAGTTGTAAGAAGAAACGGGGAAGGTTGGTGACCTGTTTGGTTTACGGACGCAACCCCAACCCCAACCTGTCTCTTTAAATGATCTCCGTCCGGTTTCTTCTTCCAGTCGCCCCATTAAGCTGGATCCAACGACGACAAGTAAATAGCAGAGAGCAGAAACACAGAACAAGGCGCAAGAAATTCAAAGATTGTGGGTGCACGTTACCACCTCACCTTCCCGAAATCAAGACGTTCACTTTGCTTCCCAAATTCGCTTCCTTTTAATAAGTTCTGCAACACCCAGAAGCGAATCACTCGGTACTCGAGCGCCGGAGGAAGAAGAGAGATCAATGGATGGTCTTTTCTTGAAAACGGCAATTCACAGCATGACACCGGCGATCTCCGCGGGAGCTGCGCTCGACGCTCGAGCCGGTGCGACTCACATGAGCGCTGTGGGGCGTTCGCCCGCGGACAAATCAACTGTGGCGGCTCCGTCTCAGAAGGCGTTGTCGTCTAGGTTTTCTTTCCGAAACCCCTTGAGATCTCTTTGGCCGGGCCGTGGAGGGATTGTCAACGACAAACTGTACAACGGATTGGCCCTTGACGAAGCCGTTTTGGTGGAGAGCAGCGAGGGCAGAAAGGCCGCCGTGGAGGAGACAGGGACTGGCAGGGAAATGTCGCAGTCGGCGGGGCATAACGGGAACTGGGTTCTGAAGATTTTGCAAATCAAGTCTTTGCGAAGCCGAGATGAACAGGGGACGATCACAGAGGAAGACACGAAGGAAGACATGAGAAATGAAGCTGCCGGAGCTACTTCCCTAAGCGATGTTGGAGATGTTGATGACGATACATGTGATGTGTGTAGGGTAGATGACGAGGAGGAAAAGGAGATTGAATTTGATAGAGATTCGTTTTCAAGGATGCTAAGGAAGGTGTCTTTAGCAGAGGCCAAGGTGTATGCTCGAATGTCATATTTGGGGAACTTGGCTTATTCGGTTTCAAAGATCAAGGTAAGTCGATCTTGGCATTTCTTGATGTTTACTGCTTGTTTTGATTTTCTTCGCAAGGAAATATGTTTGTTTGATTTGTCTAGGCTAGGGGCTAAAATGTGACCATCGAATTCAGCATTTCGCCATTTCTTGGAATTTTGATCAATTATTAAGTTGATCACCCGGACTCGGACTGAGCTTGAAGTTTATCCTTCTTCCTTCCTGTCTGTGAAGCAAGTTGGATTACGAAAGTTAAGATCATCTTTGCTGCTGTGATTGTTTAGATGGTGTACCATATTCTTCTTGTTTCTCCTAATAGATAGTGTAAACACATCTGAGTTCCTCGAGATGAACACCCATGAATCTACAAAAGAAATGACATTCTTACTGACTGGAATTTCAGTTTGCCACAACCTGCTTGTGTTGTCAGATGATACTTGTAGTTTTCTCACTGGTTGCATTTTGGAACTGTTCCCCTGGTAACTTCAAGTTTATTCAAGTGTATGATATACTATTTATTAACAGATGGTCCTTGTGGGCTATTTTTTTTTATTAGTCTGCTTTTGCGTTGCTTTTTGTTTGATTACAAACATACTGAGGTACTTGGATAGAACATTGTTTACAAGTTTTGCATGCAAGCTCCCAAAAGAAAGCTGATTTGCTTGTCGATTCAATATACTTCAACACATGTCTTTGTTTGAATGAACCATAACGTGAGTTCCTTCTCTGATGATAAAATTCAGCCTGGAAATCTCCTCAAATATTGTGGCCTACGATTTGTGACTTCTTCAGTTGAGAAAAGAGAACTTTCTAGAAAAGCTGAATGGAGTCAAAACTCAGCTGAAAATCACTGGCCTGAAGAGAATGCTAAGGAGGAAAAGCCAAAGGATAAGAAAATCAATGGCAACCAAATAAGTGCCTCTGTTGCGTATGAGATTGCTGCCTCTGCTGCTTCTTATCTGCAATCTCATACGGCGAGCCTACTTCCATTTAAATCTTCAAGAGACCAAGCAACCAAGGATACTGCTGATGGTAGTATTTGCAGTGACAGCAATGGTGAAACAATAAATTCAGAGGTGGCTTCTTTAATGGCAACTACAGATTCTGTGACAGCTGTGGTTGCTGCCAAGGAAGAAGTGAAACAAGCTGTAGCTGATGATCTGAACTCAACGCAATCATCACCGTGTGAATGGTTCATTTGTGATGATGAACAGACTGGAACAAGATTCTTTGTAATCCAGGTAGGTTAGTCATTCAACATTTTGATCAAAGCACATTCATCACTTGCATTTCTGCGCATTACCTCAATGTTTTATTGATAGTCGATAACATTAGTTTTTGGTCTTGCTTTTCTGGTTTCTGGAAGTTTGTGTCCTCTTGCAACATTTTTGTTCAGTTGGGGTAGCCTAAAGAGAGAAAAAAAAAAGGGGAAAATTGCTCGGTCGGTGATGCCTTTTTGGTTGATTAAATACATTACGCAATTGATGCCAACAATATTGTTAATTTGTAGGGTTCTGAGTCATTGGCATCTTGGCAAGCAAATCTACTTTTTGAACCCATTCAGTTTGAGGTAATTTCTTAACATCCCATTATCAACTGTTGAACTTTTCTTTGGCTGTGTCTCACCATTCTTATTAGAAGACTGTTTGAATTCTTTTAAGTGCACATTTTGTTGGCTAAATGATGCTAAATCTATATTTCTGGAAAATTATGAAAATAGGGACTTGATGTACTTGTCCATAGAGGTATATATGAGGCTGCTAAAGGAATATATGAGCAGATGTTGCCTGAAGCTCAAGAACACCTGCGAGCTTATGGAAGTTGTGCAAGTTTTCGCTTCACAGGGCATTCTCTTGGGGGAAGCTTATCTCTGCTAATAAGTCTGATGTTACTTATAAGGGGCGAAGTCCCTGCTTCATCGTTACTTCCTGTCATCACATTTGGTTCTCCAACAATTATGTGTGGAGGTGACCGTCTTCTTCGCAAACTTGGTTTGCCACAAAGTCATGTTCAGGCAATTACAATGCACAGAGACGTAGTTCCTCGAGCCTTTTCATGCCACTATCCCAATCATGTTTCGGAGCTTTTAAAGGCTGTCAATGGGAACTTCAGGAATCATCCTTGTCTCAATAATCAGGTAGTATGGTCATCTGTAATGTAAGAGTACAGACATAATTATCTCTAGAATACATAATATAACTTTTTTTTTTTTGGCCTTGGCTGCAGAAGCTCTTATATGCTCCAATGGGAGAGCTTTTAATTCTACAACCAGATGAGAAGTTCTCTCCCCATCATCATCTTCTTCCTTCTGAAAGTGGCTTATATTTGCTTAGCTGTCCGCTGTCCAATCTCGACAATGCAGAGAAGCAGCTTCGAGCTGCACAGATGGTATTCTTGAATTCGCCACATCCACTTGAGATTCTCAGTGATCGATCTGCATATGGTTCTGAAGGAGCAATCCAGAGAGATCATGACATGAATTCTTATTCAAGAGCTGTTCGTGCAGTGGTCCGTCAAGAACTAAATCGCATTAGGAAAGCAAGGAGGGAAAATCGACGCAAGATGTGGTGGCCTCTTGTGTTGCCACGCAGAATTAACTCAAGCATAATGGTGGGAACACCTGTTGCTTCAATTCAATCTGGACAAGAAGAATTCAACTTCTCTGGCATCTTGCAATCAGGAAGAGAGTCCTTGAGACGTTTCAGTAGGCTTGTAGCATCACAGCACATGCACCTCTTTGTGCTTATGTTGTTCCCAGCAAAGTTATTGCTCGTAGGAGCGTATAAAGTTATCCGTCTCCATTAACCGGCCTGTAGCCGGGCAACAAAGAGTTACTTTTCAGAGGAATACTGTATAGCAGACAATTCTTTATTCATTTAGCCAGGCTAAGACATTGGATAGAAGTTGTTGGTTCTTTTTGTTTACTCCTTTTCATCATATGGAAATGTTGCGCTGATGTGATCTGTAGAGAAAAGAATCAATTTGACTGCCATGGAAAGCAGGCAGGTAACATGTCTAAGCTAAGCTGTCTTATAGCAAGAGAACCCGAACCAATGCGCCATTGGGTTGCAAGACTCTTTTCCCCATCAAGATACTCTGCCAAGTACATGATGAGATTGCTCTAAGCATTCCTAACCAACAAAAAAGAAAAAAAAATGAAAGAAAATGAATGAAAACCAAGCACAGTACAAGTTCAAGCAATCAGTCAATGTTGCTTACATGGCAGCCTAAATAAGGTAGAAGATGTCAATAATCATGGTGAAAGAATGAGAAGGACGACTTTGGTGAAGCCCTACAATCTACAATTAAGCATTTGAGTTGGTGTGTGGTTTGCATGTTCTTAACTAAGACTATAAGCCAATTCGTTTTAACTTAAGTTAACTGATTTATTTTTATTTGTACATTTTTTTTGTATAAAACTAATTTTATTTAAAAGTCAATATTATGTAGATAAAATAATTTAGTTGAAAGTAAATTTTCATGATATTATTAAATTTTTATGAATTTTTCTTTCTAATGCTTTAAATTATAAAAATTCATAAAAATTTAGTAAGATTACAAAAATTATATTTTTAATGGATTATTACAATTATATAATATTAATTTTTAATTAAAATTAATTTTTAATAAAAAAATATAAAAATAAAAATAAATTATTTTAAGTTAAAATGAATTTGGTACAAATACCCTAGTCAACTTTTGCTTGTTCAATTGAGTAACACACAAAAAATGTTGCCAAAGAAAATCGTCCACACAAGGCACGCAAGCGCAATGACTCCAACTCCAAGAAGCGCAAACTCGAATCCCATGTGACGTGAAGTGACAAGCGAGTATGGAATGGGACATGTAATCGCGAGCCGAGTTCTCTTTTTTCCGATTGCTTGGAATTCTTCTCCCAGACATTGACCGACATCAAGGGTTAAGCACGTGGAAATTCACATGTAGGAATTGGCAAGAATCGACAAAAGCCATGAATTAGACTGAACTGGAAAAAGTTCTTGCTTGGGGACAAAAAACAAGTGTCCCCAGTCCAAATTGGCTGCCTGGTTTTTTTTTTTCCTTCTGTCTATCCGTCGAACAAGGCAAATTAGCTCCTTTTGTAGATGAATAGTGCCATGCTTCCTCTTCTTATCTTATGACTTCGGCCTCAGATATCCATGGCTCTTGTCAACCTTTTGTAGGAAAATACGCAAAAAAAGAAGATAAATCAATACACAGAAAATAAAACCGACTTTCATAAAAAAGGGGGGAAAATTACCAAAACCCTCTGAGGTTAGATCGAACATATACTTGTGTCCCTTTATTTCAAATATGTACAATTACCTCACGGGTAAATTATACCTGTAGCCCCTAATCTTTTAATATTATCCTATTTAGACCCTAACATCAAAACTTTGCATGAAAAGTCCTTAACTTGAAATTTTTTTATTCCATTTTAGACTTTTGGAGGACAAAAAATGTTTAATTTGACAAAACTAGCCATGTGGCATACCAGCCTAGGGCGATTGACCACATGGGCACAATGAATGGACCCTAGCAATGATGTGGAAAATGAAGAAAAAAAATGAAAACTACCATAACCTAACCTAACCCTTTCAACCACTGCCCATGCCATCGCTGTCACCTTCACCACCGCCAATCAACTACCATCCACTACTTACCCTCCCCTAACCTCAAGCCGTGGCTCCAAAGTTGTCCTAGAAGCATCACTGCCAAGAGAACCCAATGCAAATTTCTGATTTTGTTGGCCAATACCCCCTGCTGCTCTGCCCATCATTGACGAACTCTTCTCTTTGCCTCAACTCCCCCAGAAAGATTGGACAGCTAGATTTGATGATTGAAACGATCTGTGAGAGGACGATGGACGGCCAGATTCGACAATTGGTTGACGGTGTAGGAAGACAATGATTTGACAATTTGAATGGTGTGGGGGAGGGTGATTCGGTGACTTGAGCGGCGACAAATGTACAGATTGACGAACGGACGGTGTGGGGGACGATGATTCCGCGATTTGAATGTTGGAGATTCGAACGGATGGACAGCAGTGGCCTGAACGAATGAAATTTTCATTCGAAACTTTTCATTTTTTTTGATTTATTATTATTATTATTAATTTCCTTTTTTTAATGGTTTTCTTCCTCTCTATAGTTGATTATTAGGCAACGTGGCAAGACGGACGGATGTTGGCATGCCCCATGTGCAGTTTCGTCAAATTAAATGTTTTCTGTCCTCCAAAGGTCTAAAATTGAACAAAAAATTTAGGTTGAAGACTTCCCATATGAAGTTTTGAGATTAGGGTCTAAAATGGGATAATATTAAAAGGTTAGGGCCCATGGGTGCAGTTTACCCCCACTAATACCGTTAAAGAAAAAAAGAGAAAATGTCTAAGTTTACCATCCTAGTCTTCTTCATTAGAAACTTTGCCCCCAAATTTTACAATTTATTTTCTCCACCAAAACAAAAGCCTCTCTCTCTCTCTCTCTCTCTCTCTCTCTCTATGCTCTCTGCTGCTCTCCGTCGACGCCTCTCTCACGCCGCCTCCTCTTCCCTCTCCTCAACGCCGACACCTCCTCTTCCCTATTCTCTCTCACGACGCCTCCTCTTCCCTCTCCTCTCCGCTGACCCTTCCTCTTCCATCTCCTCTCTTTTCCTCTGTCGCGCCTCTCCGTTGATCCCTCCTCCGCCGAATCACAAACCAAATCGCTCAGTTTCGTCATTTGTTCTCTCGGGTTTCGTCTACGATTAAGTCGGCGGCGATTAAGCACGAAGCGGCATTAGGTCGTCTGCAATTGTGCCAGTGATGTGAAGCAAAGCGTTGGGAGGTTGGCCTGCGAGTCTGCCCTATTCGAGAAGAAATGCGTTGGTCAGTGCCACCTTCGGAGTAGTGGAATCGGAGCATCGGGTCACCTTTGGAGGTTCCCTGGGTTTGGGATTTCTAGAGAAAGGGAGATTTTGGCTGGAGAGGGTAGAGGAGATTTTGGCCGGAGATTTCTCAATCGAACTGTCTGATTCGAACGCCAGACAAATCGGGGAGAGGAGAAGACAAATCCGGCTCAATCTTTCCACTTATCATCGACAAATTAGGAAATCCACAATTGGGTTTCAACGAATCCCAGAAGTGGGGGAGGAGCCGCCTACGATGGCGTTGCGCCGCCATAGGATAAGGCGAGGGCCTTGGGAGTTGTGGCGGCGACGGCAGTGAGGTTGTTACGGCATGGAAGGAGACGACGATGAATGTGTGAGGGAATTGCGGCGGCGGGGGTGGAGACGGAGGTGGAGGAGGAAGGGAGGAATGTAGGGAGACGGAGCTTAGCTTAATTGATATAGAAGCTGGTGGGCAAAATGTTTAGGGAAGAAAGCTAGGAGGGCTGCAATAGGCATTTTTTCTTTTCTTTTAGGATTAATTACAATTTGTCCTTCAAGGTTTAGGTGAAATGACACTTTGCTGTTTAAACAATATACACTTTAACCCCTGACTTTTTAATACAGTCTAACAGTAATTTCTGAAAATTTTAATTTAGACTCTACGGTTGTTATCTTTAAAAAATTTCAATCTATATAGTATTTATTTATAATTAATTGACATTTAAAAAATACTATTTTAAAAACTGAAAGATATATAAAAATTTTTTTAAAAAATGTTTATTCACTATAAAAAAATATCATACAGATTAAAATTACTTAAAGATAACCATTTTAATGTTTAAATTAAGATTTCATAAGTTATTGTCAGACTGTATTAAAAAGGTAGGGGCAAAGTGTATATTTCTAAAACAAGAAGGGATAAAGTGTAATTTTACCTAATTCTAATAGGGCAAATTGTAATTATCTCTTTTTTTTTAACGGTTGATCACTTAGTTAATTTTCTAAGGTTTAGTGTAGGTATTTGAAAATTTGGGGACACAAGTGTATGTTTGACCTAATCTCAAGTGGGGTACTTGTAATTTTCCAAAAAAAAAAAAACAGAACAGAGAGGGAGCGCCCAAGGCGCAAGATTTTGAATATCCACATAAATGTTTTTGAAAGAAAAAGGGCAAAAAGGAGACCAGGTGTAGCTGCAGCGTACTCAGGCCTCGTAGGAGGTGCTGACGGAGTTGGCAGGTTCTCATGGCCCACTTCTCCAAGGCCACAATCAACAATTTATAAAAATATTTATTAAGCTGAGATAGGAGATTCAGGAGAGGCTCAGGCCGTGTCTAGTTCAATTTTTTTTTTAATTTTTTAAAAAATTAGAAAATAAAAAGAAAATATGTTTAGTTAACTATTTTTTTTTTTTAGTTTTCTTGGGAAATAATTTTCCATTAGATGAAGATTTGAAAAAAATTAATTTTGTTGTTTTTCTAATTTTTCAATTAGGCTTCCATGGGGCTCTTTTTCGAGTTTTTGTCTGAGAACTTCAGCTCGACCAATCCTCTCACTCGACCAATTTCTTCTGCCGCCGCTGTCGAACGTCTCCCTTGCTGCCGCCACCGACTAACCTCCTCGTCTCCGCCGCCCCAGCATCGTGGAACTCCTTTACCGCCCTGACTCCTTTGTTTTTCTCGACTTCTTTGGTTTAATAAATCTCTAAATCCCCTCCTTTCTCTTTCAATTAAGGAAACTAAACTGGCCTCGAGGCATGAATTGATCTATTGGAAGCAACAATAATGGAATCAAAGCTTTTTGATAGCGGAATCGGCAATGAGTGTCAAGCGCTTCGGAATGGCGGAGTTGGTGGTGTAGATGTAAGAGATAAAAAAGATTGGAGCCCAAGAGATAAAAAGCAAAAAGCTGGGGGGAGGATTTAGATTTGTTTTGTTTTCGTTTTAAAGTTGATAGACTTGGGAAAATCTACAATTATAGTTTATAAACTTTCTTTCAACGTTCAACTCAGGCATTGAGCTTTTTTAAATGTTGTATGTATATATGTAATCATCTTTAATTGTTTTAAAATAACTAAACATGTTTTCTAAAAAATAATTTAAAAAATTATACATAGAAAATAAAAACTAGAACCAGAAAATGAAAATGAAAAATATTTTTCACAATTAAACGCCACCTCAATATTCCCGGCCAATTTAAGTGAATTAGGGTTTGATTGACCCACCCTCCATCTCACTCGATCATTTAGACCTCTATACCCCAAGCCCATTATCATCCAAAAACCTCTTCTTCCATCTCAGAGGTTTTAACCTAGGTTACATAAAACAAATGTAGGAGCGAGAGTAGGGGTGGGGCAAGAGTGAGAAAACGTTTATCTATAAAATATATATATTAGGAAAGCATCTTTATTAAATTATTATTCATATTAAATTTTATTTACATAAAACCACTAAATCATATATTTTTGTATAATTTAATTAAAAATTATATGCTACTTTTATCTTGAAATTATTGCCCCATAAAAAAAATAATTATCTCTCTTTCTTTAATATGTTTTTATTTCTTTCTAGCTAAAGTCTTAATAAAGTTTAGGCGTAAACCCACATTTGGCCCCCGAACTTTGTTCACCAGGACACTTAACCCCTTCAACTATAACTCGGGGTAACTCAGCCCCTAAACTTTACTAACTGGCACACTTAACCCCCTCAGATCGCCACGTGCTATCACGTGCGTTGACGTTCTGATGAAAATGTTAGTTATCATTTTAGAGGGACTTAAATGACAAAAATGTTGAAGCTTGCGGCTGAATGTGGCATTTTCCACATAAGTCTTAATTAAAGACGTAAGGCAAGACTGAGGGAAGGCAGTTGCGAAATCCCTAAATCGTTCCCAAAATCTGTTTCCGCACAAGCTTCATTCCCCATCTCGTTCCCAAAATCCCCAAAATCTCATTTGAAATTTTCATCCCAAACTTAGTTACCCTGTACAATTAGTTTGTACCGCTGTTATTCTATAGCAACTACACAGCACTGTTGGTTTTTGTGTTCTGATTTCTCAACTCACAGATCCCTCAAGAACAAAGGTGCTCTGATACTAATTTGTTGGTTTTTGGAGAAAAATGCAGGAGATATAATTGCTCCTGTAATTATCTGTGTTGGTTTTTAGAAGCTAAAATAAATGCCAGAATAGTTTTCTAAAAACCAACGTTGATCTCCTGCATTTTTCTCCAAAAACCAACAAGCACCAACACTTACACTATTCCAGGATGCCTAACTTCCAGTCATGGTTATACCAACACAGATAAGTAATTCAACTGCTTGTAGCAGTAGATAGCACCACATTACAATCTTGAAATAGCATCTCAGTTCTCCCAAGATGCTCTTCTGCTGCCCTTTTAGACCAGTAAGTAAAAATCCAAAATGTACAAGGCCATAATCTGCTTTCAAAGCCTGAATAAGTATCTCAAAGTTACAGCTTTAAAACCTTCTTGCAACTCAAAGTCAACCAAAAAGTCAAACCCAGCCATTTTATATGGGCATATTTTTCTTCTTAACCAATCCTTACTTCATGTAAAATTTTTTCTGGACTAGCCACTTTAAACACTCCCATACACCAATGATTAAATTTCCATGAATCTCACTCTCTGACAATCGAACAACACAATTACTGAACCTCTTTTTTACTATCAGTAGGTTACTATCAGTAGGTTCAGAACCAATTCTGCAGGTTCAATGCTTATTGTTATGGCTTGAACATGTCCAAAGACTTATGTGGAAAATGCCACATTCAGCCGCAAGCTTCAACGTTTTTGTCATTTAAGTCCCTCTAAAATGATAACTCACATTTTTTTCAGAACGTCAACGCACGTGACAGCACGTAGCGATCTGAGGGGGTTAAGTGTGCCAGTCAGAAAAGTTTGGGGGCTGAATTATCCCGAGTTATAGTTGAAGGGGTTAAGTGTCCTGGTGAATAAAGTTTGGGGGCAAAATGTGGGTTTACGCCTAAAGTTTATTCCCACTAATTAATTTCTGTTCCCTATTCTTCTCTTCGATTGGGCCATCTTTTTTATCTCTCATTCTGATCTCCCTCCTCACCCGTTCCTCTCTCTCTCATCTCATCCCATATCTCTCTCTCTCATTCTCTCGCGACTCTTTGTCTCATCTCTCATTCTCGCTCATCTGACCTCATCTTTCTCTCATGAGTGAAATTTGAAAAAGGAGAGAGGGCAAATCGGTAGAAAGCTGGAAGTTTTAGTATGAGAAACTTTTAAAGATACGCTTTTTGTTTAACTGGATTAGTACTTTTGGCCCCCGAAGGCCGAAATCAATCCCCGAAAGTTGCTGCCGCCCGTCCCACTACTGAGCAGATGGAAGAATAATTAAGGCGGTCAAAGAAAGTGAGATCTTATTGATTTTTTATTTGTTTGCTTATTTTGCACTTATACTTAATTACCTGCATTAATTAATTATTTTTCAATTTTAAGAATTTTGTATTCTGAGGGTTCCTGGCGGTGGACCTAATTCAGCCGTTGCCTATCAGTTCTGAAGTAATTAGCTGTTACGAGACTTTTCTTGATAAAATCAACAGAAAATAGTGTGTGGTTCTTTCATTTATTCTCCGTTTTAAGTGACACCAGTATGTTTTATGATGTTATAGCTTGTAATTTCTTACTTTTATTTTATCTTTTAATGTTATCGACAAACAAATTTTTACCTTGATAGAGTAGTGAGGATGAACCAAAATGGTGATGAGATTTTTAATTGCAATATGTCACGTTTAAAACTTGTAAGGACAGTTAGTCTTTCACTTGCCAAGTGATATGGATTCAGAAGCTTATTGGTGGAAATTTTGAAGTCTTCTTTAAGGAAATCATCAAACATGCCTAGAAATGAAACATGAGAGGATATTTAGGGATACAAGAATTTTACTCTGAATATTATTATGTTATGACATAAGATCATACTTAGAACTAAATAGGTGAATCACATTATTAGAGTTAGCTATGGTTAGGCTGCATATTTGAGTTTTTATTAAGCAATTATGTTGTAACTAAATAGTTGATTATGATTGTTGGCCCAACTGCAATTAAGAGGGGGCGAATTGGTTGCTTTAAGAAAACTTATGCAAAAATAAATTTTATAACCAAATTTACTTGATCAATCAAAGATCAATAATATTAGATTAAAATTTTATAACCAAACTTACTCCAAGTTTTTTAAATAAAACACTTGAGAAATCAAATTTGAGTGAAATATTAGATTAAAATACAATTTTCTTTTCTTAAAGAAAGTTTAAACTCATTTAACTCAAGAAATAAAACATTTAAAAAGATAAACTAACTTTGTTTTGTAATCATCAAAATTAACTACTTGATCAAGGAACAAATCCAACAATGACCTTATGTCATAACATTGTGATATTCAAAGTAACATTCTCGCTTGTCTACATATCCTCCCCAGTTTCATTTCTTATCAGATTTGATAATTTGCTCGAAGAAGATTTCAAATTCCCCACCAATAAGCTTTTGAATCTACATCACTTGACAAGTGGAAGACTAGCCATCCTTGCAAGCTTTAAAAGTGACATATTGCATCTTGAGCTCACCACTTTGGTTCATCCTTACCACTCTATCAAGGAAAAAGTATATTTGCCGAAAACATTAAAAGAAAAATAACAATAATAAATTGCAAGCTTCAAGAATAGACAAAAATATCGTATTTACAGCGCAGAGAATAATTGAAAGAATCACAAAACATTTCCCTGTTGATTTTCTCAAGGAAAGTCTCAGAGTGGCTGATTATTTCGGAATTGGTAGGCAATGGCTGAATTAGATCCATTCTACAACTGGTAACCCTCGGAACACAAAATTCCTATGATTGAACAACAATTAATTAATGTGGGTAATTAAGTATGAGTAGTAGAATAAGCAAACAAATAAAAAAGTCAATCAAGAACCTACTTCACTTTTTTTGACCTCCCTGAAGTATTCTTCCATCTGCGCAAGAATGGGACGACATGTATGCATACGAGGACATTACTCTAAATATCACAATGTTATGGTTAGGTTGCATATTTGAGTTTCTGTTAAGCAATCATGAAATCTGATTTGCATGTGGTCGTTATTTGTTATCATTGAATTTGCCAGATATTATGATCTTTAGGTTGTTGCGACAGTATTCAAGGCCCTTATAGTCGTTACTTGATGGAGGTAACGTAGAAAATGAAACACTATGCTTAATTGCAGCTGCAAATATACTAGGTTTGCAATGCAAATTTTATTATGCCAGCTACGTGTTTGTTTTCCTTTTGTAATTTGCAGGCTCTTTTCTAAAAGTGGCTTCTTTAAGCGGTCAGCTTCTCATTTTGCATTTCGTGATTGATCGTGTTAGTCTCCAAGTTCCAGATATGTTTGATGTTTTCTTAGAGCTTCTCATTTCGCGTTTTGTGATTTGATTGTGTTAGTCTCCAAAGTTTTAGTTGTTTGTGATGCCTTTCTAGAGTGAGAAAGTTGGGTTTTTAGGTTTTTCTCATGATGGTATGGATCTGGTGTTCTAGTTTTGAGGCCAGTAATGACAACTCACAAGGCCTGTTTCTCAAAACATTCGCGGTGGCCGCCTAAGAGCTTTTGCCTCCACCAGGCTTGAGATCTTTTGCTGCTTTAATCCATCCTTGGATGTTTGTATAGCTAGTTTTGTTAGGTTGAGGATAATGGTTTCAGTTGAATTCTTGCGATTTTAGTCCCAAGTGCTAATCTCATACATGCGTATCATGTACCTGAAGTACTTAACTAAGAAGTACTTGAAGAAGCATAATGTGTAGGACTGGCTTTGAGTAATTGCTTCCGGCAAATCTTTTTAAGCTTGACTGGTTATAGATTGTTAGAGATGTTATTGAACGAAGGCAGATTGCATTAAGTTGTTTGTCTCTGAGGATATGTACGTAGGCACACAGGAATCTTACTGTGAATATCACAATCTGTTGGCTGTCCACAAGTTCATTCTAGGAAAGAAGAGAGGCTATTTAGTAAATGCCGTAACTTAGTGGAGCAATAACAAACGGACAGATAGCAAATCACTAATTGATAAGATACATCCCAGGTGTCTTAGTGACTGGTTGTTTTAAACTGGTAAAAGAGGTAAGGGGACTGGTGGTTACTTAATTATATCTCTTGATAGAGCCCTCTCATAGCAATAAACAAAAGGTCATACATACATGGAGAATCTAGTCTGTAATTCTAGTGTTATAAAGAATTAGTGACTGAACTAGTTACTAATGCATGCAAATATTACTAGAAAAAGGAGAGAGGTAGCGGCTGAGCGGATTCAGCAGTAGCTGTGTTTTAGTTCTGTTGGACTGCAGAGAGAGAGAGAGAGAGAGAGAGAGAGAGAGAGAGGAAGTTTAAGGGAGAATCAAAGAGATTGTGAGATAAGTTGAAGAATTGAGAGCACAGAGAAGCTGCGAAAGAGAATGGGAGAAGAAGAGCCATCTGTTGCAGATTTCCCTGTAGAATTAGCTGAAACGATAGAGACTTAGTTACCCTTGAGCTGTATTGCTTCCATGATCAAAACTAAACAGCTGAAGTACTTTGTTAGAGATTGTTATGGTTAGGTTACTTGTTTGCATTTCTGTTCAGTAATCATGAACTCTTATTTGCATTTGGTTGTTATTTTTTCTTGTTTAATTTACCTTATATTGTGATATTTAGGTTGTTGCAGCAGTATTCGAGACCCTTATTGTCGTTATTTGATGAAGGTAACATAGAAAGTGAAACACTGCTTATTCACAGCTGCTAATGTGCCAGGTTTGCAATGCAAATTTCATTAAGCCAGCTAAATATTTGTTTCGCTTTTGTAATTTCCAGGCTCCATTCTAAAGAAGTGGCTTCTCTAAGTGGTGAGCTTCTCATTTAGTGCTTCATGATTTGATCATGTTAGACCGCAAGTGTGATGACAACTCACAGCGCCTGTTTCTCGAAACATTCACAGTGGCTGCCTAGGAGCTTTTGCCTTCACCAGGCTTGAGAGCTCATGCACTTTCAGCCCAATTTGTAGTTTAAGGGGTTATGTGTGCAAGTTAGAAATATTGGAGGGGAATTAGAGATTTAGGCTTTCGACGTCGACAGGGTTTCGGTTTTAGCCCTAAATTCCATTTTCATGCAATGCAATTCCTTTCTGCAAAACAAGCGTTAGGGTTTTGGTGGAAGGGAAACGGCAAGCCGAAAGCTAATTCTTACAGATCGGTGCACGTCCATGATTTCTTCTCCTCCTACTCCAGCATTTAACCAGTTTACTACATGGGATTCACCCCCTCTGGTAGTGCGGACGATGATCCGATCTTCCAAAGGTTGAAAGAAGACCTATCCACTGGAAGGCTTTCGATGCTTGAAAACAATCCACGTGTCCCGCGCTTTGAGGAACTCTCTCGGCTTCGATCCGAGAAGCCATATTCCATGAATAGCTGCATATTCACTCATCGCATTCCCACTACTGTGTAGATGGAAAAATACGTCTTTGATTGATTGAAATTGAATGATTGTTTATGCTACTACCCCTACTTAATCGTGTCCATTATTCAATTGTTGTTCAATCGCAACGATTTTGTGTTCCGAGGGTTCCCGGTGGTGGCTTAAGGCTGATCAGGCCCGCTCGTGTGACCTTGGAAGTGATTAGCCGCCTTGAGAAGTTGCTTGAATCGATTAATGGTGAACAGGTTGGTTTTTCTTTTCATTAATTCTCCGTTTTAAGTACAAAATGTTTTATCTGTTCTTGTCGTTTGCAATTTCCTTCTGGTGTTTGTTTCCATCAAACATGTTTTAGGCTTGTGAAAGTGGTGAGGATGGCAAATTGGTCATGGCATTGGCATGATCCAATATGTTAATTTCGGAGCCTGGGAGGACGGTCAACCTTTAACTTTCCAAGTGCGATGGATTTACAATTCCCTTGATAGGGAACCTGAAGTCTTGTCATGTGAAATTCACAAAAATGGTACAAACTAACATACTGTAGGATATGTAGGCATACATTCATGTTACTGTTAATATGGTTAAGCTTTGTCTTGACATGTTAATAACTTCATTCTATGAAAGAAGATAGGCTGTTTAGCAAATGCCTTAACTTAATAGAGCATTTACGTGTGGAAAGTTAACAAACGAGCAGGTGGTGGAGCACTAGTTAATAAGATCATAGGTTCCTTAGTCATTGGTTGCTCTAAACTAGTGAAAGAAAGTGAGGTGATTGGTGGTTAATTAATTAGTTTAGTGTTATCAAGAATTTGTGACTAAATTAGTGGCTAATGCATGCAAATACTACTAAAAAAATGAGAGAGGTAGCTGCTAAATAGATTTAGTAGGAGCTAGTTCGGTTCTATTGGACAGCAAAGAGAGAGAGAGAGTTTGGAAGTTTAAGAGAGAATCAAATAGATTGTGACCCAAGTTAAAGAATTGAGAGGGTAGAGAATTAATTCTCATCCCAAAAGAGAATAGCAGAGAAGAAGAGCTATGATGCAAACTTCATAGTTACCTGTTAGGAGCTTTTGCCTTTGTCAGGCTTGAGAGCTTATGCTGCTTTAATCCTTTGCTTGGATGTCTGAGACCTTCGTTAAGTGTTCTGTAATCGTTTCGATAGCTAGTCTTATTAGTCACTGAGTTCCAGACAGTAGACCTGGCATCTTCCAAGAAATGGAAGAAGATGTAGCCACCAGTCTTCCTGCTCTTGCGCGAATGGATGAATACTTCAGGGCGGTCAAAGAAAGTGGGCTAGGTCCTTGATTGATATATGTTTCTTTTTTTTTTTTTTGCTTATTCTACTACTCATACTCAATTGCCTGCATTAGTTAATTGTTGTTCAATCATAGGGATCGTGTTCCGATGGTCCCTGGTGGTGGAGTGGACCTAATTCAGCCGGTGCCTATCAGTTCTAAAGTAATCAGCCGTTGTGAGACTTTCCTTGAGAAAATGTACATTTGATCCCCAACTTTTGTGACTCAAACGAGTTAATCCTTTAACTTTGAATTGGTACCACTTAGTCCCTGAAATTTGAAAATTTAAACGAGCTAATCCCTTATTGTATGGCCTGTGAAACTGTGTTTCTTTTTGCCGGCTTGTCAACCACAAGTCCCCAACACTGTCTGCCTCACATCCCAGTGCATCCTTGATGTCCCCTTCATCCATTGTCCTTGATGCCCCCTCCATCCGCCTTCCTCGATGCCTGAATCTATTGAACCCAAATCCCTTGAATCCACTTTTATCCCTAATTCATCAAATGAATCCAAATCCACTTTTATGTCCGAATCCCCAGAACCTAAATCCCTTGAACACTACTAAAAAAAGGCCTTTTTTCAATGGCCAAATTTCCAACTTCAATTCTAATGCGATGAACCGTTGGAAAATTGGGAGAAAAAATTCCAATGACCTGGCCATTGGAAATTTTGAAAAACATATTTTCCAACGGCATGTCCGTTGAAAACTTGGTCATTGGGAATTTCAAATTTTCAATTTCCAATGCAAAGGCCGTTGGAAATTCCTGTGTTGGAAATTTCCAATATGAAGGCCGATGGAAATTCCCACGTTGGAGATTTCCAACGTGAAGACTATTAGAAAATCTAAAACCAATAAAATTTTACAATTTTAGAAAATCATAATAGTAATATATTCTTAATAATAATAATAATAATAATAATAATAATAATAATAATAATATGTATATTTATATTACAGTGATTTTTATATTTATATATATTTATGTAATATTATCATAATATATATTTACCATAATAAAAATATCACCACTAAAAAACATATATTTTCCAATGGCCAACATTCCAACGTGAAGTGCCATTAGAAAAAAAAGGAGATGAGTTTCCAACGGCTTGGCTATTGGCCATCGAAAATTTCCAATGCGAAGGCCGTTGGAAATTTTCAAGTTGGAAATTCTTGATGCGAAGGTCGTTCGAAAATTGTGCTAGTAAACCAATAAATTTCATAAACTTAGAAAATAAAGTAGTACTTTAAAAATATTTTATGATAAAAAATAAGGGTAAAATCCACCGGAGGTACCTTACCTTATTTTTTTGTCCTAATTAGGTACCCTACATTCAAATTGTCCTAGTGAGGTACCTTATCTCTTATTGCGTTTCCTATCTAAGTACTTTCCGTTAATTTCAGAGTTATGTCTGACAGAAAATGCTTATGTGGCATAAAACAATATTAAAATAAATAATAAAATAACACTTGTGGCCCTTACATTTTTGAAAAAATTCTAAACCTACTTTTCCTCCTGCAACCACGATCGCCGAAATCTCTTCTTTCCCCCATCGTTATCGTTGCTTGAATCTCTGTCTTCCCCCATCGACATCGTTGCCTGAATCTCCATCTTCCCTTATTGCCATCATTGCCCGAATCTGGGCAACATCTCACTCTCACGTCGAAGGCCTTCCTTGTTTGACCGCCCTTGCTGTCGTGCCCACGCTCGAGCTTTATGAATGTTCGCCAAATCTCCCGAATTAGGTAATGGGCGACGGGAATTAGATGATGACCTAGTCTAATCATGCGATGGATGACTGAAATCGAGCAACGATCCACGCGAATCGGTCCATGGGTGACCTGAATCAGACGACGGGCGATGAAAGTCAGGCGATAGGTGACGGGCAATGGAAGTCAGGCAACGGGCAATGGAAGTCAAGTGACAGGCAATGGGCGGATTGATTTCGGTAGTGGCGATGGTGAGGGAAGAGAGAGATTTGGGCGAGGATGGCGACAGGGGAAGAGAGAGATTTTGGTGGATCATAGCTCGATTTCAATCCATCGCAGGTGGTTGGGACACGGCTGAAGTATGATGGCCAGTTGGGATGCATCGCGCGTTAGTGGAAGGTTGCTGAGGGTGGTGGCTTTCTTGGCGGCGAAAGGCGGGGATGAAATCTGGTGCACGATGACGGTGATGGACGGCAATAAGGCGGTAGGCTGGGCAGATGAGAAATTAGGGTTTTGAGGCTAGAGTGAAAATGATTTTGGTGGAAGTTTAAGGGTTAGAATTAGTGATTACAAAAGTTTGAGGACTAAAGTTGTTATTTTAAATTTATTTCTGTATTAGTTAATGCCACATCATCAATTTCCATTCATTTTAATGGTTTAATTAACGGAAAGTACTTAGATAGGAAACGCGATAAGAGGTAAGGTACCTCGTTAGGACAATTTGAAGGTAGGGTACCTAATTAGGACAAAAAATAAGCTAAGGTACCCCCGGTGGATTTTATCCTAAATAATAATAATAATAATAATAATAATAATAATAATAATAATATTATATTATATTATTATTATTATTATTATTATTATTATTATATTATTATTATTAGGATTATATCTATATTACATTGATATTTATATTTATATATATTCATATTGATATATTTATATAATATATCATAATATTTATTTACCATAATACAAATATCACCACTAAAAAACATTTATTTTCCAACGGCCAAATTTTCAACGGTTAAGCTGTTGGACATTTCCAACACAAGGAGTATTGAAAAAAGAAGAGACGAATTGGCCGTTGGAAATTTCAAAGATCATATTTCCCAACAAATTGCATTGAGCCGTTGGAAATATGACCATTGGAAATTTGAGAATTTTAGTTTCCAATGTAAAGGCCATTAGAATTATCGCATCGAAAATTTTCAACATGTGGCTGTAGGAAAATTATGCCAGTAAAACAAAAAATTTCACAAATTTGGAAAATAAAGTAGTTTTTTTAAAAATATTTTATTATAAATAAGAATAATAATAATATACATATTTATTAACATATTTATAAGTATAAATATATCATAATATATATATGAGGTAATAATGTATATGATATATGATATGTGATCATATTATAATAATGTAATAATGTATATGACGTATATGTCATACATATATAATAATACTAATACTAATAATAATAATATTCATATTCATGTTTATATTATTAATAATGTATAATATTCATATTTCTATCGTTCTTTTTTTGCAGTTAAATCGCTCACTAACGTTTGCAATCAAGCTGATATTAGCTATCAATGTAACGTCTGTCTAGTTGTATGATGATGTGGCAAATATTGATGATGTGGCAACATACGTGACTATATACGTGACAAGCTTATGTATAAGAAAAAAGGGAAAACTCCTAACTTTACTCCAAAACTTTTATCTAGTACTACAAATATCGCCCAAACTTTATTCCCAAACTTTTGTCCATAGCCTAATCTCGACAGAATCAGACACTACTAATGGTGGCCCTTTTAGCAGGCGAGCTACTGGAAAAGTTGTCTTAAAACGACGGATTCTGCCCAAAACCTTGAACAAATCGTCGTCAATGACCGGATTCGGGATCAAAAGATCCTCCTCATCATCATCATCACTTTCTCCTCCTCCGCGACCATCTCCTCCGTTTCCTTATTTACCCAGCTATCCTCAACCTCTACGTATTGTGTCAACGACGCCTCTCCAGTTGCTATGGTGGAGCTAGTAGCGGAGAGCAGGAAAGGGCATGAACCCTCCATGGCTTCTGCTGCCAAACTCGGACTAGGCGAGGTTGTAGACACTGTCGGAAAAGTTATAGGCGATTACTTCGATTATAAAGGGAGAAGTGGGAAAAGTTCCAGAACATAGAGGCGGCCGTTGCCAAGGATACCGAAGTTCTAGGCGGTGGCGATAATGAGACGGGACTCGTAGAAAGGGGATGGTTTTTCAGGCATAATTTCTAGTTTAGGGACCTATGTGCATGAATTAAATGGTTTAGGAATAAATGTTGTAATTTACCCAAAAGGATAGTAATTATGTGGCATTAACAAAACGGAATATTCTAGAGAAAATGAAATATTCTCTCCGTAAGTTACACAAGTAGCTAATTTGCCCAATTTTAATACAATCGTCATTAGATTTTACCCGATCGCAAATTTTAGTGGGTGATTTAACTCTAAAAATAGAACGATAAGTGATATACGTTGAGACAAAAAGATTAAAGATTAATGGTTTGTTTGACTTTTTTGCCTATATAAATTAAAGCCCATAAAAGCCTTGCCTATAGAATTTTGCAATTTTAAAAAGTAAAGTAATATTTTTTAAAAAATTTATTATAAATAATAATATTATATATATTTTTATTTTTGTAATATTTCTTATATATATCATATTTATCATATACAAATATATAAAATATTTTTTTGTGTGTGTGTGTATGTGCGTGCATATATTTATAATAATAATAATAACAATAATTATAATATAGTGTGTGTGTGTATATATATTTATATATCATATCTATGACACATAATGATATATTCAATATAGTTAATATAATTTATAATAATATATACAACAATATATCATATATCATATTGGCCCCAAAACCTATTAGGCTTAACTAATTGGCCCAAAACTAACCCATACATACTCTAACCCTAGCTATATATGCTTATATATCAACTTTCACCCTCTTTTGCTCTCAGTAGTCAGCCCTCTCTCCCTCCTCTCACCTTTTCTGCCCTCTAGCCATCACCCCTCTTCCCTCCTCTCATCATCACCCTTTTTTCCCTCCTCTCGCCCTTTTTGCCTTTTCGCATTAAGGCGTTCACTACTAGCCGTTACCGTTGTCCTTTCTCTATCACCATTGGCATCTATCTCCGTCACCTCGCTCCTCTCTCCGTTGCTAGTCGCCCTCTCACCTTCCTTTTCCCTGATTGCCTGTGTGTCGTTCACTCCTCTCTCTTCCTCCGACTCACTAGTCGGCTTTAATTTTGCTCTTCCACCTTACTCTTTTGTCACCTTATCAGCCTCGCTCGTTGGCTTCTCCTTCTCCGCCTTGCTCCTTGGTCTCCTCGTTTGCCTCACTCATCAGCTTTTCCTACTCCACCTTGCAATTCTAGATCTGATTTTGGATTGTGATTTTGTTGATTTTCTTTAATTTATGTGATTTTTTTTATGATCTATTTTTGGATTGTTGGAATTTTTTTAATTTATGTGATTTTGTAATTTTTGTGTTTTTTTTCAATTGTATGAATCTTGTGATTTTTGGAGTTTTGTAATTTTAGTGCATTTATTTTTTTAATATTACAAAATATAGTATTTATTAAAATAAAAAATATATTTTTTGTAAATATAACAATTAATTTAGTAATATATATAAAAAATATTTTCGGGAGTTCTGTAATTTTTTTTTATTTTTTAAAACGAAATTCCGTTGGAAATTTCCAATGGCCAAAACTTTTGGTCTATTTTCCAACGGCCCTAGCTGTTGTAAATGTCCAACTTTTTTTAATGGCTTAGGCTGTTGGAAAATTGGACATCCGTTACAAAGCACATATGTAAGGTTAGGCCGTTGGAAATTAGCAACGGCTTGTTTTCCAACGGTTAGACGTTGGCGATTCCTATAGCCTAAAATTAAGCTGTCGGAAATTTTTTTTCCAATGCTTCTTCTACCAATGCACCTATTTCCAACGGCTTCACGTGGAAATAGGTAATTTTCCAACGCGAGGCCATTGGAAATTCACATTTTTTAGTAGTGTATATTAATACATATTAATATTATACACATTATTAATATATTTATACACATTATATTTACGCATATATATGAAAATATTATATTTTTATACATATTACAATTCCATGCTATCAAACATGCCCAAATCTACCTAGGTTATTTTTGAATTTGTTTCCAAATGAAGGGGCCTAAGAGTGCCTAAGGGGATTTGGGGTGGAAGGCATGTAATGGTGCCTTAGTACCTCCCATAACTTCTTAAAGCACTGAGTGATTAATGAAGTCTTCTTGGGTATAAAGAGAGCTTGATGGATGATAATTTGGAAGAGGTTTCAAGTGCTACAATAGGGCAATTAGGTAAGGTTATGGGGGTTTAGCATCATTGGTAGTCTAGTTGGAGGCTTTGAGCTTAAGACACCAATGAGAAACCTTAGTGCACATAAGGAGTTCTTTGGAACCTATTAAATTGAGTCCATTCATAGCAAGTCTTACCATGCTAGTGTGAAACAAGTAATGGTGGATAGTGGAGCACCATAGATTGAAGGCTTAGTGTACTTGCGGCATAGCCAAGTTATGCCTCAAGGCACAAGTAAAAGCTTAGTACATCCTTAGTAGGTTAAATGACGAAGCTTGGTACCTTAGTGGTCTAGGTGAGGTTATTAGCTTAAAATACCAAGTGGAAGCCTAGTGCGCTTGTTTGGATAGAGGCTTAGTACCATAGTGGCCTAAGTAAGCCAATGGCTTAGGGCACTACATGGGAGGCTAGTATACCTAGTGAGTTTCTTACAATGTAAACAAGGAGCATCCACCATGTTCACCTGTGTAACAACCAAGGGAAGGTGAATTTACTATGTTAGTAAGCTAAGACTTACTAGGAGTGAGTTAGTAGCCAGAACTTGCTAGGCACGGAGTGGCGCCGGTGAAAGGACTAGGATGAGGAGGAGTCCCAAGGGACTTCAGTATATGTGCATATATTAGCCCTCAGACTACCTTCGGCCCATAGTAAATTTCATATATTCTATATATATAAGTATCCTCAGGTTTTTGTTGCAGGTTCTAACATTTCTTTGCAAGTACCCAAATTTCTTACTAGGAATCTTCAAATTCTCACGCCCTTTAATATTGTTGTGCGGATTTCATTTGTTTAGAGTCGGTGACCATAGAGGGGTTGCTGAGCTAGTGTTTTACATGCAACCTTGCAAATAGGGGTAAGCATGGGTCGGGTTGGTTTGGTTTTATGGTGGAACTGAACCAACCCAAAATGGCATCGGTTCTAAAATTTTTCTACCCAACCTAGAACCGAGAACCGAACAGAACCAGAACCATGGTTTTGGGTTTCTCGGTTCTGGTTCTCGGGTTTTTCGGTTTATACCATATACCTATAACAATACCAAAATTCAATAAATCTACATCCATAATCAGTTTTATGACATATTCAACATAATATACAATTAAATTAATATTTAAATATAAGTACTTAGATACATTCAAAAGAGTTTAAAATGTTATTCTTATAAAATTGGTTCAAAAGAGTTGCTTGTGGGGAATCTTTTATCTCAACTAGTTTACTTCATTCCAGTAATTCTAATATTGGTATGATATTCAATATAAAAAACTAAGCCTTTAAGATCATCTTCTTCAATACCAAAACCTAAAATATGTCGATGTCATAAATTTTTTAATTTTGCATGACTCAAATGAAAAAATATCATAATTGTGTCGTAAAGAGTAGTTTAGAATAAAAATCGAAAGTAAAATGACTTAGGAGTGGTGGGTCTATGAAGCAAAGTGATTTAAGTGAATATGGAGAAATTTCGTAAATGATCCCACAACTTCCATACTGTTTCAATTTGAAACATCAGTTTAAGAGTTTAATATAAAAACACAAAATAACCATCATAATACTTCAAAGAAATGTGTGTGTGTATAGATATATTAGTAATACCATAATTTTTAATATATATATATATATATATATATATATGGTTCGGTTCCACCTCAGGTTGGTTCCATATGGAACCAGAACCAACCCAAAAACCGTCGGTCTATATGTGGAACCAACCTGAGAACCATGATCAATTTTTACCCAACCCAATGGGGGTGGTTCAGTTTCAGTTTCGGGTTTACCCAACTCATGCTCACCCCTACTTGCAGAGATTAGTGGCACAAGGATGGACATAGTTGACTATAGATCTCAATAGTAACCCTTCAGTATACGTATGTATGCTAGTTTGACTTTTAATATCTTTAGGTCGAGTAGTATTTCAGTTACTTTTGGGCATGTACACAGTCTTTACTTATGTAATGATGCACATGCACGGTTATTACTTATAGTAAACACATTTATCTTCTATGCTTTGACTTGTGTTTTAGTTATGTTTTATAATTGTCGACATTGTCTTTTATTTGTTTTCTTAAAGTGAAATTTAAGTCGAAGCAAGTGCATGCATAATGCATATTAGGTTAATAATTTGATGCATTAAACATTTTAAAATGGGACAAGCAATTAACTAGTCAATTGTAACTAGCGTGGGACTTCGATTCTGTAGCCTTTTTGGGAGGGCCCCATTTGGGGTAAACGACGCTATAAACGACCATATATTGAGCCATTGGAAATTTATTTTCCATCACGTAATTTTTCAACACGTCAATTTCCAATCGTTTTGCGTTGGAAATACACGAATTTCCAACGCAAAGCCATTGGAAAATGAAATTTTTTTAGTAGTGGAATTCATTCCTTGAATCTTCATTACCCCGGTCTTTGTAGGCAAAACTTTCTTTGTTGTTCTTTTATCAATCCCAAATCCATTTTTCTCATTATCTTCTTCCAATCTTCTTTGCTCGAATCCACTCTTTGCTGTCAAAACCTTCTTTGTCATTCTTTTCTCATTCACAACCTTTTTCAATGCCTCAAATTTTGTTGCTGCTCTAGTTTTTGAACACTCCTTTTGGTCTTCTCCTTGCTGGAAGCCGCGAGCTTGTATGACACCTTGATTAATTTCCCTCTCTAGGTCGAATTCTTTAGTTACAACAATAGAATCTTGTGGAATTCGGGATTTGAAATCGTGTTATACCCTTGACCAAGACCTAAGCAGCACACGAACAACGTCTAGTCACATGTTCACACGTGCATCATTCCGGTCCCATAAGGAGTAGGTCACTTACTTTAGCTAAGTTGAAGGACTAAGTCACTTAACCAAGCAAACTTTAGGAACTAAGTTACACTAAGTCATAGTTTAAGAACTAACTCAGATGAGTTTACAAAGTTAAAGGACTGCTTGTGCATTTAGGCCTTTATTCATTCATTCATTCTCTATTTTAAGTGCGATATCTTTTATTTGTTCTTGTAGCTTGCAATTTTTTACTGTTAATTATCTTTTAATGTTTATAGCAAATAGATTTTCACCATAATAGAGTGGTGAGGACAAACCAAAGTTGTAAGGACACTTTCAAGATGCAACATGT
The DNA here is from genome assembly GCA_005392925.1 of Aquilaria sinensis. NCBI lineage: Eukaryota > Viridiplantae > Streptophyta > Magnoliopsida > Malvales > Thymelaeaceae > Aquilaria > Aquilaria sinensis. The sequence continues at coordinate 312,555 of SMDT01000426.1, forward strand.
TACTTTTAAAGCTTTTAAGGACAGTTAGTTTTCACTTGTCAAGTGATGTGGATTCAAAAGTTTATTGGTGGGGAATTTGAAGTCTTCTTTGAAGAAATCATCAAACCTAGTAAGAAATGAAACACAGTAGAATATGTAAGCATACGAGAATGTTAAGGTGAATATCACAATGTTATATCATGGCTTAAACTATCCACAAGTTCATTCAAAGAAGGACAAAATGTTGTTAGCAAATGTCATAACTTAGTAGAACACTGACATGTAGGAAACTTAACAAATTGACAGGTAGTGACGTACTAACTAAAAAGGTCCTTGTTATAGCAATAAACAAAAGGTCATACTCAAAACTAAATAGCTGAATCACATTAGAGATAGTTATGGTTAGGTTGCACATTGAGTTTCTGTTAAGCAATCATGAACCCTTATTTGTATATGGTTGTTATTTGTTCTTGAATTTACCTTATATTATGATCTTTAGGTTGTTACAGAAGTATTCAAGACTCTTATAGTCGTTACTTGATTGAGGTAATTTAGAAACTGAAACACTATGTATGCGTAATTGCAAATACTAATATACTAGCTTTGAAAGGCAAACATCATAATGCAAGCTAAGTATTTCTATCACTTTTGTAATTTTCAAGCCCTTTATAAAGAAGTGGCCTATGTAAGTAGTAAGCTTCTCATTTAGTATATGTTTGTGTTCAAGTTCTAGATATGTGTGATATTTTTCAAGAGCAAAGAAGTTGATTTCTCATTTGTGTTATGGATCTGGTATTCTAGTTTCGAGGCCAGTGATGGCAACTCACAATGCTTGTTTCTAAAAAACATCCACAGTGGCTGCTTAGGAGCTTATGCACTTCTAATCTCTCATTGGATGTTTGAGACCTTCATTTAGTTTTTCAGGTTTCTTTGTTTTGAGTATATAATCTTGTTAGGTTGAGGATAATGCATGGTTTCAATTTCATATTTTGATTATGATATAAATTCTTAATTGTATACATGTGTATTAGGTATCTGAAGCTTTTAGACCAAGAAGTAGCTGAAGAAGCATAAATCTGGGGTTGTCTTCGAGTGATTACTTCCAACAAGTCCTTTTTGTTATTAGGAGTGGCCAAATATTCTTTGTTTCTTTAATATGAAAGAAAATCATGAGAAAGCCATGAACTTGTCAAGAATGTTTGGCCTGTTGTTATTTTACTTAATACTATTGGATTTTAAATGCTTGTAGCTTAACTTAGAGATTGTTGGATGCTATTGATCGAATGCAAATTGCATTCACTGGTTTGGCTCTATGGATAACAATTAATTAGTTGCTGAATTGTCAAATTATGTTTTTTTCCCCTCTTGATCCTTACAAGCATAATGTTTAACAGTATTTTATCCGATTCTAAAATCAAAAGCAAGACAATAAATTTGGGTGAGTGGAGTAATTACACTACTAAATTAACCAATTCTCACTCATGTCTCATTAAGGAATTACTTAAAATTGGGCTGGAACTTGTCAAGTTTGATTTCAACATTGAGATTTATGTTAATCTTTCTTGTCTATAAAATCATATTTTTGGTATGTGATTCTAATAGTCAATCACCTAACATACATAAATTTATAAGTTTGATGAACAAATTGGCATAGGACATACTCAATGATAGTTTAGATGGCCATGTTAGATGTCATATATATAAGATTTGTTCAAGCAGAACTTCAAATGAATGATTATGCTACAGTTAGCATCATGCAAAGTTAACATCTATGGTCATCAAACCATAAGTTAGCTATGACTTGAGTGATAATAACTAGGCTAAACAACAACCATCATCTTAGAACTATTATTTATATTACATGTTTATCTTTAAACTATAAATTATTATATAATCTTAGAACTATTGACAATACTATAATATTAATCATTCATGACTAAACCGAGTATTTAAATCAGATTAAAGGTCTAAGAAAATAATTTGAGCATAAATATAAATTTGAGAGTGAAAGAAATTACTTGATTTCTTTCCACAATAAGGACCATTTTGCATTTATAAAGAGAAAAAACTGGTAAAGCAAACCATTTATTAATTGTTAAAAAATTCTTGAAAGTATAAATTTATCTGATAGATAATTGTCAGACAGTTTAAATTTTACATTTAAATTTGAATTACTTCATTATACCTTTAATCTGGTGTAAATGTTTAGTTTAGTTACTGAAAAAGAATGTTGCAATGTTAGCAATAGTTCAAGGATAATGATGCAACATTTTATAATTTAAGGATTATACGCGACATGGGTGATAGTTTAAGAATGATTTGTACCATTTTGTTTCTTTGTTGCTTTTGATGGGAGCAATGTTTTTTTTTTTAGTTTAGGTCTATTTTATTTGTAGTTTTATACTACTATACCGACTTAACCTTATTGGTTCACATAATAAAGTCTCTTCTTCCAAAAAAGGGAAAAGATATTAGCTAGTTATAAAACTTTTCATGTTTTGCCAACTTAGTCTTAAAACTTATGTTACGGCTCTCCAAGATCTGAACAAAGATGACTAAAGTAACTTTGGTTATTTGAGTAATTTTATATGCTTAAAATATTTAATGCAAGCAAAGTCTAAGTTCAATAAATTATAGTAGCTTAAAAAGGGGGTAAATTTGGTCATTAAGGCAAATTGAGCAAAAAAGGGTATTTTGATCATTCCACACATTGACCAATTTTTATTACACTATTAGATAAAGGATGGGAAAATATTGCTTTTGAGGTATCATAGTTTCTCGTGATTCCTGCTCTGTCATCAAGAAATTGTGACTTGACTATGTTGGCCTTAAGTGGTTTAAAATGGAACCTAGAATTTGTTTTTGGCTTAATTGTATTGTTAAGAAAGCTTGAGAGCCGAATTGTGTCATTAGGGAAAACCTGGAAATAGTCCTAAAGTTCCAGCCTTGTTGCACTAAAGGACCAAAAGGTAAAAAAACTATGCACATGACCAATAACATGTGCAAATATTTACCGGCAATTTTGCAGCAAAAAGAGCTCAGTAGCAATATTACTCTCCTCCATAAATTTTAGTAACTAATTTGCCCATTTTGTTGACAATCATAGCCCTGTATTAGAGGTCGACATACACCAAAACCAACATATTCGAACAAGGTTTTTTACTTGTCCATAACTAGTATTAAAACCTTAAGTTGCGATGAACCAGTGCAGGAGTTGACAATAATATTCTGAGCATTCTCACTGCAATTGAATTTTTTTTTTTTTATGGAAGTATAGTTCAATACTTGAATTATTGAAATCAACAGGTGGTGGGCAGTTTATAAACGTGAAACGGGGTTTTTGTTGAAGTGCCATATCAATCTGATACCTTCTCGTTAAGAATCCAAGTGTTTGGACTTGCATCTGCCATCGAATCAATGCTTGCTAGGATACTAATCTCGGCTTTAAAAAAATCATAGTAAGAGACATTTTCTCCCAAAATTACTTCTTGTTTCTGTGCATGTCGCTTTGAAAACTTTTCACCTAGAATCCAACGGTTGAACTTGTTGAATCTGTGCTAGAATCATGGCGGTGGTGGGATACTGAATTTGGCTAAAAGAGTCTTCAAAAGAAGTCTCTCCAAAAATTACTTAAAGCATTGTCTTTCCTTCGGATCAACTTTCAGGTTACATATGTACAAATTGGCTGTTGCTACAGCTAAAAAATGTTAGATTTATGACATGTTTAGGATCGGTTGAATTGAATAGGGGATGATAGACTTTGTCTGGTTAGAGCTCGCTTTCCACAATTGAACTTCACTGGGCTAACACTAAAATATGTTAGTCATTATAAATAGGCCTGGATAGAATCCTTTTAATTGGATGAAATCGAACATATGGATTTGGCGGGTTGACCGTTGATATGCACAAAGCCTATAGTATCCAGTGTAATGGCTAGGGCAATTGGGGTCTCCAATCCCACTCAAGATTATCATAATTGAAAATTCACATTGATTTTTTTGTAGATTGTAGTTACGAAATTGGATCAGAATCGTAATTATAATTATAAAATCTTATCAAATTATATCTCCTATTTTAGACCTTAAAATTGTAATATTTGATTCAAGATTTGATAACCTTGTCTAACTTATTGGATGGTTTGGCTCTCTATGGCCGAAAGCCATTGTGATCCCAAAACCTCCTGTAGAGGTTGGACATGAATTATAATCTGGATTCATGATATTGCCTGGCATACATATTCAAATATGAGAACGGAAGAGAGCTTAGAGATGGAGACGAGCCGAAAACGAAAAGGGACAACTACTCTTGAAGGAGTAGCAGCTAATAAGCGGATGATGATGAAGCATTAATGCTGCTGGAATTCAATTTCAATCCATCTGTCTCCATGAAAAGATGTAGCTAGGCAAAACAAGGGTGAGGCTAATTCTAATTCCCATCTCTTTTCAATAGCCCAACTCCTTGTTTGGCTTTGTAATGCATGTAACCTAGTCTATACTCTATAGAACCCTTAAGAAGTGGCTACTGAACTCGAGACAGACAGCAACTGTGCTACTGCTATTAGGCATGCTATGCAGGCCTTGTTTGGGCCAGCAATACAAGATTGCTTCGCTTTTCATCTGCAGCCCATCCCCCAACGGTCCTCTAATATATTGGGCTGGATTGAATTGCAACAGTCACACCTCGCTCCCATCCTTTTCCATACCAGGAAGTGCCACCTCTCACCACTGAATTCCCTACATTTATACTCATCGTTATTGTCACATTTATTCATGATATTGGCTGGTTTCTTTAAGAAACAAAGATCGCTTGATTAATAGAGCCTAGTTAGTTTCTAGGTATGTCATATGTAGTACATAAGCTTTTATATTTTTATTATATTACCTTGTAAAGTGCTCTGTATTTTGCATATCAATGCTTTTTTATATATGTTTTTCAATTTATCATGGTATATCATTTGAAATATCACTGAATTATAATTAACATAAATATTGATATTATTCTGTTTTATATTTAAAAATAAAATTTAATTGGTAAATTATGTTAATATGATTGAGATTTGAAAAATCGCTATAATTCTTTTCTTTCATTTTAATTCATATTATGAAATTATAATGAAAATAATTAGAATATATTTTAAAATATGTAAAAAAAATTTGATATTTTCCATCTTAAAATAATATTTTAATATATATTAGTTTGAAAAATAACACATATAATGCAGTATATTATGCGTTATACTTATAATTTACAGAGTTTGAGATACCTTAATGATAACAACATTGAAATTTTTTTTAATAATGGAATATGCGATACGGTATTTCTAAACAATAAAGCTTGAGCTGCTAGTATATTTCAATAATACAGGGACTCATAGATTTTATAAAAAGAAGGGCACTTTCATTAAAATATTATTGAAATATACTTGTAGTAGCTATCTTCCACGAGATACATATAGCGTAAAAGTTCCAAGCTGGCACCGCCATTTTATTAATCTGGAGGTAGAAGACAACATTTTGGCCGGTTGCCGTAGGTAGCCATTAAAATTGACCGAATGAGAGTGTTGAGTTCTTACTTGTTCATCATCATTCTATGGCTTTACGCTTACACGGTCAATCGAACCATTCATAAAGCTGCTCCCAATTGCTCTGCAAATACCAAACTCAGATCTCAAGTTAACAATAACAAAAATAAAAAATCAAAGAAAACTTTACCTTCAATTCAAATGTAAAATCTCAACCACCCCACAGGCAAAAAAAGAAACAAGTTCACAATAACACGCATCCCGTTCCAGCCCATCTGGAAGAAAAACAAAAACACAATAGCATTCCCAGAAAACAATAATGCACATCGATTGGATTGGATCCCACTCAAATTCAAATGTTAACTTTCGACTGTTTGTTTGTTGTAATTATTCACGTAAGGAGATGGGTAGCAAACTAGCAATGTGAAAGAGAATTTGTCAGGTACTGTAGAGAGAGGGCGGTGCCGGTCCAGGCTTGGGCTTGGCTTGAAAAAAATTAGTATAGTACAATTCAGGTACAGAATTAAACAAGGGAATTAAGCCAATCAAATTTCTCATTCTTCTCCTAAGCACATGATTCCGTCCATCACATGACACCACTGACATCATCATATCTGTACCACCACTTCGCCTCTTTCCAATGTTCCCGACATTCAAACATCACGTGTCTAATACCGATATTTATTTATTTTAATTACTCTCCATCTCCACATTAATCCCCCCTAATCCCACCTTACGTTGTTATATTTATATACAAGGCTAATTACGTTCCCTGCCCTACACTATGATCATAATCAAACTTGCCTTGCTCACCTTTCAAAAGTTACGTTTTACGTTTACTCTCCCTTTCACAAAGGTAAAAACAAACTACAATATATAGTGTGATAAACTCACCTCTATAGTTTTAGTGGTGGGTTATAGTTACACTTATCTTTTCATACTTCGAAACTTCTAGTTACCCATTAGTTCAAAGAGATAAAAATCGTCAATATATAGACGAGTTACTAGACTTACCATATAAAGTCTGATCCTACTTAAATCTTCCACTTTTAAGTTTCAGCAATTTTATTTATCTATTGATTTTTTTGGAGCCAATAATAAAACCTACACATCAGCAAACACAACTAATATTGACTTATGAATTTGTTGAGCAGGGGCTTAAGCATAACCCTATCTAGCTAAGCTAATGCCTTAGGTGTCTGGATTTGGCCAAGCTTGTTTTTATCCCAACTTAGAATGCCATGACATAAACACGATATTTCGTAAAATACAAAGTTAGCCCTCACACTTTGTTGCGCACAAACACTAAAAAAGGCTTAGAATATGAAATTTTTTTATTTTTTTTGGGGGAGGGGGGGATTCTCCAATGTGAGAGAATAATTGTGCGCTGCAACTTACAAGAACAAATATGGGAATTGAAGATTAAAATTTAGGCAGAGGCATGCAGAGATGCCCATAAAGTCTGCAGAAATTAAATATGGCTAAGCTAGTACAGTTTGTTAAATATATATATCATGACATGGCTGTGTATGTGACGTATCCTCGTGAGACTTGGTGCAAAACCATCTTTTCTTTCGCCACAAGATAATACTTCAAACGAGTAGCTACCAAAAGTTGTTAATGCATTACAATACTATTTAAGCGCTAAACACGGAATTCAAGTTAATTATTTAATATATTGGTCAGAGGACGTTTGGGAAACAGCAAAACATACACTGCTAATTCATAAATATATCTGATTTTCCACACTATTATAATCTTAAAAAAAAAAAACAAATCAATGGGGGATCGGGATATGAGGCTTGTATTATTTTGAAAAATAAAATCATATTATAAATTAACAAAGTTAAGGGAAAAAGAAAAGAGATGTATTATACAATAATGATTTGTGAAAGCGTCTTCAATAGACACTAAACTTCACTTTTTGGACTTCCTAAATTAGAGAATAAAATTCATTTCCAGTCCTTCATTTAAAATATTGTCTTAAAGTGAGCCCTTTATTGGAATGATGTCATCATAAAACCCCTTACCTCCTGATGAACATCTTATCGTATTCCTTTCCATTAATTTTTCTGTTATCTTGGATAGAAGTTGATTGGGTGTTTACTTAGATTTAACGTGGCAATCTAAAATGCCCCGTAGCATTCTTTTTCATAAAAACAAATGACTATATTGAAATAAAAACAAGTAGGTCAAAATTGACACAAACATATAATTTTAGTGTTCAAAACGTAGATTTAGTCAATCTGTATCTTCTTCCCCAAATTTTTGTTTCTTCCATCCGACACTGTCCTTGTAAGGGTGTAAATGAACAGAACATTCGGTGAACTGTTCGGCAAGAGTTTATTTATGTTCATTTATGTTCATTTATTTAGTTAAATGAAAGAAAACGAACATATTTTTCTGTTCAATTAGTTAAACGAACGAATATGAACAAGATCCCGTTTGTTTATTTACGTTCATGAACCGTTCGGTTATTATGTGTTTATGTTCATTTATTTATTTGTTCATTTATATTGATTTTTTTGTTCATTTATATATTAGTTGTACATTTATTATTATATATGTTTTATAGATCATACATTTTTATTAGTGTCCACTTACTCCACTCATGTGATTATGCTCCAATCTTTCCCAAATTAATATATTGTTTTTATTTCCCCAAACATAATCAGTCATTTTCCTTATAGCGTGAACTTGTTGCAGCACCAAGCTGAGCTCTATTGCCATAACCCATAATCTCTCTCATCATCGCCTATTGTCCTGTTAGCTATTGCTAGACTCGCTCCGGTTTAGATTTGTGGTAGTCATCAGGTTTAATTGTTCGTATTCGTGTTCGTGTTCGTGTTCATTTATTAATAAATGAACAAACACGAATAAAGAAGTTGCATTCGTTTATTGTTCATGTTCGTGTTCATTCAAAGTTAAACGAACGAACATGAACATGACTTGTTTGTATTTGTTTGGTTTGTTTGGTTTGTTTGGTTTGTTTACAGCCCTACATCCTTGTTCAACTAATGACTTTCTCTCCCCTTAGACACCAAAAGGTGACAATAGCTAAGCTCCAGTGGTAGAAAGATGGTGGAATTGCAACGAATTTCAGCTAAAGCCAAGCACATTGAAGAGATCACTAGAACAAAATAAAAAACGGAACAAGGAACAGAATCTAAAATGAAACAAGGCCAAAAGCCTTGTCCTTTCTAGGTCAGCTCAAGAGAGGCAGTAAGAGCATAACACATCTAGCCATCATGGGTCGTATGCACAACAAGGGTTTGTTATTTCCCCGTATTCCCGTTAAAATTGAATCATTCCCAAATCTCACGAGTATAAACTGATTTCTTCACAATCAAGGGCGGAGAGGTGAGAGGAGAGGGAGATAGAGGCGGAAATGAAGGAGATAAGGAGGGATGGGGCATCAGCAAGGAAGGAAGGGCCGACAAGGTATAAAGGAAGGAGTTGAGGAAGGAAGGGGCATCGGCCAGAATCTCATGAAACCCAGAATCTGGTAGTGGTGAAGAGAAGAGGATAAACTTTCAGCTAATATGTGTTTTAAATTCATAAAACTATATATTTATGTCAATTTTAGCTTGAGATTTTTTATTCTTTCAATATAGTCATTGTTGTTATGAGAAAGGATATCGCGTGACATTTTAGATTGCCACATAGACTCAGAAGATACCACATCATCATATTCTGTTAAAGATAAACAAAAAACTAATGGAAAAGACTATTTTAAGATGTGTTTTTATAGTTAAGAGACTTTATGATGACACCGTGTCATTAAATGAATCATTTTAATACAACATTTAAAGTAAGAGAATTGCAAATAAATTTTACTCTAAAATTCTATAAACTTTAAACGATTGAGGTAAACCTGCAAATCTCTAGTTCGAGAAAGATATTTTAATTACTCAACCAGTTATTTTTTGCCTTAATTAATAACGGATTCTTTAGCAATATTTGTAATTTTAAGGCTACACTTATAATGCGTGGTTGCTGTTATGGTCATGCGAGTGAATTATATAACGCATATATAGCTGTTTTTTTTTTCAGAAATTTAAATGAGGATAGACCTGTATACGCACTGTAGACTAAATATTTTCAGTACCGTACCTGCCCAATATTATGAAGTTTGAACTATATATATATATATATATATATATATATATATATATATATATCTGAAGAAGAAAATAAATAAATAAATTCAAGTAAAGGTGGGGTGCAAGTCATCTGCGTGGCTCAGTGGGCTATCATTATGAGAACATGCCATGTCGCTTCTTCGTTGAAAATTGTTTCTACACAGACCACGTCCATTATTATTGCCTCGGAAAAAAATTGTTTAATTTTTAAAACTAATTGACAATTTATTAATTTTAAATAAATGTGCTTGAATCAGATGATCAAGAGCTGTTTTGACAGTTTCCGGAACATCAACAGATATATAGTTATAATACTACGTAGGTAAATGATTTATGAGCTAGGAGCTAGCTAGAGCAGAATTTGCAAAAAGTAGTATGCTATACTATAAAAGAAGAGAAGAAGCAAATTGAAACTAAAATAGTAAGGAAAATGGGTTGCGTTGCTTTGAATTAAGGAGAAAATAAAGGCCTATAATTCACTTGGAAGGAAAGCAAAGGGAATATATAGTTTAGGTACATATGAAAAGGAAAACCTACAAGTGATCCTTAAGTTACGACGACTTTGCAACCTTGATTGTAACAAAATTAAAAAAGGTGAACACAGATGCACTATATATTATGATATTGATATAGTGGTACATTTTAATTGAATATATATTGATTTATTGGTCAAACAACTTGAGACCCTATGGTTACCCTTTTTTTTCAAAGGGGAACGTTGGTAACGATAGTAGTTTTTGGATTAGCGCCAGTTAGCTTCATAATTCGGATTTATTCTGAGGTACAAATCGGTAATGTTGAGAATTTTTGCTTTCCAAAGATAATGAGGAATTGAAAAACATCCAAATGTCCAATGGACGGATTCTTTTAGTCATTATAGTGATGAGATTGCATTTGGAGCAAGAGAATTTAAATTTAATTCACGATATTGTTTATGAAAAAGGAAAATTACTTTGGACATATTTTCTTTTCAAGGTAACCCGCGAAGCTTCATTAAGATCCAATCAAGAGAGCATTTGACATGAGGGTTGAGAAAGGATATCCTCATTGCACCCGACAAGATAAGCCCTTGGACAATGTTACAACAGAATGGACAACTGAATTTGCAGATCTATGTACATGTGAAAAGCTACAAGAAGTAAACACACTGAACTAGTGGCTAAATTCATAATATCATATATAATTACTCTGTACGCATAAACAGATGGCTTCTTGTAGGTAAGAAGAGCATTTACAACAATTTGAGAATTACATTGGATAATAAATAGTAACATTTTCCCACCCTTGTGACCAAGCTTCAAGAAGGCCTTTCCAAATAGCTAGGGCCTCTATATACGTGACGTCTTTGACATATGCGATGGCATGAAAAATAGCGAGCATTACCAACGAGAATAAATCCCATGCAACAATTCCAAGTGTAGCCAACCCAAGTGATGCGAAGAGCCCAACATCTACATTAATTGTGATGGAACCCGCAGGTGGAAGACATCATCAGATTAGAAGGCATTGTTATGGAATCATGTTGCCAGCCTTTAAACTGTCACCTTTAGAGACAAAGCAGCCAGGCTTGGATGCAGCAGACCATGACAGGTAAAGTCATACAAGCAACATCAAAAATACATTTATTGCGGTTTCACAAAACATAAAAACCTATAGCCAGAAAATAGTGCCAATCAGCATCTATGAATAAGGGCAACTTGGGTATCACAGAATATATCCCATATATGTAGAGTACCAATCTGAAGATCATGTAGGTTGAAAGATTGAAGCAATTCCTCCGTAAAAGGACAAAAGAATAAAATATGCGCAATTGATTCATTGTTTGCGCTTTATACCAAACAATGGTGGTGATTGAGAACTCGTTGATGCCATAAATGAACACAAGTAAGAAGATGGTCAAATAAGCTCACCGCCAAAATTTCCACAATTTGGGTAAAAGTTTCAGTTGTGGGGCCCCCAAATTTTAAATGGGAGAGATATGAGATTTATGACTTATATATGTGACATCAAGTTCTAGAGTTTGATCATCTAGTGTTTATCTTTTTCATAAAGGATGCCCCATGCTGTGTAAGCTGGTGTTCTGTAGACCAATTTTAGATTTGAGTCTTTCATAGAAATGATATTAAAGCATGAGAATGTTTCAAAGTATATGGTTGTGTGTGCCCAAATGATAGCTCACATGGTGTAAGCAGGTGAACCATGGTTCATATCTATCACTTACCAGCTTGATGATTTTAGATCAATTTATGGCCTAACGAAGACATTGGGCATATAAGTGGATCAATTTATGACTTATATATATGACATCAAGTTCTAGAGTTTGATTAGCTATCACTTATCTTTTTTATAAAGGATAGCTTATTTGGTGTGAGTGAGTGTTTTGTAGACTTGTTTTAAACACGGGTCATCATAGAAATGGCATTAAAGCATGAGAATGGTTCAAAATATATTGTTGCATTTGCCGGTATGGGATGAGCGAACTTTCTTTTACTGAGAGTCCATTTTAACACCTAGTGCTTATTATTTTCTAAAGGATAACCCATGTATGTGGGATAGGTGTTTTGTTGATAGGTTCCGGACTTATGTTATTACACCATTTCCCAAAAAGCTTGCTAGCGTAACTGCTCTTGTGTTGGTACACCAGGATTAGAGTGTAAAATTCTATACTGAGTATGGTACCCTAAGTGAACTGAATAGACTCCCTTCGCTTTTGCCCCCCAAGTGTAGACATCTGAAACATCTTGTGAACTGATCGGTATCTGAATGATATTAGAACATCCATAGGATGGAACATGAAGGAGACAAGGGGGATATTTCGGGGTATTTAATCCTAATTGGTTTGGCAGTAATAACTTAGAAACAGTCCAATGCTTGATGTCTGGTATTGGGACTGTAATCGGAGAGAACAAAGGTGGAGGAGACAGCCAACGATTATACCAGACGCTAATAGACTAACCATCACCAATTACGTGTCTCTCTTTGTTTTCACTTATCAAAGTGCGCTTGGTTAAAATTCAGCGTAGATTTTTACTTTAGTTTCAGAGAGACTTTGGTGTACACTTTGACTATAGTCTATAGTTGGAGATATTTTTCATTTTTATTGGTCATAGCAAAACGATGTATGCAAATTTTCCGTCGGGAAACACCAACAAAAAAAAAAAAACGATGGTTTTTACCGGGTGTCATGCGTGTATGGAAACCTCAAAAATCAATGATGTAATTTTGTTTCATTTATCCAAACGGCATAACAAACAAGGAGGACTTTTTGAAATTGGAGAAAGTTATCTTTCCCCCAACGGGAATCTGCATCAGTGCCCATGGTCTTGTGTTACTGTGATAGTATTTTGATTTTTTTTCTTTATTTTTCTATACGGTATATGCATGTTTTTGTTTCCCGCATCTCAACTCACTGGATCGAAGTATTCCCCTCTTCACAATCATCATAGGTATGGTATTGAAATCGAACAAGGAACATATATCCAATTAATTTAAAAAAAAAAAAACGAAAAGCGTGCACCTGATGGGAGGAGCACACTGAAAGAAATTAATTACTGTTGGTAATGAAAAGAAAATGGGGTCAAACGAGCAGGTGCAATGGATCATGAAGACAGAAAAAAAGAAAAAAACAGAGAAGGTTGGCAGAGTAGCTGGTGTGGAAGATGAATGAAGACGAATAAGGGAAAGGAAGAGTAATTTCTTAGCTGGACTTGGCAATGAGCCTACACGAAACGGGCAAGGCAGCTCATAAAGCCTCCACCATGCAACAACAGCTACCAAATCATTTTCAACAGCGCTTCAGGCCCCCTGTCTTAGTAAATTTTACTCCCAAGCTGACACAAATCTAATAACTGTAGTAGTAATAATCTTCATTTACACTTACAATGTCTTAATTTCTGTATATGTCAATTCTGTGTTGCTCACTGATAGAGATAATTATGCATTATGGTGAACCGAAACACCAGCTTAGGGAGGGAAATCTCATTTATTGCCAACAGCCACTCATTAAAGCCAACATCATAGGCTTGGATCTAAGTCTAACCGAGCCAGATTAGAGTTGGAAAGGTCAGGACAACTGTTCTGGATTTCCAAAATCGAAAATGTGTCCTTCTTGAGAGGGAAAAGTTACTGCCATTTTCATTGCCCCACAGCTTTGTTCTCCTATCGGAGCAGTGCCCAAATTATGCGCAATCATGTATGTACGCCGGGATGGAAAAAGAAATCAGGGAAAAACAAAACTCCACAAAGAAAAAAAGAAAGAAAAACTCAGAGTCATGGGTAGGTCGTGTGAAGATTGGAGAAAGCTAAAAAAGATTGAAAAAGGCATAGCATGAAGTGACATAAGCTTTCCAAAACGCCTTTTGTTTTTCTTAAATTGAGTGTTGATGAGACCTCTTTTTTCTTTGGTTGTATTAGGCAGACCTCCCCAGCTGACACTGCCCTGCCCTGCCCTCCCCTCCCCGCCCTTTTACCCCACCCCATCCCAGCGACTTGACGGCACTACCCCTTTCACTTGTCTCAATTTCCCTTCTCCACTGCACCATTTACCCACCTCCATTCTCAAATCTTACAGGAGCAGTATCATTATTGAGTCAGAGTTGGAAGTAAATCTTTTTAATACGTACACGGGCTTCTAAATTGAATCTAGCATAGTTTTTCCATTGGGTGTCCTTTGGACAAGTAATGTAGTACTCCTATAATTTTTTGTCACCACATCTGAGAAAGTAAAATTGTACTTCAAACAAACTTTCAAGTGTGATACCTGTTGGATTGGCTTGAAACTGCGCCACACCAGTATCCAGAGTGAGTGGGTGAACTAGAAAGTAAAGTACAGATGGGAACGGGTACAAGGCACAGTCCGTACTAAACCTATAAGGTAAATTTCATATTTAGCCTCCTAATTTTAAGGGTTGTCCTAATGTGGTTCCTTAGCTCTAAAAGTTAATATTAAAGTCCCCTAGCTAAATTCACATGTCGTATTTTGATCTTTATCATCATTTCAGGTGTTATTTTGAACAGAAATTGCCTACGCGACACCCAAATTGTCACGTGGCATTATCTTACATACAAAGAGTGACAAGATTGGAAGAATAATAAGTCTTGGTCTAGAATTGATAAAGACAAATAATTTTAAGAACTTAAAATGTTTAACCCTAATTTCATCCTCTCTGTCTCTCCACAACCACCATCTCGCCATCTCTCCGTATCCACGATACCCCTGCAATTCTCCCCACCGGTAACCATTCTTAATAGCCGACGACCCCAATTTCAGCCACACCCTTCTCTCTTTCTCTCTCTCTCTCTCTCTCTCTCTCTCTCTCTCTCTCTCTCTCTCTCTCTCTCTCTTCATGAAGTGCTCCTCGTAGAGCTCTGACACCATGAACTCAAAGAAGAGAGTGCCAAGTAACTCGGTTCGTCGCTTAAATTTGAAATGGAGGCAGTTATGTTCGTCTTCTTATATCTCAACTTTGACTTGTAACCTGTATCCATCTTCACAATCTTTGGACTCCTGATTTTGATGGTCGGGTCAAGAGAGGCAAAAAATCTTCTCTGCCTTGAAATTTCTGAGAAATTTGTTTTAAAAAAAAGTAACTAGAAATCAAAAGAAGGCTTCAATTGGAGAAGTTCAGTCGATAATTTTGATTTCGATTGGAGAAGTGGAGATGTGTTTGGTCAGAGATGGAGTCAGAGGCCTGAGAAGCAGGTGGAGATTTGATCAATTGTTAGCTAATATACATTTAAGTCCTTAATATTATTAGTTTGTGTCAATTTTAATCTAAAATTTTATATTCTTCCAGTATAATCGTTCATTGTTATGAAATAGGACGTCATGTGTCAGTTTGAGTGCCATGTAAATATTTTCCATCTGAAATAATCACTGAATTAACAGTAAAGACTAACATAGGACACAAAAGTTGAGTTAGTGACTTTAATAGTCACTTTTAGAGTTAAGGGATAACATTAGGATGACCCTAAAAGTTAGGTGACTAAATATAAATTTTACCCAAATCTATAATTACCATTACAAATTGGTCCATTACCTTCTTTTCGGGTAAAATCCATATTTGGTCCGCTAACTTTAAGAGTTGTCCTAATGTGGTTCCTTATCTCTAAAAGTGGCTATTAAAGTCCCCTAACTCAACTAATGTGTCATATTTTGGTCCCTACTGTCAGTTCTGCTGTTATGTTGGATGGAAATTGCCTACATGGCACATAGATTGCCACGTGGCTGCTTCTTTTATGATAAGAAGTGACTAGATTAGGAAAATAATAAATTTAAAGCTAAAATTGACATAAAATAATTTTAATGACCTAAAAGCTAGTTAACCCAATCTTCCCCCATCTTCCCTAATCCCACCGCCACGCCTCCCTAATTCGATCCTCGCCGCCCCTTTGCACTGCTTCCAAGATGGCTGCGGCGTTCGCCAGAACATTGCTGAGGGCAGCCGATTCCTTGTCCAGGATGATGGAACGCATTCTCAGGCTGCGCCTGTACCGGGATCGGCTTCGCGGCTAGCGGGTAGCAAGGACTGGCAAGACGGAGGGCGGCTAGAGGACTGGTGAGACGGAGGGCGGCGAGACGGACTGGCGAGACGGAGGGCGGTGAGAGGACCGGCGAGACGGACTAGCGAGATGGAAGGCGAGACGAAGGGCGGTGAGAGGACCGACGAGACGGACTGGCGAGACGGAGGGCGGCGAGATGGTGGATGGAAGGCGAGACGAAGGGCGGCGAGAGGAATGACGAGACGGACTGGCGAGACGGAGGGTGAGACGGAGGGCGGCGAGATGGTGGATGACGAGGAAGTGGCCGAGTGGGTATCAAGGCAGATTTCCGGTTGGCGGCGGGTAGTTGAATCCAAGAAGATTTGGGGAATATAGAAATTAGGGATTAATGTCACTTAAAGTCCTTAGAATTATGTGTTTCATCAATTTTAGCATATTATTTATTTTTCTTTTATTCTAGCCACTTATTATTATGACATAGGATGCCACGTGGCAAAGTAAGTGCGACATAGGTAATTTCCGTCAAAGATAACGACTTAATTGACAAAATGAACCAAAATAGGACAAGCTAAGAGAGGTAAGGGACTTTAATATGCACTTTTGAAGATAAGGGACCACTTTGGGACAACCCTTAAAGTTAGGGGACCAAATTTGGATTTTACCCCCTTCTTTTCTATTGCATATTGGTTCTAGACCTTTAAATTTTGTTTCATATTGGCCTCAAATCCTGTAAAATTTGCTAACTCTGACATTAATTTTTAAAATTTTAATTTAGTATGTTTGGTAATTTAAACTGTATCATAATTTTTTTTTTATAAATTATTGACAATTTAAGGTATCGGTCATTCCTCTCTGAAAATCATATTTGTGTGTTAACTCAATTTTTTCGTTGGATTGGAGACCAATATGCAATGCTATATAAAGGTTTAGGATCAATGTGCGACGTAGAACAAGGTTGAGAACCAATTTATAATGATAATTATAGTTTGGGACCAACAGAGCAACCTCTCCGAGAGGAAACAGAGCAACCTCTCCCAGAGGAAATAAATGAAATCTAGTGGAATGTCAGGCAGTATCAGTCCACGGATAAGAGTGAAACGAAGCATAAGAAATGCCCCCAACACATGAGACACTGAGGAGAAGCCAAAGCTAAGCCTCATTTCGCCCTACTTTTCCCTTGTGCAGTCTGGCAAAAGCAGAGTACCATTTAGTACTCCCCCCATCTTTCCAAATCCCAACCCATTAATATCCATCGACTTCCCGGGAAACATTTTCCGGTTACCATTAATTTTAAGTGCACAAGTAGAAAATTCCATACTCAGAAGAAAAATCTGTACATTAAGCAGTAATGGCAGTGGGTAACACAACAGAAAATTAGGGGCATGTGATGGGGCGACAAAATTTTCCGGCAGGGTAAACATTTTGTACAACCGGTTACATAGCGTGGCCTTCCCTTCCTCTGCCGGTAAAACAATGGTTCAAGGACCATCACTTTTCTTTTTCATACATTGCAGTCCTCCGGTTCCTAATTTCAGCAGCTTAGTGCCTCGTATTTCACTTGAAGTGGACGATTGAACCCTACCTGGGATAGCAAATTCCCGACCGCAGCAAGATCGCGGCAAAACACTCCTTGAAACACATTCGGATTGGATGACGATGTTCCTGTACTCTCATCTGGGTTGTCCCGATCGCTATTACCCTGTTTCACGGATGGTTTACTTTTGGGCTCTGATAGCGGGTTCGGATTCTGCGTTTGCTGCACTTGAACTGCCGCCTGCGCTGCCTGCAGAGCCGCCGCGGCTTTCCTCCTCTGTTTCTCGGCGGCCTCCTCTTCCATAATAGTAGACATCACGCTTGAATAACCCTTCTGCAGCAATCTGTAGAGCAACAAAGCAGACATTTTCGCTCTATCTTTCACCGAGTCCAGATCCTGGTCATTGGCAAACTCGCATCTTTCTATGAAACTGATCGCCTTATCGGGCTTGTGCCGGAGAGAAAGCAACAAATGGGCCCTCTCCAACTCCGACTTCGAACAACCTCTTCTCAAACCAATCAAAGCGTAGTAATCCACATTCCCAGTCTCCCCTGAAGCAACTCTCTGTTTCAATTCGTTGATTTTCATCGTCAAAGCACAGAGTTTTCCGGGAATTTCCCTGTATCTCACATTGTGCCGCTTCCAAGCAGGGCCTGCAAGCTTCCGATCTCGCAAAATCGAATTGTAGAGAAGCTTCAGGTGCTCGAGATCGTGCAAGCAATCGGGCAAGCAGCGGATGGACTCGAGAAGTGAGGCTCTGGTGTCGAGGGCTTGGATGCAGGACGGTTCTAGCGCCAGGGTCTTGTTGCAGTCAGCGATCGACTCGGCGATTCGGCCCGAGGCCTTGTAGGCGGAGGCACGGTACATGTAGCACTCGGCGAGGAAGCCTTGGGGAGCGGGCCGGCGCCCGTCCACGATCTTGGAGAAGTGGCGAATAGCCTCGGAGTAGAGGCCGGCGTCGAGGGCCGCCATTGCGGCGGTTCTTCGTCGGACGAGGAGTTTGATGTGTGAGAGCAATTGTGAGATGCTCTCAGACTCGGATATGATGCGGGGTGGCGTGGACGGAGGAGTTGTGGCGGCGGGAGAGGAAAGGTCGGGGGCGGCTGTTGTGGGGAGGGAGAAGCTATCGTCCGACCAACATATGCTTTCGCGACGGAACGCAGCCGTAGCTAGGCGCTTCCCGGTTTGTAGGAGGACCATCGCGTCCTCCATTAGGCCCAGGTGGCAGCAGGCTTGGCCAAGAACTAGGTACCTGAGTCAAAGTCAAAAGGAAGCGAGTCAAGAACGAGTTCCAACTTACGGCACTGAGTTACGCAAAATTACAGCTTACAGGCACTGACAATAAATTACTGTATTTATTTTTTCAAAAATTTGTTTGGGGGTAAATGTAACCTTTTTTTTTTTTTTTAATACTCAGGGTAAATCCTAACTCTCAATTTGAAAGTAAGCTACGTTTACCACTTTTTTTTTTTTTTTCCTTTTCTGCCATGTTCTCGTCAAACAGCCTGTCCAAAGTACTCTGGCGGTCTGGCCAGCCTAACTCGGCCGGTAAAAGAGACATTAATCCCCGAACAAGGCCGGGTTTAAATCCCACTTCTTCCTTCATTCCCAAAATTCGCACAATGTCTTGATAATAGGTTTGATGACCTTGTAGTTTTGAATAAGTTTTACCCTACTATAGTTGTAATGCTTCAAATCCTTGTAATATTAATTTTGAATATAAAAAAATTTGTCCAAAGTACTGCATTTTTATCCCTGAAAAATCATTAAAAAGCCCACTTTTCTTTAGAAAACATTAAAAGGCCAATCTTATATGAAATTATTCTCCCCCTAGCACGGCAAGTATACCTACTCCATCCAATAAAAACTTACTAGGACAAAAGCCAACTTTTTTTTGCATTGTATATGTTTTTGCGCATTTGTATATGTCATTCGAAAATCTCTTATTCATAATCGAAATGTTGGAAATTTCCAAAGAGAACAAAAAGGAATTGGTATAAGAGAGCACAAAATTACCTCCACTGCCCTTCCTTTTCGCAATTTTTACACAACCCCGCCATGACTTTCTTCTTCAAGTCCGAGACAGAGAAACACTTGAAAGCCGTGTCGCGCCCCGTTGAGTCATCGGACGAGTTGTTAGAGGGGAGAAGCTTGACCCTCTCTCTCGAGAGCTGCTGAGACGAGTTATCAGACGAGACGGAACCCGAATCGTCGGTCGCGATTCTCAGGCTGGGAATGTAGTCCTGGAGCATATCGGCGACGTCCTTGAAGCGCCTGAGATGGAGCAGAGATCTGGCCTTGAGCTCCAGCGCCACCTCTAAGCGCGGGGACAGTGCGAGCGCGGTGTCGAGGAGATTGAGCGCTGACGTGATCTCGCTCTGCTCTTGAGTAGCAATCAGATTCCTCGCATCCTTAATGCACTTGTCAACAATCTACAAGGATAAAGGAAAACAAAACAGAGCATTTAGAAATCAGAATCGACCCATTTGAAGAAACTTGGAGAAAATTGAGACTATTGGGTAGAAGCCAACCTTCTTGTTGGTGAGCCACCAATGCTTCTTCTCGGAACCAGTCAAACATGGAGAAACAGCCATGGCGGTTCTTCTTCAGAGTCCTTAATGTGGGAGAATCAAACCAACCATGAACCCGCCCCACGCTCGCCCCCCTTCTTGCTTTCAGAGCATGTGCAATATTGTGTCCTTTTTTCTTTTCTTTCTCTTTTATTGTCTTTGGTTCTGGAAATTGAGAGAGAAGACTGGGGCAGAAAAGAAATAGAAGGACGAGAGGATTTTTAAATCAGCCCCGAGAATGAGAAGAGTAAATAGCAGAAGGTTGTGGGAGAAGGGAGAAGTGTAGCATGGATTTATAAAATAAATAAATAAACAAATAAAAGAGAAGAAAAAAGAAAAAGAAAAATGCCAGCTTTGACCTCAGAGAAAGCTTTGATCCTTCAAATTCATAGCTGGCACCACACCACACATTAGATTCTCTCTCACAAGTCACAAAACTGTGCCATATAAGTATGTGGCCTATGCCTGCCCCTAGACTAGAGTTAGAAGGACTATGACCAAGCCATCGACATCGTCTCTCCAATTCATAAACACATTTAAAAAATAATAGCTTATAGCTCTACTGTTAAAATCACATGAGAAAATATTTAATAGTACGTATTATTCGGTGAGTGCAATGGGTGAGACTCAAATCACGGGTCCTCTCCTCGGGTTCAGGTACCGGAGAAGAGATAAATGGGCAGGCAGATACATTACAGATTGCCCGCAAAGCAAGTAAAGTGCAGGTAGCCAAATATAACTCCCCACCCCAGTGCTTAAGATTTCTGATTGCTCGTGAATGACTAATATACCCTTCGTCTCTTTAAGTATATGATTTCCATGAGGGATGGGCAGTTGCGGAATTGCATCATCCGCGTGACTTCCATAACTAGGACTAGGAGTCCCTGCACTGCCAAACACAGGTGTTGGTTTAATGGTCCAGGAAACTAGAACGGTTGTGCTTCAATTTAATTCTACTTGGAAATAAGTAAAAACCCAAAGTACTTCTTTCCTCCCCCCATTCACTCTCATTATCAATGTCAACCTATATTATTTGGGACACATTTAGCTAGATCAGATTCTTCTCTAAGTGTGAGCGAATTTGGGTAGTAGTCGCATTGCAGGTAAGTAAGTACCACCAATTAACTCATATGAGTCTATTCTAAGTTGTGTAATTCTTCTATCTTGATTTTACATTCGTGTTCTCGTTTTCAACTACTGTTATTGCTCTCATTTTTATAATATTTTTTATTTAAATTTTAAAAATGATATTTTCCCACTCTCTATCTCTCTTGCTTCCCACTCCTACTTTTAAAATACTTTATACAACTTAAAGTATATTTATATTGTTTTATCTTTTATCTTTATATTTTTATGTATGTTTTAAACAAATATTTGCATCTATAAATAGCTAATAACTGAAAGTTATAAAATAAAGTAATATATGAAAATTTACCTTGGATTGTTACTTTATTTTGAGGTGAAAGTTACATTTTTATACGAGCATAAATTAATTAAGCTCGTTGCTTTTCAAAAGCTTTACAAAGAGAGATATATTCAAGTTCAAGTGGTATGATTTAAAGGAGGGTAAAAATAAATAGAATAATTTTTTACATCTTTAGTTACAACTGTACAACTTGTACCAGTAAATTTTGTAGAGGGAAACATTGTTACCTCCCTAGTAGTAGTATAAGCAACGTTACGAGTATTTATATATTATTATACTCATTAAGGAAAAAGGGGATATAAGTCTTTTTAAAAATTAAAAAACAATCGAAACAACCATCTATGATATAACTAAGGAGTGGGGAGTTCGGAGTCAAATCCCAAACTTTCTCAATATACTTCCACAGTATAAACCATCTGTGCCAAAGCGTGGAGGAGAATTACTTCGCGTTTCGTTAATCCATTTTCCATGAGTTAAACTGTTCAATTGAGGGAAGGGGGGGAGAAAATGGTAATTGGGAAAATAGATAAGAAACAGAAGTAACAGGTGGGGGGCTGTGGCAAAGGCAAGGCACAAGAATCATGCTTTTTTCCTCGTCCCTTTGCTTTTGATCACTCTATTTCACCCGCATTGATTAATGAATGCACATGAAATATGGATACATCAAACATGGCTGGATGGGCCTGTCTTAAAGCCTCTCCTTGTGTCCTAAGTCCTAACTTCCCTTGGCCCCACCTTTCCGGGCCCCACTCCAGCCCCTCGTCATCCAAAAGTCCACCGTGGATCCACGTGTCATTTTCTTCCATCGGGCCCGGCTCCCTATTCCCTCCAGCTCAGCCCTGTCCTTCTCTTACACCAAAACTCCAATTTCGCTTCGGCAGACTCGCTAATTATCTGCCAAAAGTTTTTGTTTTGATTCCAATAATTGGGAATTATAATTTTATTCTCAAGAACTAATTTCATTTTTTTTAATATCAGTAAAAAATTTGCAATAACTAGACTTTCACATAACCGCTATTATATAAGCATAACCAAGCAATCAAATTGTTAATCACATTCACTCATAGTTAAAGCCAACAATTCCCTTTCTTGGTCTCATAATTACATAAAGCCAAGCACTCAAACAACGCTTTGGCCGATAAAGTTTTAAAACTTGCGATTCAATCACTAAAGTTTTAAAGTTGGAACTTACAATTAGGTTGTTAGCCGTACTTATTAATGGATGTCCTTGGTACAGTACAACTGATGTGGCTCTTTAAAACACACCCAAATTTCGGTCCTAGCCTGATTATGACCAATTATATACTTACCACCAACAATGTTTCTAATCGAATAAATAGAAATGAAATTTATTGCAAATATTAAGTAACATGGCTTGTACTCTGGGTGTAGAGGGACAGTAATTGTGGATGGGTACATGATTGCGCTAATGGGAAACATATTTTGATTGCTGGTATTTCGCAATGCACGGGAATATATACCAGTACGACCAAAAGAGTCTGTGTCAATACATGAAGATGAAGAAGTTAGCCAGGAAGGTCGATGTCTAATACATAAAACGACTTTTACTTGTCCTGCGCATTGCAGTGATTTAATTTATGCTAGCAGTTAATATAAACATAATAAATAATTATTAAACAATAAATTTAAGGGATGAAAGAGGGAAGAGTAACATTGTAGCAATTAAAAGAGGATTTAACTATTGCTATAAGAAATTTTTTCATGAAAATAAAAAAATTGTGATTTGACATAAAATTAGGTTTAATCTATATTCAAAAAAAATTTTGGGTTAAAAGGGTAAAAAATGACATTTTAGCTGCTGAAAGTGGTATTTAACACTTGGCTAAAAACAGACCATTTAGTCCTGCAAAGTCTGAACACAGTTCAAGTCATGGTCAAAATTAGACAAATCATAACGATTAAAGTCTTTACTTAGAAGATCTAAATAACCTTACAAGAAAAAGTGATGTTTAAGCATTGATAAAAAAGTAAAAGTAAAGTTTCTAGAGGAACAGAACAAATGAAATAATATAGATATTAAGGTTTAACTTTGACTTAATAAAGACCAAAAAAAAAAACAAAAGAGAAAAAAAGTATCAAAATGGCAAAAAGATAGGATTTAGGCACTAAAATGAAAAAGAAATTGATAACTTAGGGGCAAACGGATTTAAGCCTAAAACAAACAAACCTGAAGAAAGTCCGAATAATTTTTCTCTTTGACAGTTTTTATCCTCAAACTTGTAGATCTATTGGCCTCATCATTGCCTTCGATCCATCTCTTAAAGCATGACTGTCAGATGGAACAATTTAAGAATCATAATTGATGAAGACAGAAAATCCACAGTAACTTAAAAAGGGATTAGACCCTTATATAAAGAAAAATAGAAAGAAAAAAAAAAAGAGGCACATGAACAATGTTCTTTTTTCGGGAATTAATATATAGTTATAATATATATTATTATAGATCAAGCTTGCCTTTCATTTTTGAATTGCTCGATATTCTTATATATAAGAGGGCTGAAATTGTCTGTGTTCTAATTTCAGGGCTAACATGATCGCGACCGGAAGTTTTGAGGGCTGGTTGCTAAAATAGACATATTTATCATATATAGCGAAATTAATCAGTAACTTTCAGCGACACTTCAGCAATGACGTTATTTTCTAGTCATAAATTTATCATTCGATGGCCTAGGCTATACTATATATACTTTCTATTGAGCTTTTTGATATCTGATAATTGTTGAGCAAGCTTGATTGGTAGCCCACCCTCCACTTATAATGAAATGATATTTCATAAGCTTCGAAAACCAGAATATTAATGATATAATCATTGATTAAGCATTGTTTGTTTGTCTCTGTTAGAACAATTAAATTTTTGTTATCTCTCATTAAAGTCAAGAATGGAAAAAATGGGGTAAAGATAGAAAGAAAATGTAAGGATATATGTACAAGCATTCAGGACTCTACGAGTCTAACGTACCTCGAGCAAATTTTCTTTCTTTATTGTGCCCTAAATGCTCAAATTTTACAAGTACTTAAATTCAAAAGTAATTAAAAATGGTTCTGATGATATGACTTTGGACCAATGAGCTAGTGAAATGAGAAAAGTGACTTGATTATGTTATATATATACACGGGGATGTGGTTTTTTTTTTTTAACAACAAAAATTTTTTTTGTTCATAAAAGGTCAGGAAACTAGATACACAAACCAATCCATCCAGCAAGCTGCTAGACGAAATCCCACCACAGACTTACTTCCTAAGCTCGTTTATAACAGCTTAATAAGGACATAAATGTGGATCTATGAAAGATAGATCTTGTTCATGACTATGAGCGAGGAAGGAATACTGGAAATGTATGTTGGTAAGGGGTAACGAATTTCCCTACAGATTAACCATGTTTAGAATGAGTACTACAAAGTTATATCTTTTGGAAGTGAAAGTTCAATTCAGGGACCATAAGATAAGTTTATTATTTTTTTGTGGTACTTAAAAGTATCTTTACAAGCATTAAGTAGCATAACTATGATAGAATATGAAAAGTACGACATTACTTCATGTTCCTACAAACCTAAAAGATGTTGGGATACATTTTGTAATTTTTGCTAGGCAAGCATTGTTGCGTAGTTCCAAATCCCTGACTTGGTCAAGGCGGTGTCCTTTGGCTACTTGCTAAGCTGAGTGCTTTAACTGAGTTTGTATAATTGGTAGCCCTAATACCTATTTTTTGATTGGGGAAATTACAAACCCCCTTGATGCATGGTGAGACTTACAGTTTCATGATTTCTGTTTCAAAAACCTACAATTACCTCATTGAGCTGTTAACATCATCAATGGGATCATTAAACAAGGAATGAAATGTCAGGAAAGCCCTTGGGATTTTGGCGCCAATTTTTCCTTTCAAACCCTCATGTCCAACCCTTTCCCTAAACGTGGGTTTAAACAAAAAAAAATATTTAATTTTCCTATTCTATTTTGCTTTGTCTTATCAGTGCGATGTTAGTATTTGTGCGAATAAAGTAATTCATCATAATTAGGGTTGGATATAAGCAATTCTAGTGGGGTTGTACTTTGAGAGTTAATCAAGTAGGGAAATTTGAATTTTCTTTAGAATTCGTTAGTTGGGTAAGGGGTTTTTAGAGTGGGTTTGTGGTGGAGCCAGTAATTTTCTTGATCAGATGGAAAAAGTGTGGGTTTTTTCTTGTTTGCATATGCTTATAAAGTTTGTTTGTTTGTCTGTTTTGTAGGAACAATGCTGCATGACCTGTTGTTTTACAGAGAGGATGATGATGTTCTAGCATCGACTGTATATGTACACAAAGGAGTTGATCCTGACTGTTATTTGTACCTGGACATAATAGACACAATTTGGAAGAAACTATTTCTAGAAAAGTGCTATTCGACTCTAAAGATAAAGGCTGGAGGCGGTATGAAAATTGAGAATGACACTGACATGTTAAAGATGCTTATAAATTATGCTGAAGCAGTTAAAATTTCTATTTATGTGAAGACTGAACGATGACCCCTAGTGGACGTGGAGGTGGAGTTCAAAGAAGATTACGAAATTTCATACCATGAAGCAGTGAGTGAAAGGATGGGTATTGATGTTGAAATTAATGAGTCAAAAGCAGAATGTGAACAGAATAGATGTTCTAAAAAAGATGAAAATGATGTTAGAATTGATGATCAGGCAAACATGGGAGAAGGAGGGTTGGGTGAAGTAACCAGTACACATGAAGAAGACCCAATGCCTAACATAAATGAGGCAAATAGAATGAGAGGTGAAAGGAAAGAAACTAAAAAATGAAAAGATAAAGGAAAGAGGAAGAGGAGTAGTGCAGAAGATGATGACTAAACTAAAGGGATTGATGATAAAGGGGCTCACTTCAGTGTTAAGTGTTTAATTTTCAGAAAATTCTGGTGATGATGAATGGTTCGATGAGCGGGATGCTGAGCTAAAGAGTAAAAGTCAGGTAAAGAAGAGAAATAGTAATCATAAGGTGAAGAGGATGGGGATGACCAAGAGCTGAGTGATGTGGGGAGTGAGTCATCCCATGATAGGTATACAACAGATGATAATACTTGTGAGTTTATAAAGATGGTAGAGAAGAAATTTGATAACACATGAAGACAAAGGCTAAGAAGTTTATGAGGACTTTAAAGGGTAAGATTGCGTTTGAAAAATTTCAAGTTTTCAGAGATATTAATCACTTCAAAGACGTGTTAAAAGACTATTATATTGAAGAAGGATATGAATTGAAGAGGATAAAAAATGAACCTGTAAGAGTAATGGTTGTTTGTATTAGTGACGATTGTACTTGGTGTATCCTAGCATCCCTATTGCTTGATAAGAAAACATGTTCATACAATCAATGGGGTGTTTTTAGTATACCATGTAAGCATGCTATAAGCTTTATGAATCTTACAAGGGTTAATGTAGAGGATTGTGTTGATTCATGCTATTATGTGCCAACTTATCTGAAAGCCTTTATTGAGGTTGTACACCTCTTGCCTCAAATTGATCTTTCACTTGAAGATAAAGCTATTGCTGTACTCCCTCTACCTATAAGAAGGAAACCTGGAAGGCCTAAGCAAAACCGAAGAATAGAGGTTGGTGAAGGAGAATCAACAGTAAGGTCAAGCAAAATCACTTGCAGCAACTGTTAAACAATTGGCCACAATTCAAGAACTTGCACTAACCAATGCACTGCAACTAAAAATGTACATTCACTTAAACCATTGTTTCTCTCATATAAGAACCACTTTTAATAATCTCCATTATCTTTGGCTGTAGGCTAAATGCAAAGGCAATAAGCAAACAAAAGAAAACTAAATCATGTTGGAATAAGAGTATAACTTTGGTGATTATGGATGTCTTGGCACACTTTTGTCGGAGGAGTTAGCATAAAAAGACTTTTGTGACTATTTTGAAGTATTAAGGTATACTTGGTTGTCTTTTTGAATGTTTGAATGCTGTTGTAATCCTCCTTATTGATAAATGAATGAATATGTTTATGACAATTCAATGAATATGGCTATGTTTGAATATGTCAACATTTATTTTACAGTAACCCCCTTATGTCTCAGTTCACTTTTGAACTTGATGTGTCCCAGATTGACACAAAACATGTTAACATCAAAATTTTAAATTTTGCAAAAACCCCACTGAAACAAACTCAAAGAAAATGGTAACCAATCTGTGAAACCACATTAACGTAGAACTATAGAACTTCACTTGTTCATTACAATAACAAAAACATTGAGTACAATTACAAACATAATTACATTCATCTTCAAACTTAAACACAAAAATTCCCTTGTTCTCTGAACACCACTTTTGGCCTTCTCAAGTCTGCCACATACATTTGCAATTGCACCCAAAAGTGTGCTTTTGTCTTCGTTTTCAAATCCCTTCAATAGTATAGCCCAAACCACTAACCCCTGCATCTCCAAAATTGCTTAAACTATGTCCAATCATTTTGGTCTATCTTTTATTTTGTGTTAACACGCACCAACCCCAAAATTGGCATTTCGTCTCAGCACATGTATAGTAAAGCCTGCCTGGGTTTGTCTTTGACTTTGATATTTAGACACCTGCTAGTTGCCCTGCACCAACATCACCTATTTTCAAACCTCAGATGTTTAAAATCAAGTTGGTTTACACTGCTTGTGGACATTTTGCAACCATCTGTGATAGGAACCATTAGTCATTAGCCTTGTCCCTAACCCAATTTACAATTTTAATCTCTAAACCCTAAAATTTGAAAGAAAAAAAAAACCAAATTTGTTCAATTTAACAATTTACCCTCACCATTAACACAGATAGATGGTGGGCATAGTTTAGAGTTGAAGACAACGTTCAAAATCATTTCAATCAAGCTGGCCTAAAAAGATGACTGGTGAGAAGATTTGGCTGATGATGACAGAGGTAGCAAATGAAGGAAAGAACCATTAGGCCTCAACATATATATTAATGAAATGGGCAATTTCAGGTTAATACCTATATAATGTTCATTGGGTTTCACTTCTTTAACGATCCCATGGACAAAGCTAACAGTACCGGAGGGTAAATGTAGGTTTTTGAAACAATGAGAATGAAACTGTATGATTCACCATACTTCAGGAGAGTTTTTGAAATTTTCATTTTTTTATTTAAATTAGTTCAATTTAAGGATAGATAGATTAACTTGCTTCCTTAAACACTGGAGTCCTTAGTTCACATTGCACTCTTTCTTCTGGTGCATATGAGAGAGCGGCTAAGGAGGAAGTGAGAGACTAAATATTGGATTTCTTGGTAACAACTACAAGTGTTAACAATGAAACTAAATCTTTTGTTGTTGGTTCACTTTGTAAGATATGTTCCTAAGTTTCAAGAAATTACAATATATATTTATAAATTGTTATTCAATTTTTATATTTTTCTAGAATCTTAAGTTTGGTCATTATATCATTCTAAAAGTTAAAAAGTGACTAATGGTGAACATTCAATTCATTAAATTTGGAAAAGATTTGAACAAAATAATTTAATCAATTTTTGGTTTTTATAAAGCATAACCGAATTGTCTAAATTACATGTTAGAACCGACTTGAATCATCCAAATTATATTCTGATTTATTTGATTCAGTTTATTCAGTTCTTATTTCTAAAACCTAGACACATAGTAAATGAAAAAAAAAAGAAGATAAATATTAAAATTTTTATCTCTAATACCCAAAATTAAAGAAGCACAAACAACTTATAGTCCAAATTAGTAAGAAATAACTTTATATATATAGAGTCAATATAAAAAATATGATAAAATATTTATTACTTTAGTCTATTGGATTTATTCAGTTTCAAATGTATAATCTAATAAGCGATTTGATAACTGAATATGAATTTCAATTTTGGTCTAAATCGACCTAATTAGAAAAACAATTGAACCATTTTATCCATATGTAATTAATCTTTTCAACTTTTTGGATTTTATATGAATAATACTCATCCTAAAAGTGACCTTAAACTTTTTCTAAAATTTTCTATTGTAAGTAGGTTATTAATGTTTGAATAGCAAGAGAGAAAGAGAGTTTGTAAAAATAATAACATAATAGATCAGGTCGTGCACGAATAACCGTAAGTGGAGCAAAGCATAAGACCCAGGTTAGATAAAGTTAAAATGTCCAAGTTAATGTGTTTTTGGTTTCTGATGGGCCCTGGGTGAAAAGAAGATTCTTAATACCCCCACAGTTGGCTTTATTTAATAGCTTGAGGACAATGCCTCAATGGTTTGACTCTCGGTCATCTCTTTCTCATCTTGCCTTTGGTCTCCATCTACTAGGAAGTCGAATCTCGTACAACGCAGAAGTTGCCTGCCCTCGCCCTACGCCGTGTCTCCATACCAGATTTCCAGTTGTCATGGTTGCTTGCTAAATTCTCAATTCACGATGTCTAAGACTGAGTACGGCAGGTTGTCGTTTGGCTACTTGATGCATGGATCGCCATATCCGACTCACTTCACCTTCGATCAAGGCAATGGAGATAATGGATGAGGCAATGCAAAGCTACAGTGTGCAAGACAGAGTAGGTGTCGACGAGATAATGTGCGACGATCGGAAGAGCAATGTTCGACGAAAGATATTGAAGATGGTGGATGAGACGATCAGAAGAGCAGATTTCCAGCCAAATTGACAAAGTTATTGTGTGCAAGATGGATCAGAGAAGCTACTGTGTGAGTGAATCGGATGAGGAGCAAACGATGTGAACGGAGGAGGAAACTAGTTGGATTTAGCTTGGGCACGTCTCCATTGGCGACAAATACAATGGCGTGATGTTATGGCAGGGCTGCTGGAAATCAGCTCCTCTACGGTGAGCTTAGCTGTAGTCAGAGGGTGTAAAAAAGTTGAACACAAGGAGTGTTATAAGAACAAAAAATGGGACCCCACAACATGGCCCACTTGGAAATGCAAAATACATGTTAACTTGTCCAAATTAATTGCAGCCAAATAGGCTGTAAATGTTTAATACGCAAGTGGAGTGGAGTTGTGTGAATAAAAATGCACTGTTAGGCCTAAAGCTATAATTATCATTGGATATTGGTCCCCAACCTCTATTTCATTGTATATTGACCTAAAACATTTAAATGTCTATTGCATATTTGCATTTAACCTTGTAACATTCATTAACTCTTATGTAACTATAAATCATTAAATTTTTTAATTTTAATTTAAATTATTCTATATTTATGTTTCAATAAATTCAAATGAACAATGTGAATATGCCTGAATATAGGCTAGTTGTGTCGCTGTTGTGAAATGATGGATTGAAAATCATTGGTAAGCTGAAATTTTGGGCTTTGATATGCCTAATCACTGTATGTTGTGTAAGCAGCATGAAATGAATATTGAACATCTTTTCTTTTCATGTCATTATGCAACAGCTGCTTTGAGACAAGTGGTACAGTTTACCACGTTTAGAATGAAAGGAACATCGAAGATGTTTCTAAAATACTTGTTGCTCCACTGATAATTTAGCTAGAAGATTTTATTTGACATTTATGTCAAAATAGCTAAATGACTTGATAATTCATTTTAACTTAAGTCGACATGATCCAAAATGACTGATAATTCTTTTTAACTTAAGTCATCTTAATTCAAAATGACTTATTTTTATTTTTATATTTTTTTGTACAACCAAATTTATTTGAAAGCCAATGTTGTGTAGATGTACTAATTCATTTGAAAATAAATTTTCATGATTTAATGTTATTAAATTTTTATGAATTTTTATAGTTTTAGGTATTAAAAATGAAAAATTCGTAAAAAATTTAATAAGATTATAAAAACTATATTTTCAATGGATTATTATACCTTAATAAGATTATAAAAATTATATTTGCAATGGATTATTATACCTACATAATATTTTATTTTAAATAAAATTAGTTTCAAATAAAAAATGTAAAAAATAAAAATAAATAATTTTGGATTAAGTTGACTTGCACCCAAAAGAAAAAAAATAATATTGACTCCAAAGTGGATTATTTTTATTTTTACAGATTTTTTTACCTTTAACTAATTTTAACTAAAAGCCAATATTATTTAGCTGCAATAATATATTGAAAATACAATTTTTGTAATCTTATTAAATTTTAATGAATTTTTTTAGCTTAAAGCATTAAAAAAATAAAAAATCATAAAAATTTAACAGTACCATGAAAATTTACTTTCAAATGAATTATTGTATCTATATAATATTGATTTTCAAATAAAATTGGATATAGGTAAAAAAAATATATAAGTGAAAAATAATTCAGTTACCTTAAGTTAAAATGAATTGAATTAAATAAAAACAAATTAACTCTTTCTTGTTGAATGTTAACTCCATGATTACTTGGCTTTGTTGATGTAGCCTTCATGGGGATGCTGGGGTTAAACTTTGTAATTTTGAGTTTTTATTTGCCTTTGAATGAGAAAATTGAAGCAAAGCAAATAACAAAAGGAGTCATGATTAAAACTTTGTCATAATGATATCCAACTAACTCGTTTTAACCTACGTTAATTTAATTCAAAATAATTTTTTTTATTTTAACAATTTTTTTTGTCTAAAACCAATTTAATGTAAAAAGCCAATATTATATAGGTATGTAATAATTTTTTGAAAATAAAATTTCTATAATATTATTAAGTTTTCGTAATTTTTATTTTTAATTCTTAGAAAATAAAATTTCATAAAAATTTAATTACATCATAAAAAAATTGCTTTCAATTGATTGTTACACATATAATACTAATTTTTAAATGAAACTAATTCTGGGAAAAATGATGTAAAAATAAAAATAAATTACTTTAAATTGAGTTACCATGAGTTAAAACGAATTGAGTGTGTATGTCATAATCATATTGATCTCTTCCTCTCCTCCTCTAGTAATTTAGAGCAGGAAAAAAAAAAAAAAGATAAAAAAAATTTCTTCTTTTTTTTATTAATCTTATACATTCAAGCACATATGACCGGTTCAACCTCAACCTAAAAAGAAAAAACACATAAAAAAATTTAAAAGTTAATGGTTCTCCGAATTGAAACACGGAAAATTACTGCATGAACGTAATCAATTTCTAGTAGGCAAATACTAGTGAGTATTTTATTGTGGCCGTTTAACGAAACAACTAATGAACTACCATTATTTTAATTTTTCTTTTTGAAATCATCTCCCCTTTTGGCAATGAAGAAGTTATTAGTGTCCTTTGATGGAAAAGGAATAAACTGTTAGAGAGTTTCAAAACAATGAGCTGGCTTCCCTTTCAGGGAGAAACAAACCATAATTATTTCGGGAATCTGACAAAAATAGAATTCCTGGATCGACCTGAAATCTGCCAAAGAGAAAGAGAAAGCAGTTAGCTAGCGCAACTAATAATACAGACCAAAATTATTAGCACCAAACAAGTCGGATGGAAGATGTGCTTGAATTAGCATATAAATAATTAACAGGTTGATGAAGGAATGAAGGAAGGCGAACCATTTTCATTTCCTTGCGAAAGATGAAACAGAAACAGAGGCCCTACAGAAATGTAAGGAACTGATGTTTGTGTTTTTGTTGTTCCATAAGTTTGGGACCATCGGACAAAGTCATGGGTTTGGTTTCTATCATAAATATGGCCGCAGCTCTAGCACAGCTAAGGGATTCCAGTTGTGGAGGCTTTTGGGGCCCCTTAACTTGATTAGGACTGGCCATTTTGTTGGTGAAGATTATCAATTTTTGTAGCTAATTTCCATGGGCTAATCAACAAAAGGGGTCCACTTGAACCCCCATAGGGTCTTAGATTCTCAGACACCCACCACCCCTCCTGCAATTTCATGCTCCTCTAATTGCTCCTTCATTTGTCTCCTTCGAGTGTTCTGGATGAGCCTTTCCTCTTATAATGGCGGGAAAAGATAAACCCTTCCCCGGGGTAGGTGTCTTGTGAAGCCTTTGTGCTTGTTTTCTTGCATCGAAATGGTCCTCCAAAATAATTGAAATAGAGCTTGCTGTACTTCGAGAAGTTCCAAAGGCTAGCTTTAGCTAGGCCATCCCCAATTTAAAAACAACATAATATAGAGAATTTGTATCATTTCTTTCACCTACAGTTAACTTCCCAGTGGTACACACATGCTCTGTCTCAGCTCTTTATCAACACAATTGATTCAATTTCTCTAAATAGCTGCCTTGCTTGCAAGGACAATCAAAAGTTGCCTTTATTCATAGGCACTGCTTGATCCCCAACTGTAATTGCAAACCTGTTTCCTTCTGCATTCTTTTGGATCTACTGATAACTGCCCTTTGTTCCCATTCCTTAAAGTGCACAATTATTATTTCTTAAATGTTCATATTCTAGGCTCCCTAACAGCTACAACTATCTAGTTTTACTTATTTGTTTTCCCTTCATTTAAGTAATTAGAGTACCTACAAACTTTGATATGTGCCCTTTTGCCTTAAGACAAAACATGTGAAAATAAATAAACATTCTGAGTCATGCTCTTGTGTCACCAAACCACAAAAGTGGTTCAGTTGTTAATCAATATTCCTCCAGCTCTTAAGATTAAAGTTTTAGATAATGCTTGGACATTACTCGCTTCCTAGAACCTAATTTTGTGGGTGGTTACATTTTTAGTATGTTTATAAATGTTAAGACGATTCATTTAAAACACATGTAGTACTAGAATTCAGCCTGCCAGTTATCATCTTCCTAATTTGTTGGGACCATATGCAACAAAGGGTTTTCCATCATCAAATTGCATAATTGCTCAATTGAAGTACACGAAAACAACCCTTTTTCATTTGAGCCTCCTCTAATTATTGGTAGAAGTTTCACCTGCCAATATATATATATATATAGGAGAAAACAGAGGACATACAAAGAATAAGCAGCTGAATAACAACAAAAGGATTGACATGTATAATGAGACTAGTGGCTGATCATTGAATAAGCTCGAATTTATGTGAAATTTACTTAACCGAAATATATTGTATTGCAATTCATCATCAATAACCTTTTTTCTCCTTTTCGGAAAAATGTGAAGGAATTCGTATACAATGTAATAAATTTAAGGAGTATATAATAGTCCACCAAACCTAACTATGGCTTCATTTAAGACTAACGTTTAAAATTAATGTTAGAGGTTTAAATAAAATATCAACGGTAATAATAGCTTTTCTAGACCTCTAATGTCAAAAGCAATCGGTGGATAACTTTTTCAATCTCTAAGTCTAGAAGTTGATGTTGTTCCCAAACCATTTGAGAGCAACATTTAAAGTTAATGTTAGAAGTTAAAATAAATTATTGACGGTTGTGATAATTTTTCCAAACTTGTAATACCAAAAGATAGTTTTTTTCAATCTCTAAAGCTAAACGTTAACGTTGTTCTCAAACAAAACCTATATATGACATTGAATTGAATTACATGCTCTAGTTTATTTTGGTCCGATCTAATTCAGTGATTTCAAAATTAACGTGGCCAATAAACATATCATTTGCTAGCTATTTGAAGAGGGGAACTGATGATGATGTTGATAATGATATTTACGGCTCCCAACAAATTGAAATTGCCAGGGTGTTTAATGGTCTCAACAAGATCCATTTTTGCAGGGCTTAGCATATGCAAATGGGGATCTCGATCGCTAATTATTCATGTCAATCTTAGTAGCACATAAACAATAAACAAAAGCAGGACTATTACAAAAACACAAACATAGTTAGTAGTAGTATATAAAAAAGGGAAGAGGAACAGGAAGAAGATTATTGAATTGAAAATAAAAATTGCTAATGGGAAGCGCCTCCATTCTCTAGACATGTTTATACCCAAGGAGGCAAATGTGTGTGAGAAGCCCTAAAGATTCTCTTATCAAGATACAAGCTGTAGATAAGGAGCCATCTAAATCTTTAGCGTCTTCTCCCCTTTTGTTTTTGTTTTCTTTTTTTTTTTTTGGTATAGAAACTCAATTACTAATTAGTTAATTAATTTTCAGATACATATTGGCATAATCATAATAAAATTGTGGGACATAAATAATTAAGCAGCCCCTGGGTGGCGGCAGAGGATAATATATAAGAAAGAAAATGGTGATGGGGGATTACTGAAGTAGCACTTAGAAATGAGAATCAGAGTGTAGAAGGCCAATAACAGTGCTGTGTTTGGTTTGGATGATCTGCCCAATGCGGGTTTGTATTTCAAGGACTTTTGGGGCTTTCAACCTCGCCTCGCCTCTCTTTTCTCTCCTGTTAATGTTACGCCAGAACCCTCTTCGGCTTCACTGAGGAGGGCACGTGTCTGGTGGATGGGGTTTCACGTGGGCTGGTGATTCATGTGCCACCAAAAGCTGAGGCTTCGCAAAGTGGGGGGCTTGTGTCCCAACTCCTTGCTTTGGGTTTGGCCAGCTTAAATCTCCTGCTTTTGCCTAAAAAAGTTTCTTAATAATGGGCTTCAACCATGTGATTTTCTCCTCATCCTTTTATTTGTTTATCAAATTAGATTTGAATCTGTGATCAGCGTACATGTTACATACTGTGGTTAATATTCTATCCTATTGATCAGAAGTTAGAAAGACTTTGCTTACAAACAAGTTTATCCAAAAGCAGCCAGAACAACACATGAATCATCAGATCAATTACCAGTAGCAGGCTTGTTATTTTCCTGCCAACATGATTATTCTGGCCTGTCCACATTTCAGAAATGCAGCTTGCTTTTGTTTTGGGCAAAGCTTTCTAGGTATTTGTTATGTGGATAAGCTATCTAGCTACTGCTGCTTTCACCTTTTGCCTCATAAACAAACAATTTTGACGTTGAATCCAATGTTGTGTCTTGTTGCCTGTCTTTTTGTTTTAATCTGTTCATCTACATGCATAATTAAGGATGGCCATTGCCAGCTAATAATCATACAACTTGAGCTGACTTTGGCAGGCTAAGGTGTATGTTTTCCAGATACTTGGCGTGAGTTCGGCTCAATCTGAGATAGCAACCTAATCACTTGCAAAAATTGCTTAATTATTTCTCCCGACTTAAAAAGATAATGTCTTCCTAGCTACTTATGTTTGTGACAAGGGAAGGGCAAGTCCTTTTACCCTTAAGGTATGTTAAGCATAGAATGCTCTACCTTCCAGTGCTCGATTAACCAGTGATTATATATAATTATTTTGACTATGTGGAGTCTGATCATTTTTTTTCTTTTTTTCTTTTTATTTACCAATAAACCAAAAAAGATTAAAAAAAAACCTGACAATCATGTAGAAGGTAGATGCCTATCAGGGACAGGGACGGGTATATAGATTTTCTTTCTTTCTTTCTCTCTGTTTCTCTTTTCCTTGCTTTCTTTTTCGTTGTGGGAAAAAAACCTGACAATCATGTCTTCTTAGCTAGTTATGTTTGTGAAATGGGAAGGGCAAGTCCTTTTCCCCTTTAATGTATGGTGTGGACTTTCTACGCATACAGACTTCCAAAATAAATTTTGAAGTTTTTATGAATAAACGGTTATCTTTTTCTAAAGAATGTATTAAATAAATAAACTATCTATTGACCTTCAGTTTTTAATTAAATTTTAATTCATTTATGAGAATATAATAATTTTAATTTTTAATTGTTCTATTTCATTTTACTTGTTTTCTAGAATCAATAGGATCGTTTGATAAATTTCAGTTGAATTATTTTGAAAAAACTTATTGGTAAGGATGACAATGGACAGAATGTGGGTAGGAACTTGCATCCTATTCATTATGTTAGATATCCAATCCATTAGATTTACAATTTTAATATTCATATTTTATCCATTTTAAGGTAGGTAGGATCGGGTAAAACCCATCAACTTACCGTATACAATCATAAAAACAGTAATTTTATAACAGAATACCATGATAAAAAACATTAAAATGGTCTTGGAGAAAAATTATATCAATAATAAGAGATACATAGAGTGCAATAAAGATAAATATACCTACAAAAAAAATTTCATGTATGAGACCTCACATAATGAAATAATACATGTAAAAAATACATCTTCAGCTCACCAAGCCAAACTCATACCTATCATCTCTATGTAGATATTGACACTTGGGTATATCACTTCAAATAGAAAATAAAATATATTAAAAGTAAGTTATATCTATACAGAACCATAATCAAACTTCAATCTTATATTGGGCAACCTTTTTCTAATAATAAGAAGGGATGAGCAACAAATGTATTATTTAATAAATTTCCAGAAGATATGTTTGATCATACAAAACTCATTCTAAAACAATATCTAGCAAACCACAACATATAAGAAAGAAAATCACACCACTATAAATCATATATATATGCGAATAGGCTTAAACCCATATCCTATCCACATCCAGCGGGTATGAAAAGAAAAAATCCACACCTACTCCATATCAATTTAATTGTAAAACAAAAAAACCATATCTACTAGATAGGATACAAGCGGATATTCGCTGAAATAAATATCCATTGACACCCTTACTTACTAGTAGGAAATAGGTCCAGTATGGGACTCAAAAAGATTAAATCCCTGTTTAATGGATCCACAATAGAGAAGCCCAATAAGCTAATAAAAGAACTCTCGCTTCTAGAGGAAATAAGATTCCAAAATTACGAGATTAGCAAGAAGATTCTTATATAAGAGTTACTTACTCGGATCCCCCCTGACAATATAAAGGCAGTAAGTTGTTAATCCTGAAGTATGATATTTGACTTATCATCTAATAACTTCTCTTTGTTCGCTGGAAATTTAACTTAATCGTTGGAGGGTTTCCTCTTGAAAACGCATCTCGAGAATCTAACATTTTCTTTGTGCGCAGGACTCCATTGCAAAGTTCACAACGCCCTCAGGCTAGACCCATATGATCCTTCAGCTATCACTTACCATCATTTTTTTAAACGATTTATTTTTATTTTTATATCTATTTAACTTGGAACCAATTACATTCAAAATGCATTCCTATGTAGGTTTAATAGTCCATTGAAAGTAAAATTTTTATAATGCTATTAAATTTATTATGCGTAAAAAAAAATTATAAATTTTTAATAAAATAATAAATGTTTAATAGATTATTACATCTATAAAATATTGGCTTTTAAATAAAATTAATTCTAGATAAAAGAATGTAAAAATAAAAATAAGATATTTTAAATTAAGTTAACTTAAATTAAAATGGATTGACTATTAACGTTTAACAAATAAATAAAAAAAATCACTAGAATCTTAAGGACCTATCAATTCGTTTTTCAAAATATTTTGGACTCAAATATTTTTTTTTAATAACCAGAAACAAATAGTCCTTCAAATATTTTGGATTCAAATATTTCAAATAGTCAAGGAGTCACTGTAATGGAGCAAGTTTTTTTACACAAAATGATCTTATAAAATGCGAATGGCTATACTATTAACAATTTTACCAAACACGAAGTTGACCTCAATTTGATCGTCATGTTTCGGTGTTTCATATTGATGACGATCTAGCATGAAAGTTGAGAGAAAAGCAACCAAATTGATATCAAGCTTAATCTATTCCCATAATTGAGATAATCAAAATAGTACGTCATTGATGATCATACACAACACCAACTGGATATCTGCTCGATCGATATGATGTTCCCGGACGGAACAACCTAGATTTTGGGAAAAGCCGGCCGATCGAATCCAAAATCAAATTAGCTAGACGGAAATCAACTTTTCAAGTCGTTTTAAATGGCCTAATGAATTAGATAACAGATATGACTACGACTTGGTTAGATTATGTGGCCCTGCCATATAACCGTGATTGTAGCAGATTAATCCGGTAATTAATGATGGATTATCATCAGGGGATACGGATTACATTAAAGCAAAGCAGCCAGAACGAATTCGATCCAAATTAGAGGGGGAGAAGAAAAGTTGTAAAGTTGTTTTCTCCTACTAGCAACAATTATTGGAAACATGTGAAAAGTGATAATGGAGCTTTATTTGGTCTTTCGCTTCTCATTCGATCGGCTGCCACTCTCTGGTTTCTGTAGGAAGAATCTTTTGGGTGGTCAGCCTTTCTTTCTTAAAGCTTTCTCTTTTAGCAACAAATACAGCTACACCCTCCCATGTTTTAATGAAAAGCATTTCAAATTCTTTCCATGCACTTCACTCCACCTCCTCTCTCATTTTTCTCATGTGGAATTCGAATATATGCTCTCACTTGCTCATCCCGGATCTCTTCCCAAAAGCAGCAAACAATTTCGCACCTAGCCTAAAGAAGTTTCCACTTCCTTCACAGCATGTATATTGGACCCAACTTCGTTGCTTGTTTCATTTCCTAGCCTGACCTTACGTGATTTAATTAGAAAAGATGACAATCTAAATTTGATTGTAAACAACTCAACCTAAATCTAAATCTGATTTAATGAAATTCAAGAAATTAGCCCGAACTCAAATAACATAAACCCAAATTACTTGAAATAGTCCGAACTTGAAATGACCTGTGCTTAAATAACCCGATGTTTAAACCTGACAAAATTTGACTTTAACCCAAATTAATATAAAGTATATGGTCTACAGCAATTTACACCCAATTCATTTTAACTTAAGTCAATTTAATCTAAAATGGTTTTAAATTTTTTTCACCTAGAACCAATTTCATTTGAAAACTAATATTATATACGTGTAATAATCCATTGGAAACAAAATTTTTATCATGTTATTAAATTTCTATGAAATTTTCTTTTTTAATGTTTAAAAAAGAAAAATTCATAAAAAAGTAATAGTATTATAAAAATTTTAAAATCAATGGATTATTTTACCTAAATAATATTGACTTTCAAATAAAATTGGTTTCAAATAAAAAAGATGTAAACATAAAAATAAGTTATTTTAAATTAAGTTGGTTTAAGTTAAAACGAATTGGCCCTTATTTTTTTTTATTTTCTATATTGTTTATTTATCTAGATTATATATCAATTATGATATGTACTTTAAAAAGCTTACAAAACACTTATTTTTTTTTTTGTTTAGAGATCTTACAAGATTTGAAGAATATGTCAACAAAATAACTTGTTTTAGTTTGTTTAGGTGTCTTCTGAGAATTTATGTGAAACTGAGATACCATGGAAAAAGTACTTCTTGCTAACCTTGGGATTAGTCGGATGTAAGAGATATTACAAACCTTGTGATGGCGCCTACTGAATAAAGATTAGGTGGCGAGGACACTCAAAATTCATCGTCTATTGGAGCCTCCTCTGTATCTGTCACCGTTGATCCCTCTTCGAAGAGTACTACCCCTATCTTCACCTTCTTGGGCCACGCATCAAAGCAAAGAAGAAAGAAAGGTCCAAGTCTGGACATTTCCACTCAACCTGAAAGTGACAGGAAAGAAAGTCGTCCTTAAATTCTTCAAAGGCATTCTTGTTGAGACCCATTTTCAATGCCCTGACAGTCGACACAAGCTTTTTGACACGAGTGTTAGCCTTCTGACGAAACTCTTGATCCTCCTCCTGCACACTCTGAGCAACCTTACCGATTTGCTCAAGCTTGTCAGATAGAGGAGTAACGACAGCTGAACTCGAGCTAACTTCACCTTGAGTAGCCAGCGAACCTAACTAAAAGACCTCATTGATAGTTGGTAATTTTTTCTTTGCAACCTTCAGGTGACCCTTTGGCTGTTGGACCTTGGAGGGGTCCAAGATTTCCCTCCCCTCAACCTTGCGAAGAGTTTCCACTGACTCCTAGAGCTTCTAGTGTTAGTGTTGTGCCCAAAAGGCCAATCATGAGATGATTGTATTTTTGCACATTGATTTATGATATTTTATTAAGGCATTAATCCAACAATTATGTTTGTTGTTTTATTTCTGCGTAACTGAACAAACATAATTGTAACCCTAGAATAATGATATTCTCAAACGTCCCTAGTCAAGTATTATTGTGGAGCGGGTTGCAATAATACATAACGACTAGCATATGTGGAGACTAATATGAGATATGTAGTCTGCATATGGGTACAAGTTGGAGAACTTGTGTACTGGACCGACCCACCATGAGAATACAACATGGATCGTTATATGAGTGTCATAAGTGATTCTCATAGTGATTATGGTATATGTAATCCTTTGACCCAAGATCATCAAGATTTCCTACATGTGAGTTACATACTTTGATACTTTGCTTTGTTGCTCGTAATTGAGTGAACTTGAAGGAGGTCATTGGGTATGTCACATATCATGCAGAGGGATTTGTATGATCAAGATGGGATTTGTCCCTTCTATATAACGGGAGTGATATCTTCGGGCCCCTTGATAGAGTAAGACTTAGAAAAATGCATAGTCATGCTTGGATGAGTTAATATACAATATCAATGTCATCAGTTTAAGTTGATCTACTCGGTAATTAAAAAACCAAAGATTGGGCTATACGAGAGTGACACATTCCATGTCTCGTGCTTAGTCTTGATATCTTGGACAAAGGGACAATGGCATATATCGGTGATGATCATAAAGGTTTAGTTGAATCATCGACAATTTTGTCACTTGGGTAGCAATGAAGTGTTGCTAGACACCGCTCATTGCTTATGATCATAAATGTGATTTATGATCATTGCCAACATGGTAAGAGCCTATTGGGTCACACACATAGAACTATTTGGATCATTAGAGTGCATGGGCTAATAATTTGGGTTTTAGTTTCACAATAATTTCGTATTAATAATGGACTCAATAGTTGAGCCATTATTAAGCCCGAAATTAAAGCCTAATTGGATTAGGGCCTTGAAACCCATTAGACCTGGAAGTTGAGTTTCACTATA
Source organism: Aquilaria sinensis (assembly GCA_005392925.1). NCBI lineage: Eukaryota > Viridiplantae > Streptophyta > Magnoliopsida > Malvales > Thymelaeaceae > Aquilaria > Aquilaria sinensis. Next base: position 354,991 of record SMDT01000426.1, read on the forward strand.
AATACAACTTCTAGTGAAAAATTTGCAGGTCTCCTTGCCCTAGCTTCCCAAAAGGACAGTCGCACTCTTCTCTTGCAATTCCTTGGAGGACGCAAGCTAGCACTACGAGTGCAAGAGAAACATATCTGCCGGGACGCGATGGAAGCGTGGTGATCCCGAGAGGCTCTTGTGGATACCATAGAAAGCTTGAACACGTCAACTGTTCAAGTTTTGTTATTCAACTCTACAGTTGAGTGAGAGATCTCAACCGAAAATTAGGTATGAAAATTTTCGAACACCCGGTTTACCCCGTTTCACTTGGATCCTAGAGGGTTTTGGTTAAATTTCGTTGCATTGTTTGCCTCCCGAAACCCATCATCTAGGCCAAGTCATTAGCAAGCTTCTCTTGCTTCTCCTTCTCTGCCTTGATCTCCTAGAGCTTCTTTGCACCTTGTGAATAGTGCCCTCTGCCAATAATTCATTGTTTAGCACTACATTCGACGACTTAAAGTCATTAACCTATGTGGCCAACGTCTTCATTGCCTTTTCCTGGGCAATATTTTGGCTTGTGCTTGAGTTTGAAATGGTAAAATCTTAAACAGGCAAGCCTTAAATTTGGCTGGAGCTACCTTAGCAGAGGCCTAACTTGTAGACACCACTACCTAAAAGTATGAATTAGTTCCAATTTTACTTCAATTTTAGCTTTCAACTATATATCAAAGACTTTTTGGTAGAAAATAATTAATGTTATAAAGTATTAGCAATAATATTAATAACCTAAATATGTACTAAAACATAATTAAGATGATTTTCATGAATTTTTAATTAAACATGATAAGAAAAGAAAATTAATGTAAATAAAATGGCACCAAAAACAAAATTATTTGATTTAAATTCTAACAAAAATTGAACAAAAAATTGAGTCAATAAAATCATTTCAACCTATACACCAGTAAATCAAGTTAGTTTGATAGATCAACCCGTATTTGGCTCAAAACCAAACCTAATCTGATGTCTCCAAAAACTAAAATTGACCTGACTTTTATTAAATTTAAACCTAAATAAACCCGACCAATCGAACTCAAACCCCGAAATCCGCTCAATCTAAACCAAATAACCTGACTATTTGAGTTCATGATAACTTGATTAAACCCGAACTTGAATGATCTAACTCAAACAAGATCCAACTCACGTAATTATCATCCCTATATGTTATCTTCCTAAAGGTCATAAATGTCATTTCCTATTTTATATTACTGTTCAATAGACACACTTTAAGATGTTCCAAAATCTTTTAAACTTAGTATTATAAATTGGGAAAAAGGCTCTGTCAATGGTTTTACCTAAAATATGATTGAAAGAGATTATCTTTCTCATCAAATGCATTAATAAAGTGAATTATTTAAAACTTTAACACCATTAATGTATTTTTTATCAAAAGAAAATGACTTGATGTATTTGATATTATATTTTGAGTTTTTTTTTTGTTGAATTTAGCTTATTTTAAAACTTATTTCATGGCCCAAATTGATAGCATTGGCAATTCGCTTTAAAATTTAGAAAAAAAACTATGTAATGGTAGTTTTTATCTTTAGTAGTTTAATCTAGATTATTAGTAAATTATTTAAAACTTCAGACAAATATTGCTTCTCATTGGAAATACTAACTACTATTGAAAGCAGCTTTCTTGTAGTCTTGTTAGTATTTATTTATTGAATGCCATATGCTCAAACTTTTTTTCATTTATAATAAGATAAATTTTTCTTAGCAAGATATGTTAAATATGTTATTTTTTTTTTCTAAAGAAAGAAAAATAGAAGACGAAACAAATCTTGTGTTTGTAAGAAGAAGATGTGTTAAGTATGTGGTGGGTAATTTGTTACTCCATATTGTTTGTCGAAAAACAAAGGGAAAAAAAACCAAGTAGGTAGCAGAGCAGAGAAGGCAAGTAGAAGTAGGGGTTGGTGGGAAAAATGAGAATGTACGAGAATTAGTACGGGTGCGGGCGCATCTGGTTGGTCCAAAGACGCCGCACAGGTAGAGCAAAGTAGCAGAGGCAGGATGGATCGAGCCTATGGTCATGGTGAGGTCATGATATTAATTCATAGTGGGCACGCAGAAGAAAGTTGTGGATCCAGGGGAGGGAAGCAGACGGTGCTGCCTCTGCCTCTGCCTCTGCCTCTGGCTGATCTGATCAGATGCCCTTCATGTCAAAAGCCTGACCCAAACCGGCCCTAAAGGCTCAGGCTCAGGCCAGGACCCAGAGTATTGGATTCTCTGCCCTCTGATTGGCTGCCTTGACCACCCCGCCCATTTGCATTGCCCTGTCACCATTTCCTCAAATAATTGCCCCCAAACTTTGTCTCTGTCACACGCACCATGTTCTCCCATTTTCCATCTTCTTTTGTCGTCTTGGCCTGCTCGGCTCGCCCACCCTCCAAACTACCTCCTTTCCTCATTTTCGCTCAATCTCTCAGCTCCCTAGGGGCTAGGGGTTTAGTCTCAACTCCTTGTAAGGGATACTTTTTCCCACATATCATCCACTTGCCACATCATCACCTCCATGTCATCAATTAGGAAGAGACAAACTTGCACAAAAAGGGTTAAAGAGATTTTTGTTGGGGAAACATAAACATAAATTATAAATGTAAATACTTGTTTGCAATTCTTTATTAAGGTAAACCAATTTTTATTTATTTCTTTAGTTTTTGAAAAGCCTTTTTATAACCGGATTGCCCCGCCTTGATAGATAGATATATACCTTACTTCTCTATCACCTTAAAACAAAAAAACAAAAACAAAAAAAAATTATCAAAAAAATATAACGAAGAAAATAATAATAAGTTTAAATAACTTTTATGGGTTAGAAACTCTAACTTTAATAAATTATTAAAGTCTAATAAATCATTTTAAAGCATTATAGATTGCTTCTGAAAATTTAATAAATTATTTCAACTTAGTCATTTTTTAATATATATTTTTAGATCAAATGGAGGAGATCACATCAACCGCTTCAAAAAAGCTTCAATATAGATTTTTGCACTTGAACTTGGTTAATAGGGGCACTTAATTGAAACATATTACTTAATTACCAATCACAAATAAACATCATGTCTCTAAATCCATCTCAAAATAATTGTTCAATTTGAAAGCATGCATATCTTAAATTAAGGGTAAATTTGTTTGTTGCCCGTCTCATGTTCTTTTTTTTTTTTCTTAACCTCTTCATGGCAAAATTAACAAAACATATATATTCACTTATTGACTTTTAAATGAGAGTTTGATTCAGTAAATGTCTTTGTAAATAATAAATAAACATATAAATTTTATGCAAATATGAGATAAAACTTTGCAGTGTAAAAATGTTGTTTTAAAATTTTTTAACAACTAATAATATGATAAAATTATATCAACCTTGAATTGAAAAAAAAAATTACGCAATGTTAGGGTTTGCCTTCATAACAAATCCCCCCCCCCCCCAATTGTTTTCTCAACCAAATATAAAATTTAAGACATTGGCAGAAATCTTAAATCTCTTACTAATGTGTTTTGGGTTGGGTGTTAATATGTTACTATTATTTTTTATAGGCTCAATCTCCTACTAATGTTTTAAAATAGGCTGGCTATACTACTGAAGTTTTAAATTAGAAGTAGATATGTCATTACCCGTTAAAAAGCTAATAAAAAATGTTAAAAGTAACAAGTTTTGAAATTTTATGGTAATAATATAAGTTTTAACAAACTTTAGAAATATTTTGTAATTAGATTCTTTTCCTCTCTCTCTATAATTCTAGTGGAGAGAACGGATAACATAAATGAAGGGAGAGCAGCACCCGATAATAAAAATTCTCTTCTTTATTTACCATCACTTTTATTTTCCAAAAAAAAAAAAACAAAGAAATCGATATAGAGCATTTTTCCTCTTGTCCCCTTTTCGTGATGACACATCCTTCAAGGCTTATGCCACCGATGATCCTTCTCTTCTCTAGCCAAAGCCTCCTACTAGCGACCCCTTAATTGGGCTTTGATATTTCAAGTAAATTTTCTCTTTGATGTTTTTTTTCTCTACTTTCAAATTTGTTCTTATCAAGAGCAAGTTGAGTCTAGTGTTTGTTTTTAGCATTATCAGGCTTGTTTGATTCTTTACTTTCAACCCGATTTTACTTGAATTTTCCTCCCCTTTTCTGACCAGTCATTCTTATTCTTGAATTTATCTTTATTGAGTTCAAAATTTTCAATCTCAATTTTGACTGTCAGTTAAATATGGAGTAAAATGAAAAAAATGGACGTCAAAGATTGAAGGAGATCTGATGATGAAGATGAAGAGAGGGCGAGAATGACGCTAAGCACTGACGGTAGAGATCTAACTCTTTTTTTTATAAATGTCTCAAAGGTTTTGATATTTTTTTAAAGATACATAATAATCCTAAGATCTCAAAATCTCCCACTTTTACAACTTTCTATTAGTTTTTAACAGGTAGTGATATATTTGAGTTGTTTTTTAAATATAAGTGGGAGATTAAGAAAAAAAAAACCCATAGTGTAAGATCCGCGTCCAGATCAAAATATTAGTGTTAAATTTGAAAATTCTGCATTATGACATTAGTAACCATAGCTAAGCAAAACAATAACAAGATAAAAATCCAATCAACTCCACAATTTCAAGCCACATTTTCGTTGTTTGCCAGCGATGCCAAAGTATGGCTCCTCAGGGAGGCGTGAACCATCAGCAAACTTATATGCTGCTTCTTTTTTCTTTAAATGAATGCAATCGATCATACTTACGAGGAAAGTTACAATTACCCCCTGAAATTTACCTTAACCTATAGCTTGACCTTTTTATTTTTGAAAGCCTACACTTTATATTTTTATTCTTTCATACTGTTCAATAATAATTTTTTAAACTGTAATTTAAATTATATGATAGTTATCTTCAAGTAATGTGAATCTTTTCAATATTTTTTTATAATTAATATATATTTTAAATTATTAATTTTTTTCTGTAAATATAGTTTTCTTCTTATAAATGTATATGAATATTTTTTAAATGTTTATTAGTTATGAAAAAAATCTTGAAATTACTAGAATATAATTATCAGATAGTTTAATTTAGGGTTTCAAAAGTTATTGTTAGACACTATAAAGAAAGTAAGGGGTAAATTATAGCTAAGATTAAACCACAATAAGGCCTTTGAAATTTACCCTAACTACTAACCCTTTCCTAAAGAAAAAATGAATTGCTTCATTCATCTCAAATTCTTTATAACATTCAGTTTTTTAATAATTAATTTATAATTTTTTTATTTTTAATATTTTAGTATATAAATGAAAAACCTTTATATTTGAAAGATAAATTAATGCCTATTTATGATTTTTCATTTTTAACATTTTAATATATAAATAAAAAACCTTTATATTTGAATGATAAATCAATACCTACTTATAAAAATATTTTTTTAATTTTATATATATATAATATATATATTTTTATATATATATATATATATATATATATATATAATATTCAAATTAAACTATTTGAAAAAAGTCAAACGGAGGAAAGATAATTTGAAAAGGAGTTCTTTATTTTGATTTCCACTCTAAAGGCTACAAAGTACCGATCACTGATCAGTCCACAGGCAATCAGTTTGGGCTCTAGCTAAACCACCTTAAAGTCCATCTCACTGTCAAAACCTGAGTTGCACCAAATGTCCAGGCCTTATCAATACTAGAGATGACAAAATTTGACCCGATCTGAAAACCTAACATGACCCACTCGAACCCAAGCTCGACCTGACCTATTTGACCAGAAAAGTCAACGACCCAAATCCAACTGCACCCAACCCGACCTGAACTGAACCCAATTGAAGTGAACCCCGAGAAAACCCTAGCCCGAACTTGACCTAACTTGAACCCAAATGACTGTGATAACTAAACCCATATATATATATATATATATATATATATTCAAATTAAACTACTTGAAAAAAGTCAAATGGAGGAAAGATAATTTGAAAAAGAGTTCTTTATTTTGATTTCCACTCTAAAGGCTACAAAATACCGATCACTGATCAGTACACAGACAATCAGTTTGGGCTTTAGCTAAACCACCTTAAAGCCCATCTCACTGTCAAAACCTGAGTTGCACCCAGTGTCCACGCCTTATCAATACTAGGGATAGAAAAATTTGACCCGACCTCAAAACCTAACATGACCCACCCGAACCCAAGCTTGACTTGACCGATTTGACTAGAAAAGTAAACGACCCAAATCCGACTGCACCCAATCCGACCTAAACTGAACCTGATTGAAGTGAACCCCGAGAATACCCTAGCCCGAACTTGACCTATCTCGAACCCAAATGACCACGATAACTAAACCCGATAAGACCCAATTTTAACTTAATTCAACATAAAATATATATTCAGCAAATAATTTAAAAAATTTATAATTTAATATATGTGAATTGGTTTCTTCTATTCTGTTGATCTGTTTTATGTTTCAGAACGAACGAGTGAGAGCTATGAAAAATGATTAATGAATTGTGATAGAGAGATAAGAATAATTAGATTTTGAAAATTATAGTACTCTTTTCATCCCATATTCTTTGAAACATTTAACATTTTTGAATAGTTTGAATTCAATTAATTCATATTACTCCATCTGTTTCAAATTCTTTGCACTATTTGCATTTTAACAATTAATCTATATTTTATTATTTTCAATATTTTAATATATAAATAAAAATATTTTATACATGAATGATAAATCAAAACTTATTGTTTTTAAATATTTTTTTTACTTTTTAATAAACAGCAATATAAATAAATTCAAGTCAAATTAGTTAGAAAAGTTAAATGGAGCAAAGAAAATGAGATAGAGGGAGATTATTTATTAGAAAAAAAAATTAAAAAGTATATATTTAGAAACTATAGGTCTTTATTTATTATTTAATAGAATAATTTTTCATTTATATGCTAAAATGTTGAAAATAAAAAATTATAAATTAATTGTTGAATAGTGAATGTTATAAAGAACTTGGCACAGAAAGAGTATTTTATTAAAGAAATTATATATGAATATATATTTATAAATTTTATATTATTTTTTTATATATAGTTAAATTAAATTTTAATCAAAATTAAACAAAAAAAATTGAATTGATTCAGCCATTTCAACTTATGCATCAGTGAACTAAGTAAACTTAACAATCAAGTTGAATGTTGTTTAAAACTCGATAATCCGACCTGATTAGATCCAAATCCAAATAAACCCGACTTAACCCAATCCGAACCCGAAATCTACTCAACCTGAAATTAACCCGACCTGAATTTGACTTAGACCCAGATACATGCTAACTCGATTAAACCTGAACCTGAATAACCTGACTCAAACCTTACCCGACCCACTTAATTGACATCCCTAATCAATACCCAAAAACTAGTGTTTAAATTATGGCAAGAGCATATAGCTCGATTGGCTTTTGCACCCCATGAAACCTATTCTACTCAAATAACCACATAAAATATCAGTTCCTCAACCAGTACAACTTTGTTGAGTTAACAACATTAATGGTCTCATAGCCCTTCTACTTAGAAGTATTTACAGCAACTCCTTGATAGATCTAGAATACTTTAAAAGTGGGTTCTACATATAAACTTAAATTACAATCACTTCTAGAATTTGAATCAATAAAAAATTATATTTCAAACTATAACACAACCATCTTAGGAAAACAACTCTTGCAACTATTCGCTTCTAAATTTTAAGTAGCAAAAAAAAAAAAAAGGAGAACCACAATCAACTACACAAAAATTCTTTGAGTTAATTCCTAATACTATATATATACGGATAAATATTATTCTAAGTGATCTTTAGCTTTAATTTGAAGTAAGTCATTAAATTTTATTCATTTTCAAAATAATGTACTTTTATAGTCAGCAAATAGATATGATTTGTATTTAATTTTAAAAATAATGTACTTTTTTAGGAAAAACATGAAGATATTGAGTTCAATTTTTTCAAATAAAATTAAACTTTTATTTCTTACTTTTTAAGGCAAATTGCCTAAAAATATACTTTATTCATTTCACATTAATTAACACTTCTACATTTTTTTTGCTAAACTTTGATTTGAACATATTCATATTAATATATATTGACAAAAATTTTTAAAAATGATATTTAAAAACTATAATCTTTAAAATTTCATTTTCATATAAAATATTTATATTTTTATACTAAATTTTGGAAAAAAATTATAAATTAATTACTGTAAATAGTAAAATGGTCAGTTCTTGTAAAGCAAAGAGATCACTAATTTAATTTTTTTGAAATAAAATAATCCAAACATAGCAAAGTTTATAATTTCTTATTAAAAATAATTATACCCTTCATCTTATATCTATTAAATCATTTGACTTTGAAACACAACTGGAAAAAGTTTGTGTGCTATTTCTACATTTGTTTTTAACTTTTTTCTCATATAAATCAAGAAATTTGAAAAAATTAAATATTGAAATAATAGTTTAAAAGATAGTATGATAAATCAATTTGCTAAATATAGAAATATTGTAAAAAATTGGGAATGCTGAAAATAGAATATGTTGCAATATTTTGGGTATAGATTAAGCAGAAAATAGCTTATTTCTTTAACAACATTAGTACTTCTATTAAGGATTAACATGGACTATTTGAAGAGCTTAACTTGGTTTACGAAGTTAAATCATTAAATAGGCAGATTCGTTATTTGAGAACTAACTAAACTAATTAAGCAAAGTCCAAGAACTAATGCCAACAAAAAAAAAGTCTAAGAGCTAATATTACATTTAATCCATAGTCTTAAGATAAGAAAAAAAGAATGATAAAGGAAAAAGAAATTTGTATTGAGTGATTTAAATTTTCTGTTTTAATAATCCTTCTCTCTTTTTTTTTTAAATAAAGATATTATTATATTTATTTTGTTTTTGCTAGAGTTTTATTTGAAATACTGAAGTAAAGTAAAAAAATAAAATAAAATGAGATCCAGACTTAATTTTACATATCTTTTAATTATATTTTTTTAGATAAAGTTTGGGCTCATAGACATTACTTCAATCCACATGCATCTACCTCTACTAAGATTATCAAAAACGGATTTCTATCTAGAATCATTTTAGTTATTTTAGAGTCGTAGAGTCATGACTCTACTAAAAATACAAAAAAAACTTAGAGAAAAATTATCAAAAAAATAAAACCATTTAAATTGTCTTAAAGAAGTATCATAAACAATATTGTTACTTACTGGAACCTAAACATTACCATAAATAAAGTATTATTAATGATTCCATGCAATGAACATACAAATAAGAAAATCAAATCTTACAATCAGTAGTCTATAGTGAGAAATTAAGAACAGTTTTTCAACAATTCAATCAAGAGCATGAAACATTAAAGCCAATGGTGATATCGATATCATCAACTGCAAAATCCATGTCTTCATTTTCTCTTTCTATTCTTTCATTAGACAAGCAAATACTAGCACTCACCCCCATCATTGTTATTTTTAGCTAAATCCATATCCGCATCTACATTATTTTAAAAGAGAAAATTAAAAATTGATATTGAACAATATATAAACATTAATAGCTAAACAAATAGGTACTTACCATCTTCACCATCACCTTCATCATTACCTTATGATCCAACTATCATATCAAGTTTGTGAATCAACTGTCTGCTTGTACGAAGAACAGAAAGCTCCTTCTTGGTAATCCACATATCATCTGACTTCATCTCATCGAATATCGTTTCTTGAAGCTTCTTGATTATAGCAACACTCATTCGCATTTATCTTTCTTCTAACTTCAAGTTACACATCACAAAAATAAGGATATTCATTTTTTATTGGTGCAGTTGATTCTTTCTTTTAGAATGCACTTACAAATTACGAATGTATAAAATAGAATAATAAGATTTATATTAGCATATTACAAGAAATGCAATATAAATTTAGTGATCTCACCATTTCAAAGACACTCCAATTTCTTTCACAACCAAAAGATGAACAAGTCAAGCTCAAGACTCCCATTGCAAGCTTTCTAAGTTCAGATGCCGAATCTCAAAAGAATCTGACCAATGAACCGGTAATTTTACATATCTTGATTCCATAGATAAAGGATAACTAAACAGTCAATTTGCATACTTGAAATCATCTAATTGGACATTCATTTTTAACCTTTCTTTTTTATCAGCACACAACTTTTTTTAAAACTGTGTATAGCCCAAGTTTAGCTTTAATATTAGTTTCAAACGACTCTTTATACTAGAATTGAGGATGTAAGTAACAACCAACAGCATGAAGAGGGTTATATGACTAATTTTCCCATCTCTCATCAATGATTTCAAGAATTGGCTCATATCTAAAATGAGACAGAAATATAAAAAGAATAGTTATAAATTATACAATATTGATACTTTTATAGGAAGTAAAAACTTATAAACCAAAAAGCACAAAAATTAATTACCTTGATTAAATCTCATTGAAATTCTTTTTGATTTTTTTCCTAGCATTTTTCATAGCATTACATCAATCCCACGGTTAGTTTCATATTTGAATCAACCAAATAGAGGACCTTGACTAAGGGAACTGCCGCACTTAAAACACAAGACAACTCGGGGCCACAAACTAGAAGTGCCCATAACTATTTCTTTAATTTTTTTTTCTTGAGAAGATTTTGCATATCTACTCTTGATCCACTTTTCAGATGAAAAAAAATTAAGCAATATCCCCTTTTGTTCTTGCAAACAATCAAGTGTAAGATAAGCAGTAACAAATCTAGTAACAGCAGACCTGATCAGGTCCTTTCTTGTAGTGTATTCTTTCATCCAATAAATGAGTTGAATTCTATCATATATTCAACTTCCCTCTAGTGTATTCTACCCTTTTCTATTGTCACTTTGCGATCATTGATTTTTTTCTCTAAAATCCTCCAACACCAAGTCAATACAATGGGCTGCACATGGTATCTAGAACAACATTTTCCTTTTCTCCATCAACAGCTCATCAGCTACTTTATAATGTGCAGCATTATTAGTCACAAGTTGGGGCTACATGCTCTTCATCTATTTGCTCAACAATATCATCCAACATCTTAAAAACTTTATCAGCAGCTTTGCTAATCTCAGATGTGTAAATTAATAACAGAAAAATAGAACCTTTGGGATTGTTGACCAAGAAATTGCAAATAGATGGATGTCTTTTATCAGTCCAACTATCACTCATAATAGTATACCCAGTTATCTTCTACTCTAATTTGTATTCTTCAAGACTTTGAAAAGTACTATCAACTTCATTCTTAAAAAATTTTACTCTCATGGAAAAAAATGGCGTAAGACCTATTCCAAACTTTCCAATCATTTCTACAATTTTGCCAAACTCAAGATTATTGATACAATTGGAAGAAATGACATTAGTGTAAAAAAACCTACATATTTATTGGCAAACTTTTTCTCTCTCTTCTTCTTTCAACATGGTATTTAAAGTTTGAGCTTTAAGCTTTTTCATACCAAAGCCATCAATGGTGTTTTGACTTTCAACTTTTGAACCACTTGTATAGGTCTTAGCCTCAACCTAATCATCATCAACAAAATTAAACTTGGCCATTTTTCTCTTAAGACTCAACTTAAATTGATCATTTAGTAGATTCAGAAGCTTTTCCCTAACATCTTCAGGAACGTTCAAGCAAGGACTAACATTTGAATTAGTTCGAGCTAAATAGTGTTTAAATCTAAATATATCAACAGTAACTAATAGCCCACAATATTTACATTTCATTTGTTTTCATCAACCTCTATACCATGCTTACAACCTGGATCAGACCTATTACCAGGTACATTTTTCCTTAAAATTTTTCCTTTCTTAGAATTAGAAGCAAGATTATCAGAAGTTGCCTCATTACTTGCCATGATTACCGATTGAATACACAACAATTCTGAATTTTTTATAACATAATAATACAATTAAAAAAAAAAGACAATAAGGACCAACCCAAATGAACAACACTACAAACAAAATATTCGGCCAAACCAAATGACCAAACCAAGCATAACTCAATTTACTAGAAAAACCAAGAATATTTAAATTAAACCAAACTAAACCAAATGAACCCATTTCCTACTTCGGTGAAATCAAGTTAATCAACCAACGGACAAACTAAGCATATTTAGGAAAATGCTTACATTTGGTGAAATCAGACTGATTTCCTACTTTGAATAAAGCACCTGATTGCAATTGAATAGAAATTTAGAACATCCTGGTTCAATCAAAGCGTATTTATCAAGCTTTCAACGAACCCTACACAATATTAAACATTTCAAATCGAAGAGAGAAAACTTGAGTTACCTTCGATTGATTCAGTTATCAGCTGGAGGGAGAAGACCGGATGAAGCTAAAAGGAGGAGACCGGCGGGAAGAACAAAGTTGACCGAAGAGGATGAGCTGAAACAGCTATGGACTGAAGGACGACTTGTGAGTCGCGACCGGTAAAGGAAGAAGCAAAACTCAGCAAAGGACCAGGCAGGGGGCAATCAGAGCAGAAGACGCTGTGGAAAGCTGCATCGGCACCACCGTGCGCGAGGTTTAGTGCGAGAGAGAACAACTGCAGTGTGAGGTGAGGAGAGGAGAACAAAAATCTACAACTCTGTTGTGTGTGCGTGCGTACTGAGAGTAGTGAGAGAGTTTTTTGGGGTTGGAAGGATGGGCTTTCTAATTTTCGTTAAGTTGGGCCGAAAAATGGGTTAAAATATTAACCCAATTTGAATTTTTTAACAGTTTTTATCTAGTACAATAAAGTCATAGAATCTCTATATTTATATATTTTTACAACTAGAAGCACATTTTTTTTACCTGTTTCTACTCAGAGTTGCATTTTTATTGTATTTCAAGATATTTTTCATAGCTAGAGTTGTAAAAACGTACATTTTCACAACTAAAAATGCTATTTTAATAACATTGGCCTTTATAAATCTAGAACAACTTGGGAATACAGACAAGTCTTATCCTTGAAATCTAAAGTTAAAAGATGCATGACCCAAGACAACATGTTTCGTGCTCTCATTATGCTGTAATAGGACAAATATATAGCACAATTTCCTTCTTTTTATTAACTTCAAAACAAGAATCATATGCTCATTTTCATCCAATTTTGTTGATGAAGAATAAGGTACATTGGTAATAAGCATTGGCAAAAAATGGTATAATCCAAACTTGATAACCAAACACTTGTTCTTGCTATTTTCTCCTTCTTGCTCCCCTATTTCCCTTTGGCTTTGTTGTTTCAAGTTTCTTGACTGGAATGACAGATAGAAATATCTAGTGGTATCAGCAATTAAAAAGCTATCACCAAATCAGACCTAAGACTTTATAACTCCCAGCTCTGCTGCTTGAATTGAGATGGAGTGACGAACTCCACCAATATGAAGACTATGCTCCCCCAAAGGAATCCTCCTAACTCCTGACTTATCCACGACGCTCAAATACTTGCACACATGGATGTTGACCCCCACTCTCTGCTGGGCCCCAACGGCCAAATGGACCTTCTCAAAAGCCACTAACTGTTTATGTGGGGCCCAAAGTCCACCAGGCGGGGTTGAGAACACTAGCAAGGTATGTGGTCCATCCTTGGAGCCCACATTTCTCACATCCACTTGGACTCCTAAGGTCAACTTCCCACATTTGGCGTGTGTGACCTTGACTGCCTTGCCAGAGAGGCTCGTATTGGCTGAATGATGGCGGCCAGTAAGGGGGATGGCCATCATTTTGGGCGCGCTTACAACAGTGTGGACAAATTTTGTGTAGCTCAGCCCGTGCCCAAATGAATAAACAACAGGACCTTTATAGAACCTATAGGTCCTCCCGGGATAGTTCTTGTGTGGGCTGGGTCTCATTCCCATGTCTGTCATTGGCAAATTGGAAATGTACTCCTGTGGGTACCATGTCATCGGCAACTTTCCCCCTTTAGAAAAAAGAAAAATACATAAGCAACATGTTCTAATCAAGTTTTATAATAATCTATTAACCAGGAACATTATTTCAGAATTTCTGATAAATTTTTCCAACTAAATGTTGATGCTGACCTGGATTTGTTGTTCCAAACAAGACATCAGCAATGGCAGCTCCACCGGCTTGCCCCGGATAACCAGCCCATAAGATGGCAGGAATACGTGGGTTGTTCTGAGCAAAAGATACATCTATTGGCCCGCCAGACATCAAAACCAACACAACTGGGCCCTTAGATGCCATAGCCACCTTGGACACAAGATCTTGTTGGCGACCAGGTAGGAGCAGCCCAGTCCGGTCCCTGAACTCTGCTTCAATAGATTGGTCCAACCCCATCACCAAAACCGTTGCATCTGCCTGGCTGGCAGCATTAATTGCTCCTGCAAAGAGATTATCATCGGTACAAGCCACATCAGCACAACCTTGTTGGTGGAGTGTCTTTGCGTAGCTCCCAATTCCTTGCAATGGAGTGGTGTATCCACAAGCAATACCTTCATGGGCTCAAAAATAAAATCATGCAAAGTAAGATAAAAGTGTAAGATGAATGTAGCAAAATAAATGCCCCAGTTATAATGTGATTACCAGCATAATTCCCGATCATAGTGTCAGTGACGTTGGAATTAGGGCCAATGATGGCAATCGTGCGGTGGTGGAGATGGGACAAAGGCAAAGAAGGGCCATGGTTCTTGAGCAAAACAATGCCTTGCCTGGCTGCCTCAAGGGCAAGCTCCTGGTGGGCCGGTGTACACACGTGTTGGGGGCCCAAATGCCCATATGCGTGAGTAGAGTCAAACATACCTAGTCTCATTTGCACACTCAAGGTGTTGGCTAATGCATTGTCAACATGGGCTTGTTTAAGGAGGCCTTTCTTAACTGCATCCTCCGTGTGTAGGCCTAGGAAAGGCCCACAATCTAAGTCCAAGCCTGTAAAAGTTAGAAAAACCAAATTGAAGTTTGACCGTGACATAGAAAGTTCTAGAGTAGAAGTTTTGTGAGATATAATAGGAAACGAGCCTGCTTTAATGGCAGCAGCAACTGCCTCTTCGGGGGTTGCTGTGTAATGCTGGGTGTTGTAAAAAACACCCACCGAGTCACAGTCTGATACAATGTACCTGACAAGTTATAAACAACATTAATCAAATGAAAAGCATAGCATCAACTATTTTCAGATTAACTAGAAAAAAAAAAAAGAATAATGCTCATACACAACCCCTAAACTTTCTACTTTTATACAGATAGCACCCTGTAGTATTATATAAGGAAGTTACCCGTTGAGCTGCCATTGACCCCGTACGGTCTTGCGGAGGAGATTAGGGTCAGCGCAAGTAGGGACACCATTGACCTGATTGTAAGAGCACATAACACTGGCCACCTTGCCTTCCATGACACACATTCTGAAGGGAACATCGAACGTGTCCTCTATGTCCTGCCGGCTTACCTATTCACCAAAAGTGTGTTTGTATATATATATACATATATCCATCTCAGCCTCACAGATTCATATCATTGGTGGAGTAAAAAAGAAACATATATAATAAATGCCTCCTTTAATTTATCTGTTCCAATGAATTAGATATTGGCCTAAAGCAAGACATGTACACTCGTGGAAAAGCAAGGTCATCTTTTTGGCTTTGGATATAAGTTCGTAAATAAAGCAGTATTCCCCACCAAGCATTTTTGTTAATCTTTGCTTTCTAAGCAAGGTAGAAAACTACTGATCCAAGAACGTCAGAGGCAAGACAGGGCCTTAGCGTAGGTGTGAAGATTGAATTTCTAACTGTAGCTGGCCCGATGCAATGCAATAAAGTTCCAAGTTGGATAACCAAATTCAGCTCCCGCTGCCAACCACAATCACTAGTATCGATTTTTCCAGCCTAGCATTTTCCAAGACAATCTTATCCACCCTCATAGGCTAGGTCAAGCAGATCGCACCCAACTCAATTTATTATCCCTCCCGTATACAGCAAATTATCACTTCCGTTCATTCAAGGGAAAGAAAAGGGAATACTACAAATATTTCGAGTTTTACACATACTAAAACTGCTATAAAATTTCTCATTGAATTAGATAATTACAAACTTATTAGACAGTTTAAATTTTGTTAAGTGATGCGCAGAATTTTGTATATCTTCAACACCTGTAACATTTTTAATAAAAAAACTTTGTAAACATAAGGGGGCATACGATGATTTTAGCAGAAGAAATAATGGCAGGGTAATAAGTAAGCTGACCTGAGCATTGAAGTGGAATCTGTCGACGCCATTCCAGTTATCGAGGTCATAAGCCGTGAAGTGCTTGCAGCAGGCAGCCACTTTCAACCGGTCACCGCCGCCTCCCTGTAACCCCCTCACGTAGCTGGCGGCGTACTTACCGGCCAAGACGGGGTCCTCACCGGGAGTTTCCTGCCCACGGCCCCACCTGGGGTCCCTGAATATGTTCACGTTTGGGCTCCAGTAAGTGAGCCCACCCACAGCGCCGTTGTACATCGCCCTCGCTTCGTCTGACACTACCTGCAACCGCCACCCCCTGCGTCTTTTAGACACTCCTACTTTATTCCTGCTAAACTGCGCCCCCCAACTTGCCCAGCATTAACAACTCCAACTTGATGACTCTTTTTCATGTCTGGACCCTCATAATTGCTCGAAACAGCGACCTTTTTAGCACTTTAATCTTTTAATCACCTTGCTTACCCTATCCCTACCTATCTCAATGTGCTTTGGAATTGGAAATTTCACAACAGAGTATAACAACTTAGACGACATTACTCTAGTCGGGACAGGATCACTCTCCCATGGATATAATACTTTAGTTCATTGCCATTGTAGTTCCCCAAAATTGTCTCCCCTAAGTATAATTGTTAATTATAAGAGTAATAGGAGCATCTTATTCTACATAATTATCTTAACAAAACTATGATATGCCCATCTTTTATTTCATTTTGATCTAAACACGTGTCAATATATAGATCTACAAATAATTCGACAAAAAAAAATTAACTCAGAAAAATTATAACATAAATTACTAATGTGTAGATAAGTGATTGAACTAACATTGTTAAGCACGCCAACTGATAGAATTCACTTTCAAGGAAAAATATGTAAATGTGACGCTACTAAGATAAAGATTGCAATCTATATTTCATAATTAATTGTTGTAAAGATTTATCATGAGATAGATACTAAATAAATATGGAAGCGAACGTGCTACCACAAATAGTTTTGGTTACCGGTTGGTGGCAGAGATTCGTCCTCTCATGGATGCTTTTGGCAGGAAATGACCAACCAAATCACAGATATACATTCTCCAAGCTGACACCAACTCAACTCTCTAGGGTAGCTGCTACTTTTTTTCCACCCAAAAAGGTTGCTAATTAATTAGCCTAGCAACCTCATCTTTAATTCAGACACTACTAGCTACTTGACAAAAAGAAAACTGATTATTAGAAAAGCTGCAGCTAAAATTTAAAAAACACTCCTGACTTCAAGTTTACTTGCGACTATTATTTCATACTAAATACGCGCCGAATTTTGTTTAATTGTAAAAAAAAAAAAAAAAAAAAAGGGCTCACCTGCCCGATCGCCTCCCACAAGGATGCGTTGAAAGAGGCAGCGGTGGTGATGACTTGAGGAAAGCTAGTGGCTCCCGGGAAGGCCCCGCCGAACCTGGTTCCAGGGCCCACATTGGAGACGCCGTGGAGGGCCTCCGACCACCACTCGTAACCCTTGATCCCTAGCCGCGGCACCGCCCCCGCATTGTCCACCAGCAGCTTCACTTTCTCTTGCAGTGTCAGCCTCGCCAAAAGATCCTTCACTCTCTCCCCTATCGGCAATGAAGCCCGGCAAAATGGCAGCGCTGCCGTTGCTGCATCTTTCGGGTCGCAAGCGAACGGGTCGGCGGCATCGCAAATAGAACCCAAGAGGAGGAGGAGGAGGAGGATAACGGATGTTGTGGCGGCAGCCGCGGTGGTCCTTGCGGAGATGGGCCGAGCCATCTTTTCGTTTCGGGAAAAGTGAATGCTGGTTATGGAGGGCTGTGAGCCTGTGAGTTTGTGGAAGCATATATAGGGGTGAGTTTGTGCGTAAAGGAGGGTGCTGATGATTTATTTCACATGCCAACTTTAAACTGTTTTATTGAAAATTATTTTCAACTTTATCTTTTTTCGTAAAATCTTGATTTCTTTTTGGACACTTTGTTTTTGCCATTTATGTTTATAGTTCCATACTTGGGCATTTTTCGAGTTTGCTAGTCCCTACTGCCAACTGATGCTCGTGATCACTTTTTAATGTTTTATAAGAAAATGCCATACGTGACATACCTATCCGGTTTGGAACTTGGAAAGTTGGAAGTGCGACACTGTTTGGGTCGTATTTATTATTGAGGTAAAATTCATTTGTGCTACACAAACATGTCTCAAACCTTCATTTAACCTTTTTAAGTCCCTAATGTCCTTTTTAAGTCCCTAACGTGTTAGTGTTTTTTGTCTAAATTGTGTTGTTTCTGTCAATTTTATCATTAAAGTTAACGAAATCTCAAGAAAAATGCGAGCTTTGGTCTTAGATTTTTTTTCTTCTACTCAAAACACTCCAAAATTTTTAAATTTAACATTTCTTCGTAACTTCTGTTTGGATATTTCATAACCCTTCGTCTTTCAACTCCGAAGCATATCTCCTTGCACCGGACTTCAACCTGGTATTTTCCGGCTTTCGGGATGGTGACTCAACAATTGTCACGGCTCCGATAAAGCACCGGCAATGACAAGTCTCTCGCCTTGACGGCCCCACCCGTATCGCCCTGCCTTCGTATCCACCCAATTCCAGTCCCGCTGCTCTGACCAGCATCTCTAGCGTCGAATCTGAACCAGCTAGCATCGAAACCCTGATCATGAGCTTGACCTTTAAATAAAAAATGAGTAACTCCCAAGCTCGGGGAAGGGAAAAAAAACACCAGGGAAAACTCAAATCGATAGGAATTACTACTCCATAGATGTTAGCTGATTCCAACCACATTCAGCCCACGCACCGCCCCATGCAACTCAAGCACGCGCATCACGCACTAGGCCTGGAAGTGCTCAGAGTGCTCCGGTTGGGTCATGTCGGAGTCATCGAAGAAAGGAGGTCTGGAACATAGACGTTGAAGCCGATGATGAACGGAGGGATGAACTCATTCCACTGCCAAAATTGTGTTGGCTCTGATCCCGTGGAAGAGTACCAACGTGACCTATAAGTGGGAGTGGGCTTTGAGGATCCAGCAATGGATGATCGTACCATCGTCAAGATCGGCTATCAATGATCGGAGGCCGGCGGTGATGAAGTTACTCCGAAAGAAGCTGTCGCGGGTAACAATGAAGTTGAAACACTTAACCATTTGGAAATTGTTTCAGGGTCATGTTTGATATACAACAACGGAACGCTCAAACGGGTTCGCAATCAAATAAATTACAAGACAGAAATTCGAAAGAAATGAAAACACAAAGGCGGCCATGAATCGGCTGGCATTGAATCCATGGCAGATGGTGATGATGGTGTTCTGGATGGTGCACATGTGGCCTGAAAGGGTAAAGAAGGGGCCTGATGGCGGAGGTGCGCCATCGGTGGACAAAGGTGGGGTTAATGGTGGAGGGTAATGAGTCTAGGGGTGGAGTTAATGGTGAAGTGTTAAATCCTATAGTTTGAGGATGTTTTGAGTGAGAGAAAGGAAATAAGAATTAAAGCAGGTATTTTTTGTCAAAATTTCATCAAAGTGAACAAAAAAGGCAGCTAAAGGACCACGGTTAGGAAACTATCTGTGTCATAGGGGACTTTAAGATAATAAAATAAAGTTAGGGATATGTTTAGGGCAAAGTAAAAAGGTCAAGGACCACAAACAAACCCTATTTATTGGTGAAATTCTTTCCTTTTTTTTTTTAGATTTTTTATAAAAATTTAAGAGCTAATTTGTTTTAATTTAAGTCAATTGACTTATTTTTACTTTTATATCTTTTTTACCTAAAACCAAATTTATTTGAAAGTTAATGCTATATGGATGCAATAATTCATTTGAAAGTAAATTTTCATGATATTGTTAAATTTTTATAAATTTTTCTTTTTTAAGGCTTTAAAATTAAAAAATTCATAAAAAACATTACAAAAAATATATTTTCAATGGATTATTGCAACTACATAAAATTAGCTTTGAATTAAAATTAGTTTTAGGAAAAAAACATAAGAATAAAAATAAGCCATTTTGTAGTCAATTAATTTAAGTTAAAACTAATTAGATGTAAGTGTATAAGATTTTTTAAGAATATGAAAAACTTCGTATTTTATATTTTGGAAAACCCATGCCTTAAAATGGAAAACATCCAAATTAAGATTTTATATTTTATAACATGAGTTTTTCAAAGTTTAGAAAACAAAATTTTTTACATCCTTAAAATAAGTTATGTACTCAAATTTTTATTCAAGAAAATTTGGAAGAAAAAAAATAAAAATTTTCACATCTAAACATTACAATGATGTTTTCTCTATATCAATGTTGTCTTTTATATGTGATAAATTGTCATATACAGTCCTCTATGTTTCGTTGTGCACCATGTCTAGTCACCTTTAATTGTTGTTCCGTTTTAGTCTCTGACCTATTGAATATTCTATTTTGGTCCTTAACCCACTAAAATTGTTTGGTTTTGGTCCCTCACCAGATGAAATTTATTAACTCAAAATAACTGTCTGACATAAACTTTTAAAATTTTAATTTAAATATTCGATAATTGTGTTTTAGTAAATTTAAGCAGTTTAATATTTTTTTTATAGCAAATACACAATTTAAATTAATAATTTTTTATTTTTGAATAAAATAAGTTCAATTAACAAAAAAAAAAAGATGATTTGAATTTTATATTAACAAAACAAATTATTATATAGATTAAATTTATTGTAAGACAGTTACCAAATAGTTTAAATTATAATTTAAAATTTTTTAATCAGACGAATATTTTAAGTGAACATATTTCATTCAATGAGGACCAAAATGAAATGTTTTTAATATGTTTAGGACCAAAACAGAATATTCAATAATTAGGACTAAAATGAAACAATAGTTAAAGGTTAGGGACCATTTATGCAATTTACTCATCATAGAATTAAAAAAAGATCAAACTATACAATTGGCCCTCAAACTTTCACAACTTAAGCGAGTTAGTCCAAAACTTGGAACTCATTAAAATTGGTCTCCAAACTTTGTGGAAGTTGGTGACTTGGTCCATTTGTCATTATGCATGATTGGCAGTATGTGTTTTGAGGGTGAGTTGCTGGGGATTGGCTTACATGGCGGGAAAAGTATTATTTATTGTTAGGCTGAGTAAGGAAAAAAAATAATAATTGGTTATTATTTCTACAAAATAGCTGTTAAGTAGGTTGCACATTGATTTGGAAAAAATATTAGTTTTAGAATAATAATAATAATAATAATAATAATAATAATCATCATCATCATCATCATAATCATGCCATGTAAATACATCTTTGTGCAAGAATAAATTGTGCGTGTGTTTGGCTTAAGATCTAAATCATGTCAGTTTTAAATAATAAATTTAAAACATATTATTCTATTTCTTAATTTTTTCTGTAGATTTTTTTTTTATTTTTTATGTTAAATTTGATCATTCATTGAGAGACATAAAATATTTTAAAACGTACAACTATTCTTTTGGACCAAAAGGTACAGTAATTATTACAATATTCATATCCCTAAAGAAAAAAAAACAGATGGCGTGGTCATTAATATATATGCCATCTCTCTTTTTTTTTTTAGTAATTTTGAAATTAAAAAAAATAATTTTATATTTAACTAAACAAACATCCGGTAGTTAACTTTTGAATTATAATCGGCTGATATTCAAGGCATGTGTAACGGTAGTTTTATTAAAAAGTTTCCTGGCACTGGTAATTAATTAGTTTATTATTATTATTATTATTATTATTATTATTATTTGTATCAAACTAATATTATTTCAAAATTAATATGTTTCATACTTAATAATATATTTTTAAAAATAATAACCAACTATTATTATTATTTTTTTCTTAACCAACTTAACAAAAAAAATAACATTTTTCCTGCCACATAAACCAATCCCTGCTAGCTCACCCTTAAAACATACACTATCAATCATGCACAATGACAAATGGAATAAGTCACCAACTTCTGCAAAGTTCAAGGGCCAACTTTGATTGAATTCTGAGTTTCAAACTAACTCGCTTGTGTTATGAAAGTTTAGGAGCCAATTATATAGTTTGGCCTTTAAAAAACCTCAAGCAAATGGTGGGCCCAACATCTTTACAAAGCATGGTCTAAAATAGATATATTCCTAATCTTTATTCGTTGTAAGAGAATTTGGTAAATTGAGTTAGATAGTTTTAATTTTAATTATTGTTCTTTTTTTAATCTTTTATTTATTGACTCTTCTACGTTGATCCTAAAATATTGAAAATATTTTATTTTGGTTCTAAACCTATTTACAATATTTCATTTTAGTCCCTCACTTATAAAATTTGTTCACTTAGAGTAGCTATCTAATATTAACTTTTAAAATTTAAAGGCCTAAATGTGTCAGTGGTCGCTTTAACTTTGCTGACTTGCACAAGTTAGTCCCCTAAAATGTGACTCATTGTGACTTAATCTTTTAAGTTCGATAAATGTAGCAACCTAGCCCCTAATTGGATGGCAAGATGTATGGCATTACTTAGCCCACTCGGACATGGTGGGAGAAATCAAGTCAACAGAAGCCATGAAACTTGAAAATTTTCCCTTAAGCCCAAATGCTCCTGAAGCTCTTTGGGCGCCACCGTTGCTGAAAATCACCATTGAATGACTTGGTTTTGTAGTATTTAGGCTGCACAATAATAGCTCCACGGTTTTATGTTTCAATTTTGCATGGTTCGTTTCAATTTTTGTTCAAATCAAACCAGGTTTTTCAAAATTATTTATAAACCCTAACCTTAATTTTGAAATTAAATGTTTTCTGTGTGGATTTGATGAATGGGATTGATTCCTTTGTTTTCAATAGCCTTCAACAAGCAAAACCCTCGTAATTCTATCACTACTAAAAAAAAGCCCATGTCCAACAGCTTGCCGTTGGAAATTCTAAAAATTCCAACGCAAAGACGTTGGAAATAAGCCATTGGAAATCCATCTGTTGGAAGTCCATATTCCAACGGCCCAAATTAGAGCCGTTGGAAATTTTCCAACGGCTTTTTTTTTTCCTAATTTCCAACGGCCAAGGCAGTTGGAAAAATTTCCAACGGTGGCAGTTGGAAATTGAAAATTTGGGTTTCCAACTGCCAAGGCCGTTGGAAAGTAGGTTTTTTATATTTTCTATATTCCCGTTCTATTTCCAATACTTTTCTTTAAACGTCAAACGACTTAGCGGTTCAAATTTATTATATCGTATGTAATAAAATACTGATCTGAAGCACGTACATAAATGCAGTTATAAATCTCAATAAAAACATACACAATTGAAATTACAAAATCATGACATAAATATAGTTATATATCCACATAAAAACATCAACAATTGAAATTACAAAATCATGACACAAATATAGTTATAAATCCACATAAAAACATACATAATTGAAATTACATAGTTCCATTCTCCTAAAAAGTGTTTGTTTGTCAATAAACACACAAAGTAAAGTGATATACCTGATCTAGTCTTCATCGGATCCCAAGGCATCAATATCATTGTCAAGATGCGCGGGCGGAGGAATTCCAACTCGTTGACATATGTACTCCAGCTCAGCTAGTTGTCTCCTCTTTAGGCACTTCAACTTCCACTCATAATATGATGCTTGTTGTGCGGTATGCTCTGCTACCACTCGCTCAACTTGTTCAGTGAACTCCGGCGTCTAAGTGACATCAACATGTGTTGCAGAAGTATTCCCTGGTCGTCGTCGTCCAAGCACAACATGTTGTTCTGATCCAAAACCAAATACATGCCCTTTCTTCCTTTCACCAGCAGCTGCACTCATTATCGCAACCCCATCAATGTCATGTGCAACTTCTTCCTCTTCTATTTGCTACGTTTGTTCGTCGATCTCAGTAGTTACCTTTGCCTTCATAAGGGTAAAAATTCGTTTATTAGTAAATCGTTACTTATTAGTAAATCGTTCCTTAGGTCATGCATACAACGCTCAAACTTGTACATCCACCTATACTGAATGGGTCCTCTAACCCTGGTGTCGTAAAGTAGGTGAACTGGCAAATGTTTCATCGAATTGAAAAAAGTAGGTGGAAATTTTTTTCCAACTTGCAGAGTATGACAGGAATATTTGCTTCTAACTCGACCATGTGATTCACATCTAACTCTGGAGAGCATAAATCATGGAAGAATTGACTTAACTCAGTCAACGGTTTCCATATATTTTCAGGTATCGCTTCAAGGGTTATTAGGAGGAGCCTCTGCATCATTACATGACAATCATGACTTTTCATACCAGACATATAACTTACATTACTGTCAACACACCTCCCAAGGTTCGATGCATAGCCGTTTGCATAGCCGTTTGGGAGTCTAAGTGTTTTAACCCAATTGAGCACATCAGATCTTTGATGTGTGTTTAGTGTAAAAGTTGCTTTGGGTTTAAATGCTCGACCGTCGGCATGAGGAATTAAATTTAGCTCTGATCGACTGCACAACATCTCAATGTCCTTACGAGCCTTTACGTTGTCCTTAGTTTTATTCCTCACATCCATCACTATATTCCATATATTGTCAAACACATTCTTCTCTATATGCATCACATCCAAATTTTAGCGGATTAAATTATTCTTCCAGTAAGGCAACTCTCAGAAAATACTTCGTTTTGACCAATTCTGAGTTCTACCATAACCTGGTATGGTTAACACCTCTCCATTCTGAACTACAGATGGGAAATTTGAGATACGTTCAAATATTGTTTCAAGCGGAAGACGCTCAGGAGGCAATGATTTCTCAATTTTTCTTTTTTTAAAGGCAACTTTGTTTCTTCTATATGGGTGATCCAACTCGAGAAATTGTCGATAACAATCAAAGAAGGAAATTTTCTTCCCGTGCTCAAGCTGGAAGGCTTTACTATGCTCCATGCAAATAGGACAAGATAACCTCCCATGAGTCATCCATCCTGACAACATCCCATAAGCCGGGAAGTCATTTATGGTCCATAAAACTGAACCACGGAGCTGAAAATTCTATTTAAGTGAAACATCCTATGTTTGGACACCATCTTCCCACAACTGCTTCAATTCATGAATAAGAGGTTGTAAATAGACATCAATATTCTAACGTGGACTCTGAGGGCCCGGTATCAATGAAGTCAAAAACATATATGATTTCTTCATACACATCCACGGTGGCAAATTATACGGAGTAACGATGACCGGCCAACACGAATATTGTTTACCAGAGTTTCCAAACAGAACAAAACCATCAGAACATACACCAAGGCGAACATTTCGGGGCTCTGCGGCAAACCACGGGTATGTGGAATCAAAATGTTTCCATGCTTCCCCATCTGAATGATGTTTTAAAACATTTGGCTCGGATCGATGCTCACTGTGCCACCTCATGTGCTCTGCAATTGAAAGTGAAGCATATAGTCGCTGAAGGCGATGAGTTAATGGTAAATGGTGCATGGTCTTTCTTGTTCTATCTTTACCCCATCCACATTTTCTCGGCTTAAACCGAGATTCACCACAAAACAAGCAGTGTGTAGCATCTTTATCATTATTCCAAAACAACATGCAGTCATTAACACAAGCATCAATTTTTAGATGCGCAAAACCAAGTTGTGAAACTAATTTCTTCGTCTCATACCAATTCGACGGCATCTTGCTGTCATTTGGCTGTGTCTCTTTCATCAAGGCCTTAATACCATCATAACACCCTCTTGGTATATGATATTCTGCTTTAAGGTTTAACAAACGAACTGCAGCAGATAGCTCAGAATGTGTCTCACATCCATCCCAAAGAGGTGTAGTCGCCGAGTACAATAAATCAGAAAACCGTCTAAAACCTTCATTAGGTTGTTCATTGACTTCAGAAAAATTCTGATGGGAACTTGGTCCAACTGCATCAAATATCATTCGAGCATATGGGTTTACATGTGAACTACACTCAGCATGCTTATACCAACCACAATTATCAAACGGCTGATCAGACGGGTCCTTAAACGGCTCCCCATGAGTAGTCCAGTTAGTGTAATAAGGCATGAATCCCCATTTATATAGATGCACTCTAACGTTATCACAATCCTTAAACCTCAAATTTTTACATCTCCTACATGGGCAACGTATTTTGTTCCCATCCATATGACCTAGATTACTACAAGTAAATGTTATGAACTGCTCAACCCCTGTCTCTCACTCCTCCTTGTACCTAACTCGCCCAGGTAAATAACGACTACTATACATCCAACTACGTTTTTGTTCCATGGAGTCCTACCAATGGAAATTATATATTAATAGCCAACATATTATTATTAATGGCATGCATTAATATTTCACTCAATTAAAATTAATATTTTTACTACTACTCACCTATACTTCTAAGAACTATCATCTAGGTACTTCTAACACAACTATAGTGGTTTACTTCTTTATGGCTCGGTCATACTTCTTTTACTTGATTTAATCCATTATTCATAAGGCTAAGGCCTGGGAGGGTAAGTCCACTTGTTATACTCAATTACTTGCATTTCAAGGACAGGCTGATGAGGTTACATGCAACAACGGCAAGGCATAGACACTTTTACACTTAAGTGTTTAGGGTGTGTGAGTTCAACAAGTGTGGCAGTCTAATGCATGTCAACCAAGAAGCCCACATCTTTCAAATTTTGAAAACAGAGTTTTTCATATGTCATGCTTATTATACACATCAAATCTGAGAGTAAATTCAACACCAAATATTAGTAACTCCAAAATATACATAGCATAAAAAGGCATTCCATCCATAGTATAGATAATTATTATTATAATTATTACTACTCTTCTTGGGTTTATTATTATTATTATTATTATTATTATTATTATTATTATTATTATTATTATTATTATTATTATTATTATTATTATAGACTACTCTTAGTATAATAATTATTATTTCAATACTGTTATTACTATATATTATTATTACTATTATTATTATTATTATTATTATTATTATTATTATTATTATTATTATTATTATTATTATTATTTTAGTACTAATCTTTGTACAATAATTATTATTTTAATTATTATTATTACTATTATTATTGTTATTACAATTACTATTATTATTATTCTTATTATTATTATTCTACTACTATCTTAGTATAATAATTATTATTTTAATTACTGTTATTACTATTATTATTATTATTACTTACTATTATTATTATTATTATTATTATTATTATTATTATTATTATTATTAACAGATATTTTATTAAAGGTCAAAATTAATCAAACAAATTTACTTAAATATAACTACTTTGAACCTTTATATTAATTCCAAAACTTAAAACATTATAAAAATAAATCCAATTAAACATTCTCATTTAAACTAACAATGTACTATTTGGAATTAATCCCGAAACTAATTAAAAAATTAAAAAAATGGCCAAAAATTTAAAATTCTAATGGGTAACCTCAAATCTTCACATCCAACCATCAATAACTAAAAATCACATACATTTCACATATTTCAAACCAAATTACCATTACATAATCCAAATTTAAACCATTTTTTGGAAAATTTTTTTTAAAATTTAAAAATTACATATTAAACGAAAATACTTCAAATCCTTCCTTCAAATGTGTTTATTCTTATTCTCAATCTACCAGAACAAGTAAAATATTCCGCCCATTACCATCATAACACATCAAAGCATGAAAATTGAAAAAAAAAAAAACAACTGAAACAGAAAAGGAAATAAAAAAACCCAGAAACTTACCAACAGATCAAGGAGTTAGACCACCAGATCCAACAATGTCGTCATCGATCAATCGTAATCTGGCCCTGGGAGAGGAAATGAAGGTGCTGTGTGTACGTGTAGGCTGTTTCTGCAGAAAGAGAGCAGAGAGAGATGAAGCGAAGATGAAGATGACGAGCTGGCAAGGAGCTGGGGGCGATTTTAAATTTACATTTTCCAACGGCCAAGGCCATTGGAAACCAATTATTAAAACGGTGCGTTTAATGTTACGTATTTTTCAATGGCTTAGGCCGTTGGAAATTAATGAACAGTGCCACTTCTAGAAGGTTTCAAACCTTTGCGTTTTACTTACCTAAATTCCAACGGCTTTAGGTAGTTGAAAAATTATCAACAGTCTCAGTTAATTAAAATTTCCAAAACGCTACGTTTATGTTTATTACTTTCCAACGGCTTAAGCCGTTGGAAAACTCAAACAGTATTAATTTTAAAAATTACTTAAAACATTGCTTTGACTAAATTTGTTAGCTGTTGGAAATTGTGCTCTTTTCAATTTGTTAATTTTTCCAACGGTTAAGTCGTTGGAAATTTTTTTCTCCTATCTCCGACGGCCAAGGCCGTTGGAAGAGAAGCTGTTGGAAAAACTAGTTTTTCTAGTAGTGTATGTCCTTTTGTCGGAGTTTACATCATCAATGTATTTTTTAAGGTCGATCATCGGAAAAGGTTGATAGTTGCATAGTGTAAAAGCTAGCCACTAGGATGGCTCCACTATGGCAGCATTTGTCGTTTCATCCAGATGCATCCAATAGCTGAGGTCGATATCGTCGGTCGATAGTTGAGGTTGATGAATGACGGCTAGCTCATCCAGTAACTACTGATACATCGTGAAAAAGAAAACATGGAGGTAGGAAGTGACGCTGTAAATAACATGTGGCAGCTGTGATCGTTAAAAAGACTGTAGCACTTAGACTTTCCAAGTTACAAGACTAAGTCGTAACATTTATCAAACTTCAAGAACTAAGTTCTGATGAGTTAATCTTTAGGGACTAACTTGTGCAAGTCAACAAAGTTAAGGGACCACTTGCGCATTTAGGCCAAATTTAAACTATACAAGAACTATGTCATAGTAAATTTTAACAGTATACTTATTTCCTTTCTATGAATAAACATTTAAAATTATTAATTTCTTCTCCATATAAATTGATCATATCCCATTTAGAAATGGAAAACTATTATATTTAAACTCTTTATTGACTGTTAAAAAATTGTTGTGTAGTTAAATGACAATTACTGAATATTTTAAATTAGTATTTTAAAAGTTTAAGTCAAATAATTTCCCCAAGTTAATGGATTAGTCCATTTAGGGATCAAAAGGAAATAATTTTAATTAAGGGTATAAGTAATTGACCCTAAACCAAAAATTGACAAAACCTAAACCGAAATTTCAAGTTAAGGTCAGGTCAGTAATTGGAAGAATGAGATTTGGGTTAACCTGATTCATCTTAAAAAGGTAAAAAATAGGTCCGTTCAAACCTAACCTGAATTGCCCTCGACTAAACCAAAATTGTGAGTTCTTGCTTCGCCCCAACCCTTCTTCAGCCCAACCCAACCCAAAACTATCCCTAACCCTAACCTAATCCTAACCTTCTTCTCTTATTTTTTTTCATGCAATCAACCTCAGCCAGTCATGCTCACACGACGCAGACCATGCAGACGAAACTATTCTTCTCTTAGACAAATCTTTTTAGCCATTTGTTAGCTATCACCCTACCCTCCATCAACCGTTGCCTCACCACCATCCATCTTTAGTCTTGACAGACAATAGCAGGTTAGACTTGCCATGGCTCACCATGCTTTTGTGTTGACTTTTTATGTAAACTTTGACTCAAACTTTGGACTTACTTTACCATTATTTTTCTAATTTCTTGCTTTTATTATTCATTTTGTAGGTGTAAAGAGCTATTAAAGGCATGGGAAATGAATGAAAGCAATTGGAGAAAAAAGGAGAAAACTTGAAGACAAAGAAAACCAAGAAGAAAGGTAACTTGCATGCCACTTTTGGACCTCTTCTTGGAAGATTAAGGCTTTGGTGAAAGTATAAAAGTTGTAGCCCTTCCTCTTCGCTTATTGTAAGATCTTGAATCACCTCAATTAAATATTTATACACAAAGTTATGACCAAAATACCGAATAGTGTCAAAGCCATCAAAGTGGTGGCGTTGCGTTGCCAGGAATAGCACATCAGCACCACAATTATTATAAAAAAATTGTCCTCCACTTCCAAATTTGAATCCAAGCTTGTAATTGGTTGGGGGATTTTATCCATTTGGTGGTTACTAAGATAATTAATCACACATTCTCTCATTGTAAGCTAAAGTAAACCTAGGTTTTTTCATATTTATTCTCTCAACTTTCATCTTTTGTTGGACATCATTGGAGCTCACTTAAAAGAGGCTTGGAATGCTTAAGGATGCTTGCTTGGAGAGTTGAGGAGTCAAGCTCTTTTAGTCATCTTGGGTACATTTTTCCCCCCTCTTTGTTGTTCTTTATGAATGTTATTTACTCTATTTTCACATTTATATTTAGTTTGAGTATGGAATAGTTCTCCAAACACTTTTTATGATTGTAGTTACTTGATATGATTATGCTTGATGAATGAATAGTTTTTTATTTTTTATTTTCCTCCATCACTTGTTTACTCTTCTATTTGAGCTTATTACAGTGTTAATTGATTAAGGACCCTAGTCAATTCCACCTTTGATTTCTTTTAAACTCTTAAAAAAAATTAAAAGAATTAAAATTAGGAGAAGAGTGCAATGACCATGGGCTTAATGGGAGACAAGTTTAGGACACTAGGTGAAGGTAAATTGAACTTGTAAAATCTTTCTTGAACTAGTAATTCGGATAGAAGTCTACTATAATTTAAGCATGGGAGAGTAACCCTTAACATGGGAAAGTGATGGCCCAATTAAATCACTTCACCAACATGTAGGAAAATCCAGATATTACCCACAATTCAATAGCTAACCAAGTTAAGTAGTAAGAACCACATGAAAAATGTCTTTATTAATTCATTAGAAAACCCCAAATTGTCATTGTATTTATTATTCTTGTTTTAATGTTAATTTGAGTAGTGTTCTATAACATGGTGAGTAAATCATTAATTATTGTTTGTTTAGCCAAAGCAAGTCTTTAGGTAGTGATAATTGAGAACCAATTCATATCAATATTCATGGAAATAATATCTTACTCACCCTATTTACACGTGTCCTATGCGCTTACGGATAGAGGTTTTAAAACTTCATAACACATGCCAGTTGCCACCAATTCAATTAATCACCTTCAACAGCACAACACAACTACACCTACACCAGACATGCCGCCACTAACTCATCCTCACCCAGTTGCTCATGCATGAGACAAAGTGGGAGAAAAGAACTTTTACTTTGTGCATGCTTCACCATTTAGATTATTCGTGGTGAAGGAGAAAAGAATGAAGACAGAGTGACAAAGAAGAAGAGTTGGCGATAATGGCATGGACTAAAAGAATGATAACTAAATGTTAATGTTTTATTTATGAAATTTACCTTAAAAAAATTAAACTAATTTTAAGAGGGATTAATTGTATTTTTTTTATACTCAAGAAAATACATAAATAGTTAAAGGAGTAAGGATGTAACAAATTGATGAGTTAGTAGAGCCTTGCGCCTAGGAACCACAATCACGGAGTAACACGATAAGGAATCCAACAAGTCTTTGACTTGACAAGCAAGGCAAGAAAAGATCTAGCTTACGCTCAGAGAGCCACCCACTGCTTGAAGAATCTGTAAACAGTCAGTTAGGGTAGTTACGAAACAGGTCCATAATGTAAAGGTAATAATAAAAATTATGTTATTTGTTAAAATTTAGGAACCTTAACTAAAATTCTACTTTTTGGGAGGGGGAACCAACACTTATGTTCCCCTCCTCTAGGTCCACCCTTAACTTCAAGAGGATTATATGATATATCTTACAGTTATTAATGGTTGTCCTCTGAACTTTAATTGATATTGCAACTACCCCTAAAATTGCACAAAAGGCTTAATCCTTACTGATAGTAGCCAAATCAAGCTAACTTAGTAACTTTAAGTGGTTTAACCGAACAAAATAGAAGTTTAAAGCCTAGTTCATTTTGGATTAATGTGAATAGATTAACATGTTAGTGGACCATGGACATGGAAATCCTTTAGAATTGTCCCTAAAGTTGGTCAAATTTACTGACCTACCCCATCCTCAAACTTAAACCCTCGTCAATCCTTCTTTTTCTCAGCTCATAGCTGCCTAACTCCTCAAGGCCGTCACCATCCCTGTTCTTCATCACTATCCACTATCCAAGATTGCACTTTCATCCTCACCCCACCGCCGTCCTTGCTCTCTATCATCATATAGCACGTGTCATCACAAACAACTTCTTTTCCGCCGCCTAGCCAAATCTTTAAACAAAGTTGCCGCCCAGCAAGATATCTAAGCAAGGCTGCCACCCAGCCATATTTCCTAAAAAAGGCTTGCGGCCTTCACCTTTGTCCTCTATTACTCCAACGCCATCCTTCTTTTTTTAGACATGCAAAGAAATCACCCCTTTCTTTTCTTTTATCACCACCTCTTCTTTTTCAATTAGCTCACCGAAAAGCGGAATGGGGAGGGATCTGGATAAGAAGTGGTAGGGTAGGAAGCAGAGCAACAAGAACGGCGGGTCTAATGGATTGGTCAAATGGGTAGGAATGGATAGTGAAACTAGGGTAGGATCATAAATATGTGTAATTTTAAGAACTTTTAGAATTCATAATCAAAACAAACAACTCCTTAGTGCATAACTGAGCCCAAAAGTGTTGGTTTCCCCTCTAATCTGATTTGCTCGTGTGAAATTATAGATTTCTTACCGTTGAGACAAAAAAGGAAATTTAATGCTATTATTATTGTTATTATTGTTGTTGTTGTCGTTGTTGTTGTTGTTAAAATCTAGCTAACGATACAAGTTTAGACGTTCTAGAGAGGAAAATGGTGAATATTTTGAAACCCCCCCCCCTCCCCCCAAATGAGGTAGAATCATACCTGTAAAGCTTAAAATACGAAGGATAACAATTAGTATAGTTCTTTTAATTTTAACTTATTGGGGCTAGGTATTATTCCCTTTGTCCCAAAATTTTTGCTCTATTTATTTTTAGCAATTAATCTATGATTTTTTACTTTTAACATTTTAATATATAAATGGAAAATCTTTATATATAAATGATAAATCAAGACATGTAGTTTCTAAATATATATTTTTTAATTTTTTTCTAACAAACAATAATATAAATAAATTCAAGTCAAAATATGACAAAAAGTCAAATATAGTAAAAATTTTGGCACGGATAGAGTAAAAAAGTAATAATATTTGCTCTAAAAAAAAGTAACAATATCTTATGTATTAGCATAATAATCTATATTATATACTTTCTTTATTAAACTTTCTTTATTAGCATAATAATTTTTATATACGCTAAACTTTTAATTACAGAATCAAATAATCTTAAGTATAAAACTCTACGAAAGAAAAAAACCTCTTTACCTCCAAATACGTGAAATGCAAACTCATTATTTTTTCCATTTCCAATATTTTCGCCTATTTTTTTTATAACAATGCAAAAAATTGTAATATTTGTGAGTTGTGGACAACCTTAAACCTACTCTTAATGTTTTTTCGTTACTTTCAACTCTAATTGCTACTTACCCCTGCTATTTTTTGAAACCTCTTTAATTAAATTCTGGAGAAAAATTGAAAAAAGAAGAAAGGAAAAAAAAAAATTACCCGAAACTCAAAG
The DNA here is from genome assembly GCA_005392925.1 of Aquilaria sinensis. NCBI lineage: Eukaryota > Viridiplantae > Streptophyta > Magnoliopsida > Malvales > Thymelaeaceae > Aquilaria > Aquilaria sinensis. The sequence continues at coordinate 388,778 of SMDT01000426.1, forward strand.
TGAACCTGAGAAAATTAGACAAAATTGAAAGTCTTTGGTGACTTATTTCAAGTAGCTTGGCTTGGAAGATAGGGCAAAACTCAAAAGGGCGGGTGAGCTGATTGATCCCAAATTCCCAACCCCATACCGGACGGTATCTTGTCCATGATTACATTTACATCACCCAATTTAAGGCATTACAAGTTTCAAGCCAAGCCCACTTCGATATCTATTCTACCACACAAATAAAAAAGGAGTACATATATTAATTGGGGATCTCTCTCTAAAATATAGTTTCAGCTATAAACCATAAAGTTCAAAATTCATCAAAATTCCCTAAAATCCATATCTTGCTCTGCATTGATATATAAAAATGAACGTTAGAATCGAATGAGCAGACCGGCTTAGACATACATACAATATTGCGAAGAAGAACATCAATAACAACATCGCAATATAAAAGAAAATAAAATATATGGTCTAAACAGAGAAAAAAATCACAATGGAAATTATTTTTAAGAGATGAAGTAATTAAATTCAAATAAAACAAGATAAAAAAAAACGGTAAAAATGACTGGATGAATGTATGTTCAATTACAAAATTATAACATAGTATACAGTTTTACATATTAAAATAAGGTTCAGAGTAACTTAAGAAAATCTTAACAGTAACAAAAAAAAAAAAAGATAACACTAAGTGCTAATATTATGCATGCCTCTTATTAAAAACGATAAAATCATATTTAGTTTATACACTTTGACGCACTTAATGAAAGGATATTATGACTATATTAATTGCTAGCACTGGTCATTGTTCATCAACAGTGCATCCCTCTCTCTCTCTCTCTCTTTTTTTTTTTTTTTTGTTTACTTTTTTCTGGGTGGTGATCTAACTTCACTTCCAGCCCCTCTAGATTTCTTCTCTTCCTCTTAGGTCCCTAAAATTCATCTAAATGGGGTACTGTTCATACAACAATAAACCACAATGTGTTTTCATTTTTTAACCATGTTTTGGTCCTTGAACTTAATAACTACTTAAATAGTTTTTTTATTTACTTTCTTAGGCCCCAAATGTTTTTTTCTTTTTTATATACTGTCATCTAAATTAAGCAAAACATTGATCACGATAGTTTATTTGTTTTTGAGCGAAACAATTTCCTTTTTTAACCATTTATTGAGTTAATTATTAAACCATTAACCTCTAAAGTTTTTCTATTTTCTCTCTTGGTCCCCAAACTATTTTGTTATTTTTCTTCATTATTGTTTTCTCAAACAAAACTTTAGTTACTACGATTTGTCCACTATGGGTATGGATTAGGTTGATTCAACTTTGATCAATTTTTTTTATTTTCTTTTCCTTTTGCATTTATTAAGTTAATGATTTAATCAATTTTATTAACATAAATTAAACACTATTTTTTTTTGCTTCGTCATATTTTTTTTATTGTTGATGATTGAGTTTTGTAGCTTGAGTTATTTACTTTGAAAAATCTATGGTTTAATAAAACTATTTCATCCATAATTGCTAAAATTGAAAGTGAATTATTCTAAATAAATTTCTCCGTAATATTATAAAATAAATATGTATTGAAAAGAGATGAAATTTTTTAAATGAATTATTTTTTAATGACAAAGAAATGTCCATGATTTTGAAGTGAGTATAGTGTCATTATATTTCACAGCTTTGTGTTTTTATCATAACAATCATTTTAATAATAAGAATATAATAAAAGGAAAATCAAACTCAAAACTGAAATAAAATAAAATTTTAATTGATTGCTATACATTTATGAGTGGGAGTCTTTTTAGGTATTTATTATTAGGATTCATTTTAATGGTAAATTTATTGTAGAAAAACGTCCGCTATAACGTGCGCCCCGACATGACCTCATACCTATAAGAACTCTAATGACACCTAAGTGACTTGGCTAAGTGGCTAGCGGCTAGTCCACTACTAAATTTTAAAAGAACTTGGATTAGTATATTTATTATCAATTGCATCCTAATATAGATGAAGATATTTGTAAGAATATTTTTTGAAAAAAAAAACGAAAAGGATTATTAAGTGGGCATGGCATGTCTGGTGGCCCAAGTTTCCAGCTAGTTTGCGTGCAAATGTGTTATTTCAAGTTGCATCGGTTTCCAACTATAAAGCATATAGCTTCGATTACTTGTTTGGGGCTTTATATATTGATTTCCAGACGGTTTGGTCCAAAACTTATTATTTCTGCATCACATTCACCCTAATAAGTTGCGAGTTCAAAGTTGTAATGACAACCAATCTTCGCTTCTCCCTTCCCCACTTTGTAGTACCCCGCCCTTTTCTTTTCCAAACAAACCTTTGACAATCGACAGTTGACACCCTGGAACGTTTTGATCTTATCGCCTTAACCATTTCATATTTCTACCTCCAAATTATCCAAAAGATTATCTAAACAAAAAAAATTAAAAAATAAATTAGAAAATACCCTAACATTTGGTGGAAATTAAGGCCCAAAACTATATGGTTACCTTTTCTATGTGAGATATCTCTCCTATCCCCTTCAAGTTTTATAAAACTTAAGCTCCATATATTCATCAGGGATTTAATTCCTTCTTTGAAAATTTATTATTTTTTGCGTAAATTTTCTACCATTTGAAATATGTTACTCTATATTTCTAATTATTGCTTTAATAAATTTTTTTTCTGAGACATAATTAATTTTTAACTATTGTTTCATATTTTTAACAAAAAAAAATTATAACTTTCTTTTTGTAGAAATAAATATGCAAGTGTTATCCAGATATCTTGAATTGATGTCTTTCAATTAGTACATGATCTTTAGATACACGCGCAAAAAAAAAACACTTTTAAATATTGAAAAATAATTCAAGACAAATTCATCCTAATATCACACATTTACCATCCAATTTAGCGTGAAAACTTGTTGTGAACTATTTAGTAGAATGTCAAACATAAAAAATTGGCGACACAAAAGAATGTCTAACCAAAAATAAATAATTGAATCTGGTTTTTTTGTTAGTGCCTAAAATCAGAATCTTTATTAGTAAATTATTATATTTAATTCTCCATATTTTTTTAAAATTTTCATATTCAAATCTCTTTATGTTTATCTAAATTTTTTAAATGTTTTCTATTTGATATTCTAGTTATTAGAACTAGACGATCCATATATTATGTTCTGCTTAACAGTTTTGACTACTCTAGAAGTTTTGTGTAATTTTGTCTTCTACTTAATTATGTGTCCACGTGGCTTTGATTTGCTTCTATATTATGTTCTGTTGAGTGTCGAGTCATCTCATCATATTTTCTACCTGAAAATTGTTACAAGACACCTATCATTGGTAGTTGCTAAGTACGTAATTAAATAGAATAAGAACGTATAGGAGTAATATAATTATTGAATCTCTGATCAATAATTTCTGTTGGGAAAACGAAACTGATGGGACACGAGTTTGAATTGCAATTTAAGATCACCCTTGTGACAATTTAAGAAAGATTAATACACTAGGGTTTTGTTAATTTGCATGCGAATTCATATAATTTTGTTACAGATAATATACTTCATTTTACCTTACGGCCACGGAAAGATAAACAGGAAGGTGCAACTGCCGATGGCGGGTAAAAGGTCTGTGATGATGAAGCCAGCAAGCCAATAATAATGCGCGCTAATCATTTGGGCAGATGAAAACAACTTGTGCAAGCTTTCGTAGATTCTTTTTTTTTTTTTCAAAAAGAAAAATATTTTCTTTTTTATATTTAGCAGTACCATTATAAGTGTAAAAGAGAAGAATATACCACATGTTATTACTATAGTTAAGAGAATGCGAATGCCAGTTTTTTTTTATTTGAAAAACAACTGAACCAGTTTATTTATGTCATTGTATAAGAAATGACGAGATCGGAGTCAAATTCTGAATTTTCTCCAATATCTCATTCTTTAAGTTTTAACCATTATGCTAGAGGATCCAGGATATAATAGATTGTTATACATAGGCTCATTTCGGTTGATTAGCTACTTCGTGTCAAGTGTTACAGGATTGCAATGGTGCCGTTAGAAATTCGTCGATTATTTATAGGAATTATATTCACTCTTTTAGTCTCATGATATTTTGTAGACAAAGAGATAGGATTGCCAAAAAGCTTCAAAGTTGGAAGAGTCAACATGTTTCATATGTAGGCAAAGAGACCTTGATTAAAGATGTTGCTTTTGCCATTCCCACATACTTCATGGCCTGTTTCAAGTTCCCTTAGGTTGGTGTAGGCAAATTAATGCCTTGATTGCTAATTTTTGGGGAGGCTTTTCTGAGAATGGCAACAAAGTACATTGGAAGAGTTGGGACACTCTGACAAAAGCTAAGAATGTGGGGGGAATAGGGTTTAAAAACCTTGAAGAGTTTAATAATGCTCTGTTGGCCAAGCTAACTGAGAGAATTATTCAGAACTCATCTAGTTTTTGGGTTCAAATCTTGAAAGGCCTCTATTTTCCTAACTCTACATTTCTGGAAGATAGGAAAGGGGGCCTCTTCAAGTTGGTCTAGTATCTTGGTAGGCAAAAAAAATCATACAACAAGGTTATTGCTAGCAAATTAGAAATGGTCAAACAACTTAGGTTTGGTTAAATCCCTAGCTTCCTCATGGCTTTAGAAGGATTTGCCTATTGTTGAAATCCCTCATAAGTTGAGGAATATGAAGGTGTGTGAGTTGTTGAATTCAAATGCATTTGCTTGGGACCTTAGTGGAGTCCAGCAACTACTCTCTAATCAAGATACTATTGTCATTACATAAATTCCTATGAATGTGTATAAAGAAGCTGATAAAATAATTTGGCAGTTTAAAAAACATGGAACCTTGACTGTTCGCTCTGCATACAATTTTCAAAAAAAGATAACTATCTCTGATCATGCCTCTGCGTTTTACTATATTGACACTAGATTGTGGAAACATTTGTGGAAGCTCAAAGAACCTCATAAACTAGTGAACTTTATGTGGCGAGCCTATCAAAACTGTCTTGCTACTAATGAGAATAGACTATAGGATAAAAAGGCACTTGACCAAAATCTCTCAATGTCCCTTATGTGACTATAATAAATCAATAGAACATTGTTTACTCTTGTGTGAATGGACTAAGCCTATATCGCTAGGGGTTATGGATTATGTTGTGAATGAAAGAGAGATTACGTCTTTTGATAAATGGTTGCTTGACTTGATGAGAAGGCTTCATGGAAATAAGGAAGAAAGTCATCTTTTCTTGTCCAAAGTTATATTTACTTTCTGGAATATTTGGGTGGCTACAAACACAGTAGTTTTCCAGTAAAAAAAGTTAAATCCTACTATTGTTATTCGAAAATGTAATGCTGATTTTGTTGAATATTGGATGCAATAGGTTCACCCCAAGATAAGCTCAAAAGTATAGAATAGCCTTAGAAATGTTTGAAACTTGTTACAGGGAGAATTACTATTAATACTAATGCAACACTTGACAAGAACTCTGGTAAGGCTGGAACTGGCATTATCTTCCGTGATAGTGATGGCAACTTAGTATTAGCAGGGGCACCTTTTATATAGTGATGATCTCTAATCTAATTGCGGAAGCTATTGCCATTAGGGAAGCTTTACAGCAAGCAACCCAAATGCAACTTGATCAAATGGATTTGGAATCCGACTCTAGGATACTTGTGGATGCTATTCAGGGGAAGTCAGCTATCTGTACCATGGGAATTAAAACGAATCGTGAAGGATACCCAGAAATTAAAACGAGGCTTAACTAGGTGTAGCTTCAATCATATTCCTAGAATAGCAAATAGATGTGCAGATGTTTTAGCATCACATTGTACAAGGGAGATGAGATCTTATGAGTGGACGACTTTTCCCCCATCCCCTTTCCAAATGTGGCTCTTACATGACATTGTGTATGACCCCCTTTGATTTTGGTTCAATAAAGTCTTTTTTTGGCCAAAAAAAAAAGATATTTTGTAGACATGCAATTATAAAAAATCTACTATGATAATGATTTTGAAATTTTATCTTTTTTTTTTTTTTAAACGGGCTACGTTAGCAAGAGCATCAAACATAAAAGGCCAACAACACTGGGTTTTGCATGAGTATATATCAAGCAATTGTAGTTGTAACATATTTATAAATTTTATAGTACAAATCCAATGTGTTTAATTTTTTTTTCTTTTTCCACTCAGAGTATCTTCTTGCAACATTACCACACAGTGGAAGAAAGGGTAGCGAACCTCGACTAATGAAATTTTCTTTATACATAAAGTTTTGTATCAAGCTTAGGTAAGATACCATGGAAATAAGGGAAGTCTAAAATATTCCCCACTTTTTCATGTAATATTAAAATGTTGATTCAGTTGCCTTTTGGGTCATAAAAAGCACACATTCCCCTTACTCATTAGATATTAATATATCCTAACTCTTGTACATGGTAAACAATGCTTCTAACTATGAAAAAAACATTTGAAGTTAACTCATAAATTAAGGAAGAGAAAAAATTTTGTGTGTTATTTCTTCTTTTGTCATCAAGTTTTTGAACATAAATAAAAAAATATGAAAAAAATTAATGTTCAAATGATAGTTTGAAGGGTAATATCAATTTTTTTTTTCTAACATAGGTGTCATGATAGACTGTGGGCTACATGGTAAATTGACAAAAAAAAAAAAAAAAGCATCAGTAAACAATAGCTTAGTGAACCATGAAGTATCATACGAGAAATTGACAAACTACGAAAACTTATATATACTACTTCCTAACAACACACATTATTTCAAGTGAAACTAAAGAAAGTCATAAGGAAAAAAAATACTAGAATAGAATTTCTTTTTAGATTGTAAAAGAAATATTTCTAATTTTGCAAATAGAAATTTTTCCTAAATGATGAACAGATAGTTGAAGATTTTTTATAAAATGAAAGAGACATATATGGTCAAAGAGCTCTTAGACCCCAAAATTTGGGCTATCCCACTTTCACATAATTCATAAGGTTCAACAAGCATTCGATATTTCATGATTAATGATGTAGTGCTACATTGCTTATATTATGGTGAGTGTGACAATTAAAATTTCTCTATTAGCATGTAAATAAATTTAGCTAATGATGATCCCGTACACTGATCCTATAAATTATAACATACCAAAGAATATTTTCAGTGCTATTATTGTTAGATATATCACACCATATAAGTTATAGTTGCATCGTATGTTATGCTATGCCACATATTGTTACCTTTGACTTACACACACACACACATATATATAATTTTAAGAAGAAATACATTAAACATATAAAATTTTTGCACTTTTTTTTATACATATTCTAATTATTTTCATCATAATTGCCTTAATATAAATAAAATAAATATTCTGTATGAAAAAAGAATATATGGAATAAAATAAATATTATTAAAAAAACATTAATATATTGATATATGAGAAAAATAAATAATCTAATAATAACAATATATTTTTCTAATACCATATTGAGCTTTTAAGTGGCTCAAAATATGATGCTTATGTCCTAGCTTGTTTTGCAAAAACAACATACTCATCTTATATCATGGGCAATTGGTTTTAAGTCAAGAATTCTAGAAATATTTCTTTGAGGTAGCATGCATTAGTTATCAAATTAGCATATATTGATCAACTTTTTCTTATAGTTGGAAAAAAATTACAATTGTCACCAAATATATGGCTGAAAAAACTTGGAGCAGATGACAATGAACCTTTAGTAGAATAAGTATAACATTTTTAAATCTCAATCATGTTAGCATCGTTTACCAAATAAATTTTGTTTGTAAACTAAAAAAATATAACTAATATTTATGTTAACATATGTGTGATAATTATATGTTGTCATTTTTATATATTTATATATGGTACTTTGATGATGAATAATAAAAACATTATCTCACCCATGTACTGCGACAAATTGACAATATGCACTACAAGAGAATTAAATAATAGTAACTGAAGCTCAGTCGCTATGACCCAGTAGTTGCTAGTAAGTTGCTTGGCATTGGGATGTGTAACGGCAGCGACTGATGAGTGACTGTTTACCCTCAATAGCAAAGTTGGCAGTCTTCGTCAGTTGCTTAGTGGAGCTCAATCGCTATCTAGTCTCTCAAGACACACAAAACCACACACTCCATCTTACTTTTCCTCCCTCATTCTCTCATTCTTCATCATCTTTTCTCTTCTCCTTCTAGCTCTGGCCACGCATAACTCCCACTCCATACTACATCTTTGCCCTCCATAATCTATAGTATATTTATATTCAAGCCTTTGTAGTAAATGGTATGATTTCATATTTTTATTAGGAGATAGATAAGCTTTAGACACATGCATAGAGTTCAACCATAGAATATCTATCAATGATTTTTGATATGGGGAGAAGTATTATATATATATAAGGTAATTGCATAGATCTGCAGTTATTTTATATGCATAATATGGCTCCATTTGAAAACCATTGATTGTCCATGTTGAACAATTTAGAAACGAATAATGTATATTGTAATTTTTTATTTTTTATTTGTCTTAGTAGTGAGAAAATTTCAATGGTATTAAACCCCGTTCCTTAAGTACTAAAATTGAGATTTATGTCTCAAATAAATGATGCATCTCGGGAAACTAAGGTAAAATACTATTGAAATTTATTCAACTCATTGAAATAAATAACAATGTAAAAGTATGAGTTAGATTTTTCATTTCTTAATAGATTAGGGTCATTCCCTGTTAGAGTTTTCATTTCTTAATAGATTAGGGTCATTCCCTGTAAGAAATGTTTAGGTATAGATGGACATTCATTAGTTTGTGAAGCTTATAGAAATTACGATTTAAATTTTATTGATTTGTATGCTTTGTAATTGAATATATGTTATTTCTACTACTGGGATCACCCATGGCACATGAGCAACAACTAGATGATGTTCATGATATGTCGTGGTTGTCTCAGCAGACTTAGCTTAGGAGTCGGGTACCCGAGATGCAAGAGATCCCAGGTGACCATAGTGCAGAAGGCGACCAACAGAATAACAATTCTCCAACCAATCAACATACAAATCAGGGTGACTTCATCAACTTTTTCCCTTAGATGTTCACATACTTCAGTTCATATGTTACATTTTATTAAATTAATTTTTATTTTAATGACAAACTAATTTTAGTTTTAATTTTTTTCATCAAATTATCAATCCAAATTAATTATGATTATATGACAAAATTTAATTTTTAATTGAAAGTTATTTAATTAATTATAATATAAAATTTAATTAGATATAATACATTTATTAATTATAATATTACCAAATCAGACAAACTAGAAGACCAGCTGAGCCTTCCAATTACTATGCTATGTGCCCATAACAAGGTAAGCAACTGATCCACTCATTTGCCATCCTTAGTCGCCTTTAAGTTGATATCTTTGAGTGACTATACAAATAATGACTGATATTGTGACAGAACTTTCAGTCACTATTCCCAACTGATCTGCAACTATTCCTTCCGTTACCATTCTACTTTTGTCTTGTGGTGATGCATACAAAACGCACCAGTATGCAAAATACTGTGTGAAAAAAGTGATAGCTTATGAAAACTTTTGCAGTATGTACTAAATACATGTGGTAAATAAAAAAATCACATGAAATTTGCAATTTTGCATGAAATTAAAGACTATGCCTACAAAAGAAAATGGTAATTTTGCAGTCACCCTTGAATTTAGGTTGACATTACTGTTACACCTGTAGGGTATTGAAATTTACACTTTTCCTCTTGCTTTAACCGTAACACATAACATATAGTAATTTTTGAAATATTAATTCTAGTAATTGTTAGGCCTTTGGTATTATTTTTGCAGCTAATTGATATTTAAAAAATATTATTTTTCATTTACTGAAAGGAATAACTGATAATTTAAGATGTTCATTAGTAGTAAAATAAATATTAGACATATTGACATATTATTGGTAGACTGGTACCATAAAGTTTGAATTAAAATGTTAGAAAGCTTAATCATAAATTACTGTCGAACAGTATAAAAAATAATAAATCTTCACACGTAAAAAATATAACTGTAATATTAACCTAAATTAATAATGTAAATTACCGTACAACACCAGTACTCTTCCCGGACAAAATATAACCGCTGATTGCTAACTGTAACCAAACAAAAAGAGTTTGCTCGAAGGGTCGTCCTTCTCCTCCTGGCACTCCAATCATTTCCAATTGTGGCATCGGAGTGGTAGATGAGATGAGGTTCTTTTGGATCGGTATAGACGTATTGTATCAGCTTTAAGGTGAAGCCAATTTCGTGATTCATATACTCCAACAGGAAGTCCTTCAGCATTTGGATCATGAGCATTGTGGTAACAGAGTCCAATATGGTACAACTTTAAACATCGACATCAAACCATGTAAAGCATAGAAAAGACTTAGCAGAGGGGAAAAAGTCGCTCTAATTTTGTTTGTAGTTCAACCCAAGTTAATGAAATGAAAAAGGAAAAAATTGCATTTGTGGTTATGGAACAGGAGGGATAAACTACAATTTTTCCGGGACCTAAAGTGGTTTTGTGATCAACCCATTTTCAGTAGTTATTTTCCGGTTGGGCCTCTTATGAGCCCGGAGAGACAATCGGACCTCTTCTACTTCTCTCACAGTAAGTTATCTTGTTCTCTTCAAAATTCATTATTGTTATTTAAAGATCTAACACCAGTTTTTTATTTTTTAATTTAAATTATTCAATACTAATCTATCAGTAAACTTTCTTTATCTAACAACAGTTTCATAGTCAATAACTTGAATCATCATTGTTTCATCTATTTAAATATTGCCAGGGGACAACATGCAAGTCTTTAAAATAAAATGAAGCAAATTATGATTTAGGTAAATTTTCTGTAATTAGGCCTATTTGTTTTGTTGCTAGCTCTTTCGGGTCTTGTTTTTCTTTTGTTTGCCGACCTTCCAAAGTAAACTCTCATACTTTGGCTAGAATCTTAAACTGATTTCCGAGTTGAAATGATTCAAAAAAACTTTTGATTGTCTTAGGTTCTTAAGTGAAAAACACGGATCGTTATTATTTTCTGAAGTTCTTTTAACACATCCCATACCTTATAACATCTCTAACAACTTCCCTATAATTTCTATAAAATAGAAAAACAAAAACTTAAATCTCTATAATTTTTTTACTTTAACAACTTCCTTATTTGTAGAATATTGCATTCATTAGATAAAAATTAAATATTATGCATTTTAAAAAAAAAAATCAAATTACAATACAATAAAACAAATAATATAAGTAAAGCTTGCATTTTTCTACTTATATTTCTCTTGTTTTCTGTATTAATTTTTAAAGTTTCTACATATATAGGGAATTAACTCTTTTTTTCTATCTTATTTTCTATTTTAAAGAGTGAGATGATGAAACTGTTGAAGTAAAAAAGAATTCAATATTCCGTAAAATAAAGAAAACTTAAATATGACAAATCTATTGGAGATGCTCTAAGTCGAAGGCATACAAGACCTTTCGGTAAAACGTAAGCTATACTGAACAACTGTCTCTGATGCAGCAAAGGAGAGCTTGGGTGAGTAAGATGAAGGCTGGCTTTTGGCACGACTCTCTTGAGCATGTGAAGTTGTACGAGAATTAGAATTATAACACTTGTGCATATTGTATTCGGTGATCTAGCATATTAGCAATTGAAGGCGTCAGCTGTACAAGTCTGTGATGAACCATGGCAAGCTAAGACCCTGTTCTGCAGATCGAGAACTCGGCTCATGATTTCGCATTTTAATGCCAATCTGTGGTGTTCCTCCGTTTCTAAATGTGTTTATGTTAATCTTAACTTGTCTAAATGGCAGGTTGTACTTCGGAAGCTTTGAGATGAAAGTTTGACGAGTCTTGATTTTTTCTACCTGAAAAGCCTGCATTTTCCTACCTGTAAGGCTGCAGCCACCCAGGCGTGGTCCACTTTGGGTTGCCCTTGGAAATGAAAGTGTTGGTTTTGATTTTGAGCTCAAATTGGAAGTTCTTAGCAAGGGTCAAGTTCATAAAGTCTCAGGCCGCAAATAAGAAATGCAAAGATTACTAGCAGAAGCAAACGAGTCAACACTGAACATCACATACAACGATTTCTGATGTTCACCCTGAAAAAGGTGCTATAACTTGTTGCAACTGGAATTTACAAGGTACCAACTCTTCCACACATACCCGAAATGAAAACCATCCCAGTTAAATCCAACACGAGGGCTCTCTCCGACAGACACACGCACTCTTGCACAATATTAACGAATACAATACTTTCTAAAGCAGTGCACAGTAACATAAACCTGGGCTTGGGAGTCTGGTCGGACACCTTCCTAACACATTTTGCTAATATCTTATCCTACATTATTTGATGTACTGGGATAGCCACTTGAAGCCATCACCATATCCCATTTTACGGACAATGCTGCACATAAAAACCTCGAGGGGGCGGACATTTGAGTCTGCTAGGTTCACTTTTCCCTTTCCAGTGGTGAAGTTGGTCAATCCAAGATGGTAGCGTAACTCATCCTCCGAGGCAGCATATGGTATGTCAATCTTGTTGCCCAATACAAGGAATGGAACATTAGCCAGAGCCTCATCTGAAAGGAGTGCATCCAGTTCCCTCTTTGATTCTGCAAACCTTTCCTTATCATATGCATCAACCAAGTAAACCACTGCATCCACCTGGAGACAGAAGAATCATTGGAAGCACTTGTGTTTGAATAATGACACTTCTAACATAAAAGAAGGAGCACCCGAAAATACAAGCTTTACAACCCAACATGCATATGGCCACATAAAGATCCCAAAATCTACTGATGCCATAGGCTATAGAGCATCAAAGAACTATAACTGATAAGTGATAACCCATTGCTAAGTTACATGCTTCTTACAGATCATAACAACCACCATCAGGTATATACCTTCTACATGAAAGACAGGACAACAGAGCAGGTTGAGGCTGCAGAGTGTGATGGCCTCAGTCACTGCCAAATGGACATAGCCAAACAATATTTACACACTATGCATGAAAAAATGGATCATATGCTGGTTGCTGGATAAGCAACAATGATATCAAGTACGACAGATTATCTTTCCAAGGCATTAGGAATGCAAATACAGCAGAGTAGGACTTGAGTGCAAGATTGTTATGGTCCCAGCCCTTGTTATGGGAAATTCTCCCATAGGAAAGATTAGGACTCATCACAGATAACCTTATGATCTAAAAGGCTCTTCAGAGGGACCTTCAGACCTTCTGAACCTTTCCTCTCTCTCCTTTTTCTGAATAGGCAAAACTTGTCTTTTTGCCCTTCTCATTGAATATAAATCCACAATAGCTAAAGACACTAAGACAACTGCAATCCCATTAATGACAACTAAAACCCACTAAATAGCACAGCGAAGATTGGATACACAACTACTTGCTGATAGAAACTAACTACAGCCAACCGCAAGAAACTTAACAATGGAGATACAGCTTAAAATACTTAACAAAACAACTATTAGTAAACAAGTAACTAATACACAGTAATTTAATATCCCATAGACTGGTAGTGGTTTATGTCTGTCCACAACAAAAATACCTAGAAGAAGCAGTGCTCAGTGCAAGGACTCAAAGTTTGATTAAATTCATCAAAATTGATCAGGGATAGGAAACTCATACAATGCTGCAGTTCAACCAGTATAAAGAAAACCCTGATCTACTAACACTAGTTATGCTGTTTGAGAATGCTTTGAAGATAAAGAAATTGCTTTAAATAACTTGACAATTTGTAAAACAATTATAAAAAACAACAATGATACAACAATCTTGAAGTCAGTATATTATGCGATTTCATCATCGTATCACACATATGCTGACAAGAATTTAACTGAAAGTCAAAGTTAGCACAATTATGTTGCTAAAGAATAGAGCTTCGCATGTGTGGACTAGCTAAATTATACTCCATATGATATTGCAGTAGCACCAAATGTCGAAGACAACATATCTAACAACATAAGCACTTGGAGGTTGAGAAGGCCATAAAAGAAAGACCTATCCCCCTTAACTTGCTGGGAAATCACAAATAGAAGTAGGGGCACTGAAAAACACAAGGATGCATCACTCTTTAACTTGAAATGACTTTACCAACAAACCAATTAATGTCTGACAGAAAATCTATGAGTTAAGCACAATTAAATGACGGATGAGTGCGTTTTTAGGCTTTTAGCATCTGCAAACACTTATATTTTAAAACATGGGAATGTACTGATGCCACATCCAGAATAAGTAAGCTACCTTAGCATAGTAATCTTTCCATACTCTGCGAGCGATCTGGTGACCCCCCAAATCAAATGCTTTGAACTTAATCTTACCAATACTGAGTTCCTCTGATGTGGGGTATTGAGTTGGCTGGTGCTGGACCAATCTCTGTAACCATCAATTCGCTATAAATCAATACTTAAATTTCTCGGGAAAAAAAGAACACGAGTAGAGTAAAATCACTAGTCCCTAATCTCATCTCCCAACTTCATCGTTTCTATCATCCCTAAACGTCAAACAATTTGACTTCTCAGATACCGCCGAGAGAATTTACCCAAAAATATCAACGAAAAAGGAAGAAGTCAAAAGCCGAAGCAGAAATAAACCTCGTCTTTGAGCATGTGGAGCAAGGTGGTTTTCCCGGCATTATCAAGGCCGAGGAACAAGATCTTGGCCTCCTTCTGCCAGAGGCCGAGGGAGGCAAGAACTCCGTAGAACCAATCCACGAGAAACATGTTCCGGTGCTCTGCGAACTCACGAATTCCGACGGAGCGATCGACCTCAGATTCTTCAGACGGTGCGAGGATGGTCTCCTTGGGGTACTTCCGTTATAACCGGGAAACAGGGTATCGATTTTGACCGCGGATGAAGAAAGCTAGAGAATTCCTTTTTCGTTTTGTTTCTAACTCTGTTTTTCCCCCTTTCGGCGATGAAGTGGCTGTAGCGGCTGCTACCCTCTGCCTCTCTCTCGAAGCTGGGTTGAAAAGGGGTTTTTCTCACCTTCTGCTTCTTCCATCAGGATGACGTCGTTTCTTCTCTCGAGGAATTTTTGTCACAACGTAATCACATTCGTCTTCAAGTTAGTTTTTAATAAGTGTTCATCCAACACGCTCAATCCACAAAATTATATAGATTAAAATGAATCAAATCACTGACTATGTATGTTTATATGGGTTATGATACAGTTTAATTTCTAAAAATTAAAAATTAATGTACATATGGTATTGTTCAAGTTTTAATTTTGAAACATTATAAATTTAGACCGAACCACATCCTTAATAACCTCATAAAAACTTTTATTTGAGGTTAAGGAAAAAATTGATAAGGTTGAACAAATTGAATCAGGTAAAATAGTTTCTTTTGTATTTGTGGTTAGTATATTGTATAATATACTTATAATGATACATTTAATTTGTAATTTATTATTCTACAATTTTATAAAATTTTCTAAGGTAATTCAGACATCACTTGTTATTGGTGTTGATTGATGACTATTCTTTCACTGCATATTTTTTCTATGTAAGCATGTTCTTATACTTAGAAATTTATTGTTCATAATTTTAATTCATTTTGAATGTCTTCCAATTCACACTTATTGGTTCCATAGATCATTACGTATAAGAAGATGAAATATTTTGAAGTAATTTTGCATTCTAATCAAGTATAAGCTTTGGCAACTTTGTGTGACAAGAGTTTGGACTCCATATATTATCTTTCTATTTTATAACAAAAAGTCTATTTTGTGCTTGTGATATTCTAAAATACTGAATTGTTGATATTTCGTAAAACCATTTAGTTTTCAGAACAATACATTGACATTAAGACAAGTGTTGTGAAATAGCTTAAATTGTTTTACAGGATAGAAAAGATAAACCAGTCGAACCGAACAGCACCGAGTTGCATTCTATGTAATTTGGGTTTCAATCAGAGTTTGTGGGAAACAATGTAGGTTAAGAAAACATAGTTCAAAAGCATTTTATTTTATAGGGACAATTTGGTCATTTTTTTTATTTGTTATTAATTTAAGATGTTATTTAGGGTAGAAGTAGGAATTAATTTACTGTAGGCACTAATTTAGAGTCTTGAGAGTTTTGTATGGTCAATTTAGTAAAAAAAAAGGTAAGTTTGGGAGGAAAGCGAGGATTTTGGGGGAATTGGAAATTTTGGGGTAATCTATCAAAATTGGGAAGTTTGAGGTAAATATGTCAAAATTGGAAAGTTTGGAGCAAAGCTGGCAAGATCCTGAAATTCTAGGAAAATCTGGTGATTTTTGCAAAGTTTTGGGCTAATCTGACAAATCAGACAAAAGTTGGCCTAAATTGAAACTTCGTGAAAAGATGAGAACCAGATCAGTAAGCTGTGAGAATCGGGGGACTAAAAATGATTTTTAACCAAATTAGGTCTAAACCGGTTCAAACTAGACTTGGAAAAATTTTAAACTGGGAAAACCTAATTAATGGCACTGAATGCCCCACTAGTACAAACAGGGGCCTAATTTCGCAGAAGGGACAAGAAAGAAAAAAACCCTAAGCTGCTTTCTAAAAAGGGAAAACTGCAGCTTTCAGTCTGCCTCTTCCCCCTCATGCCCAGAAAGTCAGAAACCCCCAACTGCTGCCGTCACCCCTTTCTCCCTCCTAGCCGACGCTTAGCCTTCCCTTTCTCCCAGCCAACACTTCGCCTCCCCAGCCGCCGACGCTTCAGCTTCCCAGTTCCGCCGCCGCTTCCCCCGCTGTCGCCAGTCCCACCCGCCTCCGTCGCGTCGCCCTCCACGACGTTGCGCATCCGGGTGCCACTCCCATCGCTGCCCGTCGCCCACCGCAGCTCCGTCGCCGTCGTCCCCTCTTCACAGCTCAGGCGGCCGCTCGCCTGCCCGTTGCTATTACGCAGGGAATCGAAGAGACGATACTCGTTTCAGAACCCGTACCCGACCCGGATTCAATTCGACCCAGTCAAAACACTTTTTTGGATAAAACTCCTCTTCGGCCCTCGGTTCTTTTTGTTTCATTCGTACAAGTTACTAACTTCTTTTTATCTTGCAGATCAGTCACTGACAGCAGGATTTTTATTGATTTCTTCTTTTTCTCGTTTCATTTATTTGTTGGTTTAAGCTATGCATTAACTTTAACTATTAAAATTACATAGAATGCGACTTAAAGTGTTTTATTTTATTTTTATTTCATGTTGTTTGTTTTGTTTGTTTGTTTGTTTTATTTTTCTTTATTTATTTGTTTAGCTATGCATTAATATAATTGTAGAATAAGAATTTTAAATTAATTATTTATTTATTTTTCCTTATTTATTTATTGGTCTATTTATCTATTTACTTGCTTGATTATTGATTTATCTTCTTTGCTTTATTTATTTATTTATTTTACTTTATTTGTTTATTTTCTTTGTCTTATTTATTTATTTATTTGTTTATTTTTATTTCTTTATTTGTTTGTTTATTTACTTCTTTATTTGTTTACTTTCTTTGTTTGCTTCGTTTGTTTGTTTGATTTGTCATTCGTGAAATTTAGTCATTAAATCCGCATAAGCATATAACTTGGAGTGTTTAGCTTATTTTATTATTTTCTTTATTCTTTTATTTATTTTTTATTTTTTATCTTATAATTTTGATTTTATTTTCTTTTATTTAGATCTCATAATGCATCTTGAAAATAATAAATATTAATAGTACACAAAAATAATTAGTAAATTAATTGCTCAAGTATGTTTACTGTTCTCATCATGTAGAAATTAGAAAGAGACTTAATAGAGCCAATTTTTTAATACATAGCAAAATTTTAAAAAATCTGTTCTTGGTGATTTGGTAAAATCCCGAAATGAAATATTTGTTTAAATCTGATTAATCTAACAAGACTCAGTGCCTATAATAAGATAGTTCTTTCAAATTCTTCGAGCATTTTGTAAAATCCCGAAATTTCAAAGACATTTAGGATTCTATATCCGATTGATCTAATAAGATTCACGGTTTGAAATTAAGTTAAATAAATTTCATAAAAAATCATTTTTTTGTTGATGACTTAAGCAAAAAGCAAAAAGAGTTAGAAAATGATATAATCGAACCACACGGTACCAGTTTTCGAGTATTTTAATAGAGTTATTTTAGTATAATCGGTTCACGATCTTAGAATCTATCACAAACCATAATAGGTATTCGATCAACCTAGGCAAAAATGATTGGTAGTGATTTTTAAAAACCCGTTTTTACGTATATTATGTAACCCGGTCATTTATACAGTGCGATTTGGGTTTAGGGTGAACCCAGTTAAACTCACATCGTGAGCACCCCTAGTTTTTATTGTTTTTATGATAAAAATGTTGAATAAACAATAATTTTTTGATAAAAATTTTCTTTATACTCATAATCTGTTACAAGTACAAGGTAAATAAAGTTAATATTGGAAAGCTTAAGGTGAAATGTCTGCTACATAAAAATTAGAGAGGGATTATAATTGGACCACTTATAAATTAGTCTTTTTTATGGATAGTGTGACTGCACACTCAAATCCTGACTTTGGCCATTATAGTTGTTCTTATTTGCCAACTCACCTAATTGGCGGAAACAAATTTTTTATAAAAGTTTAAAAAAACCTACCATTAGAGTCAATGAATGTCTTGACAATCACCCAACACTAAGAAAGTTAAGATATCATAAAGCTTGCTAAAAATCTAAAACTTTAAGTTTGCTATATAGTCTATCTATTTATTCTTTTCTAGGAGGATATGAGACATGTTAGGGATCAAGCAAAGTTTCATAAGCTTAAGACAATCATGGATGACGACTCCACATTGATGCCAAATGCATTTGCAATTAAGAAGTGAAACAACAAGCTTTGAATCTGTCTCAACCATTGATTCTCAAATTCCAAGTTGATGAAGAATATTGAGATATGCTCAAATGGCCAAAAGTCCGACCATAAGGAAAGAGGTGTGAGGTAGTTTAGTAGAGAAGCATGACACCAGGTTCCTAATTATCCTACCGAAGCTCGCTTCTGTTGCTCGAACTCAACCATCACAATTGAGATCTAAAATTTCTAAACGGAGTTGGTAGCAAAAGATCCATCAAGGCTATCGAGCAAACTAAAAACACAAGGGAGTCATGGCTGCAACTCAATCTTCCCAAACAGTAAGCAATTTTCAATTGGTGGTGGCTTCCTTTTATATTGAAAACCTAGCTCATTTTTGTTCTACCAGAAGTTCCACATGACAACAACAAGTAGCCTCCACGATAGTCATTAAAAGGATGAGAGGCTAACTAATTAATCTTGAGTCAAATATCAAAGTGTGGCAAAAAGAGTTGGCAAAAGCTTTATGGCAGGCAACAACTTAAACCATGCCTCATCCACATAGTGACATCTCTAAAAAAAAAGTGATCGTCATCCTCTACTCCATTATAGCAACGAGGACAACTTTATTTTTCTTTTACAAAATTGGCACCATCGACATTAGTTCAAAACAAATAATAATTGTTTTTTTCCTTTTAAGGTACATTTCAAGAGTTTATTTAAATTTAAAGTATACATTAAATTATACTCCCTTTGGCCCAAAAAATTTGCATCATTTTTCTTTTTGGGATGTCCTAAAACTATTACACCATTTCCTCTTTTAGCAAGTTTTTATTGTAAATCTACTAGAATACTCTTATTCTACTTTACCATATCCCTAATTTCATCATTCCTAACTGTAAAGACCTAAAATCCTATTACATCTTAATCTTAGACTACTTCAACGAGATTCCAGTGATGAGACCTAGGTGGTGTGGAGGTCAAGGTGTTGCAAAGGTCGGTGCCAAGAGGATCCGGGGAGATTTTGATGAGATTGACAATAGAGGACAAGGCAATTGACAAGGTGATCGACAGAGAAGAGGATCAGTGAGACAAGACAAGGCCATCAACGAGACAATAATAAAACAAGGCGGCCAATGAAATAAGGATGAGACGGGGAAATCGATGAGAAAAATGGGACGAGGCGAGGTGATCGATGAGACCAGCGGGATGAGACAAAGCCAACCAGGACGGTGAATTGACAATGGCCAACAAGGACAGTGAACGAAAACAAAAAATAGACAATGGTTACAAGGCTAGGGAATTAAGGAAACGAAGACAACTAATTGGCAAGGGGAAAGGACGCGAACAACTAATTAGGAAGGTTTCGCTGTCACCTCTCACCTTCACCCTCCTCCACCATCACTGGCTTCCGCCTCTATAACAAAAGTGAAATGTTTAAACCAAATCAGACCAGTATTGAGAAAAAGATGAAGGGTGGAATTGGCAAATGCATGAAAAACAATAAAATACCTAAAACTACATGCAAAGTGAAATGGAGCAAAATAAACAAGATAGAGGGAGTATAATGCTACATTTTGTATAACTTCATTGGTTCTCTTTTTCTCAATGACACAATTGTCACAGTAAAATGCTGATATTTACTTTCAGTACAGTGAATTAATAAGTAAATTGCACCAAAAGTCTCAAATCGTTAACTCTCATTGTAAATTGGTCCTCAAACTTCATTGTGTTGCATATTGGTCCCAAACCTTTACATTTCATTGCATATTAGTCCCTAGATTTAATTAAGATTGAATTGACACAAAAACTGGATTAACAGAAAAAAAAATTGATAGTTTAAATAGTTTATTAACTGTTAAAAGATTATAATACATATGAAATTCATATAAAGATAATTATTAAACAATTTAAATTAGAATTTAAAAAATTGATATTAGATGGATACGTGAGAGTTAAAATTCAAACTATTTGGCAACTATTTTCTCATAAATTTAGTCTGAATCATAATTTTTTTATAATTGATGGATCATTTAAATTATTAGTTTTTTTCTCCTTGTAAATGAAATTTTTGTGTTAGTTCAATTTTTTTTAAGATCAGAGACTAATATGCAATGAATTATAAAGATTCGAGATCAATATCCAATAAAATGAAGGTTGAGGACCAATTTCCAATGAAAATTAAAGCTTTGGGAGTTTTAGTTCAATTTACCCTTGATTCTGGTGTGGGTGGGCGCTTCACGATCACAACCGGGCACTTGGCATGCTTAGCACAGTGATCACTCACGCTTCCCAGAAGAGCCCTATACGCGAATTGAAGCAGTCAAAATTAGAAAGAACATCTGACTGGGTGGAATCAGCTACTAAGGAGTACTTAAATAAAGAAGAATATAGATTGACCTTTTGAAGAGACCATAACCATGGCTTCCCATGACCAAAGTGTCGGCTTTGATCTTCTCCACCGCCGCACATATTACATCCTTAGCGTCCCCACTCCCGACCATTCTCACGACTTTTATCTGCACACGCACAACCAATTCACCAATCTAATTAATTCCAGATTCAATTCAATCACCCTCAGCCAAAACCAGCAGAAGAGAAGAATTCGAGTCCGTACAGAGCCCTGGAATCTCCCGTAAACAGCTTCAGCTCTCGCCATGACAGAATTCACAAGATCGTTCCCATATTTCTCCAAGGCCGCCACCACATTATTAGAGAAAAGGTGCCCTGAAGACACGACACAGCCCAGAAATTAAAATTTATTATATTGTTGCAGAATTAAGTGAAACTGGCAACCGGCTAAAATAAATAAACATAAAAATACTGACGGGCGGCGTCGAGGGAGGAATAGAGAGGCGGCGGAGGCTTGACGTAGAGCAAAACCAGAGTGTTGTTGGTGTTGTGGGTGAAGAAGTTGGCGAGGCACCAAGAGAGGGCGTACATGCTCTCGTTGCTCTCGTCCACCGCAACCACAATCTTGCAATCGCTTCCCTTCATGCTCAGCAGTGCTTTCTCCTTCCATTCCATTGGCTGGGCCAGCTTAATTTCAATTGCGTTTAAAAGTTTGTTTCCGATCGGTGAAATTTATGGAGAGGCCAGGGAGTTTCTTGACCATAGGATGTCGATAATTATATTATTATAAATGATCCGAAGAGGTAAAAGGATTGAAGATTTACAGGCGGGAGTTACGGTGGGTGGGTTTGCTCTTCTTATCTCTCCTCTCCACCGTTTTTAAGTTCACAGGTTTTTGCACACACAATCGTGCTCTATCCTGTTTGGTCCCAGCTTTTTTAAGTGACATCAATTAATTGACTAATTTCTGTTTATGTTGACAATGATTAGCCCTTACATAATTGTGCGCCTAATGGTCAATTAAACGGTGTTAGTTGCCATTAATTCGACTCCCACTTCTATGATTCTGAGCAAGTAATTTGCTCTCAACTGACTTTGGGTTTAGACTCGTAAAATTATGTTACTACGGGTTTATTGGCTTTCAACAATATGTTAGAATGTCCTTTCTTTTTTTTTTTTCTCCTAATATTCAGAATATAAGACATCACAAATTTAATGGAGGAAAACATACATGCGCCTAATTAGGGGTGCGGGGTTTTTTTTGACTTTGAAAAGACTTAAAACTTGAGCTTCAGACTTTCCACAATATTGGTGTTAAAAATAGAGGTTAGAAACTCGTTCTTTTTTTTTTTCTTTTTGAGAGAAAAAAATCATTCTAAATTTCCATTATCAGATTGGTTTTTTTTTTTAACTTAAGTTATTTCTAACTCTTCCCCGATAATGTATTATATGCCATTCTTCTACTTTTGTGGTCAATTACGCTAACAAAAGTCACGCAGGTTTTACGAGAATTTGCAAGCTCTTACCATGAGAGGGTTTTTGTTACTCTACGAATGCACATTTTTAGCATTTTTTTCCCGACTTGTGTTTAGTATTTTTTTTTTCTCTCAACCTGTCTCATTGGCTTGATTAGAATCTTATTATATGGGTACTAATTAAGGATTCAATTCATTTTAATTTAAATCAACTTAATTTATAATGATTTATTTTTATTTTTACATATTTTTTTGCTCAATCAATATTATTTAGGTCTAATAATCAATTAAAAATAAAATTCACATAAAGTTATTAAATTTTTAATAAAAAAAAAGATTTAAAAATTTAGTAATATCATAAAAACTTTACAATCGATGGATTATTATACCTAAATAATTAGCCTGCATTGGTTCCGAGTAAAAAAAAATATAAAAATAAAAATAAATCATCCATAAATAGATATCAAAGCACGTAATTTGGCTAAATTGTCCTCTCATAATACTTTAAATTTTAAAAAATTGCAAAATAATGGCACCTGTATTTTGGAATTTTCCACAGGATGACAGGAGCCGATTTCCCAAATCACCCCTTGCCGTTTAGACGTGTCAGCTATATATTGCTTGCCAGTTTGACTTTATCCCATTTGAACAGTATTTACTTCATTGCCACAACTTTTCTGTAGACGACACGTGTAAATAATTTGTTTTAGAAAAACATTACTTTTTCCTATATGTAAATCATGTTCCTGAATTATACTTTCTGTTTTGGTTTATATATGGAAAGTATAGGTTTTTTTCATGACCTACGTTCCCTATCTAGCTTCATTTATCATGGTTTCATATGCAATTATCATATCAATTTTCCCCTACTACCTATGCCAATATCACCCATATCCACTAAGGCAGCTATGCACAACTATTTACCAGTTACAGTATTGCATATATATTCCAAAGCTGTTTACATTTATATTCTTCCAAAAACTTCCTTTCCATTTAGACCTCCAATAGAAGATTTTCTGAAGCAATTCCAATTCTTGGTTTCCCATTCCTAGCAGTCACCTTCATCAACAACAGTCTACGGCATTCACTTGCAGTAGTAATTATAGAGCAATGAGATCCGGTAGTAATAGGTTCTATGATTTCAGTTTAACCATTTTTTTCTACAACAAAACACATGTAACTAACTCCTGCAATGTACACAGAAATCCAACTTTCCAATGCACAAAATCAAGTTCAGCAAAAAGGACAAAGAAATCTGAGAAAGGTATGAATGTTTCTTCTATTTTCCTAATGCTACTTTTAAGCATGGTTATTTACAATGCTTTAGTATACACTCATGGCAAGGTAATAACAAAAGAATGAGATACAACAAATACATTCTTGGGTTTAAGACGTAGCTAAAGTAACAAGTTCAACTACAATTTTCATTAATCATTAATTGCTTTATTGGTTGCTAATTATGCTTAGAAAGATTAATAGTCTTTGTTTTAATGTTTGCTTCAATTGCTTGCTGCAAGTAACCACTAAAATGCCCACAAATTATGTATCCACAAAAATGGGGAAGTGCAATGTTCAGATTTTTCCCTTGTTTTATTTGTCAAAATTATTTTTATATTTAAATAATTTTTTCAGGTTTTAGAAGGATTCAGGGACAATGCTTTCTGCTTCAATACTACTGCTACTTTTTTTACACCAATAATTGATTTTTCAGTTCAAATGGACCTCATAGAGGCTGTTTATTTGGACATGATTCGTTACCTAGAGGTGGAGGTTACTCAACTGAAAGGGAGGTTGGCATTTTATGAAGGCCTAAATGACACAGCTATGGAATTTGACTCACTGAATGGTCGATCCTCTTCTGATGACCATTATGACTAAGGGTCCTTATTTACTTATCTTTCATTTTTAAGACAATGGTTATCTGCTCTAGCTATTCATCTTTTATTGCTTTAAAGACCTAGATATTTTTATGCTTTTTCCTTTATTGACCTAGCCTATCAATTTTTAATCTTATTTCTTATCACGAATCTTAGCCTGCCCCAATTTTATGAACACTTATTTATTTACAAGTTTATAAACCTACATTGCATTTTCCCTTAATACTTTGCATGTTTCATGAGCATGATATGGGATCCTAGATGGTTTGTCTTAGACACATTTAAGTCTAGCATACAATGCATCAGTCAAAATGCATCCCATAAACAAAAAGACACAATGTTTAAGGTTATAGTTTAAGAACTTCACCGTCACTTCCTATTGGTAACTTCCTTGGATTTCACTCCTCCCCATTATATTGTTCATTTGTCCAAACCAGTGTAGTATTAATTCCTAGCAAAAAAGGAGAAAAAATTAACCGTTAGTCATAGTTGTCCCAAAAGGTTAGATAGGAAAACCTAATTACTTTCTATAATATCTTTGCCTCCACGTCCCCATAGGGAATGGCAGCGTTTAATCTCTAGGAGCCCAATCGGTGGTGAGTAACACCGAGATATCGGTGCGTGACCTATTAGCTGCAGTGTTGAATAGAACTCCACGCACAAATGAGAAAAAAAAATTAATTTTTCATTTTATATTCTAAGTAATTGCAAGTAAGTTCCCCACATTTCTTCCATGTTACATTAATCCCCACTTCTCCTAAGCACCTAACAGAACATCCCTAAAGTCATCGTAGTTACATTTTAGCCACTTTGTTCAATGTTTTCAAATTCCTCTCGATGAGAAGGGTAAACTTTTCTCAATATTCCACCGTTGGTGGCCTATTAAAAGCTTGCTGGGCTTTTATTATTCATTGGCCCATGTATCTTCTTTAGTACGCCTATATGACACCAAATTGGGCCATCAAAATATAGGGTTTTTCTCCTGACCCATTTACTCATTTCTGGAGTTGAAGTTGTTTTACTTTTAAAAAAATATAGGCTTAGTTTTTTGGCATACTTCTATTTGCTTATGTGTTAATTTCTTTTAGGCACTGTTATATAGGTCCACACTTCTCCTAAATATTTGGTACTTTGTTTTTTCCCCATAAAACTAATTTTTCTTTTGTTGGGCCATTTTATATAAGTCCATTACAAGTTTGAGTTCATTTCTTTTGATCAGATTCATCAGCGTCATCTTGAAAATATGCAGCTTTATGTTGAAACTGCTTTGTAAGCTCTATGTTGAAACTACTTATTCTTATTACTACCACATATGATTCACACTTACTTTTTTAATATAACAACCGAAACTTAAGAATAACCCTTAACCATCTCATCCTCAAAGTATGCCTCATGAGTTTGTGTGCCATATGATTGTAACACATGAATGGTACTTCTTTTCCCTATAATGTTTTTATTTATATAACTCCATGTACATATATTATAACTACACTTTACCTAAACATCTACTTTGTTGCACATCTAACTAAAAATTACTATGTTAACAAGATTGAATTAGTAGAGAACTTTGATGTTGATCCAAAGTTTCCAAAAATAGAAGATGCTTATAATTTATGAGTACCCTTATTTCGCACCTTCTGTAACATACAATGATATATATTATTGTCTTCAAAAGAAATAGGTAATAACTATTGCATACGATGATCACAACGCATGTTTGCATATGAACTATCTTCCCGTCTGTTAGACGGGTTATGAAACTAATTTTAAATTAAGTAACTTATATTGATTTGTGCTTAAGAATTTTTTCGCTTGAACTAGCTAGTGGATATGCTAGATATAAAATGGATTATGTTAGTAAATTATCTTTTATACGGTTAACCGAGCTTTAAAAGTTTGGGTCTGTTATAGTGGCGGATCCAGGATTTTTACAAAGGGAGGTCCGTGTATATATATAACTACTAAACCCTAATATTAAATAATGAAAATTATAAATTCACATACACTAAATGTAATGTTAAAAAAATATTTTTTAGAAGAAAATTTAAAAACATGCTGTAATCTAACATCTCTTTTTTTGTCGTTTGCCGAACGACTAAAAAATATATAAAATATGAAGACGATGAGTGAGATATTCATGTTTTATAAAATCTAAGAGACAAAAATCTCATTTTAGCCCTTATATACATCCTCCACTTAGCATATTAACTTTATCTTGTGTCTGATTAGCTTCACAATTTTCCTATACTTGAATTAGAAAAAAAGTGGAAAAAAAACTTTAAGGCCTAGATAAAAAAAATATTTGAAAATTAAAATGTCAATATAGGACTTTTATCATTATATTAATTGTTAGCAGAAAGAATATATTGTCTCATTTTTTTTCTTTATTAAGGTAAGAGTGAAATAATATTTTTTTTTCAATAAATACTATAAAAATTATGAGGGATCTATTAAAAAATTTAAAGGAATCCCATTATTTAATTATACATCTTTTATCAATTTTTTTTAGAAAAAAAAAAAAGCGTTCATGGACCCATATTATCGATATGGAACCGCCACTGGCCTGCCAAATTGGTCAACCTATAAACCCGATGTTGGTCATGGTCGTCTTATTCTTCTTGGTTGAATGGCCATGGTCGGCAGACTTGGCACCGCTCCAATGATTAACTTCATTTTAACATCTAAGCGTATTCCCATTATACTATATACTTTGTGTTCGGCTACTGTTTAAATGAAGTGCCTTTACCATTTTGCCCCTTATTAGTTTTTTCTTTTTTTTTGCATTCGTCGTTTGTTTTTTGTTTTTCCGGATACGATTTGATTTGTTTAGAATTTGATCCTCTTTTTGCAAGGCGCTGAATTTCATGAGGATCTGTGTTGCAATTTTACGCTTTCAATCTGTTTCATGTGTTGTTTCGGTGAAAACACGGTTTCAGTCCCTAACTTTCTAATTCTTCCATTTTACGCTCGAATTTACATTAGTGTTATATTTTAGTCCCCAAATTTATAACTATTAATCTACCTCCTCTATTTGCTCTCTTCATCCCAAGGCTTTTTTTGTTGTTGTTTTATGTACTATTTTCCAAGGAAAGACATTGGTGAGCATAATTTATTTTCGTTATCTCTAATTTTTTTTTATTTTTTTATTTATTGTCTTCTAAAGCAAAATCTTGGTAATCATGGTTTATTTCTTTAGCTTGAAGAAATAACTTTTGACATTAAGGTTTTAATAATTGACTTAATAAAGGTTAAAAAAAGATTAAAAAATTGAATATGGATTTTTATAAATAAATTTATAAAGAATATTAAAAATTGAAATTTTAGTTAATAGGAGATAAAATTTTTTAGTGAATTAATTTTTAATGAAGAATTTTATCCATCATTTCAAAACATGTACAATGTTATGTTTCATATTCATTTTCAATTTTAACAATTATAGATCGATGGATCAAATTACTTTATTAAACTCTAAAGCTTTTGAGTGAATTTTACTAAATAAATTTCTTATCGATATTAAAAATTGAAATTTAAATTAATAAGAGATGAAACTTTTTAGTGAATTATTTTTTTATGACAAAAAATATTTATCATTTCGAAGCACATGTAGTGTTATGTTTTATAGAATTATGTTTTGATCACAATTAATCATTTTAATAATAAGAACATAACATAAAGAAAACCCAACCCAAAATTAAAATGAAGCAAAATTTAATTGATTAACATCCATTTATGAATGAGAATTTTTTAATTATTTATTATTGGCATTTGTTTTAATGTCAAAATTTATATTAAAAAAATGTTTGCTACAAAGTGCGCCTAAAAAAACTCTCTATATTCTAACCACCGTTTTATCTACAGTAAACTATAGTTTCTTTCTGCTTTTGCCCTTCGGTGTTGGGCTGGGTTGTGACCCGCTCTGTTGCCTGTCCTTTCCTTTTTTTTTCTTTTTTTATGTTGGGTTGGGTTGCTTCTTTTGGAAGGTTGGTGAAATTTTTGAATGAAAATATCTTTTCGAGGGTCGATCTCGCTATTCTCCTACTTTCACTTTTCTTTTTTGTGAAACACATTTCCAGTCCCTATATTATTTCCGTTTCTGATATTAGACCCTGAGTTTAATAAATTATAGTGTTTTTGTTTAATCTCTTGGTTCTTTTTTTTTTTTTATGTTTTATTTTTTAAACTAAAATATTAGTTACCATGGTTTATTTATTTTTTTAGTGAAATAAGACTTTTTTTTTCTTAACTTTTCCTAAGTCAATTGTTAAACATTTAATACCTAAAATTTTTACATTTTCTCTCTTGGTACCCAAATTATTATTATTATTATTTTATTATTATTTTATTTAATATTGTGACATTATATAATTGGCACAACGCGCGGGCCTCCCATAACTCTTTAAATCTAAAAATTACTCTTTGCCATTATTGGAACAAAATTTCATAAATAATGCGTTGCAGCTAGTTTTCAGATTTCTGATGTCAAGCAAAAGTGGGAGGGAACATGATGAGACGGAGGAATAAGAAAAAGAAGCGCTATTAAAGAGAAAAGTGATAATTACAATTTATCATTTAAGGTTTAGGTGAAATTATATTTTATTTTTTTTATTTTAGAAATATATAATTTATTCTTATTTTTTTAATATAGATTGAAAAAAATTTCTAAACTATTAATTTATATATTATGGTAATCATCTTCTAATAATTTCAATTAGCATGCTATTTTTTTTACAGTTAATTTACATTTTAAATTATCAATTTTTTCTTTCTATATTTTTTTTAATTTTTAAAACAATATCTTTTAAATGTCAATTAATTGTAAAAAAAAATTTATATAAATTGAAATTACTTGAAGATAACAACCCTATAGTCTCAGTTAAGATTTCAAAATTTGCTGTTGAACTGTATTAAAAAGGTCGGGAGTAAAGTGTATGTTTTTAAAATGAGAGGAGATAAAGTATAATTTCATCTTAATCTTAGGGGGTACATTATAATTAATCCAAGAAAAAAACAACATATTATGCACTCCCTCTGTCTCGTAAAGGTTGTCTCATTTATTATTCACAGTAATTAATTCATGATTTTCTTTCCTTTAAAAATTTTTATAGAATAATACATTTTTTTATAAAAATAGTGCTTTAAAAACTTTAGTTTATGAACATAATTTTTAAAATTTTTTATAATATTAAATTAATATAAATATATTTAAGTCAATTTTTTTTCAAAATAGATAAAATGGTCCGCTGTAAAAGTAAAACGGAGGAAATATCTGAAATTTGATGATCTGCTGGATGATAAATTGACTAGAGTGATCGCGCGAACGGTGTGAGAGAGACTATGAATTCATTTGAAAATGATGTGAGAGTTTAATATTAAAACTAAAAAATTTATCCACAAATAGTTTTCAGTATTAGATTTTTTTACCAATAGTTTTCAGTATTAGATTTTTTTAAAAAATATCATAGTCACCGATAATTTATTTCAACATCTACCGATAATTTCAAACATTATTGAGCTTCTAACGTCTAGGATATTTTTGTAGCATTGACCTTCTAACGGTCACACAAACAAGGTCTCAATCACAAGTTTGTACAAGATTTTCTTTCAAAAGCTACTCTAAAGTCACAATTAACACTGAGTGGTTTAAAATCGTCCAAAAAAATATCTTATCTAGATTTTTTTTTGCCCTCACAGTTTGGGAGATATTTTTCTTTTTACTGAATCGAATTATTTTAATTATCAAATCTTTGTAATTTAAACTCTAATATAAAAGTTATGTGGGGAAAAATAGAATAGATGTTGATTATGGTTGCAGAACATTAAGAGATATGCGAAATAGAAAAAGAAGGCATGCTTTGGAAATAAATAAGACAAATTTGATGTAAGAAAAATGGGCAATTCTTCTGTGAAGAAGTAAAGTTGTAGAAAATTGAAAAAAGTAAAAAATTATAATAAAATTGGAATTTGAAAGTTGAACTTTATACAATGGATACTTATATAAGAAATATATGGAAAATATACTTGGTTTTTTTTTTCTGCTTGCCGATTAATTAACTTAAGGAATTTACCTCAAAAATTAACTTGAGGAATTTAATTAGTTTGTATCGATAAGTTAATTAACTTGAGAGTATGAAGGTACTATTTAATAAATTATCCAAAAAACTATATGTAGATAAATAAAGTAAAACAAAAAAAAATCTATCCGTATCGCACCATCAGTTCAACGTCAAAAAGTAAGAAAATAAACATTGATTACGTAACCAATTGTTGTCGATGCCCCCAAAATGGTAAAAGCAGAGAAAACAAATAAGTAAAAGTAAAAAGAATTAGTAGTGCTCTGGTATAATAGAAAACGACGTCACCAAAAGATATGCAGAATCTTGCCCTCTTATCAGAAAAATACCTTACATTCGTTGAAGAAAGAGCGAATTTTCCATCCATCTATATTTTTCTTTTCAATAGAAGAGAAGTAATACACTTTTACGTGTAGGACATGGAAAAAGTGATATATGCAGGTTTGACGTGTTTGTTCCGAGAGAGAAAATAAATAAATGATTTCGGCTCTTAAATTGTAAGAAAAGATGAGCTCTTATATATATACACGTGATTTTGGGCAAACAAAATGCATGAAATTTATCTTGAAAAGTGTAAACGGAATAATATTTGGGGGAAAAAAAGAATTCGGCATTTAGGTTAGGAATGGAAGAAGTCAATTTAGTTATTCAAGTTTATGAAAACTTAAATACGGGGTGACATCTCATTTGTGTTTTTTGACATTATATTAAATAATAAGTTTACCAATAATTAACTTCGATTTTATTACATATGATGTCCAATTATATATGTGTGTCTATCCACATATATGTGTGTTTGTGTGTTGTATATATTTTATAAAAGTACAGAACTTAATATATTTTGGTAAAAAAAAATTAAGCATAAGGATAAAATATTCCTGGATAGTACATTTATTTAAAGAAAACAACATTTCACATAACAGCATATTTATATGAAAAGAACAACATTTTTTAATAAATCAAACAATATTATTTACAAAACAGCCATTGCACCTTGAATAACACATTTAGCTAGAGGAAACAACATATCATAAAACAATATATTTGTCTAAAATAAACAACATTTCTTAATGAATCACACAATATTATTTATGAACAGTATTTCTTCCAATATTAACAATATTTTACATAACATCACATTTGTAATAATGAAATAACACTTCTTACTGAACGGAATATCATTTATAAATAACACATCTTACAAAATGAATAATATACTACAAAATAACACATTCGGCATAATCGAACAACATTATTTATGAACAATATTTATATTAGTTACTCACACCACACTTTCACATTATTTACAAAAATGTCATTACACTTGAATAATACATCCTACAAAAATGAGCAACATTACCTATTGAACGGGATAACATATTACAACACTTTTTACTATTCATAAATACTATTTCATTCAGTAAGAAGTATTATTTTATTCATATAAATGTGATGTTTTCAAATATATTGCTTATTTAGTAAGATATGTTATTTTGTAATATGTTGTAGATAATTTAGTAGTAATAGCGCATTTGTAGTTTGAAAATATCAAGACACAAATTTGTGGTTAGCTTAATATATTGTGGTGTTTTTTTTACAAGAATGTGTTGTTCTCACCTTTTAGGCAAACACTGTCATACAAGTTCCAGTTCCTCATGGCATTAAGAATTGCCTCCTTGCTCTTATACTTCTTGATTAGCCAATCTCATTTGACCAAACTATGCCATACCCATTCATATCGGCTTCAGAGTCCATAGATTTTTACCTTTGACGTAGTATGCATGAATCCAATGGATCCAAGACTGTCCTCCTTAGCATGGATGTCCCAAAAGAGCTTATAAATTGGGCAATAATTTCATGAGAAAATATCTCTCAAGTTGAGCCCCCTTTCGTCATTCAGCTTACACATTACATCCTAACCAACTACAGCTTTATAACTCCCTTTTGCTTTCTCGGATCAAAGAAATTCTGACATATGGAGTTGATCTTTTACCATACTAAAATTCTCCAAACTCAATTTCATGTGCAAGATGGAAGGAACATTCGTTCGACACAACAAATTAAGAACATTTGCAAAACATATAATAATTAAATTATATGTGCTGCACTTAGGATGAAAACTAAAACCAGGGGTCCCTTTCAAACAGCTTAGGCTCATACTTAGGCACTCCATGCAAAGCAAGAAAAAGTAGGATGACATAGGATCACCTTGGAAAAGCCCATTTCCCCTTTTAAAGAACCCATAAAAATTATCATTAATCATGATTGAGTACAAGTAAATGGAGGATTACTGAACTCAAGCTTTTGCACTCAAATTCATCCGCTCTTACTTTTGAAGTTGAAAAGGGAAGACAATAGAGTGAATCAAGTCATATGCTTTTTATTTTACTGTACAACTGGAGAGGCCTGGTTAATCCTCATTGGCTATGTTCAATTTTGTAGGCATAGTGTAATATTTGGAAGGGGTAAGGCCAAAGATTATGTATTTAGAGGTGCAAGGGTGATTTACTCTTAAGATTGATGAGGATGAACTCAAGGCCTATGGAAGGAAGTAATGATTCCACAGCTATACATATGACCACCGGGAATAGTGTTTTGCTTTTGGGTCGTGTCTCACAAAGACAAGAGTCGGCTTTCTTTTTTCAACCCTGCAACCAAGAGGAGAGAAGATAAAAATGATTTTTCTTTCCTTTTTTCTCTTAACCATATTTAGGATTTGTAAAGCATAGATTTTCATCATAGACATCAAGTGTCCATCAGTAACAATAGGCACCCTTCCCTTTTATGTCTAGTATTTTGTTTCTTATCAACACAAATCAACTCGTGACCTTACCAACACAAACCCATAATGTAATCTTACCAAGAAATGAGCCTTAATTACCTAAATTACTTGAACTATTAAAGTACAAGTGACAAGTAAAACCTAAGACCAAATGAATGAATGAGTGATTAAGGTGTAGAAGGCAAGAACAAATAACTCCACTAATTACCTAGTCAACTCTAAGGTGGAAAGCTAAATAAAAGCACAAGTTACTAAAATAATTTAAACTAAAAAGGTTAAAGGGGGAGGGTCATCTTTTTAGGAATCCACCCTATTACTTGTTATCTAAGTTAGTTGTTCCCTAAAACATTTACCCTATTCTGTGATGTAGAGACCTAAAACTCAAAAACTCACTTTCTCAAGTTAAGTCTTTGCTCACCTAGAATCAAACAAAACATTTCTTAATCTCATGATTAATCCTAGATGGGTTAAGCTATTAATCCCTTTCCAACACCTAATGTTAGAATAGATTAGGGTAAATTTTATTTATGGTCCCTAACTTTTTGGAAATGTCCTAAACAGCCCCTAACCTTCATTTTGTACTATTAAAGTCCCCAACCTCCCTATTTTTATTGCAATCGTAGTTCTTCCATTAATTTCACAATTAAATGTGATGGAATTTCGGGGAAGAATGACAATATTTATCTTACATTTTCTTATTCCTACTCAAACTACTAAGAACCTAGTAAATCTAACTCTTCAACTACTATCTCCCTCTTTCTCCCTCCCTTGCCATGCCCAGCACCACCATCTGTGACCAGCCCCTTCTCTACCCTCTTTGGCCACATCTACTGCTATTGCTAGCCTACTTTGATCGTTACCAATGCCGAGAAAATGTATGGGAAGCATCTGCCTTTCCTTCTACCGCGATTCCTCCTTATTCGTCCCCTCTGCAACATCCCCGACATCATCAACCGTTGACCAAACAATTGAAGCTGCGATGCAGATCATCAAAAAATGGAACCCGGAGGCTTCGTCCATGAATCAGGCTCAATTGGACCCTAAATCAGTATCTGTGTCCACTAGATCGAGCTCAACTGGACCCTTTACCCTGTCCAGCTCGTCAACAAATCTTGATGTTGAGGACTTACCGAAACCCGTTGCCAATGATTCCAGTCCTGAAGGTGAGGAAGTTTCATTTGTCGCCATGGATGATCTCAAGTCCATTGCCTAAAGTCGGTCATTGACGAAGGAATTTACCGGCTAGGGGTTGAAAGAATTAGTTCTTCTCATAGGAACAAGATGGAGTGGAATTTACCAGTTGGGGGTCGAAAAAAACTGGTGGTGGTTGTTGGGTGGGAGAGAAGTGGAGATAATGATTGAAGAGTTAGATTTATTAGGTTCATGGTGATTTGAGTGGGAAGAAGAAAATGTGAGATGGATATTGTTATTTTTTCCTAAAATTTCATGACATTTAACTGTGAAATTAATTGAAGGACTATGATTAGGACAAAATAGGGAGGCTAGGGATTTAATAGTACAAAATGAAGGTTAGGGACCCATTTAGGACATGTCCAAAAGGTTATAAACCATAAATGAAATTTACCCTAATAGATTATCTTTAATCAACAATACCCATTATACCTTATTCTCATTTTTTATCCATTATACCCTATTCCTATTTTCTATCCCTCTTCTTTTTCTCTCAAGAACTAAGTAAGATTAGTGAGTATGTGGAGACGCCAATCAATCACACAAGCATTAGGCTTAAAAATAAGAAACACAAAGAGATAAATATCCATGAAAGAGCATCAAATAACCATTAGATATCACATAATAGAAGTTTCATCCTAGAGAGATACAAAGATCTACTCAAAATCCATGCTTTCGTCCAACATTAAACCCATCATTAAATAATCCATGAAAATACACAAAATAAGAAGAGGAGATGAGGAAACCCAAGATGGATCCTAATGACCTAAGTCTCCTTGGCTCTTAGTTTCCTTCTTCAAGCTTCCAACCTTACTCCAATGGTGGTTCTCACAAGAAGAGATACGCAGAAAAGTATCCAAGGTTGAACATGGGCTCCTTCTTTCCTCTTGCTATTTTATACCCACAGGCTCTCATCTTGTCTTGGTTCAACTCTCAAACCCTAAAAGCATAGAAACCTATCCTCTAAGGACGGCTCACCAAGTGGGAAAACATGGGAGACCATCAAAATACGAGGTTCGGACGAAACAGGGGAGTGAGTGGAAACACATCGCCACTAGGTCGAGTTGGTGGCGATACGTCGCCAGAAGTGTAAAATTGGCAAAGTGCTTGTAACGCTGGCGACGCGTCTCTGGCGGTGGCAATGCGTCACTGGTGCCTCTTACTTCAGCTTGAATTGTGCACGCCTAAATTTTATCTCGCTTGATCCCGTTTTAAACCGACACATCCGCAATATACTCTTACCTGGAAAAACCAAAGCAAAATAAGAAAAACTAAGAGAGAAAAGAAGAAATAAACGAAATTAATGGTCAAAATTATTAAAAAGTCAACCACTTTGCCGCTAAATTATGCGCTTAACA
The DNA here is from genome assembly GCA_005392925.1 of Aquilaria sinensis. Taxonomy (NCBI): domain Eukaryota; kingdom Viridiplantae; phylum Streptophyta; class Magnoliopsida; order Malvales; family Thymelaeaceae; genus Aquilaria; species Aquilaria sinensis. The sequence continues at coordinate 424,710 of SMDT01000426.1, forward strand.
ATCTCCATGCCCGACACCTCTTTATGCAGCACATCCTAATTATTCTTAAGTAATATCGAGTGTAGGTAAACAATATTAAGATCTAATGGCTGGCAGGCCTTCCAACACCCTCATAAATAATCATAAAATGCAGTAAATTCTAGTGCAATCTCCCCCCATCATAAATGACCCTTTCATCATTTCCTTCAATGGTGGTAATCTCTCATTTATGTCGAAACTTCTAAATGGCTTAATGGAAAAATTGAGTGCTCTTATCCCTTCTCCTTTGGCCAATTAGTAATTATTTTCAGCCACAAGCAATTTTTGTATCCTATCTCACACCACCTTTATCTCCACCTAACACATCAAGTCATCCCTAACCTCATTGCATTTAATTTGTAGATCCTTTAGCAAGTTCGACAACTCACCAACCTACTTATAGATGTTGCCATAATGAGCCTTATTAAGCTCCTTCATATGCTTCTTCAATCCACTCAACTTTGTACAGAGCTAAAACATCTTGACCCCAACAATGTCCTCCTACACACCCTTGATAATATTAACAAACTCTACATCCTTTGCCCAACTATTTAGAAACCAAAAATGAATTTTACCTTTCTTACTCTCAAGATTCAGGTCCACCAAGATGGGAGAGTAGTCCAACAACCCAACTACACAAAACAAAACACTAGTATAGGGAAAAAAATGACTCCGGTCCATGGTATATGTTGCCCTAACCAAGTTCTGACCACATTGCTTCTGCTCCAAGTTGATTATTATTCCACATTAGAAAAACAACCTTTATATGAAAAAGTCATCAAGCCTCACCTCCCAAAAACACATATGAATGTCATATACTTGTGAAAGCACATTATTGTTCATTTCTTATTAGTTATTTATTCTTTTATAAAAAGTATTTACTTTTCAATAGTAGTTATTTTTTCTTTTGGCTCATGAATTTATTATTTTTTATAAGCTTTTACTTACTTAATTTTTTTTTCTTTTATGAGTATTTTTTTTTTAGAGAAATTAATTATTTTTTTTCTCATTATCTGTTTGTTCTTTTTGAGAAAGTAGTTTTTCTTTTACTAATAATTGTTTTTTTAACTCAGCTAGTTGTTTTTTTTCTTTTACTAGTTGACAATTTTGAAACAAAATTGAATCCACAACCATTTTAAAAATATTCAACATAATATAGAACTTAATACATGTTTAAATGTTCATTTTCTTAATATATATGAGCAATTTTAGTAATATCATAATTTCAAATGTACATGTTTATACATAAATATATGGAGCAATTTAATATATTATACTTCCTCCATCCTATGCTTTTTACAACACTTTTCTTTTTCGATAGTGCCAAAATCATTTACATCATTTCCTTTTTTCGAGAGTTTTATCAACACAAATGACATGTATGCCATTAAATAATGTTGCACCAAATTCGCAACAAGGCAGAGGTGATCGCCCATAGGTTGGAGATCAGACACGACAAGCAATTAGAGGGAGAGACAATGGGCAACTAGGCGATCAGTGAGTTCGAGATTGAATCAAGGAAAGTGGCAAATGGATAAGGTAGGAGGTGAAAATTGTGGATTGTAGGTGACAGATTGAAGGAATGAGGTGAAGGATTAAGGCTTGAAAAGGAGAAAATGGGTGACAGGACGAGGAAGAAGGTGGGCAGATGAGCGGTGAGTGAGGAAGTGAGGAGGTGAAACATGTGGGTCGCCGAGGAGTAGATGGGGATATGAGGAGCAAGCGAGGACATGACGGGCGATCGGATAGTGTGGGCCAAGGAATTGAGGCAGTGGATGTGGCGAGGGGTAGACGATGTGATTCAATGGTGTGGCAAAGAAGGGAGAGGGAAAAGAGGGCCAGTGGTAAAATTAAAAAAAAAAACGTACATATTTTCATTATTTTTTAATCACCGTGCGAACACAAATGGAGCAAGAAAAGTGTGATGAAAGAAGTAATTTTTAGTATATTTTTATGCATAGATCTCTGGTTCAATTTTATTTCAAATGGGCTCCATGTGAAATAAAAACCAATTTGAAAACTGATAAATTCCTCAAATGTAAAGTAAACTCATAAACCATGATCAATTTTTACTTAATTCCATCCAAACCAATAAAGATAGTTTGGGTTAGATTTCAAGTTTACTCAACTTGTGTTTAACTCAGCCTACACCTTGAGATTTCGTGCGATAAATATGACTTATAGAGAAAGACCTATCCAACACCCTCATACAGCTTGTGAAATTACATGTACACCCTCATAAATATGTCGGCAGAAAATACAATACACGCACATCTTGTGAAATTAACCTAGTAAACAGGATACCAAATTCCAAGTATACAACACAAATGTAAGTTTATTTGGCTGCATTCCAGGGAAACTTATTATATAACCTAATCCATTTTGATTTAAAAATAATTGATAAGAAAATAGAATCCAATAAATTCAGTGTGATGCAGCCAAATAAATATGTCTTAAACTTGAATATGAGGAATATTATTTTGACGCAAGACATAATTCTACCATGTTTACGAAATATAAAGTTGGTTGCACACTATCCATATATCATTAAAATAACATGCTTCTAGTACATCAACTTGTGTAGTTGGTCATATCTTCACACAAATTTTTGAAATTTCTAATTTCATAAATAATGCTTTGCTTGTGAAGAAGCAAACATCCATTGTTTACAAAATTAATGCTTCTGAATACAAAATAACAAGTAAACAATGCTTGCTGGTCTTTCGAAGGATGCGAGTAGATCTTCTCTAGTTCTTTGATCTCTGGCTACCAGATATAAACATGTAATACTAATACCTACCAAATACCGGTTCAACAAAATACACCAGAATACCGCATGGTACTTTCTATTTGTGTCCATCTTCTTTCCCAAAAAGATCAACTGGTCTTCAATAGATATAGGCTCAATTATTGGACTTATAGTTAGCCCAAGAGGATTGTCAAAATGAACTGCACTAACCCAATTACTTGCCTCGAACACAAATTTATATAGGCCCAATTAGCATTTAGTAAATGCCGAAAACGAAGTCAGAGCGACAATCTGCTTAAATTGGTACGGCTTTGTTTGTCCACACAATCCCAACTTTGAAGCCAAGAATCGGTCCAAACAACCCACCATCCGGTACCAATCACACCATTAATAACATAGCCAAAAAAAAAAAAAAAAAAGAAAAGAAATTGCATGAAAGCCCATGGCAAAAGTTGATGATTAATTTAACCAACATAAAATGCTGTTAACTCAGGGATATAATTTGAACCCTGAACCCATTCCAACGATAAATCATTGCATCAATCCATTTAATTTACAACATATACCATGCAATTACATACTTAACGAGGCTGACGATGGGATGGCAAAACTCAACGCGGTCATAGCTCCACGTCCATGCACAAAACAGTGGCGTTCCAGGAAAGGAGAATTATGAAGTCTCTTATTCAAATTTACATTTTTATTTTTGTTTTATTTTATTTTTTCACGTTTAGAATCATTATAAAAGATTGGTACAAAATTATTTTGATAAAACAGAAAAATTCAAACAGATTCTTTGAATTGGATGAAATGATTTAGCTGAACCAAATTTCATTTTTGTTTATTAGATCTATTAGAGCTCTACTAGGATATAACAGTCCTATTCCTGCTGTATTTTGTATTGAATACGTAGCTTACTTGAGCACCAAGTTATAGTTCGACTAGGATTCTAAGTACAGTTCAACCAGGATTCTAAGTCCTGTTTTCTGATAGTATAAAGCGCTGTAAATTGATTGCTCAGCATAAGAAATAAAGAGTGAAATCCCCATTCTACAACTTTACATGGTATCAGAGCAGGCGACTCGCCTGATCCCAAAATTCTTCCAATCAAACTTCCGTTGACATTGACAATCCTAGCTGACTGAGAATGTCAGACAACAGAAGAGGATCGAGCAGCAGTGGAGGAGGCCCTCCGAGTTCTGGGAACGATCCAACATCTCCTTACCACCTTAGCTCCTCCGACTCGCCTGGAATCACATTGGTGTTCTGCCAATTGAAGGGAGACAACTACCCCACATGGCGTCATGCCATGTTAAATGCATTACGAGCAAAAAATAAAACAGCCTTCATTGATGGCTCCATGGAGAAACCTGGAGATGATGAGGCAGAGATCAACCTCTGGGAAAAATGCAATTCTATGGTGATCTCATGGATTTTCAACTCTCTTGCTCCTGAACTAAATGGAAGCGTTGCCTATGCTAACACCGCTAGAGAGATGTGGCGGGAACTAGAAGACAGGTTTTCACAAGGCAATGCCCCTCGGGTTCATGAGTTGAAAAGAGAGTTGGCTCTCATGCAACAAAAAGAAATGCCTGTAGTTGTTTATTACACCAAACTGAAGGAGCTTTGGGATGAACTCGACACCTACAGCAAGATCCCTCCGTGTACTTGTGGTGCTGTTAAAGAGATGGTGGCTGAAAGAGACAACGAGAAGCTACATCACTTCCTCATGGGATTAAATGATCAATTCAGCATTATTCGATCCCAAATCCTGAATATGGAGCCGCTCCCATCTATCAACAAAGCCTATGCCTTCGTAGTAAAGGAAGAAAGGCAGCTAAGTGTAGCAACACTTAGGGCACCTACAACAGAAGTTGCCTTTGCAACAAGAAGAAACACCTTAAAGAGGGAGTCAAATGGACCTTGCAAGCACTGTGGGAAAAGCGGCCATGATCCAGAAAAATGTTTCGAAGTCATTGGGTATCCAGACTGGTGGCAAGGAAAGAAAAAATTAGGAGGAAACATCAACAAATCTGGAAAAAAGGAGGGGCGATCTCCAGCAAACAAAGTCAGCACCAGCAATGCCAACAGCAATACCAAACAAGATCAAATGCCATTCACTCAAGCTCAAATAGAGCAAATCCTTGCGATGATCTCAGGACAAAAGCATGAAAGTCATGTGAACTTCGTTGGTAAGCAAAAATCAGATTGGGTGATAGACAGCGGAGCATCTGAACATATGGTTCATCAAAATCAGTTGCTCGAAAATATGAAATCTACAAGAAGCTCAAATATAGTTAAACTCCCAAATGGCACGGACTTACCTGTGGAGGCCTATGGGGCAATCAGCTTATCACCCCATTTAAAACTAAAAGACGTCCTTTACGTTCCCTCTTTCACATGCAATCTGATATCAGTTAGCAAAATCACTCAACAACTTAACTGTTCAGTGACTTTCTGTTAGTGTTGTGCCCAAAAGCCAGTCATGAGATGATTGTATTTTTGCACATTGAGTCATGATATTTTATTAAGGCATTAATCCAGCAATTATGTTTGTTGTTTTGTTCCTGCGTAACTTAACAAACATAATTGTAACCCTAGAATAATGATATTCTTAAAAGTCCCTGGTCTAGTATTATTGTAGAGCGGGTTGCAATAATACATAACGACTAGCATATGTGGAGACTAATATGAGATATGTAGTCTACATATGGGTACAAGTTGGAGAACTTGTGTACTGAACCGACCCACCATGAGAACACTACATGGATCGTTATATGAGTGTCATAAGTGATTCTCATAGTGATCATGGTATATGTAGTCCTTCGACCTAAGATCATCAAGGTTCCCTACATGTGAGTCACATACTTTGATACTTTCCTTTGTTGCTCGTAACTGAGTGAACTTGAAGGAGGTCATTGGGTATGTCACATATCATGCGGAGGGATTTGTATGATCAAGATGGGATTTGTCCCTCCTATGTAACGAGAGTGATATCTTCGGGCCCCTTGATAGAGTAAGACTTAGAAAATGCATGGCCATGCTCGGATGAGTTGATATATGATATTAATTTCATCAGTTTAAGTTGGTCTACTCGGTAATCAAGAAACCAAAGATTGGGCTATACGAGATTGACACATTCCATGTCTCGTGCTTAGTCTTGATATCTTGGACAAAGGGACAATGGCATATATCGGTGATGATCATAAAGGTTTGGTCGAATCATCGACAATCTTGTCACTTGGGTAGCAATGATGTGTTGCTAGACACCGCTCATTGCTTATGATCATAAATGTGATTTATGATCATTGCCAACGTGGTAAGAGCCTATTGGGTCGCACACATAGAGCTATTTGGATCATTAGAGTGCATGGGCTAATTATTTGGGTTATGGTTTCACTTTAATTTTGTATTAATAATGGGCCCAAGAGTTGAGCCATTATTAAGCCCGAAATTAAATCCTAATTGGATTAGGGCTTTGAAACCCATTAGGCCTGGAAGTTGAGTCTCACTATAAATACAACTTTTAAGTGAGAAATTCGCAGGTCTCCTTGCCCTAGCCTCCAAAAAGGACAGCCACACTCTTCTCTTGCAATTCCTTGGAGGACGCAAGCTAGCACTGCGAGCGCAAGAGAAACACATCTGCCGGGACGTGGTGGAAGCGTGGTGATCCCGAGAGGCTCGTGTGGATACCATAGAGAGCCTGAACACGTCAACTGTTCAGGTTTTGTGATTCAACTCTACAGTTGAGTGAGAGATCTCAACCGAAAATTAGGTATGAAAATTTTTGAACACCCGGTTTACCCCGTTTCACTTGGATCCTGGAGGGTTTCGGTTAAATTCCACTGCACTGTTTGGCTCCCGAAACCCAACAGTGGTATCAGAGCTACTGGTGAAACCCTAAATCGGGATTGAGTGTTGAATCGCATGATGCTATGTGTTCGGTTGCTTTTCGGCCATGATTAATTAGATTGATTCATGATGCATGAAACCGGAACTCATAATGAACATATGGGATATATGAAGAAACGACACAAATTGGTTAATGAGATTAATCCGAAATTGAATGGTATGAGATACCTATATGGATTAGGATTCTTGCAATAGTTGCAAAAACCCTAGCTTGGTTCGGATTCAGCCTGTTCAGGCACTGAAAGTAAGGTATTTTTGGTGGCTCGAATAGAGGAGTCTCGGGTGCCTACTTTCTCAAAATACAAGATTTCGGGCTAAGCAATTGTAAGAAAATTTTTTGCGCAGGGGGGCGCTGCCCCCCACGCCCCCCGCAAGGGCGGCTCCCCTTGACCTCGTCCGCTGACCGGTCAGCGGAACCACCGCCCACTGACAGGCCAGCGGGACCGCCGTATGCGAAGCGCCACATAAATAAAAACTGGTTAATCAACGCACGAAAATTGGCATGCATCTTTGTTGAATGAGATTTGACATGATATGCTGATTGGTGTTTGAAGCATGGTGCATGGTTATAGCCCTTGATTGGTTGTACTTGTAAATACGGCCTGCGAGTCGTGCCTTTTCTTATCACTCTCATTGTACATTCTCTTCTCACCTTACTCCCCTCGAATGTAACTCGAGGTTTCTATTATTGATGTAATGGTGCATTATGGGATCATCCAAGGTGGTATGTCCAAGGATCATCCAAGGTGGTATGTCCAAGGAGGTGACAACAAAAGGGCAACCAAGAAAGGAAGAGAAGGAGCTTGTGAAGACTCTTTTCTTTTCTTAGGCTTTTATGATATTCTCATTGGCTTGAGAATATCGCATAGTTTGGGCTATAACCATGTCACGTTTACTTTCTTGTAAGCATGAGATGCATGTTTTATATTTGTATGTGATGCATGTATAAAACAACCGGAGATAACAAATTGGTGAGATCAAAAGAAAAATCCCTCAAACAAATATTAAGTCATTAAATGTGATGCCTTCCAAATGTTGGCACTCGTCAAGACTTTGATCAACATTAGGTGGGTTTGCCAAAGCAAAGCACCTATGTTCATCTTGGTAAGGCGCGATGGGATAATAGTGATATCCAAACTGCTAACTTTGGGTTCGACTTAACTAAGTCATCCTAATAGGATTAGGGACTTAGAGGCATAGAGTTGGGCTTAAGCTCATGAGATGAGCTTGGACAAGTGTTGTTCACCCAACTATCCAAGAGTTGCATAAGATGCAATTGGCAAGGAGTTGCCTACCTAAATAGCTGTAACTTGAGAGAAAAGCCAAAGCTGACTCAGGTTGTGGTCAAATATGGATCTTGGCCCACTAGAATACCTTAGCGCCGAGGTGTTCCGAAATAATATCGAGGGTTATTATTTTGAGGAAAATAGTGGGAGTATCGTTTAATAAAAGTCCTTATTAAATGAATTAAAATACATGACTCTTACACTGCATATTTACTGTTGTAGATAACCATGGCACAAAACACATCGACACTTTCGTTGCGATCGATCCTTGAGAAGGAAAAACTGAATGGGACCAACTTTCTCAAATGGTACCGAAACTTGAGGATAGTCCTCAAACAAGAGAGAAAGGCTTATGTCCTAGAGCAGCCCATTCCGAATGAGCCTGCTGCCACTGCTCCAAGAGCTGAAAGGGATGCTCACAAGAGGCATTCTGATGATGCTTTGGATGTTGCATGCCTCATGCTTATTACCATGGAATCTGAGCTTCAGAAGCAACATGAGAACATGGGGGCGTTCGATATGATCGAACATCTCAAAATGCTTTTGCAAGAGCAAGCTAGGCATGAGAGGTTTGAGACCTCTAAGGCATTGTTTCAGTGCAAGATGTCTGAGGGAAGTCCCGTGGGTCCTCATGTGCTCAAGATGATTGGGTACATTGAGAATCTTGAGAATTTGGGATTTGCTCTTCAGAAAGAGTTGGCTATCGATGTAGTCTTGCAATCGTTGCCTGAAAGCTACAGTCAGTTCGTCATGAACTATAACATGAACGACCTTGACAAGTCCCTCCCTGAATTGCTCAACATGTTGAGAACTGCTGAGCAAAACCTTAAGAAGGCTAAGCCCATTTTGATGGTTCAAAAGGGCAAGGGAAAGGGAAAAGCCAACAAGAAGAAGGATAAAGCTAATGGAAAGTCCAATGCTAATTCTTCTTCAGCTGCACTGAAACCAAAGGGTGGTGTGGCAAAGGAAGGGGAGTGCTTCCATTGTAAGCAACCTGGACACTGGAAGCGCAATTGCAAGCTCTATCTTGAAGAACTTGCTAAGGAAAAGGGAAGTAAGACTTCCACTTCAGGTATTTTTGTTATAGAGGCTAACTTTTCTACTTCCTCATCTTGGGTATTGGATACTGGATGTGGATCTCACATTTGTGCAAATGTGCAGGATCTAAGTAGAAGTAGAAGATTGGCCCGAGGTGAAGTGGACCTACGTGTTGGAAATGGAGCAAGGGTTGCTGCCTTAGCCGTAGGGACTTATGTTCTCACTTTACCTAGTGGATTAGTTTTAGAATTAGACAACTGCTACTTTGTGCCTACTATTAGTAGAAATTTGATTTCTGTTTCTTGTTTGGACAAGAAAGGTTTTTCATTTATAATAAAGGACAAATGTTGTTCTATTTATTTGAATGAAATCTTTTATGGTAGTGCTCAACTTAGCAATGGGTTGTATGTTCTAGACCTCGAAGATCCAATCTATAATGTGAATACCAAGAAGGTCAGATTAAATGATTCAAACCTGACCTATCTCTGGCACTGTCGCTTGGGCTATATAAATGAGACCCGCATATCCAAGCTCCATAAGGATGGACTCTTGGACTCATTTGATTTTGAATCATATGAGACATGTGAGTCATGTTTGTTGGGCAAGATGACCAAAGCCCCATTCACAGGGCAAAGTGAAAGGGCTAATGACTTACTAGGACTCATACATAGTGATGTATGTGGCCCTATGTCTACACAAGCTAGAGGAGGTTTCCAATACTTCATTACTTTCACTGATGACTTCAGCAGATATGGCTATGTGTATCTCATGAGACACAAGTCAGAATCCTTTGAAAAGTTCAAAGAATTCAAGAATGAAGTAGAGAATCAACTCGGGAAAAGTATTAAAGTGCTTCGATCAGATCGAGGTGGAGAGTACTTGGATTGAGAATTCCTTGACTATCTGAAGGAGTGTGGTATAGTATCACAACTCACTCCACCAGGTACACCTCAATGGAATGGTGTATCTGAAAGGAGAAATCGAACTCTGTTAGACATGGTTCGCTCTATGATGAGTCAAGCTGACCTTCCAAACTCCTTTTGGGGACATGCTCTAGAGACAGCCGCTTTTACACTAAACCGAGTTCCATCTAAATCGGTTCAAAAGACACCATATGAGATATGGAGTGGGAGGCGTCCCAATTTGTCTTTTATGAAGATTTGGGGCTGTGACGCTTATGTGAAACGTCAATCCTCTGACAAACTAGGGCCCAAATCTCAAAAATGCCTTTTTGTTGGGTATCCCAAAGAAACAAAGGGTTACTATTTCTACAATCCTTCTGAGCAAAAAGTGTTTGTTGCTCGAACTGGTGTCTTTTTAGAGAAAGAGTTTATCTCTAAAGAAACTAGTGGGAGGAAAGTAGAACTTGAAGAAATTCAAGAACAACAAGGAGACATCGAACCTGAAATGGAACCTGAACAGACACCGCAAGATGTTGTGGTTCAAGAGTCTGTTCCTGTAGCACAGAGCCCACGTAGGTCTGGTAGGATTCGGCGTGAGCCCGAGAGATATGGATTTCTCGTGACTCACACCAGTGATGTGATGCTCATGGATCAGGATGAGCCCACAACCTACCAACAAGCTATGTCAGGGCCTGACTCTGAGAAGTGGCTAGTGGCCATGAAATCCGAGATGGAATCCATGTATGAAAACCAAGTATGGACTTTGGTTGACCCACCTGAAGGGGTAAAACCCATAGGGTGCAAATGGGTTTTCAAGAAGAAAACTGACATGGATGGTAATGTGATTACCTTTAAGGGACGATTGGTTGCAAAAGGTTTCAAGCAAATTCATGGTATTGACTATGATGAAACTTTTTCACCAGTTGCTATGCTTAAATCCATCTGAATTTTGTTTGCTATTGCTGCACACTATGATTATGAGATATGGCAAATGGATGTCAAAACTGCATTCCTAAATGGAAAGCTACTTGAGGATGTGTACATGACACAACCTGAGGGTTTTGTCACTCCTGAGAATGCCAATAAAGTGTGCAAGTTGCAAAGGTCCATTTATGGACTGAAGCAAGCTTCTCGAAGTTGGAATCTTCATTTTGATGATGCAATCAAAGAGTTTGGTTTTATCAAAAATGAAGATGAACCTTGTGTCTACAAGAAGGTTAGTGGGAGCGCTATTGTCTTCTTGGTGTTGTATGTAGATGACATACTACTCATCGGGAATGACATTCCTGAGCTACAGTCTATGAAGACTTGGCTAGGGAAATGTTTCTCTATGAAGGACTTGGGTGAAGCAGCCTATGTGTTAGGCATCAGGATCTATAGAGATAGATCTAGAAAGCTTCTTGGCCTAAGTCAAAGTACATATATTGACAAGGTGCTAAAGAGGTTTAGCATGCAAGATTCCAAGAAAGGATTCTTGCCCATGTCACATGGTATCACTCTTTCTAGATCTCAGTGTCCGAGTACACCCGAGGAGAGAGAGCGCATGAGTAAGATTCCATATGCCTCAGCAATTGGATCTATCATGTATGCCATGATATGTACTCGTCCCGATGTCTCATATGCTTTGAGCATGACGAGTAGGTACCAATCGAACCCCGGTGAGAGTCACTGGACAGCTGTTAAGAACATCCTTAAGTACTTACGAAGGACTAAGGATGCATTCTTGGTCTTTGGAGGTGAAGATGAGCTCGTTGTAAGGGGTTACACCGATGCAAGCTTCCAATCCGATAAGGATGATTTTAGATCGCAATCTGGTTATGTGTTTTGTATTGGTGGTGGTGCTGTGAGCTGGAAGAGTTCAAAGCAAGAGACAGTAGCTGACTCTACAACAGAATCTGAGTACATTGCCGCCTCTGATGCTGCGAAGGAGGCAGTTTGGATCAAGAAGTTCATCACTGAACTTGGAGTGGTTCCAAGCATTGCCGACCCGATAGAGCTCTATTGTGACAACAATGGAGCAATCGCACAGGCTAAGGAACCTCGATCTCACCAGCGATCCAAACACATACTCCGACGCTATCATCTCATCAGGGAGATCATCGAGAGGGGTGATGTAAGGATATGCAGGACTTCGACAGATAGCAACATTGCTGATCCACTGACAAAGCCCCTTACGCAGCAAAAGCATGATAGCCATTCTAGGTCCATCGGTATTAGATACATGGATGATTGGCTTTAGTGCAAGTGGGAGATTGTTAGTGTTGTGCCCAAAAGCCAATCATGAGATGATTGTATTTTTGCACATTGAGTCATGATATTTTATTAAGGCATTAATCCAGCAATTATGTTTGTTGTTTTGTTTCTGCGTAACTTAACAAACATAATTGTAACCCTAGAATAATGATATTCTTAAACGTCCCTGGTCTAGTATTATTGTGGAGCGGGTTGCAATAATACATAACGACTAGCATATGTGGAGACTAATATGAGATATGTAGTCTACATATGGGTACAAGTTGGAGAACTTGTGTACTGGACCGACCCACCATGAGAACACTACATGGATCGTTATATGAGTGTCATAAGTGATTCTCATAGTGATCATGGTATATGTAGTCCTTCAACCTAAGATCATCAAGGTTCCCTACATGTGAGTCACATACTTTGATACTTTCCTTTGTTGCTCGTAACTGAGTGAACTTGAAGGAGGTCATTGGGTATGTCACATATCATGCGGAGGGATTTGTATGATCAAGATGGGATTTGTCCCTCCTATGTAACGGGAGTGATATCTTCGGGCCCCTTGATAGAGTGAGACTTAGAAAATGCATGGCCATGCTCGGATGAGTTGATATACGATATCAATGTCATCAGTTTAAGTTGGTCTACTCGGTAATCAAGAAACCAAAGATTGGGCTATACGAGAGTGACACATTCCATGTCTCGTGCTTAGTCTTGATATCTTGGACAAAGGGACAATGGCATATATCGGTGATGATCATAAAGGTTTAGTCGAATCATCGACAATCTTGTCACTTGGGTAGCAATGATGTGTTGCTAGACACCGCTCATTGCTTATGATCATAAATGTGATTTATGATCATTGCCAACGTGGTAAGAGCCTATTGGGTCGCACACATAGAGCTATTTGGATCATTAGAGTGCATGGGCTAATTATTTGGGTTATGGTTTCACTTTAATTTCATATTAATAATGGGCCAAAAAGTTGAGCCATTATTAAGCCCGAAATTAAATCCTAATTGGATTAGGGCTTTGAAACCCATTAGGCCTGGAAGTTGAGTCTCACTATAAATACAACTTTTAGTGAGAAATTCGCAGGTCTCCTTGCCCTAGCCTCCAAAAGGGACAGCCGCACTCTTCTCTTGCAATTCCTTGGAGGACGCAAGCTAGCACTGCGAGCGCAAGAGAAACGCATCTACCGGGACGTGGTGGAAGCGTGGTGATCCCGAGAGGCTCGTGTGGATACCATAGAGAGCCTGAACACGTCAACTGTTCAGGTTTTGTGATTCGACTCTACAGTTGAGTGAGAGATCTCAATCGAAAATTAGGTATGAAAATTTTTGAACACCCGGTTTACCCCGTTTCACTTGGATCCTGGAGGTATTTGGTTAAATTCCGCTGCGCTGTTTGGCTCCCGAAACCCAACACTTTCTTCCCTACTTTTTGTGTTCTACAGGACCTGACTTCGAGGAAACTGATTGGCAAGGGTGAGATGAAAGATGGCCTATATCACTTTCAGGAGATCAAGACATCATTCATTGCTTCAGCCGACAAAAAGGTTTCCCATGAAATATGGCATCAACGTTTAGGCCATGCACCATTAGAGAAGCTCTCTTTTATTCCATATCTTTCTGAAATACCCCCTAGGAACAAAACCGAGCCTTGTGAAGTGTGCTTTAGAGCAAAACAAACAAGAAAGTCCTTTCCAAAAAGCTTAAGTAGGTCTAAGTCTGTCTTTGATCTAGTCCACATGGACATATGGGGGCCTTACAAAACTCCTACATTGTCAGGTTCTCATTATTTCCTTACTTTGGTAGATGACCATAGTCGTTGTACTTGGACCTATCTTTTAAAAAGGAAATCCGATGCTTACTCATGCTTTACCTTTTTTTATGCCATGATAAAGAACCACTTCAATAAAACTGTTCAAACTGTCAGGTGTGATAATGCCCTTGAATTCAAAGCTGGACCTATGCTCTCCTTCTTGCACGAAAAAGGAATATGTCTTCAAACCTCTTGTGTTGAAACCCCTCAACAAAATGGAGTTGTGGAAAGAAAACATAGACACCTATTGGAAGTTGCCAGGGCCCTTCGCTTTCAGGCGCATCTACCCCTTAAATTCTGGGGGGAGTGCGTACAAACAGCCACATATCTGATAAACCTTACTCCAACTCCAAATCTTTGTGGCAAAACCCCTCTTGAAGTCCTTCTAAAAAAACCAGTGTCTCTTGAACACTTAAGAGTGTTTGGCTGCTTATGTTATGTCCACCATCGAACTAATGACAAGTTTGAAGCTAGGTCGAAACCATGCGTCTTCCTAGGCTATCCACCAGGCCAAAAAGGCTACAAGGTATGGGACATGGAAGCTCAAAAGCTTTTTGTATCTAGAGATGTGGTCTTCTTTGAAAATAAATTTCCCTTCCAAGAGTCAAATATGCCACAAGTTCAAACACCTCAAGAAGCCATACACATTGATACTGAAAATGTAGAGGAACAAGAAACAATGCCAAACCATCAAGAGCCACAACCTGAAAATTCGCATGAATCTGACCTTTCAAACCGACCCCAAAGGTCCAGAAGGCCACCCTCATACCTAAATGAATATGTATGTGATCTTCCGAAAGTAGATAAGTCATCTTCCATTACAACTGATGCCAACACAGTTGCCTCAGGTAAGGCATACCCCATATCACGTTACCTTTCTTACTCTCAATTGAGTACAGAATATAAAGCCTACATTGCAGCTATCTCCTCTCAAATGGAACCACAAACATATGCTCAGGCAGTCAAAGATCCTCTTTGGCGAGATGCCATGAAGACTGAAGCAAAAGCCCTTGAGGATAATGGGACTTGGACTCTTGAACATCTTCCCGATGGAAAGAAACCAGTTGGCTCAAAATGGGTGTATAGGATAAAGTACAAATCAAATGGAAGCATTGAGCGCTACAAAGCAAGACTTGTAGCTAAGGGGTTCACGCAAAGAGAGGGCATAGACTATGCTGAAACGTTCGCACCAGTTGCCAAACTTACATCAGTCAGATGTCTCTTGGCAGTAGCGGCAAAAAAACGCTGGGAACTTCACCAAATGGACGTGCATAACGCCTTCTTACAAGGAGATCTTCATGAAGAAATATACATGACTCCCCCTCCAGGAATCCTGAAACCAGGAGATGATCGTGTTTGCAAGTTGAAGAAATCCCTCTATGGGCTCAAACAGGCTCCAAGACAATGGTTTGAAAAATTTGCCAACTCTCTCATGAAGTATGGATTTGTGCAATCAACAGCAGACCACTCCTTGTTCATCATACAAAAAGGTACCACATTTACTGCCGTGTTATTATATGTTGATGATATGATCATATCAGGTAATGATCATGATGAGATACAAAGGTTAAAGAACCACTTGAACAAGGAATTTCATATTAAAGACCTAGGAAAGTTGAGATACTTTCTCGGTCTTGAAGCTGCTAGATCCCCCAAGGGTATCTCCCTTTCTCAGCGAAAATACACACTGGATATTCTTAAGGAAACAGGTATGCTCGGTTGCAAACCTGCTCAGGTTCCCCTACAACAACAACACCATTTGGCCTCAAAAAAGGAAAGGATGCTGAATGACCCCAGACCGTATCAAAGACTGATTGGAAAACTAATTTATCTTACGATTACTCGTCCAGATATCACTTACTCAGTTAATTTTCTGAGCCAATTCATGCAACAGCCCACTGTCGCTCATTTCGATGGCGTCATGCATATTCTTCGATACCTAAAAGGGACACCGGGTCTTGGCCTATTCTATCCAGCAGAAGGTCAATTGAGTGTTCATGCATATGTTGATTCTGATTGGGCGGGATGTCCCATTTCAAGGAAGTCCACTACAGGTTATATCACCTTCCTTGGTGATGCGCCAATATCATGGAAGTCTAAGAAGCAATCCACAGTCTCAAGATCTTCAGCTGAGGCCGAGTATCGGGCCATGGCTTCAGCCACAAGTGAGCTTATATGGTTGAAGGCCTTGCTCAAGGATTTGACCGTTCAACAAATCACACCCATGCAACTCCATTGTGACAACATGGCAGCCATTCATATTGCAAAGAATCCTGTCTTCCATGAGCGCACTAAGCACATTGAAATTGACTGCCATTTCATTCGAGAAAAGATACAAACCAGTGATATTGAAGCAGTTCATGTTGCCAGCAGTCAGCAACGAGCGGATGTACTCACTAAGGCTCTAAGTCGAGAGCAATTTGAGCATTTTATGTTCAAGATGGGCATTCAAAACATTCACGCACCAACTTGAGAGGGGGTATTAGAGCTCTACTAGGATATAACAGTCCTATTCCTGCTGTATTTTGTATTGAATACGTAGCTTACTTGAGCACCAAGTTATAGTTCGACTAGGATTCTAAGTACAGTTCAACCAGGATTCTAAGTCCTGTTTTCTGATAGTATAAAGCGCTGTAAATTGATTGCTCAGCATAAGAAATAAAGAGTGAAATCCCCATTCTACAACTTTACAAGATCAATTATTGGTTTCTAAACTTAATATCAAATAAACCAAATAAACCGAGAAGTAATGTATAATTTTGTAATTATTCATGTCAATAATACATATATAAAATCATTTTCTCTAATTTTAGACTAGATTTTATGAATCAACATTCAACTTTAATATGAAATGCAATGTTATGAATTTTTATCATTTTTTCAGTTAATAAAAACTGAATAATCCAAACTGTAATTTAAATGGTTCATATGCAATTCCAATGATTCAAATCAATTTTATAGGAATAAAACCTGATTAGATTATTCTATTCAAATTTTTTCTAAATCAATTCAATTGTAAGAACATTCTAAATAATTGTTGTCTAATCTACCATACATTCACTTCCACACAATTTAAACTCACTCATTGGCTGCAAATAGAAAAAACCTTTCATATACGGGTCAAAAGACTCAAATCTTTTGTAGGACAAGGCTGACGGCTTAAATCTACAACTTCCCTATATGGTAGGATAACGGAAGTCTAACCGTCGAAGAAGTCGTGGTTTCCACGATGGACGGCTGGGATGAATCTGGTCTTGTCGAGAAATTGGGTCCACGCACCGAAAGTTCATGCCGAGCTAACCTTAAGATTTAATAGCTTGCACTTAAGTTCGTCGTTCATGTAGGCCTGCGCTTTGTTGGGGATTGATATATAAAGATACAATTTATGGTTTTTGCAATTGCATATTAGTTACAATCAATTCAAATAAAATATGTTTAAAAATAGGAATATTTCAAAATTATTGGTAATCAATTTAGTTTGAGATTTAGGTATTGTTTTTATTGAGATAACGTGATAAAAATATTTAATTTTAAAGTTTGAATACAAAAAGATATTATCATACATGAACATAAGAATTCACTTTTTTTTTTTTTGCATTTTAGAAATCCTATGGTTTGCAAGAGCAAAATGGACTTCAGCAAAAAAAAAAAAAAAGGAAAGGAAAAAGAGAATATTTTGCTACATTTGAAAAAATCATAAAGCAATAAACAAGAAGCCGTAGTGCCGTACTTTACAGGGGGGGAAAAAAAAGAAGAAGTGATATTCAGAAAACCAGAGAAATACAAATCATACTTTTAATATTTTCTATATTAAAAAGCCTGAGAAATAAAGAAGTGATACTTAAAAATGGAAATGCTCAAGGCACCACTATCTTTTAAACACCATCAAACACGATCATACTTGTTGACTTTTAATTGGTCCATTTCCATGCTAGGATAATTACAACAGATGCCCTTATGTCTTAAGTTTATTTTCTATTATTCAAATTTTGAAAGATTTTATCATTAGATAACTAAAGACCACTATTAAAATTTTTGCTAGTTATCACCGTGTCACATAAACACAAGTTGTTGTTGAGCTGAAAAGACAACGACCTAAAGTTAGATTATTGTTGACAGGAAATAATTTAAGAATCTGATACGAACCAATATTGACAAATGACTAAAATTTTTAAAAATTGTTCTAAGTCTATTTGAAAGAGATATGATGAATAAAAAGTTTCAAAGAGTGGAAAGGTCAAAAAAACTAGGGCAAATTACCAAAACTCCTTTCTGATATATAGTCAAATCTATACTTGTGTCCTCCATGTTTCAAATATCTCACTGACCCTCCTTGAAAATTAACTTTGTTATCTACCGTTAGGACGGAAAAGAGAAAACACCTATCTTTGCCCTCAATCTTTCTTCCTTAAACATTTCGCCCCACGAACTTCTACATGTAACAAGTTAGGTCCCCGCCTGCCGTCTCTCTCTATCCCTGCCAAGTGCCCTCCTCCTCCGCCTCTACCTCCACTGAGACCTCACCTCCGCCGCCATCTGCCACCCATAGACCGTGACAACCACATCAACACCAGCGACCACCTCATTTAAAGCCCAAATCCCAAACAACAATATTGAAGTTAACAACATTGAATGGCAATAAGAACGTAAATCTTCAACTACGACAAGTTCAACTTCAATCAGAAGTTTGCTTCCAATTTTCTTGGTAATTACTAATTCCTAAGCAGAAAAAAGAAAACAAAACAGAAACTCAAACTGTGAATTCATCAGCAAAATCCTAATTCCTCAAAATGATCAATTGCAGAACTTTAATGAATTCAAACAGCAAAAATCCTAATTCCTCAGAACCATCGAGAATTCAAAACCTCAAATCCCAAACCCCAACACCCTCCATTGGGAAGACAGAAACCCAAATCCACCAACAATTCGCAGCTTCAATCTGAAGCCACGATCGATGAGCACGGAAGAGAAAAGAGGAGAGGCCGCGATATCTTCGCCACCAGTGCCACTCCACACTCTGCCCCCCTGGCTCTCTCCCTCCTGGCGTCGCTGCCGCTGTCAGAAGGCATCGCTCATGGTCTCATCTGGCCACAGCGCTAAATCTCCTCTTCTCCTCCCTCGCGAAGCACCCTTGACAAGTGGCTCAGATGAGAAAACTGGCATGTGCAGCGACTAGCATCGAAGGATCAGGCTGAGATGATAAAAGTTACTCGAATTCACTCTGCCTCTCCTTCTTACAGGCTGCTCCAAGATGTGATTCGACTTCATCATGATTATGGTGGAAAAAGAGGAGAGACCGCGATTGGCAAGCACAGCGGAGAAGAGGAGAGAACGCGATCGACGAGCACGGCAAAGAAAGAGAAGAGGCCGCGATTGACGAGCACGGCGGAGAAAGAGGAGATGCGGCGATCGACGAGTACAATTTCTGGTTTCCTGATTTTGTTCATATTTCATTTGGGAACAGAGACAAATTTTTGCTGGGTCTGAGATTTCGCTTCATTGGTTCCAATTCCTAGATTTCATTTTTGTTTTATGAGTTTTGTTTTTGTTTAGATGTAAAAGTTGGCGGAAGAGTTTATGTGGATGAAAGCTATGGGGGCAAAGTCAAACATTTTCCCTTTTCTGTATTAACGGTGAATGACAGTGTTAATTTTTTAGGAGGATAACTGTAGGTATTTGAAATAGGGAGGATACAAGTGTAGGTTTGTCCATACCTCAGGGGAGGGTCTAAGTAATTTTTCCAAAATGCTAAGGGCCAAATCTTTTTGTGAATTAATTATATTCTATCAGTAGTACTCATAAATTGCATGATTAGTGGAACTTTAAAATTTAAAATTTTTAAAAGTACTTTCAAAAGAGTTTTCATAAAAGGTAAGTATTTTTTAAATGTAAGTATTTTTTCTAATTTTTATTTTTTTAGGTTCGGTAAATCAATTTTTTTTATAAAAAATTTAGTTACCTTTTAAAAATATGCTACTGAAATGATTATTAAACCTATATTATTTTGGATTTCAAATGAAATTACTTCCGCATAAGAAAGAAAGTGAAAATGAAAATGATGTGCAAGAATTGAACATTTAAACATTGAGTCATGTACTAGTATTAGAGTCATGTTTGCTTAAACAATATTTGTTTTGTTTCTTGCATATTATTAAATAAACCTTAGAGTCTTTGGTACACGTTGTGTAGCAGTACTCATTTGGAAAACTAGAGAAATACAAATCATACATTTTAATATTTTCCATATTAAAAAGCTTGAGAAATAAAGATATCATACAACAGTTAAAATTTTTTAAAACTATTTTTATGGATATAAAATAAGGAAAAAGTGATGAAGTAACGATAAGATCAAAAATAGGATAAGCCCAAATGTCAGCATCTGAATAAGGAGAAATGGAGAAAGGAACTTGATCGTTCTCTTTTTTGTTTGCTGGTTTTGTTCGACTTTAATAATGGGAAGGGTGAGCGAGAATTGTCCATGTCTAAAACCCATCCCTGATCCCCCCACAAAACCATTCCACCTTACCCTTCTCACCCCATCTCCTCATCTAACAGCCACAGGATCATGATGTTAATCCATAAACCCTTGCGTGTGTGTGTGTGTGTCTACATATACATATATATAGAAAAGCTTCTCAATCCACTATGAAACATTATCACTACAACATGCTATAATAAAAAAATAACAATAGAAGTATCTACTACGAACATAGATACACATGTATATGAGCATGGCCAACACCGACCTTTAATACACATCTCAATAGTTTAATATTTTTAATTTATTTTCTACGATATGAATTATTTGCATAGGTGTTGCGGGTGTAACATCTGACCCTTTCCGCTTCAACGTGTGAAGGATTTAGGTGAAAAAACCCTATTTTCTACAGGTTGTGGGAAGAGTTTAAGTAGGTGAAAAAACCCAATCCCTTGACATGCCTATGTATGTGTAAGGATGGGAAGAGCGAGGCCGGACTTAATAGCGGGGCTTGAGTTCATAGATAAGGGTCAATTTTTTGCTTTTAGAGAGGCTTGAAACAATCCTAATGTACTTTAAAGTAGCTATTTAGCTAAACCTTTGAGTGCTACCATAAACTCATAAACTCCTAGATGTTTGTATTGCAAAAGAAATAACCCACAACCAACCCATATTTGGGGTTTTTATTTTCATTTATTTGATATGCTAAACAATTCATAAAAATTAGTTAGTCCAATCTAATTGACTGTATCGAAGCAATATATGTAGGCGTGAGCAAAGCATATTCAAACGAAAAAGACTAGATTGCCATGTAAATGAACCTTGATTAAATAGATTCATGGGGTGTATAAATGAATTTTGAACCATTCCTTTTCTATATAAGTTTTAAACATTTAATTTATCTTAGTATTCATTTAAACTCTTTGCATAAAAAATTTAAGAAGAAACTTTTCTTTTTTATCTTTATTTAAACTATAAATACACAAAACCTAAAAAGATTCTTTTTGAATTTTAGTTTTAGGGATAATAATGAAAAAAATAATATAAATTATGCATATCTTAATCTATATACTTAGAGAAATGTTAATTTCATCCATTATGTGACAGACGAAGTAATATTTTATCAACCTATTTATAACAACATCAAGTAGGTTAGAGACGCAGTACATGGTACTTACATATTACGAATCTAATTTGCAGTTATTTATGATTTTGTCATTGTTGTTTCCCACATATCAATTATTGTTCTAGAATAGTTATTGTTCATTTACAAACAATTCTTGTTCATTTCATAGCAATTTGTTGTTTCGTAGACTGTTGTTTCTTTTATTAAGAAATGTTGTTTCCTTTATAACAATTGTTACACCATAAAATGATGTTCTGTAAAGTAAAAAATATTCTTCTTTTTCTTACCAATTGTTGTTTCATACAAATGCTGAACCATTTGGTATATCAACAATGTGAATTAGGTATGAGCGCCATTGCCATCAACACATAGGCCACTCCTTAGTCAATCGTTGTCCCTTAAACCCAACAATCCAAGACCTCATCAACCATCAAATCCAATATTTCAGTTATCATAGAATATATAGAAATTGCACAAGTTTTATATTTAGATTTCACTATCACTGGTCAGTGATAGAGTAGGAGTAGTGGACTGTATTTAAGTCATTAGAGATTAAGCCAATTCGTTTCAACTTAAGTCAATTTAATCCAAAATTACTTATTTTTATTTTTACAATTTTTTACCATGAACTAATTTCATTTGAAAGTTGATATTATATAGATTCAATAACCCATTTGAAAGTAAATTTTCACGTTGTTATTAATTTTTTTTGAATGTTTCTTTTTTAATGCCTAAAGTTAAAAAATTCATAAAAATTTACTAAAATTATAAAAAATTGTATTTCCAAAGGATTATTACACCTACATAATATTAAATTTTAAATAAAACTAGTTTCAAGTAAAAAAATATAAAAATAAAAATAAGCCATTTTGAATTGAGTTGAAATTAATTGGCTCTTAATCTTCAATGCAGTTGTGTTATGTAGTGTTGCCGACGGTGCCAAATGGTGCGAATCTGGTCTCATTGGTTATTTGGTTTGTTTATGCCAGAAAAGTCATTGGGACAGGGAGTTTGAAGTGAACAGAGCAATTAGTTATAAGATTATGGCAATTTTTTAGAATCGGTGATCATTAGGCAGGGGGTTGTATGTTTGTAAATAGTTGGGCATTTTAGAGTGGTGGTAGTGTTATAGTTATCAAGTTAATAATGAAATATATAATACTCACTCAATAGTGTTTAATAGTTGTATTAAGTAAATCAAGAGTTGAGTACCATATGGTTCAAATTTTGACTGTGCTTAGATATCAATAGACTAGATAATATTATATCTTTATAACCTTACTCTTGTATGATTTTAACCGTATAAAGAACTAGATCGTTAAATTGCACCGCTTGTTCATAAACTCTATTCTTTAGTGCAAATTTGTGCCTGAACTAAGAAATGTTGCAAATCTATTTCTAAATTATTTATTGGTTACACAAATTATCCTTTTGTCTCCTCTCATCATTAGGCATTGACAGAACTATTGTTTCTCAACCTCAATTTTATTTATTCTTTATGATTTAGTCCCCAAGTTTCAAAAGTTAACAATCAAATTATTTAATTGAACTATGTGTAAAATACATCAGTAATCCCATACGTTATTTTTCGTAGTGCATCCATCACAGTTCTTTATAACATATTTAATAAACCGCGTAAAGGAGTATATTGTGGCTCAGCATTATTGTGTTGTGTTGATGGAGCACCAAGAAAGAAGAGGGTCCTTCCCTTGCATGTTACAGACTTACAATTGCTCCTCTCTTTGCTCTATGTGCTCAAGTTCATGTTTTTTTCTTTTTTGTGGAAAAGGGAGTAATATTATCAATTCTAGAACCCAACTAGACAAAACCTATATAGCAAAGGATCATTCAATAAAAATGTGTTAGCATAAAAAATCAACACACCTCTACACAAGCCATCAACATTGTAATTGAGCTCCTACAAGTAAGAAATAGTAGGAAGTCTTTGGTCCTGCACAAATTTTCAAATGAAACATCTAGGTCCTGTTTAGTTGTAGAAAATTTTCTATTGTTTTCATTTTTTTTTAAAATTAGAAAATGAAAAGAAAATGTGTTTAGTTAAATAATTTTCCTTTTCAGTTTTCCTAGAAAACAATTTTCTATGTTAGTAAGAATTAGAAAACTTGGTTTAAATAGTTTTCTATTTTCACGAAAACGGGAAATTCATCAAGCTCGCTCTATTTTCATCTTGCAACCAGCCTCCTCTCTTCCAACCGCTTCGACCTTCGACTTTCGACCTCCCAGTTGATTTTTTTTTCACTTCCCATACCTACTTCCAATCTTCAAGGGAACTTCATTTCTTTCTCAGATTTATGAATCACTTTGGTTGGTCTTACTTACGACTAGGAATTGCCTTTGTTTGTCGCACCGGAATCGTGCCTATGAATCGAATTTTATTGATAGCCGCTACACCTCCGCATCACTCCCAATTTTGTCGTACCTACGATTGACGGTCATTGCACTTTGCCTTAATCAGATCTACATCTCAATCTGCGACAGTGGCAACATGCCAGATAGTGCCTGTTGTGGTGAGGAATCAACGCTGAGTTCTAGTGCGGGGGCAGATGATGTGAGTTGTGTCAACCATAAGAAAGAGGATTTAGGGATTTAGGAGATTTAGGGAATGACAGAGACGGTGGTACAAACGTAAATGATAAAAAAGTTGGGAGCAGGCTTTAGATTTTTTTCATTTTCACTTTTGAAGTTGATAGACTTGGGAAGATCTACAATTATAGTCCATAAACTTTTTTTCAATTTTCAACTAAGGCACAATTTTTTTTTCAATCTAGTGTATTTATATGTAATTATCTTTAATTGTTTTAAAACAATTAAACATGTTTTTTGAAAAACACTTTAAAAAATTGTATATAAAAAATGAAAACAGATATCAGAAAATGAAAATGAAAATTGTTTCTTACAACCAAATGCCACCCTAACTTTTGGTAAGTTCTTGTGGACCAAACTGAGTTCTAACCCAATTTCCTATTAAGAGTCTCAAAACTATTTTTCCTTGTAATGTAGGCCTCTTTCAAGCTAATTTTTTTTAATCTAGGAAACAAATCACTGTTAATCTGATCCAACTTATCCTGATCAGGGCTAACAAAAAATGCCCTCAATTTTATGGGTAATCTACTTGGGAAGCTAAAAGAACATATTTCTATTGGTTAAATAAGGGTAAAATCCAAATTTGGTCCCTTAACTTTTACATTTGTCCTAAACGGGTCCCTTAACTATGAAAGTGACAATTACGGTCCCCTAACTATCAAATCGAGTTCAATGTTAGTCCCTCCAGTCATTTTGGCCGTTATCCAGGACGGAAAATGCATACGTGGCAATTTGATACACGGTAGATTGGCGAGTCACTTAGTACGGCCAACTGCCTCCACTCTCACTCCCTGGTTTTTTGAGAGCCTCGTTCTTCTCCCTGCTAGTGCTCTAGTAACTGTTAACCCTAGCGATAAGGCGAAGGAAAATTTTGTGTAATCAGCGGTTGTTTTGGTGGTTGGGGTGGCAGAAATACGATGAAGGAGAAGGCGAAGATGAAGGCAAAACTCTGATTGACGGAGTGGAGACTCAGGAAATGGGACGAAGGGGACTGGCACTACCGTAAGTTTTGTACTTAATAAATTATAGGTTTGTTTTCTGTTGTGTTGTGTATTTATCAGTTGTTGAAAATGCATAAAAAAGGGTAGGTGTGTGTTGTAGTAAGGCAGTGTGTTAATTGTTGAGGGGGGGACCAGTGAACCAAGGGTCCATTGGAAGAACAATGTGGGTTAGTGTTGGGTATTTAATTCAAGTATTTTTAGTGTGTTTATTTATTCTTTCCTTTGTTATCATGTAGTTCCTAATGATACTTGGTTTACAATCCAAATGCATCATGGGGGTTACTTTGCCAATCTGCCATGGAAGACATATATGGAAGGTTTGATGGATCATTTTGATGCCTGTAACATGGACAAGATTGGTATGGTTGACATTGATCAAATGGTGAAGGAGTTGGGATACAGTGGATTCATGAACTACTATTGGACTTTTCTTTTTCACACAATGCCATTGGAGGATATAGTAAGGGAGTTGAAAATAGACAAGGACGTGATAGACATGGTTTATATGAATCTCCCACACGAGCACAAGATTATGGTTTACATTGAAAAAATGACTCCTGAGGAAATGGCAAAACAGGAGTTAGCCTATGTGGAGAACATTAAGGCTATATTAACACCACCAAAGGCTACAATTACTGAGATTGAGCCAGAAGATGGTTCTGATGAGGCATGTAGGAAGGTAGTAGGTGGAGTAAATGGTGGCAAGGCACCTATAAGAAAAAGTATGGTAGTTAGGAGACTTCTTATCTCTGGTTGTGAGGTTTCATCATCAGGCATGACAGAACAAGTGATAGATGAAGGAAGGCACCTAAAGGAGGCTGAACCTGTTAAGGAGGATGAGCATCAGGGAGTTGGGGAGACAATGCATAACTTAGATACAAATAGAAAAGAGTCTGTGTGTATGGGAGAAAGGTTGTCTCCAAAAGTTGCTGATGTAGTGGAGTTAGGCAGAGAAGAAGAAAATGAGAAGGATTTTGGGGAGGAAGATGGATCAGAGTCTGAATCTGATAACAGTGATGATGAGGACTATAGGGCACCTCCTGAGACAGAGAGTGGGAGTTTTGACACAGAATTCGATAAGACGGATAATGAAATTGAGAATGATGATAATGGGATAAATGTTGAAGTGCAAGTTGATACTGGGGTAGAGTAGATGATGAAGGCTAATGTTCCTACTCAACACAGTCAACAAGAGGCAGCTCCAACCCAAAACAAACAACAAGAGGCAGGTCCTGCTGTAGGTAGTAGTGGAAGGGTTATGGGGTATAATTTTAAAAAGGTTCAAAGTGAATCTGAGGATTCAGATGGTGAGTTGCTTAGTGTGCACGAGTCCAGTGATGATGAAGGTGAGAGGGTCCCTATATTCAATCCCAGAACAGATATGAGAGACCCTAACTTCAAGGTAAAAATGGTTTTCCCCTCATTTGATGTGTTCAAGAAAGCTGTGAGAGCATACTCTGTTGTACAAAGACAGCCTGTTGATTTCAAGAAAAATGATAAGAGAAGAGTAAGAGTAGTGTGCAAGGCGGGTTGCCCTTGGCTATTGGTTGCTGGAAAATACAAAGATGGACCTAGAGCACAGATAAGAAGGTTTGAGGACAGGCATATATGTGCAAGGCAGGTTACCAATAAGTTTGCAAACTACAAGTGGATAGCAGAGGAATATCTGAAGGTTATTAGATCAAACCCTGAAATACCCTTGGCTGCCCTTATTGACCTAATCAGAAGGGACCACAACATAAAAATTCATAGGTCTAAGGTTGGAAGAGGGAAAAATTTAGCATTAATGATGCTTAGGGGTGATGAGGCTGAGCAATATGCCAAGCTTGCAGACTATGGTGGAGAATTGAGGGCAAGGAATCCTAGAACACAGTTTCGATTGGGGTTGGAGAATTTACTCTTTAAGAGGGTTTTCATCTGCATGGCTGCATGTAAGAAAGGTTTTCTGAGTGGGGGCATGCCCATCATAAGTTTAGATGGGTGTTTTTTAAAAGGGAGATATGGAGGCCAATTACTTGCAGCAGTTGGAATAGATGCCAATGACTGCATATGGCCGATTGCCTATGCAGTTGTTGAGGTTGAATCATATGACTCTTGGGCTTGGTTTTTGGTACATTTAGCAGAAAAACTTGGTATTGTTGAGTCCAAGTTCTGGACATTTATGTCAGACAGACAGAAGGTAGGCTGTTTACCTTATTTTGTAATATTAACATTTTAATTACTGTTACTAATGATGCTTTGATGATACAGGGTTTAATACCAGCAGTTCAGAACTTGTTCCCAGATGCTGAGTACAAATTTTACGTCAGACATTTGTACACAAACTTTAAAAGTTGCTTTCCAGGAGTGGGGTTAAGAGACTATGTTTGGCAAGCAGCAAGGAGCTCATATGAAGGGGAATTCAAGAAGAACATGGAGGTAATTAAGGGTCTTGATGCAAATGCATGGGCATGGTTGAATGGTATACCCCCTGAATATTGGACTAGGTCTTCTTTTAGGGAGTTCTCTAAATGTGATATCCTCTTGAACAATCTGTGAGAATGCTTTAATAGATTGATCCTTGATGCTAGGGATAAACCTATTTTGACCATGTTAAAAGTAATTAGATGTAAGATCATGGTTAGAATAGCTAGAAAAAGATCTGCTGAGGCAAAGTGGACTGGTAAATTATGTCCTAAGATTACAAAGAAACTGAACAAGAATATAGATAACTCTAGGAACTGTTGGGCAATGGAGTCAGGGGGGACAAGCTTTCAAGTTTCAACTCCTATGTCACAGCATGTAGTTGACATAGAGCAGAGGACATGCAGTTGTAGGAAGTGGCAGCTCACTGGAATTCCATGCAACCATGCATGTTCTGCCCTTGCCCTAAACCATAGCAACTTTGAGGAATATGTTGACCAATGTTATTGGACTGAAACACACAAGGAAATGTATGCCAATGTAATAAACCCAATTAGGAGTGTAGAGCAATGGGAGGACATGAAACATAATCCCATTAAACCTCCAAACAATGGGCTGGTCAGTAGAGGAAGGAGTAAGAAGAAGAGAAGAAGAGAACCTGGTGAGCCTGAAAGTAGTTCAAAAATGAGGAAAACAGGAGTTATCATTCACTGTTCTATATGCAAGCAAAAGGGGCATAATAAAAGCACTTGCAAATCAATGCCAACTTCAGCTGGAAGTGCAAGTTCAGCAAAGAAAACAAGAAAAAAAGGAAGACAGCCATCACAGAGGCAGCAGCCATCACAGATGAAGCAAAATGTAAGTATTAAAGAGATTAGTATACAGTATGCTACAATCAGATATTTATTTACACTAACTGTTGGCCAACATGGACAGGTGCCTACATCTGAACAGACATCACTTTCACAACAAGGTTCTGCTTTTGTTGCAAGACAATCTCAGAGGTCTATGAACTTAGAAGACGCTGGATCACAAGGTAGTGCTGGCAGATGGGGAAGGAGTCGTGCAAGTGGCAGGGGGCACTCATTTTCAAAAGGAGGGATTAACAAAAGTTTGATGTAGGCAACTGGCAGGAGTAAAAGCCAAAGTTGATGTTTTTTGTGCAGTTTTTTGTAATTGGATTTATGCTTTTGGATGTTGGATGTTGGCTATTTTTTGTGGATCTTTGAAATACTCTTCATGGACAATGGATGTATAGACACTTTTGACCTAAAATGAATGGAACAGAAGTTGCAAATTTGATAAACATTATACTCTGTAGTTGCGTTTCTCAAACTATACTAACTTCCAAATGACACAAAGTTCTTTTCATTACATTCGAGTAAGTACACAATTGAGGTGATTCTACCTCTGTCATGCCCCAAAGGCAACCTAATATCTACCCTTCATCCAATATAAACCTCACACACCTACAACAACCATTACTACCCCCAACCCTCCCTATTTCCTCGCCATACATCGCACCCAACAACCATAACACCCCATTTCCCCAAATTGATGCCCACCCATCTCCTACCCACCTACACGTACAGGTACCAAATGAACAATACCCAAGAGACTAGCAACAGCGCCAACATTCTTTTATTCCTTCCTTTCAGTTTCCTTACTTCAACTTCTTTCAATTGCACTGCAAGCTTGCTTTTCTGCTTTTTCCAACGCATTCGCTTCATCTCTGTCTCCACTTCATCTACTCTAGCCATGCTTTTCTTCATTTCTGTCTCAGCTTCATCCACTCTTCTCAGCAACCCCCTTATCACAACTTTACAATGTCCAGGCGTTAGGTCATCATACCACTGTCTAAATCGACAGTACCGATTGCCCTGTCTCTCAAGCAAATTAACAACTAGTCAAAAACAACTGAAGAAAAGCTCAGCCAAGCATGCCTGAAGCAAAACAAAACTAAAAAAGCAAATTTACCCCATAATTTCGGCAGCCATAGAACCTCCTTCCAACATTTTGGTTGGTCCACGCCATCTTTAACTCTGCAGGCAAGCCACAGTAACAGTGTGGGATCCCGTTGTCGTCGTCCACCCTCGCCATGTCCACCCTAGCCATATTTGCAGGCAAGTCTTCTTAAATTTCTCTTTACTCATTCCTCTATTTCCCCTTTCTCTCTCTCATCTAACATATCCCTTCTGCCCCAATTTCTTTCCCGCCCTGCCCAACTCGCCTTTGTCAGCTGAACGATGCCACCGTGGTATTCTGGGTCAGCTAGACGATGCCACGGTGGTATTCTGTGCCAGCTACACGATGCCACCATGGTATTGTGGGACTAGCAATTGCCACGTATGCATTTTCCATCCTGGATAACGGCCAAAATGACTGGAGGGACTAACATTGAACTCGATTTGATAGTTAGGAGACCGTAATAGTCACTTTCATAGTTAAGGGACCCATTTAGGACAAACGTAAAAATTAAGGGACCAAATTTGAATTTTACCCGGCTAAATAATGAGCAATAGATGTCTTCTTCTTCTTTCAGAAGAGGACCAGAAGTCTACTCTCTCAAGCGTCTCATTCCAAAATTAATGCCTTCTTCCCTGCTACACAATCCATTTGGTGCATTTTAAAATCCATTTCCAGCTCTTTCTCATGTTGCCCATAAGGAGAGGCCTTCTTAAAGCCTGTGCCATGTTGATATTTACCTTTAAACACTTTGACCCAGACATCAGGATTATTTTTTACCACTTTTGAGGTAGGTTTGGCTAGATGAACATCATTTAACTCCTCAGGAGAAATAATACCAAGACCCCAAAGGTCTTAGATGCAAGTAAAGATCATGCTTTTCGGTGAGCGCGTCTGCCTTCTTCGCTTCGGTTCGAACACCTTTTTTGCTTTGGGTATTTAGGAGCTAGAAAGGAAAGAGGAAGAGATGGCTCGAAGAGAAGGTGAAACGCCCGGTGTTCCATTATTGCACAAAATGTGCAGGAACGGGTTAGAATAATTGACTTTTGTAGTCGTTTTTACTTTTCCGGGGTGGGTGGGGCCCTCTAGAAATTTGAAAATAATCTTGAGTGCCGTTGATCGCTGCTTGCACATCCGATGGCTCCCCTTCGAACCTGCAAACACAATTTTGAATCGGACGACCAAACCATCGCACGGACGGACAGGTGGCCACAACCCGAATTCAATTTACGTAATTAAATAATATATACCCTATAGCCCCCCGGCCTAGGTAGGATAATGAGCGTTTCATTAGCCCTTTCATCCTTTAAAAAGGGGCTGTTTTAGCTCAAACGTACGTGTCCCCTACACCCATTTTTACTATTTTACCCCTCCCTTCTTTTCCCTTGATAAAGGTCCTGAACACCCGTAATTAGTCACCGGGTCTTTCTTTTTAAAAAGTTGTGTGTTCAATTTGTTTTAATTTTAGTTAATATAATTTAAAATAATTTTTTATTCTTACATTTTTATTTCTGAAATTAAATTAATTTTATTTAAAATTCAATATTATTTATGTGAAATAATCCATTAAAATAAAATTAAAATTTTTGTGATATTATTAATTTATATATATATATTTTTTTTTTTCTAAACATGTCAAGATCACATGTTTATGTAGAAACTTTGCACAATCATACATTGCCCAGCAAAGCTCTAAGGCTCCATAAAATTCCTAATCAGATTATTTATGATAATGATCCTAAATTTATGTCAATATTCCGAAATGTCTTCCGAAAGGAAATGGATAAAATAAATATTCACTAGTGAATTGAATGGATTTACCAGGGAATTGAATTGAATGGATTTGCATGAAATATTGTAAATGTTTTAATACCTTTAGTACTAATATCTAGAGGTAAATAAAACTCCGAGTTGCATTAAGCAACGGGTTAAACCACCCAAACCAGTTGGGATCAATTGATGTGGAGATATATGGAAGGATTAGATGTTACTCCATGGCTGTGCCTTTGAATGACAAAGTCAATTAAGTCCCACGACACAGCACTTGTAATTACAGGCCAGGCCAGCTTCGGCAAAGCCGCGTCCGAATGAGTTGGTCAACAAAAATTAGTACCGCTTGGTAAAGCGCAAGGGCAGTTCCGGGACTTCGTCCTAATACTTATACTCGTCCCTTCTCTTCGAAAAAGAAGAAACAAGCGTGGGAATAGGGGAGGGAGGTGGTGGAGGTGGAATTTGAAAATTCAGGAAATCATATACTACCAGTATCATTTGTTTGTTTCTCAGGAAAAGGCAAAAAAAAAAAAAAAAACAAAAAAAAAAAAAAAAGACGATTGGACGCCAAGTGGAACGACATGGGCATCGGTGAAGTGGTGTTGCTGGTTGGTGATTTTGATTTCGATTCTGCAATTTCACGCTGCAGAATCTGCCATGAAGAGGAACTGGAAAGCTCCAAGAGCTTGGAAGCTCCCTGTTCTTGTTCTGGAACCGTAAAGGTAAACCTATATGTTTTACTTTTCTGGGTTTTCTCGAATTCAAGCTTCTGCAGAATTTTCTTATGCTCTGGTTTTTTTCGTGTTCCTCTGTTCTTAGTTCGCACACAGAGATTGCATACAGAGATGGTGTAACGAGAAGGGAAACACGACTTGTGAAATATGTCTCCAGGTATGTTTCATAAACAAGGACACAAAAAGAATTGTACAAGTTCTCTGGTGATCGTGGCTGGAAATTTCTGCTTTCAAGCCCGGATGAATCTTCGAATCAGTTTTGTTCTTTTGTTGTGTTTCAGCATAACGAGATGAACTCGGGCATTTTGTTCAACAGTAATTCTCTCTCTCTTTTTTTTTTTTTTAATTTCTTACCTCTCTGCAATCCTATCTTCTCAATATAAAAAAAAAATGATCAGGATCTTGGAGGAACTCCGAACTCATTTGAATGCTAGTTAAGTCGGCCATAAAAAACTATTTGTGTCAAACAAGCACCAGTAATTTTTTTTTTCTACGGCACATAACCTCTGACAAATGGTAAGACGAAATAGCATATGAAAATTGAGGCACATCACATCATAATTTTTTTTATGTAAAATGCAGGAATATGGACCGGGATACACAGCACCATCAAACAAGTCTCAGCTGATTGAAGCTGCTGTGACTATCAGGTAAATGAACCGTCTCATTTCCATTTCCATTCATAGTTCTTGGTAAGTCCGCAGGAAGGAAACTGATTAAATTTTAGTAATTTGATTAGAAGACTAAGGAAGGAAATCAATTTTGGTATATAAATGGGGAAAGATGTTAAGCGGATGGTGTGCTGGTGGCAGGGATAGCCTGGAAGTAGCAAGAAGTGAATTTGAAGAAGAGGCAGAGAGGGAGAGATTAGTGGCCATAGCTGAAACTGAAAGTCTCGCTCTGCAAAACCAATTATCTCAATGTGCTTCTGCTGCTGATACAACTGCGTCTTGCTGCCGCTCTTTGGCCTTAACTGTGAGTAACTTTTGCTACGTACCTTACTTTTTATGCACACAAGTTTGCTACTCCATTGAATTCGATTTTAATGGAATGGAGTCATGAACTAGACTAACGTGTCCAATTCGATGAACTTAGTGCAACGCAATGCAACTAAGTTAAAGCGTTCTTACTAATTACAAGCTTCTGGTCGATGGGACGATCACTTGTTGCTTTGTTTTCTGGGAAAAGAATGGCCATAAATCAGTGATTCGGTGGCCCCAGAAAATTCGAAACTGAAGTAGAAAAGGATATTTGAAAACCATCGACCCACCGGAACAGTAGGCTGGGTCAGGGTGCTTAAATTTTTTCCAACTTATGAATTATGGTGTTACCGAATCTGCAGTTCACCGTGTTATTACTCCTCAAACATTTCATTGCGGTGCTTACCGGAGAAGCCGAGGATTACCCGTTTACCCTTGTTACAGTTAAGCATCTGGCTTCCCCTTGATTGCTTTTTCTTCAGAAAGATATATATATAAATATATTTGTTTTCTTAGTCACTCTCACTCCATAAGGTTTATATGCACCAACTAATTACCTTGGCACGCTCTGTTGCAGGTACTATTTTTGAGAGTGAGTGGAATTTTACTGCCCATGTACCTGATATTTCGTACAATTACAGCTCTCCACAGCAGTATAAGGCGACAATATCATGTCTGTTCGTTACTTTCTGTATGCTGTTAAACTTGAAAAGAATCCAATTCATCAGTACCAGTCTACAAGGCGACTTTTACTAAATGGATCTGCATGTCTCTTTATGTTAGGATCCTGATGATGGCAGCTCAAACACCGATGGAGAGGCTGACGATTCCGACCTTGAGGAACAGCAATGAAAACACGCCTGCGCTGCGAATCCTTTTCACGTACGTCTCCGCTACTCCTAGCAGAGGCATTTTTTTCATTATTGCCCTAATTTGTTGGGCAGTTTCCTTTTTCCCTTCAGAGGAAAAAAAGAAAAAACAGAGGTTGAAAAATTCATCATTGAAAATGTTGTACATATAAAGGTCTTTGGTAATTCAACATTTAAATAAAACATGGAACTGTTGACGAATCATAAAGACAGAAGAGAGTTAAAAAAATCCCCTCGCCCTTTTTTCTCCAGTGAATACAAAATACAGCTCATCATTGAATGTTCCAGAACAGTGAGATATCCATCACTTTTCTATCAAAGATCTAACAAAAAAAAAAAAAAGAAAAATACAAAGGAGCTGAAAGTCTGAAATAAGCATCCGGTGGGAAGTAATGTATGAACAACCTTAACCGACAATAGCAACGCTAAACAATGCATCCTTGCTTCCGAAACAAGTCAATTAACCATACTCATCTTGAGTTACAAGTGCCCAACCAGCAACCTCGATTCCCTCCCTTGCCGCTGTCGGTATCTGCAACAGTCTATCATGTTCGAACAAAATGCACATCACAAGTGGGCGAACCTTCATTATCAATGAGCAAAAGTCGAAATATTTGTAGCCCGTAATAACAATAATAATCACAAAAATCCATTCCAGATAGCAAGAGAATCCGGAAAGTCCAACTGATGCATCATCGCATGATGTTTAATTGACCTACCTTTATTTGCAAGGTAGCATATGTTAAACCACGTGCCAGAAATTCCTCTGTACACAGTAAAAAGACCCCAATATTTCTAGAGACGGAGCATTTTTCAGTGTTGCTGAAGTATTCTTGCTCTACGTTGAAGTTCAGTCAAGGGGCTAGCATCACCACTGGCACAAGAGTTGGAAAAACTCATGTTTGATGCAGCGGATATCACTTCTTTAACAAAACATATCATCTCAGCAGCATTTTCTTGTCTGGTTAAATTTTTTCCAGATCCCTTTCTGTTTCTACCATATACAGCTTCAAATTCTCTGGATTTCAAAGCAGCTGTCTCAAGTAGTGAGTCAGGAAGCCCTGACAACATTGACGCAACTTCAGTTAGTCATATTCAAATATTGAAATGGAAGCATGAAAATTCACCACTGGATTGAAGACAGTACCAGGAAAATATAAACATCCTGTCCCAAGTTTTTTTTTTTAAACCAACCTTGAAACCTCAACTTGTCAAAAGAAATATGACAAAACTTACTAACTTTTCATAGATTAGGACAGGATTAGGAATGTTATTTGCTTTTCATATGTTTTTTCTACCAGTGTTGCAGTGATTGTTCCAACACATTATGCTAATTTGCACTAATCTATAAGCAAATTATGAAGCTAAGGAATCCCACACTTGTTATTTGAAATGTTCACAGCAACATAAAGTTGAGAGTCATGATTCAAGACTTGCCAGCTAGTCGTGCAACGTTGATGCCATAGCTTTTAGGACAAGCACCAGAACTCAACCTATAAAGGAATGTAACTTCCTCTATGCCCTCTGCACCATTTCCAACTTGGCATGCCATGTGACAGAGGGACACCTGTGCCACACAAGAGTGAGATTGAATCAGTGGATTATAAGGTTATCTGAGAAGCCATTGTTTGATGATCTAACACTTGAAATGATAATTTTCCCCAATATTGGGTACATTGGATAGGGGAACTAGGGATGGGGAGACTTGAACCTTGGCCTCATGGATGGAAGACTAGACATCTCACCATCTCATCTAGAAGCCGGGTTTGAACTTGCATAAAAGCAACATAAATTTCACAATCAAGTAGAAAGATATACCTTGGGATCATCTTGATAATCTATAGCTAACCGGTGATAGTGAGTTGAGAACATCCCTCGACACTGTATGTTGTTAACAAAGTGATCAAGAACTGACTCACTGTCAAGTAGAGAAACACCCCCATCAGATGAGATGATAATAGAAACTGTCAAAAATAGTACTTCTACATGTACTAAAACCTTACAAAAATTGTAGTATTGTACTTCTACATGTACTAAAACCATATCAATAGATTGATACACTAATGGTTAGAAAACTCACGCAATAGCTTGCCCATCTGAAGTTGATGTTCCTCGTCCAAGTTCATCTAGTGCCACCAATGAATCACGAGTTGCCAATGACTGCATTAATCATCGTGTCCATAACATGGTCTTAGTTCTAATCAAATCATGTACCACATCTTAGAACGAAATAGTATTGGTAACAACTACTCCATTAAACTGGTAGTGCACCTGACAAAAAAGATTTTCCATTTTTTAAAATGAAATAAGAAAAATCTTCCATCATATCACATTAGCCTCATAGTCAAGGTAAATATCTCTAAAATGTTGGATCATATAAAACTGAGAACATTCAAACATTGTACAAGAACTGCTTGTAATTTTTGGAAAGGCCAGAAAAGCATGAAGAACTGCCTGTGAAGTACACCAAAAATTAAGGTTGAAATAAGTCTTGTACTCTCTGTGAGTCCATCACACCCCAGTCTGAAAGATTCTCAGATATGTAAATCTGGTTCAAATGAGAATGAAGATGTTTACCAGCATTGAAGCAGTCTCTGAAAGTTCTGTAAGGAAAGTACTTTGGCCTGCCA
The DNA here is from genome assembly GCA_005392925.1 of Aquilaria sinensis. Classification (NCBI taxonomy): domain Eukaryota; kingdom Viridiplantae; phylum Streptophyta; class Magnoliopsida; order Malvales; family Thymelaeaceae; genus Aquilaria; species Aquilaria sinensis. The sequence goes on from SMDT01000426.1 coordinate 461,240, forward strand.
TAATATGGTCTTTTGCACCCATCCTGACAAAGATTCGGTCAACAGGAGACAGCTCAAAGCTTTCTGCAGGTACATCAGCTCCAACCTGGGAAGAAATAAGGAGTTGAAGACAGGTGGATGGTGAAACAAAAGCTCCAAGTTAAAGGCATTGCAGGAAACTCATACCTGAGCCAAAATCACAGCCAAGCAAACTTGGCGAAGCAGAGTTGATTTTCCACCCATATTGGGACCAGTGAGCAATATAAAGCTAGCGTGACCAAAACCACCAACGGTAATGTCATTGGGGACAAATGTTCCCTTGCCTAAGGAATCACTCCTCAGGATAGGATGCCCTAAACTTTTTGCAGAAAAACATGGCCCTCCCTTTGTAGAGGAACCTATGATAACTGGCCGGCAAGTTGGTCCTTCATAATAATCACTTGCAATTGCCAAACTGATCAGTACATCCAGTTCTGCAACAAGCAATGGCCAATTACATACATGAATTTGCCATTTCTTTCTTCCATGTGCTGAGGTTTCTTTCTTTTGTTCAAGTGTTTGTGGTGTGTGTATATTTGTGAGTTGGGAGAGAATAGGTGGAAGAGAATATGGAAGTGAAGAAGTAATGATGGAAAGTGCACACTCAAAATGCCAGCATGAGACTGTCAAACTAGACGTTAAAGCTATGTGAGAACCAACACCTTCTCTTATGATATATGCATACCTCCAATAGTTGATACCAATTGACGCCATTTATCATGATGCTCACAGAATCTTCCAATCATCCTCTGCAGGATGCTCTTCAAAGCCGCCTCTTTTTCAGATTCCGCTTGTAAGAGCTCTCCCAACTGCTTTTTGATATGCAGAGTCCAGTACCGGAAGAAGCCCTGTGCAGGTGAGACATTGAGGATATATGATTCGTATATGGTGAAGTATCCAACACCAGAAGGGGAGTCCTGAATGACTCTTGAGAAACGCTGCTTTAGGTCCATTTTGATAGTGAAGTGGTCTGATCATATAACAAAAATTTGATACTCAACTAGATACACATACACCCCGGAAGGAATTCCAAACCCATGATCTATGGTGGCCGTGACTCTGGCAAGATGAAACTTACGAACTAAATAATGAAAGATAAGTAAGATACACCTAATATCAGCTGAGAGCCTAAAAGACATGGTTAATCTGGCACTTCTATTGATAGTAGCACATTAACATTTGAAAACATAACCACCATCTAGTTTTGTAAAAATATGTATCAGTTTTTAAATGTACTTCAATATCTCTGTACAAGGTTGTTTAAGAAAAAGAATCAAGGCTTTGTTCTTTTGATTCAAAAATTCATTCTAGAATTCATTAATTTAAAAATATTCAAAAATTTATCTCTACAATTTTCAAAATCTTTTCAATTAATGCATTCTAAAATGCATTTTAATGCCACTCAAAAGTATCAATTGCTCCAAGAACCTTACAGTAATCTTCTTAGATCTTGAGGAAACAAGCAAATATATTTAGGTCCATTCATCTTCCTTTAAACCACAAAGAAAGCGATAAATCTACACCTTTTTGGATGAACGCAACTCAAAATCCTGAGGAATACTTCCTTGCAAGCTTTCTGGGACTTCTAACAGGTATGCGTCTTTTCCAACAGTCACATAGGCAATCTGAAACAAATACCCTACTGCAGTCAGTTTTTTTTTAAAAAAAAAATAAACAGGAAGGTTTACCAACAACATTAGGCAAACAAGAATTACTGGACATAATTCTTACTGAATTATCTCCGAGTAATTTCCTCTGCTCCTTTAGATGTTTTGCAAAAGAAGATTCAATCTCCTTCACTTTTTTACAAGCATTGTCATACTCAATGTCAACTCCTTCATGAGGTATGATGCGCCCAGATTTGTTAGCATCACCCCAATCAAAACCATCCTTGAAATGCTTAAGAAATGGATTGACATCAGGAAGACCTTGACCTGCATATGCTAAAGCATCAGAACTGAGACAATATTTTATGAAGCAGCATCAGAACATCATAGATGATCATACCAACTGATAACAAGTGCCGCAGTTTCATTGACTGCACATTATTCAAAATAACACGAAGTGAAGAACAAGCTTGAGACATTGATTCACAACCACGTAGAGCCAATATAAATTCTTGGAGCTGCTTCTTTGCTGCATCTTCATACAAAACTACTTTATTTGCGTTCCTTCCACTCGCTTCACTGAATTTATTCAATAAAAGGAAGAATAGTAAAGTATGCATTTTTGGTAGGTCAAGCATGCAACAAGTTACGAATTCACATTGGAACAAGCCATCTGAGATTTACCTGCCAGCAAAAATTCGTGCAAGCAACCTCTCCATGTCAGGAAGTCTAGCTAACGCCTTTCGAAACTCAAGTGCATGAGATAAATTTTCAGCCTAAAGAAAAATGGAAAAAGTCAACAACGCAAATTGGGGAAAACTAACATAGTTGCAGAATACAGTATTACTGATTGCTAGAAATATTAAGTTTGAAGGTTGTAAAAAACAGAAACTCCACAGAAAACTTATGTTCAAGTGAAAGAGTTTAACTTTCAGCACAGACGCCCATTAAAACTTAGGTGGCAGGTGCTCCAGTCACACTAACAATAGCAAGCATCTCTAAATGAGATCTTTGATACAACCATGCTCAGCTAGTTCATATTAAACAAACAATTAGTTAGAAAAATATCTAACAAACATCAACCAAAAGCTATTGTTAACCAGTATCATAAGCCATATGCCACACATAAGTTGCATAAAAAGGTCCAATAGCTGTTTAATTGAATACTGAATCTCTCATTATAAAGGGACAACCCTCAACAAGAAAACACTAATTGTGGACATAGGAATAGTTGATGACTGGATGTCATGTGTCGAGTGTTTTTGCTTCACCGAGTTCATCACACGGTCAGTGTCAGTGGGTTACCCATTAGCATGGAAGAGCACGCGACTAGAATGTGACTGCCTAATCTATCACCATAAATAGAGTCAATAGTAAATGCGAGCGATCTAAAGAAAATGATGGAGAAAAGCTACAGATGTGGTCATAGTGCCGTAAACAAAAAGGTAGCTCATCAAAGTCATTGCGGGAAGATTTGTACCAGCAACTAAAAGAGCGGCTCTTAACTACCTCAGAGTTGTGCCCTGCTTTTTTTTAAAAAAAATGACAATTTCTCCACTTGGCTGATAAAAGGGAAATGAAAAATGAACTAGATTTACTAATTAGTCAAGCAGTGTAGATTAAATTGGTAAGATTTGTGCTGAATTCCAAAATGAAGAATGGTGCAAGGAGGTCTGGAAAATGAAGTATGCAAATCAAACACCCTAGACAAGGAATTAAGTTGTAGACTAGAGCCCAAAATATTGGACATAAGACCTATGTGGTTGCATCTTTATCTAAAAGTAAAGCCATTTATTCACTTCAAACAAACAACAAAATCAATTCCAGGTCATTTGAAAGACAGAATATGTGAACCTTGAAAGGAAACAACCCTTTATTATACATGAAATTGCTAAAAGACGCACTGAAACTCGTCTGCAAATCAGGTTATGAATTTAGATACAGTCTGCTACATATTTCCATGACACTCACCCTTAGGCAACCTACAGCATCTTGGCGTTCCTTGATCAATCCAATATGATACAAAGGTCTTGCAAGCCAAGCTCTAAGCAACCTTTTCCCAAATGCTGTCACACAATGATTCAGTTGTGCATACAAGGTCCTTCATAAATGCATAAGAGGTCTTTAGAACAACACTCAAGTAAAACTGAACCACAATGACTTCTGTGTAGTGCTTACCCAGTAGAACCTCCATTTCGACTGTTCTCAAAAATCTCAAGGTTCTCCAAAGCAGCAGCGTCAAGAACCATGTATGGTTTTTGAGCAATATCACGGAAACCAGAGCAAGGAAGTTCTTCAAACTTCCCAAATCTAAGCAATGTCTCATCAAGAAAAGCCTGTCTTAGATAGTACAGGATGCCTCCGAGAGCTGAGAGGGCCTGATGACCACCATTACCTGCAATAAGTAGCCTGGAAAGGACATCTGGTAGGCAGCTTGATCCTTGTGACTTATCAACAACTGCAGAACCGGCAGTGGAATCACTGATATGCCTGTAAATGTTTTTAACTTCATTCACAGTCTTCTCCGCATCCCAGAACTCCACAATTGGAACCAATTCATTCAGTAAGGGGTCTCTTGTGTGTCTCATAATGGCTTTCTCCGTTTGAGGACTGAGCAGTTTAGCAGGTTTTATAATCTCTACTGGTCTCAGCTCGGCCAGTAAGCTACACAATACAGTGCATTCAGAATCATCCTGAAACTGTAAGTGGAGCAATGGATTATTATAGATTCTTGAAGATCGAACATACAATCATAGATAAAATTATCTAGCAACCTGTGTTCAAAGCAAAGAAATTAAATAGTTCATGCAAACAAATGGTAACTGCTAGGAATCATCCAGACCTGTCCAAGAATAACCCTGCTACTTGCAGCATCAACAGCACATACACCATAAATCCGGTGCTCATCCTCTGATACTGAATCCTGACAGCTTTCAGTCACTGCCATAAGATAAGAAGGATCTGGATTTGCTGACAGCATTTCACCCTCAGTTAGGGTTCCTTTAGTAACAACAGCACATATTTCACGTCTCACCACCTAAAACATGGTAAGAACATAACTAACCAGAAAACTAAAATGTTCAACATTTTCAGCTTTGCAGCAATTTCAACCTGCAAGCTGTAAATCTAATAGGCAAACTACAATGGATACGAAAAGCATGCAGTGAATGTCTCAAAAATTACAGTAGCTATATTACAACATTGTGAATTTAAAGTAACGTTAGTGCCACCAATAGTTTACATGCTTGAAAACTGGGGCCTACACAATCCAAAATAAACTAACCACGAGCTGGACAGAAAATGACTGAAAAAATTATTATGATACTGAATTAAATACAGCAAAAAGCAACAGACCTTATCTTTAGCACCTTTTTCTTTCCGGCGAAGTTCCAGTTGCTCAGGTGTTTCTGTCTGTTCTACTACAAGTACTCGATAACCCTGTTCTGTCAAAACAGCTAATGTAAGATTGCCCATGCTTATTGCATATAATAGCAGACCAATGTATTTATGCCAACCTTTCGAGCTAATTTTTCCACATTCATAGAGAAGTTCCTCTCCGGAAAGCCACAGTGAGGTTGGTCTCCCTGGAAATGCGAGCAAATAGCATGAACTACTTCCTCAGGTATAAAACCAGAAGACAAAAGTAGCAGCATTGGAAATCAGAAGAACTGAAGTTTCCACACAAATCATCTGAGGGGTATAGAATGGGAGGAATTCTTTCTTATGAACTCTAACAGACAAAATCACAGCTTCCCAAGAGGAACAATTTGCACAATCAGTTTCAAAAGACATTAGATTAAATACCCTCATATATTGCAGATCCAGTTCCTTTACGCCTACATGTGCATCCATTTCGAAAAGCTCATAAAATTTTCCCATCTGCTCCAACAGAAGTGAAATGTTAAATGGACTTCAAATATTGATTTCACTAGAAACTACGGAAACATTTTCCTCTACCTTGAAAAACAGGACTTTGTCCATGTGTTTTGACTTAAACTCCCACCATTGTCTCTGCACAAGAATGGGAAGTTAAAAATTAACAGTTCAAGATGGGATCACATTAGAATACCACTTACCAGAGTCCAGATGGTTGTACCTGTCCACCGGATAAGCTTTTTAGGAACTCAGGGGGCAAGTATAGAGTCCTTGGATCGTAGTTTATATCTCCAGAGTGTCTTCTCTTAGCATCCCTCCGTCCTCTGTTTCAACACCAAAGAATGAGTTGATCATTAGGCTATTTAATAGAACAGAGATGAACCAGCTGCCTCCAAAGGATAGAAAACAATATGGTGTTTTAACATAAAAATTAAAATATATACTGCCATGTTAAGAGTAAACAGAAGAACATGTAGGGTGGGGTGTGCATTCAGATTGTCCAAATTCAACAATTGTTAAGTCTGGAATTTTAGTAGTGGCATTATCATGTATGAATGATATAATAAAACAAAAGCTTACACTCCCAGAAAGGCCAACTTTTCCGCTTCACGCTTACCAAACCTCTCCATGGAATCACCCAAGGCACTACTAATAACACTACATGAATTCTCACCTGCAGTAAAAGATGATTCAAGTGAGCATTAACAGATCAATTGTCCAGTGCATTTGGCTAACATGCATATGACACCTATTTTAGCTACCCCAGAGAATTCGAATGTGAATCCTATTTGTAAGTGAAATATCACAAAATCTTTGGAGTTGGTCAATCTTTAGATAAACAAAAGAGTTCTGTCCATTTTGAAAAGCAAGAAACAAATGAGTCATTTCCTTTCTCTTCCTCCACAAAATGTAGATGCGTGGCAGATAATAAAACCCAAGTACAGAGATTTGTACTCCAGATTTCGCTTTTGATTGTGACTAGAGCCCATTATTATCAGAACAGAAACGATACTATAGAGGTGAACTTGTTGAAAAGGAAAGCACAGAACACGAATAAGCAAAACCTAGAAGATAAGAGTAGGAACGCCTAGCTTACTCAAGTTAGAAAGACACGCTATATATGCACTAGATTTCATGAATCACAAAAATGCCCAATTTTTTCTATCATGTAGAATCAGAACTTTTCAGAGAGATATAACATAATTGAAAAGTTAAATTTCCACAATCAAACGTGTAATGAATAAAAATCTCATCAGCATGTTATTCCACCATATCCCAGCTACATTGAAGCCAAGGTCATGAGGTTCCAAACGTCAATCACTGTTAAGAGGTATCACGACACTTGTATCAAAGAGGAGCTTGTATCCTTACTTACTTTCAGCATTTCTAATAGGCCCCACTTCAGAAACTATAAACTCTGAATTATTTACAACTCTACCAAATTTATCCTTTCTGCCAACCTCCAATCCCCCTCCTGTTGCCTTCCTTTTTCTTGATTTATTCTTGGTCCCCTGCTTCTTTTTCAGCATCTCTGATTCATCTTCATCTTCCGCCTCCTTCTCCTCTTCCAAAACCACATGCTCCTCATCAGTATCCTCACTTGCTTCCTTATCCACATTCTTCTCCCAGTCATCATCACTAGAATCATCGACATCATTCTCACTTTTCTCCTCGACATTGCCCGCTTCATCATCTTCATCCATCACAACCCTTTTAAATAACGAAGAACCCCTACGTCGCAACCGCTTAAACCTGCCCGCGCTTTCTCCCACCCACTCAATCTTCTCCTTCGCCAAATCCAACGACTCTTCCTCACCATCGTCATACTGAATCAAATGCTTACCCGATTCCTTATCGAAAGACTCCAAGCAACCCTCGTACCAGGCCTTATCTAACGGCCAGTAAACCCTAATTCTCCTTCCAACCACCTCGCTACCGTACACTTGTGCGGCTGCCGTCGTCACCGGCTGCGAGGGGGTTTGTCCAATCACTAGGAGCGGCTTTTTCGGCTTGGATTGGAGTGGGGACGGAGTGGTAGGGCTAGGACTCGGGCTCCGACTGCAGCAGGGCTCGGGGTTGGGGTTAGGGTTGAGCTTAGGGCATAGTTTGGAGAGTGTAGGGGAAGGAGAAGGTGAGGAGGAGGTTGGTTTTGAGAAGAAGGAGGTGATTTGGCGCTGTTGATTGACCAGCGGCGACCGGCCGTTGCTCAGACGACGCGACGGCGCCATTTCCGACGAACGATCGACTGAATACGGGAGGTTCCGTGTTAAGAAAAGAAAGTGAAGCGAAATTAGAGAGGTTTTCGCGGTGGCTGAAAAGTCATCAAATAAAGTGGAGAGAATAACGGGGTTCACTGCCAAAATTAACGGAAAGAGAGGGCGGGAAATCCACAAGAAATTCCCGGGAACCATACATTGGCGGGAATTGGTTCCGCCTCTGCAGTTCACTTTCTATTGAAAACTGTGAACCGGGTTTTTTTTAATGAATAAATTTATTGTTTTTTCAATGACTGTTTTTTTTTTCTTTTGTCAATAAATGCTTGTATCTCACAAACATGAAACGATGTAAGAAAAAAAAAAATCTTTTATCCAGTACAACATAATTGGAATATTTTTTTGGCAACAAACTAGAATAAATGTTGGTAGAATTTGCGGCATCAGAGTAGAGAGTATTTTTAGTTAAAAAAAAAAATGGTAAGCTTAATATTACCTCCTCAGAATCACTAATCACAATGGTCTGATGGGAGGTGTGAACTTTAGATGCACAAGTCACACAACCTTGATTGTGCTTCTAAATCCAATCCACGTTTTTGTAAAGGGGTTTGAGGATGGCTTTGTCAAGTGTGTCCTACATCTATCTCCCCCACTTGACTTGGGATCCAGTCACCTCTAGTTTATTATCATGGTAGGGTAGCATCCATACATATAACATTTGCCATCTCTACATATTACTGATGCCTTGCCTTGGTGAGGAATCTTGGCATGTTGGCAGAGGTTTGCCACCTAGCTAGGCTAAATTGGTTTCTCATGGTCGATGCTTGTGACGCGTGACGTGAACACGAATGGGGGCAAAAAGCAAACAGTTTTGGAGGCTGATGGGTCTCCCATCTTTGATCTGTTCCAACTTCGCAGATTGCGATCCATGAGCCAAGCACCACCCGACAAGGCAGGCAACAACCTTAGGACTTTCAACTGCAACCATATCTGACAAATCTCCGCCACCCTCCGCTGCCACCCAGTTATTTTTAATCCCAGTTCACCAGCAAACAATGTCCCACCCCTCTTTTTCTTCTTCTTCTTTCTTGCTCCTCACTTCTAAATGGCCAATATATGTTTACAGCTCCAGCGAAGTTAACGAAGAGTTATCTAGTACTTAACGACAGAACCGACAGTTTATCAAAGTGTCTTCAATGGCGGGGTACTCTAGCTCACCTAGAAGCTGGTATGAGGATTGCCAGAAAACCAGCGTTGGCAGGAGCAGATGTTTGTTCCTTAGAGCATCCCTCTGTCCCTGCCTGGTCTGCTTCAGCCTTCTCCTCATCGTGATCTCCGTACTGCTCATTGTTAAGTTCCATTTCTTTTGCCACAACCCTATCCGCACATTGATCTACAAGAGTCACTGCTGACAAGAGGTCTCACACTATTGTCAAATCGAATGTGCATAGAAAAAGCAGGATGATTCACTCCAGTATCAGACATTGACCTTTCATGTTTACCCTGTTAAGTCTTCGTTGTCATCTCAGATCTCCAGGTTGCTTCCTTGTAGATTCTGGAAGAAAGAGCTTTCCTCTGAGTGTTTCTTTTTAGGCTCTGCTGATCCTTATATTCCTGCTTCACAGACAGTATTGTTTGTATTTTTGTTTGCTTTGGGGGGAATTTATGAAGCAGAATTGCCCAAAAGGCTACATATCATTATCTTGTTTATCTTGAATAAGATGGTCTATATTAGTCAAGAACCTTCATTTGTAGAGAGGACCTACTATTGCCATTAATTTGGACCAGTAGAAATAGATTTCGCCCTTGAGCTAATGAGTCCGCAAGTATCCTTCTGTTCTACTAAAATTTTGTTCAATTAGCATTGCTCATGCCTAGCACATGTAGCAACTCCAACTCGTCAAATGTATCATAAGATTCAGAACTGCCAAAAAAGGAAAAAAGACAGCCTGTTTGGCACGTATACTTACCATTTAGAAAGCTTGTGCATGCTATAAGCTGACCTTTAGCTGCTCATGCCTCTGCTCCCATCACTTCAATGAGTACATCTGCTGGGCAATGAAGATCCTGAATGTCGCAAAACAGCTAAAGATGCACAACCAAACCAGCAAAATCTCACTCTGCTAGTATCCTTCCGATCCAGCAACCTCTTTTCGGGACATTTTGTGGTTTTTACCAAATGATACATGAAATATACAGCTTGTAGGATAAGTTTCTGCTAGCTTAAAGTGCTCACTCCGTGATGGGAGACAAGCAGCACGCTGGAACAAATGGGAAGCATAGCTGACATCTTTGAAAACCTCTGTACTAACTTCATCATTTACTAATTCATCATTTACACGAGGTTGAGCCATTATGCACAATCCGTCATTTTTCTTTCGACAGAAAAGGAAAAAAAAAAAAACAAAAAGAATCACAAATGCCAGAAGGTAATTTTACAAAATTGGGTGGGTGAGTTAAAAAATGGTGGCATCTAACTCTAAAGAGAAAGGTCTACCGTACTGCTTACAACTCCTGTAATTTTGACAGTACTTTGGTAAACAGGTTTGATAGACGCCTCACCTTTGAGGATATGTCAGCACTCTTTGAAAAATAAGTCTCTGCATTTGACAACATCGCTCCAATGTCATGTTCAATTGCTTCCAAGGTCCGGTAGTAGTCATTCTCCAACCTGGCCTGGATCAGTTCTGGATACAATGGAACTGGAAACCTGCCAGAAAACCAGGAGAAATTCATGATATTGTGATGGCATTGCCTATTGATAGACAAAGTAATTTCTGTCTTTGCTAAACTATATAACTTTTAGATCAGTAAGTAGAAGGTAATCCCTTCTTTATTATGATCCATTTCCTACAGCATATAGCAATGTGACAGAGAGCGTTACACAAAAAAATGCTAATAATATCTGACAGGAAATCATTAGTTGAGTCCAAACAAATGTGATGCTTTTCCCTGGAAGGCATTTGAAATGCAGAACACATTGCTTCGACAATGAACATATGGAGAGTAAAAATGACATAGATCAGGTAAAAAAACGAAAGAAACAGATGACATTCATACCTGTTAAGGAAATCTGCCTTTTTTGCTGTTTCATTCAATTTCTGAAACCCGTAGCGATCCTGCAATATGAAAAGTTAGAAAGCTAGAAACCTATCAGTTCCTTAATTGAGATTCAATGGGAACCAAGACAAAATTTGAAAATTAACCTTATTCCTGCTCACAGCTTTATTGAAACAGAGCAGCAATTCATTTTTGGTTTCAGAATCAATATGTGGGTGCTCCCACAGATAGTCAGGATCATGCAGTTCCCAAGCACTATGATGATGCTTGCTTCCATCTGTGTACTCAACCTCATATTTTTCCCAAGGACTATTGGGGAATTCCATTGATTTGGCCTGCGAGGAAACGATTCTGCCTTCCCACCATGAGCCATCCTCACCAGTATCACTTGTCCACCAAACCTGGCATTTGTCCCTTACAGACCATCCTCTATTTATTGCAGCATCATAACGTGTTTTCTCAACAATAAAATCCGGACAACCAGTTAACTCGGGCAGGACTAACTTGAATGTCTCACCAAATAGACCAGAAGAAGGATCTATAAATCTGAGGATCATTTTACAACAGGCTTCCCCAGAACCAGGAAAATTGCCATAAGCAAGGCTTTCAACCCTGCACATTTCCGCTGGGCTTAAATACCCCTTGTTTGAGTTCCAAGGACCAGATCCTGTTAAACGACCCAATCTAATACACTCCTCATGGCCCTACAAAATAAAAGAATAACCATGAAGGGACAAAGAAAATAACCATTATAACTCAAGACACCTGTTTCAAGGTAAGGGGAAAAGAAAAACTAATGTACCTGTCTGAAATACACAACTATGTCTCCCAGCTGAGGGATATAACGGAAAGCCTCCTCTTGCTCAGGCAACATCAGCCACGGTAATTTTCCAAGAGAATGATTTGATTTCCTGCCCATTAAGATACTTTGATCTTCATGACGATTGTTGCTATACCTGCTTCTCCTGAACCTTGATCTGGCCGAGATTTTTGAAGTCTCAGCATGCTCAGATTTATGATTAAAAGAATCTGGCTCTCGTAAATTACTCTCGAACTTCATCTTCGCAGATCTTGTCCTCCTTGTGGTTGCACAATAATCCAAATCTTTTCCAGAATCATCCTCATTCATGGCATCTGAAGCTTCATCTTCTACATATGCTGCATCAACATCTCCAGAGCTACATGTGCCACTCCAAGAATTGTCCCTATGAGAAGTTAAATCCTTTGATTTTGAACCTGTGACCTTTCTCCGGAGTCTGGAAGCGATATTTTGATCATTTCCATCCAACGGCAGTTCATGCCTCTTACTAAAAGGATTTGGTGTCTTTATTTTAACTTTCGGTATTTTGGGCAGAATATCCTTTTCTAGTTTGGGAGAGCAGCTTGCTTCACCAACTGGATCTCTTCGGTGTGACTCACGATCACTCTGTTTACCAGAGCAAGACCAATCTTTATCTTCTCTGTCGATACTTTCTTTACTATGATTCAAAGATATCATGTGTTGCAGCTTGCAGTAAACCAGGGAGGATTTCTCTTCCTCATCAGGGGTTGGTGCAAAATCTCCAATCATCTTATTACAGGGCTCTTGTAAATTATCTGTCTGTAATTGTTCCTGATCAAAGTTAGACAGTGAATCTACAATGAGTCTCATCTTTCCCCACTCAGTACCCATGGATCCCTGCAGTTCATCCTCAATACTAGCACCTTGCCTTCTATCTCCAGAATCAATTCTCTCTTGATCGGACAGTTCCAAATGGTCTCCATTGGCTGAAGATGATGCAAAATCTGAGTGACTAACTAAATTTTTTTCTTCAATTTCTGTAAATGTGTTTTGCGTGGAAAGTGTACCATCCTCTGATTTATCGGGCTTCTTAGAATCACGCAATGAGAATTTTAAAACTATTCTTTTCCTACCCTCACTATTTGATAGAGGTTTTACAGGTTTGCAAGACTTCAGCTCATCGTTATCTGCACATGATTGTCCTTGACTAGAGTATTTCTGATGCAAATGCTCCACATTTCCATCATTGTCAGTGTACTGAGAGCTTGAATCTTGAGCAAGCAATTCACTACTGGATGAATCATCAGCTGGGTCAACTTCAGCATCACCATCTGTAGAAGTTCCACTAATTTGGGACAACATGTTTCGAGCATTGCGTGCTGCAACTCTCTGGGGTCTAAGTGACTTGGCTTTGTTAGACTTTCTCTTGGACGCTTTTGGTTCACTTTTTGATTTTTTCTTTCTTTTTGTCCTGGACATGGAGCCCTCACACTCATTAAAATTCCTCTTTTTGACACATCTACGGGAAGAAGTCATTGACTCAACCTGCAAAGCAATGCAGCACGATCAAATAAAGGAGCAAATGGTAACAGGAACCTACGCAAATAAAATCATGGCTTACTTTGGTTTCTATTTCATGCTTCCTTCTTCTCAACCTTCGTCCATCTTTGCGACTACGATCAGCATCAATATCTTCTGAACTGCCTTCTGTATCACTAGACGAAGTGGATAACGTTTCAGGCTCACCATCAGTAGAATACTCTTCAGCAGCATTGTACTCTGAATCATTTCGATCACTCAGAGCTTCATTTTCTGGTTCCCAATACATGGCATCTATAAATTCAGGTGGTGGCTCAATCATCCTTTCCAAGTCTTCCAACAGTGGCATCCCAAAATCCTGGCCTAAACTGATGTCTGGGCCAACAGCAAGTTTAATGGAAGAAGGATGCCACTCAATACCTAATGCGCCCAGTCTACGTTTCTGGAACATACTCTGATAAGGTTCTGGATATGGAATCATACCTAGAATTTCCCATTAAAAAGCAGCTTCCTAGCTTTAGAAAATAAAACAATATGACAACCAGACCAAACAAGTAGGGCTAAATAAACTTACTCGAGTCACAAAGAAGGTCTTGAACATTCCTACGGTGTGGAGGAAGCTGTGTCTCCTGCAATGCAGTTGCATTAAGACAACAAGATATCAGTTTGCAGCAGATTGCAAGAGGGTCACCCAAGAAAATATTGTATTGGCATGATAGAAGTGTCTGTTGTTTGTTTTGGAGGAAGGATGGTGGATGGGTGGGAAGAGACATGGATGCTGGTCTATGGTGCATGATCAGGTGGAGTTGTTTGTGGTGCATACAGTAGCTGAGTGGTCTACGAAACATGAAATTTACTGATTGTTGAACATGAAACTATGACAGAGCTGTAAGCTAGCTAGCAAGGACTTTATTGTTGAAACCAAAGTTCATTTGATTGAATTGTGCCATCCAAGGAGGGAAGGAAAAAGTTACCTCCTACTGTGCACCTACACAGGGCACTGGTTGGGTCTGTACATGGACCTCCAAACCACCCCCCCCCCCCCCAAATAATAATAATAATAATAATAATAGATACATATATAAACAGATAATCAAAACACGGAATTTCAACTAACCTGATCAAGAACATTCCCTAGGGAATCCCGGATAAGGGGACGATAATCTCCAAGATAGAACTGCCAGAACAATGACCATAACCTTACTAAGAAAAATGCTACTAGATGTGCATAAATTGCTTCTGATAAGGAAATAGGGGAAGGAGCAATGCAGTATGATCAACTACAATCATGGAGATGCAAGCTTTCTAATTCAGAATTTCTGCTACCTGATCATATTTGGCATCTTTTTGAGCCTCACCCTGCCCAGTATTCAGCAAATATATCTGCCCAACTTCATCAGATAGAACAATTGAAGTACCATCTCTGAGAGACACCATAAAAGAAAAGCCATTCATAGATTTGTGAAAAGATCATCTAAGAAATAAATCCGCTCAACCTTATCCCCAACAACCCAACTAGTGGGGGTATATAAAAACACAAAAAACAGCACACGACAATGACAGCTTTCAGTGGTAAACATTTAAGGAGGCACTAAATCATTTAGCAAATTTGACCCTTGCTATTTTCTTTGGCACTGTTGGTTTCCAACAGTTTGTTCTGATTTTGAAAAACAAGTTCAGGAACTGTTGTTATAAGTGCATGAAACAAGAGCTGAAAGAAAAATACAACCATAACAGCAAATTCAAACTATACACACAGTTGCATGCATTCTACATCCTTTTAGTAAAACAAGAAATAAGAAATGTGCCATATCCAAACACAATGCAAAGAAGTGCTAAACTAACTCAACTGCAACAAGCAAAGTATTGCAAAAGCCAAGAAGCTTATCCATCTCAAAGGAAAAAAAACAGAATTGCCTGAAAGTTCATGAATATGGCTTACTTACGGAGAGAACTTCCCATCAACAAGCTTAAAACGGCCAATCTCATATATTTGGATAGGTACACCTTCCCATATCTGGAACAATAAAGACCCTCAACAAACATGGATATTAAAAAAAAATCTTCTAAAATTGCCCCAGAATAGATTGAATGATGGAGACTTACGTCCCAGATTATTGTTTTCCCATCATATCCAGCACTCATGGCTATTCGAGGGTTGAAAGGATGGACATCCAAAACATAAGACTGCCAATAGTCCAACAATAGAAGAGAACCTTTAAATACAAAAATAAAAAATGTTTCCAACACAAGCATATCTGTTACAAACACAGTTGAAGTTCAGACGCACTAAATGCCAGAATAAAAACCGGTCAAGCACAAAAAAAAACATGATGAATTCAAGTTCCAATTAAGTTATCCCTAAGATGTTCTAAAATGTTAAGTGATATTATCAGTTGTTTGTTAGTGCTTTTTATTCAGGTCTCTCCACCTATTGCTAGTTCGTTTTGGGTTAGATGGTGTAACATGGTATTTGAACCTAAGTTTTGTCACAGCCTTGTCCATTAGTTGTAAGCCCCAGTTTCATTAACATAATCCACCTGACCGGCCCATTTTCAATTGTTCTCACTGGTTTGCATCTAGGTGGCATGTCGGTGTTATCACACATTAGTAAAAGTCAAGGGGTTTGTTAAGGCTTATTGTTGTGAGACCTCTCCACCATTGCCAACTGGTTTTGGGTGGGATGCTTTAACATAAAACAACATGACAACATATTGATTCCCATAGACAAAATAGGGGGAAAAAAAAGCATATGGAACAATAGTGACAGAATGGAAACAGAAACCTAAAACCGGGGAAACTATTTCAATGAGGACAGCTTCCTGATACCTAAGGAGAAAAATCATCTTTATAAAGTTTATCATGTTAAAGGACCCAACCCAAAACCAATGACAATAGGTGGAGAGGCCTCACTAAATAACAAAACACTCCCAAACCCTTGACTTAATTATGAGGAATTGGTACCAATCAGCAGTATACAAAATTTCATAATCAAATGTAGTATTATTATCAGAGACAACTGAAAAATCAATTAGAAAAACGGAGGCAAAATTTCTTCTTTTGTTTCCACATACCGATGCACTATGACCTGTCAACGAATGTACTAAGCTACCATCAGCAGCATTCCACACACATATTCTGCAATCTGCAGAAATCACATAAGTGAGTGCCTAAAAAATCAATGAAGTAAATTTTCAGCTAACATTGAAACAGAATGTGGGGGGGAAAATCCAAAACTTCCATCAGTGTATGTTGAAACCAAAAAGAAATGATGAGCTGACTATTCCTAGCAGTGCACATAGCCACATAATTAAGCTTTTTTTTATACTAAAGCTTTTCCAAGTTGAGGGTAACTTTTATAAAGCTATGCATGCTTTCAAACTAACAAGAAAATGCAGCTCCTTTAATCACCTAAAAAAATGTGTATTAATAACTCCTCAGCAAAATTTCAAGGACTTGGCCCATTTTTATCTTCAGTAATATTCTTGAAATGTGGATAAAAATAAAAATAACAAATACACTCTTGACATGAAATGACACAGGATGTCACCTGTCCACCTGCATTATTGTCTACAGCAGTCAGCAGGTTAGCAACAATAACGCTCCTTTTAAGATTAAGACAGGGATATTACATCTTATCTCTATGACATTCTGCAACCTATAGATTCTTCAATGGAAATCAGTTTAATTTGGGATTTCAACCTGTCAATATAAAAACAATAGCCGCTAATATGTGAACAATGCCCATTCTCCTTCTACTCGAGTATGCATATTTTGGAAGTACTGCTCAACTGAAAGCATACAACAGTAGCATAACAGGAGATACCTGGGGAATCTTTTAATAATAGAAGGCACCAATTCAGTGGATCCCCAGATAAATACTAAAGAAATCTAAGCCTGGCTTGACTAGGTGGCGCTATATATGTTGAATGGCACAATTGTCTCCACTCACTTTTGGTTAAACAGCATTAAGTATTTGGATCTAAGTTGCTGAAAGCTTGTTGCACCTGATATTAAAGATATGTGGCTCCAAAGGTAGCATTTGGTCATAATGAAGTTTCCCGTTCGACTAAAACTAGAGTTTGATCCACTTTGTGCATAGCTTCTTCATGTTGCTGCCTTCATCTTCAACTCGGTTAATCAACGACTTTGAACTTTCAATTGCTCTTTGCAAGGGCAGAAGGTTTTGCACATCTCATTATCACCCTCGTATTCTGCATTCATTTTCATTTTATCTTTTATTCCCTTGCCTAAGTGTGTTCCGGAGGCCTTATCTCATCCTGGGTCAAAACAAGCCATAGAGGAGGAGATGCCTGCTTTGCAGATTAATAATAGATGGGATTTAGTTCCTGATTCCAATGATCAGTCATGTGAGACATGCAAATGGGTGTTTCAATGTTAGTTGCATCCCAATGGAACTGTTGATTTGTTGAAAGCACATTTTGCGGCCCAAAAAATAAAGTGCAGGTGAGTATGCCATGTGCTATTTTTAGAAATTCTCTGTGGCATTCAGAACAACATCTGCTTATGCCTTCACTTCTTGGCAGCCATGAACAGGGAACCCTACATCAACTAGAGATGAATGCATTCCTTCATGCATACATTGAGGAGACCATCGACATAGCCTGAAAATTGCTGATCATGCTCTAAACTGGTGCAGATGAGATTTTTCATCAATTGTGATGGGATAAGAATGGAGAACTTTTAAAAGATTGACCAAATCAACAAGCTTTCAAGGTTGGATACCAAAATCAGAAGTTAACTGAAAGTTGTGGGCCACTGTTGCTTTCTTGATACCACACACACACACACACACACACACTCTAAACACTTAAGGGTTATTCACCATTCACTGAACACTAATTGAAACAAAGTTGTTTTATTTATTTATTTATTTATTTATTTATTATTATTATTATTATTATTATTACTACTACTTTTTCTTTTTTGCGTTTCCGCAGTCACTTTTCTCCAAGTGATCGCCTTCCCTAGGAGACGATTGCTCTTTTTCGAGCCTTCATCGCTTTTTGATCGGACAATCGCTTCTTCAAGGGCCTGTACCAGTATATTTTTGCATTTGGTCTGTTTCATGTTTCCTTTGGCAATCTATTCCAATCCCCGAATTATCAATTTTTCTCATGAGTCCGTAAATTCTATCCATTTGCCATCTTGGTCCCCAGACTTTCTCATATTATTTCTATCTTCTAAAACAAAACTTTGGTCACTATGGTTTGTTAGATTTTGGGCATAGTTTGGGCTGTCCCCAGACTTCACCTTGACTTTTAGGCCATTCCTATGATTCCTAAGATTATGGACCTTTTAGCCGCTGCGATACAAGGGCTCAAAAACCTAGTTGTTTCATAAAAAGAATGGTAGAGTACTACCCACAATGCTTTCACGGCAAAAAAAAAGAAAAAAGAAGTACCCATAATGGCTGCTAGGACGAAGCGGTTATCAAGGCTCCAAACAATCATATTGACGCCCCGTGGAGTTGGTAGAAATCTTTGACGTGGCCCTCCTCTAGGTGGTTGAGGAGGCAGTGGAGGAGGTGGGACTTTCAGGTGGTATGACTTAATCCAACGTCCTTCTTTACCCTGAAATAGCAAAAATCGAACCTTGATTGGTGATGCAATTCAATGAACTGTAGGCAAATAACTGGAAAGCATTTGTTGAAAGCCAGTACTCAAATGGGAAACCTTTACTTCTAAAAGTCAGCCCTGAGCTATCATCTGAAGTTTTTACGAAGGTACTTACATGGGATCTGCGTGATCTAGGCTTCCATATGATTGCACTACCATCACGGGAGCATGTAACAATGTAGTCATGACAGAACCTGTAGCGATCAAGATTAAAGGCATCAGAACTCCAGATCTAAAATGAGAAGATTAGATACAATTAACTAAACATGAAAGCATAAGAAATCATTACATAAGAAAGTATTACAAGCCAAAAATTATGTCAACAAGGATCCGTTCACAAACCATGAGTTTTTGAATTTCGGAACATTGTCCTCCTTTAATATATCAGATACTGCAGGTCTTGAAGGCACAGCGCACCCACTACAAATGCAACAGAAAATTATTTAGACTGTCAGAAAGGGATAAATGTTGCAACTTCCAAGAGAGCTTTCTATTTTTCTTGGATGAATCAGAAAATTATATTGAGAGCACAACATGTTATTGAAGTTAAATGCCCACCTAAATTGGACATAATTGACATCATTTTCATGTCCGGCCAAAACATCTAACTCGTGAATAGGTTGATCTGGATCATCTGTGTTAGGTTTACATGCACTCCACACCTGCAATCATCCAACCCTTGTGACTGTATTCAACAGAGTTTGGGATAATAGACCACTAGCAACAACCATAACATATTACATAGAATAAAGTTAATTGGGACACACCCTTGATAAAGTGTCAGAACTGCCAGTGACAAAAACAGTTCCATTGGCATTATATGCACAACAGAGTATTTGATGGCTCGGCACCATGTTACTTGAGTGTCCATTATTTGATGGCCCACTGCTCTTACCTGCAGAGAATTTAATTTAGATTCACAAATAGACACACAGAAATGGGTACAAAAACAAACTAGCAGCATGCTCCTAACCAGTGTTGGCATCCAAAGGCTTTGGCTGGTACACTCTGGGGCTACACTGGGAGTTCCTGGCATCCCAGATTCGACAGGTTCCATCATCTGATGACCTACATAATTGAACAAAGCAAGTGTCATGTCAACATTAGATTAAGAGCAAATTGTCGCATACTTGCTACCTCCCAGCCAACAAATTATCCTTAAAAGAGAAACAGGTGAAGCCACTGGATTCAAAGCAATCATAAAAAGGCTCTTAAGAATCACAAATATGAGAACATTCAAATACTGGCCTAGCAAGAATGTCCTTAGGACAATATTTAGGATTTTCCTTTTTTTTTTTTTTTTGAGGTCTTGGTTTTGAGGTCTTGGCCCACAGTTAAGCCAAAAGACCTGAAACAAACAGGTCTCAAGTGCAATTCTTAACAAAGGTGTGAGTATTAGCCTCAACATATCAAAGTATGGGAGCCAGGTTGTTAGACTATGAAAGTGCGTACAACACTGTCATTTTCACAGCTGTTAATCCTATTTCATGAAACATAATGTCAACTCATTAAGATACAAGCATAATTGGCAGATTATTTGAAACTTATTCTGCAGCAAATCAACTAATCGAAAACCCAGAGCATAGGAAAATATAACTTTCAGAAACAAAACTTACGATAAAAGCTGGTATACAGCAGTAGGCCTGGGACTAAATGCAATGGCAGTAACAGCCCCAGTGTGTCCTCGAAGAACTGAAATTGGCATTCCATCTGCTAAGCGCCACTGAAATATATACCAAAAGTAACTACTCATTTCTTCAATAGTGAACTAAAAGTTCAACTGACACACTAGTTAAAGGTTCTTACAACTCGAATGACAAAATCATTTGATGCAGATGCGACCATGACATTGTTTGAACTTACAGCAAGGTCTGTGATATCACCCTACAAGTCATTGAATATGAAAAAAATTATACCCAGCCAAGAGGAAACACTAAAGCACCAGGACATAGATAATAAATTTCATATTTAACAGAGTCTGAACTCACTTCATGCCCACGGCAGCTGGCCAAGCAAAATGCAGTTTCCATTGACCAGATTTTGACCAGACGATCATCTGAACCAGTTATTACATATCTCCCTGAGCGGTCAAATATAGCTGCAAGATAAAAGCAGCATGAGTTACAGGTGGTGTGTTATCATCCAAAATCTGGAAAATACCAAAATATAAGCGATAGAGAAGGCAATAAAAGGCAGGAACTCTGACTGACTCCATTTAGGAAATTAGAATTGAACATAGAAAAGAAAATCATCACCAAGTTTCTATTTCATGATTTAAATGTTCTTTGCAAGGTTATAGAAGATGAATGATGATTCAATATCACTTTAGGTCATGGAAGAGGGATCAGAAAGTTTTTATGACTTAATTTGACTTGATTATTGATAAGAAGAATTAAATAAGATGGGTAGATAAAATATGTAAGTAGAAAGGTGGGGAAGCAACATGACTTAAATAGGATTAGAAGTCAATGTAAGTCAACTCAAATGCACAAGCAAAAGAAGATTAGCAAGAGCTGAAGTGGGACAGCAGCATGACTTAAATTGAATCATACCACAATATTAGTCAATTAAACTGCGCATAACTGATGTATCACTTGAAACACCCTAACCTTGAGCATTCTGCTTTATTTACACAACCATAAAGAGAAAGGCACAAATCGAGGAAGTGGATATAGCGTGAAAGAAACAACAGTCTGCTAATTTGGTACAGCTCAGAAACCAAAGGAGATGACTCAAAGCAGAACATATAGTGCCTCAAGCTGAATCAATTAGAGTTAAGAACTGTATTTATGCTGCTATATCCAGAGTTCTCCCTACAAAATGATGGTACCAATTGACCACCATCACCCAGAACAAACATTTTAAAAGACATACTCAGAGAGTTATTCAGTATCTTTTGCAATTTCATACCACAATAGACAGCAATTCGGTGGCCCCTCAACTTCTTGATATTCTGCATCTTTTGCACTATCATTGACGGTTTAGCAATAGCATAGCAAGCAGAGCGGATGGATGGAGATCGGTGGTGCTTTCCAAAACCCCCACCAATTTCCCTTAAACTTAATCCACGAACTTGGTCAGCTTGCATATGGGGCCAACGCAGGTAAGTTGGCAGGGGCTCACCTTGCTTGTTGTCCACAGTACTGCCATCTGACAAACAGAAGGGGAGTTATAGGAGTTGCCTTATCAGTAGTTAAATCATGAAAGTTCCTGTGAAACCCGTGTAGAATAACAGATTAAGAAACAGAAAAACTTATAGTATATCATACAAATAAGGGAAAAAAAATGCTAAGAGCACAAGATCAAGCTATTCTGGTCTCACATATGTAACCAAGTAATCCACTTTAGAAGAACCACATGCAAGGTCAATGTTCAGCACCTTTTGTCACTCAAAAATAGAAAAGAGAAGGTTCCATGAAAGAAATGAAAAGTATTCACCTACAAAGTTAAGGCAGCAAGCACAAAAGCACATCAAGTAAACCTGGTAAGAAAATATCAAAACTATCTCATGCTCAAATGCTAGCATGCAGATTTGTGAGCTTCCGTTCCTAATACTTAAAAGTGTACCATCTACATCAATTACTCTTTGTTATGACTTTGATACAACACTAATTGTATACTTTGCTTCTTTTGAGTCCTAGTGACTTCTACATCACTCCAACACAAAACAGTACAAAGCAAAAATTGAATGACGCTTTCTTAAGATAAGGAATAATGAATGATTGGATCAATAGTCTTCATAGACTAAAAAAGTGCACCACAGCCAGCCAATCATGCTCTAAATTTTAAGTATCGTTTGCTATAGAAAAAGCTAAGATAGATGTGCACTGCCCAGGAAAAGGACCTTGAATAAGAAAGCAACATAACCAACATGATGCATTATAGCAAATGTACACCTACAGGCAACGAGTAAACAAAAACAAATGGAACATTGGTTATTCAAAGCATTAGCCTCATCAGCATAGATACCAAATAAATAGAAATACATGCGTAACACCAAAAGCCAATTACAGAGTGCAAGAAGTGGGAACATAACATACAGTTTAAAAGCGAATAGGAACCAGATCCTAGTAATGTAGGCACATCAGCAGCATTTGGAGTGTGTAGATTAGCGGCATTCAGAACAGAGGCATCCCTCCCAATCCTCTCACGTGCTTTTGCCAACAAAACTTGCTTTAGAAGTTTTACTAAGTGGTCCTTATCAATATGAGGATACCTGTTTGTTGTACAAATTAATAAATAATTTGCACAACAATTGAGCATGCATGCCCATGAGGAAAAGAAAAAGGAAAGTAAGATGAGAGCCTGAATTATGAGCTGACATGTTTCATTTTATACCTTTAAAAGCATATTTACCTATTCACTACTTAGTAGTTAATTTGAAAACCATCATAATCATTCACGAGAGAGACAAAAAGGAGGTGGAGAATAAGGTACCAAGGAGATAGAACCATAAAGTTTGACCAATACCAAATTTATAGCTATTGATGATCAATAAATGACAAAATAACACTTAAAGGTACCTTTCCACCAATTTATTATAACTTAATGGTAATGAGATGCCATCGTCGTCATCTGTCCCACTATGAGCACCACTTCTAGAAAACCAAGCATGATATCTTCTCGGTAAAAGCTGATGTTCCAAAAGCTCAATCAGGAATTGCTCAGAAGTCCTTTGGAAGGGCCCAGCAGATAGAAGTTTCATAATTAAAAAGTAAACTTCTCTCATGTCTACATCTATATCAGCCTGATCAGCAGAACCAGCAACTCCATTTAGTTGCTCGAATCTAGTTTTCTCTTGCATAGCAATCGAAGCATTCAATGATGCATTACAAATTGAGGGCACTATAGTACTCCTGGACTTCTGAGCCATCCTCCCAATCCAAAACAACCTGGCCCATTGGAGAAGAACTGTTTAGAAAAAGAATCATGAAGCATCTACTAATTTTCATACCAAAGAATGTACAACATTTGAAGGCAGATAGAGTAAGTGGCCAATTTACATCAATGTCCAGTTCATTGGTGACCCAATGGGCCTAGTTGGGCTACACAATGAGAAGTATCCCTTTCCCTTCCCTCAACCCTCTGCTCCCTGATGAAGTCAGGATTCTATCCTAGGATCTTAGCTTCAATAGCAATGATCTTTACCAAGAAAGCTGGCAAACAACTTCCCCATCTAGCAATACTAGCACAAACATATAAAAGAAAAAATAATACCGAAACACCTTCTTTCACAAAATCTCCAACAGTGGGAGAACATTGAGATAAGAAAAATAAACCAAAGAAATGATGATGGATACGCAATTATTAAACTAAGGAATTCTGGAAATGAAAATGAAAGCCAACGAACCATTGAAATGAGAAAAGGTTTTAAAATGAACATACGGTAAATGTGGGCTAATAAATGTGTGCACTCAGTGTGTCTAATTGACTTGCGTCTAGTTGGGCTAGACAGCTGGAGTTAAGCACCTCTCGTCCCCAAATATCCCCTACCTCCAAAACGAAGGCAGGATTCAATACCAAGACCTTAGTTCCGAAACCATATTCTTAACAACCAAGCTAGCTGACACCTTTAAATTCAAATGGCTTAATCCTTTAAGTACAACGAACTAGAGATAAAAGCCAGCAAGAAACAGATACTAATTTTATCTAACGCCGATAACAAGAAGTAAAAGACAGAGTACAAAACAAAATATAATTACAAGTTCACAAGACTAACCCCAGCCCCACCCACCTGGAAAACAAAGAGATTTCAAAATAAACGGAAAATAACAGAACCCATTTGAACCTGGGAGTGAGTGATTATGAAAGTCCGGGATCATTTAACATTTAACCACCATTGGCAGCCAGCAAGCAACGGAATCCAGAAATCAATAGTCATGAGAAGAATCTAGACCAGAAAAGCAATTTATCCGGTCAAAACCCTAATCACAAGCTGCATAACAAAAGAAGGTACTTCAGGATCCCATCGAGAACAAATATTTTATTGGTTAAAGAAACATGAAGACCCCATTACCTATTACATTGAGCTCCAGGTTTTGTCAGGATTGAAAGTGTCGCGGTGACTCGAAATGACAGAATAGAAAATGGGAATCGCAAATGGCTAAATTCACTAAGGTGTTGTGGTTGTTTTCGCTGCTCGTTTTCGAGAGCACAAGGAGAAGAAGCAGAAGATTGAAAATGCGGTAAATCTATTACCAGAAACTATCAAACTAATTTCCTTTTTTTTTTCTGTGTGCTATTTACCGTTACTTTTTCCTTTCCGTTTCGTACCTTTTAACAACTATTTACCTTTGATCCATTAAATTTTATAGGTTTAAGTACCAAATTTACTATTAAAAAAAATGTAAAAGGAACCAAATTTGCTAACAAACTTTCAAATTATCAAATTTAATATTAAATTTTACTTTTAAGATTAAATTTATTATTAACGTTACAAAAAATATCAAATTTTTCATTCCATCATTAAAGGACCGTCAAATTAAATGTAGAAAATAACAGTTTTAGTTCTTAGTTTTTCATGTTTCTTCTATTATTACCCCAACTTTATCTATCTGACAATCATGTCATCTTCTTCAACCAATTACCTAACATTCTCTTCGTCTCCATCCTTTGAAAGCTCAGGTTCTTCATCACTTTCTCTTCCCATAGAGAATAGATAGAAATCACTCCGGATCTAAATGAAAATAACAAATTCTAGGAAACAAAGTATAAAATCATTACATCCTCCTTCTTAAAGAGGCACAAAAGAACCCAAATGTATAAACAACAAAAAAAATCAAAGTTATGGAATTACCAACAGGAATCAGAGAGCATCTAGCAGCACATTAGACTATCAATAAAAAAGAACCTAATTAGAAAAAAAAAAAAGCTAGGAGGAGTAAAGAAGCGTCATTAAGGAACAGGAACAATGACAAGGACTACTAACCAAAAAAGAAGAACTCTAAACTATAATAGTGACGAATAGAACGATAATTCCCCAAAGAACCAACTACAGTGTTGGAGGAACAGGGCAACCTCGTACTCCGATTCCAGCAATAAACTAGCAACCAGATGATGTTCTTGTCTTGGATTGAGCCTAGCATCTTGATTTCTGATGATAAGGAATCTTGGACCCAGGATTTCTTGTTAGTGCCTTTGTTTGTGCCCAATATGGTATGATCATTAAGATCATTAAATTGGCAAGGTTAGGACACGAGGAGAAGAAATACAAAAAGTCAAGGACAAAAACTATTATTTTCACCTTCAATTTGATGGTCACTTAATGGAGGAATAGTAAATTTTGTATTTTTACAACGTTGATGATAAATTTGGTCTTGAAAGTAAAGCTTAATATGATATTTGATACTTTTGAAAGTTTGAAGGCAAATTTGATTATTTCGACACTTTTTTATTGTAAATTTGGTATTTAATCCAATTTTATAAACGAAAACATCTTCTTTATTTTTTTTCCACTACAAGATTGCAGTATAATCATGATTAACACGGTACAAATGAACGAAGGAAATAATGATGAGAAACTTACAATAACCATGGTTTAGCTTAATCTATACTTTATCTAATTTGTTTTTGAAAATTTAGACTTTGCTCTATGCTTATTCTATATTGTCTTATAGTAACTTATGAAACCCTAATTTAAATTATATGATAGTTATATTCCAGTAATTTTAAATTTTCTAATTTTTTTTATAGTTAGTGGACATTTAAAATTATCAATTTTTCATATCTATATATGTGTTTCTCTCTCTATAAATATAAAAAAAAATTAAATTATTAGAGTGTAACTATTAGTCAACTTAAATTATGATTTCAAAAGTTATTGTTAAAAAATATTAAAAAAGTAAAAGATAAAGTGTACGTTTTATAAAATATATGGGTAAAATATGGGTTAAGCCAAATCACAATGGGGGTTTCCATAATTTTACCAACAATGATAACATTAATAAGAAATTAGTGATTGTATTAAATGGGAAAAGTACTAACATCGTAGTTATGGACTTGGATATATTTGGCCACTATAGCTTTGAGTGATTTTAATTACATTGCTAAAGTCATAGTTTAGGCCCAAATTGGCCACTAATATTATAGTTTGGTACCAAATATATCATAAACCGTTAAAAACCTAATGGTAAATGTGCGAAGTTGTTAGTTTTGAAATCTTAGGTAGGTTATTGAAAAAAATAGGGATAAAATATAGGTTAGGTCAAATCACGGTGGGAGTTTATGTAATTTTACCAACAATAATAACGTTACTAAGAAGTTAGTAGTTGTATTAAGTGAGAAAAGTACTGACATCGTAGTTATGAACCTAG
The DNA here is from genome assembly GCA_005392925.1 of Aquilaria sinensis. Lineage (NCBI taxonomy): Eukaryota > Viridiplantae > Streptophyta > Magnoliopsida > Malvales > Thymelaeaceae > Aquilaria > Aquilaria sinensis. The sequence continues at coordinate 488,285 of SMDT01000426.1, forward strand.
ACCTATTTGACCACTATAGTTTTGAATGGTTTTAATTGCATCACCAAAGTTATAATTTGAGCTTAAATTGGCCAGTAATATTGCAGTTTGGTACCAAATTATATACCACTAGCTGTTAAAAATCTAATGGTAAATGCTCGAAGTTGTTGGTTTTAACATCTTGGGTATAAAATATAACTTTTAACAAACTTTACAAACTTTATGTAATTTACTATTTTTATTTTTTGTACATCAGTCATTGCATCTGGCACCTGATCTACCACTAATGATGAATGAGATGTCAGATGAAGCAGCATTTGACATTACTATTTATAAACAAAAATCTGTCATACCAGGAAGCAGACAATTAGAGGTACATCGATAGTTGATGAGTAGGTTTCGTTTAATCAGGGTTTAGCTTACCTGTAATATTGGAATTCAGTGACTAATTTGAATATTATTTCTGGAGTGACCAGTATCAGATCTAGTGTAGGATAAAGGTGGTTGTTGCACAAAAAAAAATGATAAATTGTGTACAGTTCCTAAAGTTTATTAAAAGTTACATAAGTACTATAAGATTTTAAAACTAACAACTTGTCAGGTTTAACATTATGTTTTTAATGGCAAGTGGTATATTTAGTACCAAACTGTAACATTAATTGCCAATTTTGGCCTAAATTATGACTTTAGTGATGTAATTGGAACCACTCAAAACTATAGTGACCAAATCGGTCTAGAAAATATTAAATTATTTAAATTTATTATAAAATAATTACTGAATATTTAAATTAAATTTTCACAAATTTATGTGAGACAATTATTCTAAGATAATGAATTTTTTATAGTGAGAAAGCAAAATAAAACAATTTTAAGAGGTTTAGGATCAAAACAAAACATTCAATAAATTATGGATTAAAATGAAATAATAATTAAAGGATATAAACCATTTAAGCAAATTACTCAAAATCAAGAAGTAGCATCCCATTTATGATCTCTTGCTTGTGGGATGTTGTCTTGAAACGAGCTATGTGGATGATTTTTTCGTATTCATAGAATCTGTTGTACAAGTGTTAGGATATGCCTACCATAAACAGACAGAACCTAATAAAAAAAGGGAGGGGAATGAATTAAATTTGTCACTAAAGTTTATGAGCAGAATAATTTTACCACTGAAATTTTTTATGAGCAAATTTGTCATTGATCTTTGCGAAGGGCACAAATTTACCTTCAATGTTTTGTATTGAAGCAAACCTACCATCAACCATTGAAATTGCTTGCATAGAAAATGTAACAAAAAAAATAAAGAAAAATGAAACTTTTATTTTCAAGTTTTCTTTACCAAACACCTTAATCCTTAATTTTCTAAATCTATCATTTTAACATTCATCTTCGTTCCAACAAACCTCTGTACACTTCACCACCCTCCATTATTTTCATCACTGGCACTACCTTCAGCTCCAATCTTACACACATCCCGACAATACTCCTTAAAACAAACCTTGACCAAATAGGGTTTGGTTGATACAGGTGAAACTAAATCCAGAGATGGTACAGTTATAAAATAAATGATAGATTATAACAGTGCTGGAGGGTTGCCTTGTAACAATGAGAAAGGTGAAAATAAAAAAGCCCAGCAATGGTCATGTGGCCAAATATAAGGTTTTTGACTCATTTGGGTGGGTAGCTAAGAGTTAAAGTGAAAATTTTTAGGAAATAATTCAAAATTTATACAATAGAATACTCTTTTAACAAACATAATATTTATATTATTTAACGGCCAGCAGTAAAATTGCTTATAATAAAAATATTATTGTCAAATTTGCTCTTTTACCAAAAAGAAAAAAAATGTCTGTAGCTGTTGGGATTCATAGAATTTTATACTGTATAAAGTATATCTCTATCTCATCACATGTAGGGATGTCAAAAAAAATAAAAAACAGCCCCTACCCTCCTCGAACCTGATTTTACCTGCAAAATCAGTTCAACTAATCCTATACAACTCTACCTGCACCTCTTTCAAATTAGTACATTTATATTTAAAATATAATTTTATTTCAAAATAAAACATAAATTACCATGTATTCCTTTAATTTTTTGATTTATTATTATTAATTAATTATAAATATACACATTCTTTTTAAAAATATACATAAAAATATATTAAAAAATTAATATATACTTTAAATGAGTTGGTGGATAGCATCCGATTACCTGCGAGATGGGCGCTACCCAAATCTAATCATTTTTTGGAAAGTCTATAATTAAGTAAACCTGGTCCACATGTGAGCATATGATGTGAGCTACTTATTTGGAACATCAATCATATACATATGGATGGTATAGAGAATTTTAAGATTGATTTTTGTGATGAAAAGAAGGAATCAATACTTTAAAATTCTGTACAGTTTTATTTTCACAACCTAATGGTTATGTAGATTTGAAAAATTCATTTTCTTTAAACAAAAATATATTTTTTTTGCAAAAAAAAAAAAGGTCAAACTTCAGCATTTGCAATAAAAAAGTATGGTTTTCATGTAAGCAAGTGAAAATGTAGTTTTTGTGCTTATAAATTGTAATAAAATGGCATAAGAGATGATATATTATCCAAATAACGCCACACTTTAAAATCTAAAAAAGAAAAGCATCATTAAATGAGACATTTATTTTTTCTCTCCTTACGTAAGAGCTTCTCTCTCCTCCTGTGAGAGTTTTGTGAACTACTTTTGCTTCTTTTTCCACCTTTTGTCTTTTAGTGTAAGTGAATTGAATTCCAGTCTTCTTCAGCAATTATGATTTTTTCTATTGAATGAGTGATGCATGTCGAGTGTGAACTAGTTAGTTTATTGGATTGTAGCTCTGATTTTCTTAGTTTAGTAGGCTAAAATATCCTCATCCCAATAGGATACTATTGCATTAGCCGACATCGGACTTTTTCATTTTCTTGATTTTCTCTCATTCTCTTTTCTAGCCTAAATGTATATTCCCTTACTTCAGATTGTTGATTAATCTGACGTTCTAGTTGTCTGGCATCAGTATATGCTTATTTTCTCTTTTGATTGATTCTGAATTCTTGTTTTCTTGGTTTTCTAACGGGCACTGGACACCATGGATGAAGGCATTGCTTTCTCTTGCTTCAACCAAAAAGGTATGGAGAAAATCATGCTGGATCTCGATCAGGATCTAGTGCTACAGAATAAGCCTAAGTGCTAGTTTGTAGATTATTATCAAGCAAACGGGTGAATCCAGTGGCAATTGTGTCAATCCTAATGCGATCTTGGAAAAGGTTTGGTATCAAACAAGTTACAGTGATCAATGAGAAGATGTTTCAATGTTTGTTAAAAACTAATAAGGCTGTTGATCAAATCAAGCAATCCATAACGGTTCTTGGAACGTTACAGGGTGTTGTGCATGCCTTGGGCGTTAGCACTCGGGGAAAATTTTAAAGGAAATTGATCTGAATCTTTTGCAAACATGGATCCAAATTCATGGCTTGCCATTAGGATACATGAATGGCTGTACAACTAGAAAATTGGTGGCAGGATAGAAACTGTCTCGAATGTTGAGAATGATGATCTATGTAAGGGTTATTTGTAAGTCAAAGTGAAGATATTTGTTGACAGATCACTCATGGTAGGATTTTGAATGCCTCAAGACACAAATGAAAAAATGTGGTTTGGACTTCAATATGAAAAATTGAGCGACTTATGTAGGGGCGTAGCTATATAGGGGCAGGAAAGGGCTTCCGCCTTCTAGATTTTTCAAAATTATTTACTAGTGGTAGTTAATATACTATAAAATTATAAAAGTTTTAAAGTTGGGTACTTGTTTGTAAATTATAAAATTAATGATGAACTTTAGTTGATTTTATCCTTTTTTAAATGTCTTATGCAAAGCAGAAACTTAGTGAGAAAATTACAAAAATCCCCCTGTAGTTTTGTCTAACCTATACTTTGTCCCCTTTATTTTCAGAAACCTACACTTTACACCCTTATTCATTTACAGTGTTTGATAACAACTTCTAAAACCCTAACTTAAACTAGCTAATATTGATATTCTAGAAATTTCAATATTTTTTATATATTTTTTTACAGCTAACTGACTGTAAAAAATTATTGATATATATTTACAGGAATATGACTGTAAAATCCCCCTGTATTCACAGGAAGAAAAATATATTTACAGAAAGAAAAAAAACTGATAATTTATAATGTCTATTAATTACAAAAAAAATATTATGGAGATTGAAATTACTGAAAGATGACTGTTGTATAGTTTAAATTACAATTTTAGAAGTTATTATTGAGCAGTGTAAAGGAAACATAAGACAAAGTGTGAGTTTTCAAAAATAAAAGGGGGCAAACTATAAATTAGGGCAAACATCAGGGGGTAATTGTAAGTTTCCTAAACTTTAGTGAAGTAAACAACGAGCGAACAATATGCTCACACTCACGTCTTCACCCCGCCCCCCTAAGCACGAATTTTGGCTACGTCCCTACTTATGCTATTAATGTGGTAGGTTGGGACATACAGAGGATGTTTGTAGGTTTGCTACGGAGCTAGTACTTCTAAGCATGGGATAACCTAATTATGTGTTAGTGTTATACCCAAAAGCCAATTATGAGATAATTATGTTTTGCACATTGAGTCATGAAATTTTATTAAGGCATTAATCTAGTAATTAAGTTTATTTTTTTTTATTTCTATGTGACATAGTCAAACATAATTATAATCCTAGAATAATAATATTCTTAAATATCCTTGGTCTAGTGTTATTGTAGAGTGGGTTGCAATAATACATAAGGAATAGTATGTGTGGAGACTGAAACTAGCATGAGATATCACTATAAGAGGAAAGTGATGGAGCGACTGAAACTAACGACTGAATTTTAGTCGCTAGTTAGTTCAGTAGCTAGCTTGTGGGCAATGGAAATTATTGCGATTGAAGTCACTAGTTAATCGCCAGTTTTAAATTTCAGTTGCACATTGTATAATATTTTTTAAAATTAGTCGTTATTCAGTCGTTAGTTTACTTCAATCACTAAATCAAATTAAAACCTTCAGCTTCAGCCTCTCCTTCTCCGTTTCTCTTTTTTGTTTCTCATTCTTCCTTCTCTGTTTCTCTCATTGTTTCTCCTTCTTCCTTTTTCATTTCTCTTATTGTTTCTTTCTCTCATTAATTCGGTCAACCTCCAAGAACCACCGCCACATTCTGTTTGCACCTCCAGTAATTGCCGCAACCCTCGCCACCCAAGCCCTACTGCCTGGTTGTCTCAAAAGCACTGTCGTCGAGAGAATTGAAGCTGTGATTGATCTTCATGTGGTCAATGAAGTAGTTACACAATGAAACCATACTTTTTTTTTAGTAGCTGATACCATGGGTGAAGTCAAAAATTCAGAGGATAAAAATATTGGAGATGTTTTGGTTTTAATAATATATTTATACTTAAAATATACATAATGTTATATAAAATATATTATTAATTTGAAAATCAAAACTTAAACTTGAATTTAGTCTAATAATTAACGACTATAATGATAGACTTAGCGACTAAATTTAAAAATAGTTAGCAACTGAATTAAATGTATTAGCGACTGAACTTTCAGCTGCTATTTTAATAAAGTTCAAAATTCTAGTGACTGACGTATTCAATCACTAATTTTAGTTGCTAGTCAGTTGCTAACAACTAATGACTAATGATTTTGTCATTGAACGATTCAGTTGCTAATCAGTCGCAGTTAGCAACTATTTCTTCAATCTCTAATCTGCTTTTCTCTTGTAATGTATATAGTCTATACATGAGTATAAGTTGAAGAACTTATATACTGAACCAACCCACAATGAGAACGCTATATAAATCGTTACATGAGTGTTATAATTGATTATCGTAGTGATCATGGTATATGTAGTTCTTTGACCTAAGATCTTCAAGGTTCCCTACATGAGAGTCACATACTTTGATACTTCCTTTTGTTGCTCGTAACTAAGTGAATATAAAGGCGGCCAGTGGATATGTCACGTATCATGTTAAGGGTTATGCATGATCAAAATAACATTTGTCTCCTCTATACAATAAGAGTGATGTCTTCAGACCCATTGATTGAGTGAGACTAAGGAAGTGCATAACCATACTCGGATGAATTGGTGTAGGATATCAATGTCATTAGTTTTAGTCAGTTTACTCGATAATCAAGAAACCTTAGATTGGGTTGTATAAAAGTGACACATTTTATGTCTCGTGTGCAATCTTGATATTTTTTATAAAGAGACAATAATATATACGAATAATGATCATAAAGGTTTAGTTAAATCACCGATTATCTTGTCACTTGGGTAATAATGATGTGTTGCTAGACACCGTTTATTATATATGATTATAAATTTGATTTATGATCATTGTCAAAGTGATAGGAGCCCATTGAGTCGTACACTTAGAACCAATTGGATTATTTGAGTGCATGGGTAAAATTATTTGGTTTTAATTTTGTGATAATTTTGGATTAATAATTGGCCCAAAAGTTAAGCTATTATGAAGCCCGAAATTAAATCTAATTGGATTAGGGTTTTGAAACTTATTAGACTTGGGAGTTGAGCATCACTATATATACATCATATAATGAAAATTCTCGCAGCCCTAGCTCTAACCTCCCAAAGGATAAAATTATAAGGGTTTTAAAAAGTTTCAGTCGCACAGTCGCACTCTTCTCTTACACTTCCTTGGAAGATGCAAGCTAGCATTGCGGGCATAAGAACACACCTGTTGATATGTGGTGGAGGCATGGTGATTCGAAAGGTTTGTGTGGATACTGTAGAGAGCTTGGACACGTCAATTGTTCAAGTTTGTGATTCAACTCAATAATTGGGTAAAAGATCTTAGCGGACTAAGTATAAAAATTTTGAACACCCGATTTACTCCATTTTATTGGGATCCTAGAGGGTTTCAAATAGTTTCTGCTGTATTTGTTTGGCTCCCGAAACCCTACAATATAATCCTTGGATCAAAGTCATGGTGTTAAAGAAACTTTACTTCCAAAAAGCCTGTTTTCTAGATGATGAACCCTTTTTTTGGAAGCTGGTATAATCTTGCCAATCAATGTTCTTGCTTTTTCATCTACCCCTACCCATACCTTTTATATTTTTATTGTTACTTCCACTAACTTAACAGAACAATCTTCCCCTTACTTGCCTACTACTTTTACTAAACTAAGCCTATCACGTTCTGAAAGTCAGCTATCAGACCAAAGTTTTGCTTTATCCTTTGCTCTCAACCTTTTTCTTGGAAGCTGGTATAGCCCTGCCAATCAATGTTCATGTTTCTTCATCTACCCTTACCTATACCTTTTATATTTTTATCGGTACTTCCATTAGCTTAATAGAACAATCTTCCCCTTCCCTGCCTACTACTTTTACTAAACTAAGCCTATCACATTCTGAAAGTCAGCTATCAAACCAAAGTTTTGCTTTATCCCTTGCTCCCATCCAAAATGCCTATTCTTTTCTATATATAGTTGAATTACCACTTGACCAAAACTCTTCACATACTACCAATCCAAACCAAAACTTAATCAATAAGATAAAGTAGACCTCTAAAGCCGAAAGCTTAAGAGCATTTAGATTCTCCACTGATAATAAGGTATGGTGGCTCTTTTGGAAAAGCTACCCAACAACCATGATTTTATTCAGTTTGAATTGTTAGGGTTTGGGTGTTGCCCTAACAATTCAAAGCCTTAAACAATTGGTGAAGAAATACATGTCTTAATGCTATTTTCTGATGGATGTTGGTCTGATGGATATTGGTTATAAAGGCCAAAAATATACCTGGCACAATAAAAGGGAATTTGACCCTATAATGGAAAAGCTTGATGGGGCTCTAGTTAACCTTAATTGGAAACACACTTCTCCCAGTACACAAGTGTTCCATCACCTTAGGATTGGACATGATCATATTTTTATTATCCTAAATTCAAATGTGATAGACATTATTGGGAAAAAACTTTTTTTATTTGAGCACATAAGGTAAAGGAAAAGAGTTATAGATGTACTACTGCAAATACCTGGTTTGCTATTCAAGATTAGAACCTGATAATTGAATTAGTGAGGAAACTACAAAAAAGCATAAAAAATTGTTAAAATTGAGTAAAATTCAATTCAAGAACAATAAGTAGGAATTGGAATAACTTATGAGACATTTGGCAGTACTACAAGATAGTTCAAATACTAGAGATATTCTCATTGCCAAGGATCTAATTGATAAGATTGGTGAGCTATAGTATAGGGAAGATATGTTTTGGCACCAGAAAAGTAGAATTAATTGGTTGAAATAGAGAGATAAAAATACAAGCTTATTTCATCACACTACCATTCAGAGAAGGTCACATAGTAAGGTTATGAGATTAAAAGATCATATAGATCAATGGCTTAAAAAGGAGGATAAAATTCAACAATGCTTCATCCATTACTATCAAGACCTCTTTTTCACAGTAGAGAATAGGTGTATGGATGATGTTTTAGTTTATGTCAAACTAGCTATCTCTTCTAATCTAAATCACTTACTCAGTCAAGTTTGTTTTTAAAAAAAGAAATTAAAGTTGCTACCTTCCAAATTGGGGGGAAGGGGGGCTAAAGGCACCAGGGCCTAATGGGTTTTCAGGGATCTTTTATCACAGTTATTGGGCAAAAGTATGAGAAATCATCATTAGGACTGCCCAATCATACTTTATCTAAGTTACCCTTTATCCTAGTTTAAATGAAACTTTTATTGTTCTTGTCCCAAGACTAGGATCACCTGAAAATAATATCCTATTATAAACCAATAAATCTATGTAATTTCTATTATAAAATCATTTCAAGAATCCTAATAAATAAACTAAAACCTCACTTGAATACTCTTTTTTCTCCATGTCAAAAATGCATTTATTAAGGGCAGATCAATCCAAGAAAATATACTAATTGCACATAAGATCTTCCACCATTTGAGAATAAAGAGAAAATGATCGGTAGGTAGGCTAGCTTTAAAAATAGACTTGAACAAAGCTTATGATATAGTATAATAGGACTTTGTTGGAAAATTTTTGAATCAAATAGGGTTTTTAGACACATGGATCAGATGGACTATGGACTTGATTACCTATGTTTGCTACATAATGTTGATAAATGGAAATCCATCTCATAGTTTTTTTTTTCTTTCTAGAGGCTTAAGGTAAGGGGATCCACTCACACCTTATTTGTTCTATCTTATTATTGATGCTTTGTCCAAAATGATTACAGATGCAGTTGAAAGAGGTCATATTGAAGGTTTGCAGTTAGCAAGGACTTGCCCCACATTAATGCATCTGTTTTTGCAAATGATTTCTTATTCTTCTTTAAAGCTTATATTAAAACTGTTAGGCTTTGAATGATATTTTGGCTAGTTTTTGCTCAGCTTCTGGCCAAGTAGTAAATGTGGACAAGTCCAATATTTTCTTTATGTAAATACACATCCCAATATTTAGAAAAAAGATTTATGATTTGCTTCAAATTCCTAAAACTAAGAACTTGGCAAATATTTGGGGCTACCTACATTATAGAGAAGATCGATGACTGAAGCTTTGGCTTTTGTTAGGAACAGAATTAATCAGAAGCTATAAGGATGGAAGGTAAAATTACTATCTCCTGCAGGGAATGTAACATTGATCAAGTTTATGGTTCTTTCAATTCTAATATACCTCATACATTGTTTCAAATTCCCCACAACTTAATGCTCTAAAATGAATGCAGTCATTGCTAATTCTCTGGTAGGGATAGTAAGACAAAGGGAACAAGATAGACTGTAGAAGTTGGGATACTTTAACTAAATCAAAAAATGAAGGCAGCCTAAGGTTTAAGGACCTGGAGATGTTCAATAAAGCTTTTCTAACTAAAATGGCATGGCTAGTGGTAAAGCAACCTGACAAATTATGGGTTCAAGTCCTAAAAAGTGTCTACTTTTCCTTATTCTGATTTTTTTTCTGCTAACAAAGGCCCTTAACCCTATTGGGGCTGGAGTAATATATTAGTAGCCAGAGAGATCATTAGAAATCAGGTCTGTTAGCAAGTTCAATAAGGCAATTCTATCAAGATTTGGGGTGATCCTTGGTTATCCGATTTGCCAGATTTTAAATTGCAGACTCTAGTTGATATTCCTGCTTCATTATTGAATATGCATGTTAAGCAGATTTTAGACCATGAAACTAGTTAGTGGAGGCTAGAACTTATTACTTAGTGTTTATTTGATGAAGAAAAGAAAGTCATTTTAGCTATGCCTTTAGGTCTTAATCAAAGATATGATAACTTGATATGGCCAAGGAATTATCCAGGTGAATTTTTTGTAAAATCAGCCAATAATATTCAGCTGGGGAGTAGAAACCCATCTTTTTAGCCATCTACTTCTCACATTACTAATCCTAAACTCTAGAAGTACCTTTGGCAGATTAAAATATGCTCCTAAGACTCTCTTTTTTATTTGGCAAGCTTGTGAGAATGCACTAGCAACTAATCTCAACTTATATAAAAGAAATTGCAAAGGTGAGCTTCTCAATCCTTTTTGTGGTCATATTAAGATTGTTGAGCATACTCTTTTGCTATGTGGTTAACAAGGAACAGATAATTGTGTTTTTAGACTAGTTTTAAGGATAATGTCCATAGTTTCACATCAGGATGTTGAGATTACACTATCTAAGATAAGCTTAGACTTGTTGGTTCATCCGAAAAGGGAGAAACACTACTATCTTTCATTATAAGCTAGTGGATCCAATGTTGGTTATTCAACAGGTAAATGAATATATTTGTGAATTCTTACGTGTTAATCAAATGCATAAACCAATTAGAATAACTCATTGGCGCAAGAATTATTGGTGCAAGCCTTCTAGGGGAACTACTAAGCTTAATGCAGATAGGGTGTGGGACAAGTAGCCCTTGCAAAGTTGGCTTTAGTATGATTTTGACAAATTTTGAATACCATTTGATTATTGCAGGGGGAGGATTTGGCTATGCATTAAATATGGATGTTCCTAAATTCTTAGCAACTCGAGAAGGTCTACGAATTTAAGTATTATTCATCTTGTAGTTAAGATAGACAGCCAAAATGCTATTGTTGAAGTGCAGCATAAATGTGGCCCCTGGATAGTTCAACTAGTCGTACCGGGCATTGTTAAAGCTTTAGGTAGTTTCTTGTCTTGCAAGTTTTAGTGTTTTCCTAGGTGTGTAAATTGTGGCTGACTTTGTTGCCAAAAGTTGTAAAAGGGAGTGAGGTCCATTAAACGGACAAATAGTCTCTCATATTTCCCCCATTCTCAACTTGGTCAATATAAAACATTTATAATTTAGTTAATACAGAAAAATTTACAAATATTCATAACTTGGTTAGAATAGAAACATTTACAAATATTCCCTCATCTTTCCTCTTTTTTCATCTTAAAATAGAAACATTTATAATTTGGTTCGAATAAAAACATTCACAGCCTGATTCAAATATAAACATTTACAACTTGGTTAGAATCGAAACATACACAAACTTCTACAACTTGGTTAGAATAAAAATATTCACAAACATTCATAACTTAGTTAAAATAAAAACATTGAAAGCTTGGTTAGAATATAAACATTCGCAACTTGAGATTTTCTTTACTCATTTATCATTATAAAAGAGTGAAAACATTATTTAAGATTTTAAGCTGGCAACTCAAGTTTTCCTAAATTATTGGTGAATGGGAAGGATAATTTTAAAAGTAAAGAAATAAAATAATGCATTATTTTAATTTTGTTAATTTATTTTATCTAGAATCAGTGGAAATAATTATCTAGGTAATAATTACTTTGAAAATTTTAGAAAGTATTCCCTCCACTTTGCTCGAAAGGCAATCAATCCGATTAGTGACGTCGCACTTTGCACAAACTAGGTATCCTAAGAGTGGGCTAATTACAGCCAAGGTTCTCTAGGTTTTGTGCATCAAACACATTCATCTTCTATGTATGGAAAAGTTCACTCTCATCCATATATTATAATAGATTCTGATTACCAAAAAATGGCATCTAATTCGCTAGGTAGTGCTTCGGCTCCAGGGGCAACAGTTAAAGTGGTAATGATAGTTAGTGTAATTTCTATGGTGAGGCAAATTGAAATTGATCGAAAAGCTGTGTTTGACCTACTTAAAGCATTAAGCTCATCCAAATTGCCGTAGCCAATTGATTTTAATTTAAGTCAGTTTAATCGAAAATGATTTCTTTTATTTTTTTATTTTTTTATTTTAAATTAATTTCATTTGAAATCTAATATTATATAAATATAATAACTCATTTAAAAGTAATTTTCATAATATTATTAAATTTTTTATAAATTTTCTTTTTAATGCCTAAAATTAAAAAAATTTATAAAAGTTTAGCGAGATTATAAAAATTATATTTTCAATAGATTATTATACCTAAATAATATTAATTTTTAAATAAAATTAATTTTAGGTAAAATAGACATAAAAATAAAAATAAATTATTTTAGATTAAATTGAAACAAATTGACTTTAAATTTGTCAATAAACTTATAACAAATGGTGTAATCAATTCCTTTTGAGTTTTTTCTTATACGCAACTCAATTAAAGACAATTAATAGAAAACACTTGCAAAAGTCTCGATCCAATGAAAGCAGATTAATTAGCGAAAAAAACTGGAGTCACAACTGAGAAGGTGAGAAGAATCAGAGAAACAAAGTAGGAATCGTACTAAGTTTCGTCTCTCTTTTCTGCCTCCCTCATGACTGTACCTCCAACGATGGCAGAACAGAGAGAAAGAGATAGAAACATCATGGGCTATGGCTGGCTGTGGGTGCGTTGAATGGGGGCAATCTCATTCTTCGACTCTGATAACCTACGCGTTGGTCGTTCTCCGTTGTCTGAAAAGGAAGGTCTCATTCATCGTTCTTCGTCTCTGTGTTCAGGCAGCAAGATGAGAGGCGAGAGGCAAGCGTGTGGTGGCTAGGAATTAGGAATTGGGCTGAGACTTAGGCTAATGTTTTTATTTTGGGCTGCCCGTGACTTGAGCTGATTTTTTGATTTGGGTTGGCCTAAGTCAAACTTGCGGAGTTACCGGGTTGGTAAGCGTTTCACCAGGTTTTGCATTTCCAACCTCAACCAACCTACATGCATGATCAGGTATCTGTTTTTGCAAAAAACCCGTATAACCATAGGATTGGATCACCTGGTTTCACTGGTTTACCAGGTCGGGTGAAGACCCTTGACTTCATCTCCAGATCATCAATACAAAGCCTTTCAGTAGTATCGACAGAGAGATCACTTGAAGCAGTAAAGGAACATCTGCCACGTTCCAAGTAATGAAGCATAGGTTCCCCTCATGCTTGACGCATCAGTCGTCACTTCCATTTCTGTATCTACAACGAAGGTCAACCAATCCAGGGGTCTTGAAACAGTAGTACATGATTCACAACAAATATAAGGCCACTCCTTCCTGTGGGAGTAAATGTCTACTCAAATCTGCAGATGAAACAAGAGTCATTTTAAAAATACATCTCAAAATCACCCAGCTTACTGAAACCTAAGTAGAATTCAATCTCAGGGAAGGGAGCATCTAACACAGTATGGTTTACCTCAAAACATAAAATGTTTGATGTTTACAAAGATTGACTCTATACACTGGATTTTGCTAATTTGGCTTGTATGAGCTTGTCCAAGATGGGAGGTTCCAAGGGAATGGGATCAAGACAACGCTCTGACGCTGCAACGATAACCTGCCCACCAACAGAAGAAAAGCTACAAATTAATCTCACACGAACTTGGCTTAAGGGGAAGGGAAAGAGCACTTGGAGCAAATGTGGATAGACAGGAAAAAAATAAAATAAAAGCAGCATTTTCATTGCTGGATCACCATGTATGAGCAAGCTGATCTCCATTACCTCATCCAGTAAAAAATCAACAGCTGCTCCATCTTCAACGTGTTCCTTCAAGGGCAGCCTTAAGAACTGAGTATCTAGCTGGATTTGCTGAAATCCACTTCGACCAAATGTTTGAAGTCGGGCAAATTCATGTATGCTTTTAAGACAAAGCTTTACAACTGCTGAGACAACTGAATCCTGCAATTTCAAAACAATTCCGGTTCTTCTGCTTCAACGCTGCTAATGAATATATTTCCACCAGCAAATTAGCACTTCCAGTATTACCTGTGTAAACTCAAGTCTGGTAAATATTTCAACTTTTTGCTTGAACAATTTTGCAAGATGTGTTTCTAATAGCTGGCTTCGCCCTCTCTGAGTGTTTGGCCTACTTGTTTTATCATCCAGTAATGGGTTGCTTCTTGATGAGATGGAACTCCCATTGCTCTCAGACCGTCGATGCTTATGGAGCCCCTGAGGTAAAATTTGCTTCACCTCTTTACCAACTTCTTCCAACTAGTGCAGAGAATAACTGAAAAATGTCAGTGCTTTTTGCTCCTAGTTCTAATTGTGTATGTCTCATAGCCACTTCAAAAAGTTAATGAATCTGGAATGTAGCATTTAGACTATACACATCCGTAAGTGACATGCGAAATTCAAATTGAGGGAATAATAATTGTGTGCGGTTGGAATAGTCCATAGACGTACCTCTTGAAGTAGCAGATCTACAAACATATGGACTTCTCTTGGCTCTTTGTGCTACAAGAATATCAAAATTATTAAATCACTAATTTGCACATGTTTCTTCGGAATTTGAGAATTAGCATCAGGAATGCTAACCTTAACCCAGTTTGGTGTTGTAAACCTTTTTCTGAGGAGAACACATATTTTCTGAGTTCTGATATTTGTGTACTGGAAAAAGAAGAAAGGGTACCAAATTAGTGTTAGGAATTAGTTATTTATTTATTTTTCCTCTCATGTATAAGAATATATCCAAAATGAATGAATCCAAAAATCAACCTAGCAGGATAGTAAACTGGTTGTTTTCCCAAAATATAGCATCACATCCACATTCTCTAGGGACTTCTCTAACTGGTTGGTGAAATATGAATACAATCTAACATGAAAAGTTTTGGCAGATTCGTAATCTAAAAGTTCAAAAGAGAACAGGAACTTTTATAGTTACACTTACGTGATGCAAAAGCTTGTCACCAGCTGACCGAAATATTCGGCATATTTCACCAGGAACAAAAGCAGGTCCATTTTCATAAGCTCGAGCACCACCACCAGGAAAGGAACTTGCTATTTCCTGACAACCAAAGAAGCAGATCAATCACCATGAAATAAACCCCGTAAGAATAGATTAAAAAAAAAAAAAAGGGGTCCATTTTGTTAACCGGACCCACAAACTAAAAAAGTTAATACTCCCCCAATTTCATAATGATTGGAACTTTTTGACTTTTTTAACTTACGTTTGACTTAAATCTTCTCATACCAATTAGTCTAAAAAAACCTTGGAAAATAATATTTAGAGATTACAAGATGTTATCTAACATTTGCACAAAAAATTTACATATTCATATGTCATCCACAAAAATACATACCAAGTTCAGAAAAAATCAGAAAAGAGAAACACCAAGTCCACCTTAAATTTAAAAAGTGAAAAGGTTCCGATTATTATGGGAGAGGGAGTAACAAAAATCCATCAGCTAGCTCCTTGCCTCAGTTATTTTTGGGATGACAATTTGTTCGATGTAGACAGAAAGCTGAGCCAGCACTAAGATAAGCCCAGGAAGAAATTTATCACCCAGTGATACATTGGTTAGACCAGGATTGTCAGCTGATGAAGTGTTTCTTCCAGAAAGAATGAGGAAGCGATCATCAATGGCCTTAAAGAAGTCTTGAAACCCTTCTTGAACCCAGTCAATTATGAATTCTCTAATGTTGACTAATAGCTCCAAGCCATCATCTAGGAGTTGGCGGAAGTCCTGGAACAAGTAGATAAGGGCAAAAGGAAAAACATAATAATACTCCAGCAAATTTGCTGTTACTGTCACACACAGATTGGTGCTAGAAATTAACAACACCTCAAAGAAACTAGGTGGGAAAATGGCATAGCAGTTACCGATTGCAACACACAAATTTCAGAAAACAGCATCGCAAAATGAATTAGCATGCATCACTGAACACGCCAACAGAGACATATGCGGAGCAATAGAGAAAGAGACTGGACGAATTCTATGAAACAAATACCACTGGAGGAATTAACACAGATAATTTCTGCATGCAAGACAGCCTCATAAGAATTACCAGTAAGATATTCATGCTGCCTTGGAGTACAGCTATTTTGCTGGCCTCCACTGCAACCTGTAACAGGTTTTCTTCCATATCCTCTTTCCTATCAAGATCAACCTTCATGAGGGCATCTGCAATTTTAGTCATTCAGGCTCTTAATCTTTTATTTAGAAAGCAAATATTAGACAAGGACTTTTTCATAGGCTTATAGTTTATATTTCAAAAGGAATGAATTCTGGCCCAACAGACAATTTAGTGACTCAAGCTTAACTCCGGTTTTAAGCACAAATGCATTGCTGTTATTGTGCAAATGAACTAATGCTTCTTGAGTCTGTTTGAGGGACAGAAAATCAGTTAACTCAAGCAGTCTCATTTGGATTCTGGAGGAAGTCATATTTCGAAGTCTATCAATCCCCCTGGAAAAATCTAATCTGGAATCTATTAATATGTTCTGCAAATTGAAAGCTCCCAGCAATCCAAAGAAGACTTAAATTCAGGGAACAGGATAACAGTGAAAAGAACCTGATATATCCTGTAAAAGCCCAGAAAATGTACTCGCAACATGGTGTTTGACAGCAAACTGTGCAGCCTGACACAACAATATAGAAATTAATGATGTAATGCTTCCACAACAACTGTATATTCTTGACATGATGTGCAGCAGAGATAACGATAAGTTCGAAACAAATGATATTTGAAAGAATACCTCCAGAGAAAATTCAGCAAGAACAGCCTCAGGTAAGACTTCATCCATCAGAAGTACATCCTTCCATACAATTCCTGCGTACATTTACCAGTCATTATAGCATTTTAAGGTACATTCTCTGATTGTTATTTGAGGAAAAAGGATAATCATACCATCAGAACATTGTGGAGGAAAAACATGAGTTGAGGTATGCTTATCTTCATATTACTTACTCAGAATGCCCAATAGGTTTGCTGAAGAAACCCGTGTCTTTACATACTGTTCTATGATTTCAAAATGCCTAAAAACAATCATCACTTGTGTTGTCACTTTATGAGCAGAAGAAACAATTTTCAGATATTTTATAATTTCCCAAACATTAAGACATTGATGAAGGAGTTGCTTACTTAGAGATCAAGTCATGTGAAAGTCTGATTAGCTGCTTTTCTGACTCAGGAAATATTACTTGATAAGCACGTACGGCCTCAGCAAACTCACGAACAGAAGCCTAATTTGAAGAATAAAAGATCCAAGCAGATTCATCATTATGAAATTCTACAGCACAACCTTTTTCAGTTACTTCATTTCCATCTTTTCAAAATTTCTTTAGGAACAGTGCCATGGGTGCCGGGGAAACTCAGGCAACTGCAAGACAAGAGTAACATAATCATGGACTCCTGTTTCCTAAGATAACAGAAGAAGCATATACAGTACAGTAACCAATGTTCTAACTACTGTGGTTTTTTTTTCGTCCTAAATTAAGGCACAGATAGCTACCGTCAGATACCAGTTTACCATTTTGGTATTTACAATACTAGAAAAAACTATAGTTCTCAAATATACACAGATACGTGTATGCATATATGAATGTTCATCACTTCATGAGACATAAATATGATCACTCTGAGCAAGAAAGACATTTTTACATGACCAAAATCACACTCCATATATGAGAATAAAAATTAAACACCTTAATTCAAGCAATTTCCTTCGTATAAAATTTAGTGATGCCTAAGAATCAAATATCAAATAACAAAACTCAGAAAATCACATATAGAGATTAACATCCATTTAAAGCAAGAAAACAAAGGATTTAAGTAATACATAGACTACTTATAACAGACAGCATTTGTTGTTGTGGCCCATGTGCATGGCCTGGGTTCAAATCCAGGCATGCAGCTTTTTAAAATTGCGTTGTAGATCCAAAGAGTATACTAGTATGACTGTACTAGTTTTCCAATATGAACTGTTTCAGGCAGTACAAACTGAAACAGATGCCGAAATCAGCTTGTTTTTTATGTTCCATTTTTAATGGTGTCAGAACATAACAGCTGATACAGGTGGTAGGATCCATCATACTACAGAGTCATAGACAATAAACCTTAGAACAATGGAAGGTGAAAGAGGAGAACTTTCTGGACATTATCTTCCACCGTTTTTGTTGCCCCAAATCAAAAGAGCCAAAAGAGAAAAGCCACAGAGAGTACTTTTTTCTTGGTTACCTCATGATCACCAGACTGTACTGAAGAATCATTTGATTCTGTTGGGCCATTGGCTATATCTTCTAATTCAAGCTGCAGATCACCAACAGACTGTTCTAACTTTTCAAGTAGTTTTGCCTGTAAGTCATCAACCTGCAAATTGTAGACATATGTGGAGACATCAACAGAAAGACATTGCAAGTGTTATGTATAACCAAGCTGTCTGATAAAAAGAATAGAGTCATGAAATTTTAGAAATTTAAACAACACTCTAAAGCACAAACCGGAAAATCCAACTGCTTTAGAAGCACTGCAGCTTCAGCTCTTGATTGTATGGATTCTGAATCTGAAAATAGCTTTCCCTGAAAACCAAAAGAGAGATTAAAGTAACACAAATTGCTAGATGTGTGGATACAGGGTTTCCTAATGTTGTGGTATTTGATCATCATGAACTCAATTTGATAGATTTTAGCCAATTCATTTTCACTTAAGTTAACTTAATGGCTTTTTTTTATTTTTACATATTTTTTTTTGTCTCAAATCAATTTCATTTGAAAGCCAATATTATGTAGATATAATAATCCATTTGATAGTAAATTTTCATGATATTGTTAAATTTTTATGAATTTTTATTTTTAACGACTAAAGCTAGAAAAATTCATAAAAAATTAGTAAGATTATAAAAATTGTATTTTCAATGGATTATTACACCTACATAATATTGGCTTTTAAATAAAATTAGTTTCTGGTAAAAAAGATGTAAAAAAAGAAAAACCCATTTTGGATTAAGTTGAAACGAATTGAGTTATTCATGAGATAAACCAAAACTGTACCTGTAAGATCTTAACTATTTTAGCAACTGCTTCTTCAGAAGCTTGCTTACAGTCCTGGAATGAGGAATCTCCATAGGCCTGGGAATAGTAAATAAACTATGGTTATAAAAGTAACCACCATCATCCTCCAACTGCACCCATATCCCAGCTAGGTGTGATGTGAGAGATGCAACTCACCATATAAACTAATTCGTGATATTCATATTTGATCCACAAGTTTTAATCCCAATGAGTTGGTTCATCTATGAATAGTATGACTCCACTAGAGAAATTGATATTGACATTAGAAAATGCAAAGAATCAAGTGACAAATTTTCACCACATGTTCTTCATGATACAAGCCACTTGTAAAAGAATAATAAGATTCTCCAAAACCATATGATCATATGTTTTTCTAAAGTTATATATAAAAGTTTCTAGAGATGGCAATTAGTGAAGATAGTTCCCCCTTTCTATTAGATTACTTAAAGAAGACTGGTCCTCCATGATGCATTATTTTTTGAAGAAAACATAGGCCTTTCAACCCTATATAAAAGATTTTTTTTTTAAAAAAAAAACAAGTAAGAACAATAACCTTAAGAAGGGGCATTGCTCCTGTATAGAACCTGATTGCATCAGCATAAGCTTCTGATTTAATACACTTCTCAAGTCTCGCTGGCAGATCATAGATGAACTGCTCTTTTCCAACAAAGGAAACTTTTAAGTAAGTTCACCATAGCCATCACCAATATTTACACAGCGAAGCAAACTGGAATAAAGACGTTGCTAGATCTTGGAATTATTATCCGGCAGCATAACTTGTTGAGAAAACACAACTTTATGATAGCTTCACCAAGCAACTGCTTCTTGACATTCGTTTTTTAGATAATTGCTTGCAGATAAGATATTGCTTTTCATAACAAAATTCTCATGCTACATAAATGCATTGAAGCAGGAATATCTCTTCAATGTGCTCTACTTTGTGATCAACAAAAAGACTCCAAATTCTCTCACAGCATAAATGGCATTTTTCTGACATCTGAAACTGAAATTCATGAAATATAGGTGACTATGGTACCTGGATTTTACGAAGAAGGTTACGTGTTTGGTGCAATTTTTCTATATGTTCTCTCTTTTGAACAAGATAAGCATTGACCCCATCACTTCTGGATTGAACAGACATTATCTGCATAATAGGTAAAGGTTACATTTTCCTGTTGTTATGGTCTTTTGCCTGTCTTTTGTATACTAGAGCTTGACAGTTAGGTAGGGTGTCCATGCACCTTGTCAAGAAGTTGTTCCATATTTGTTTCCATGCCCACAATGTTGCTGTTCATCCTGGTTGAGATTGTGTTTAAGAAACAATTCATTTAGGGCTTGAAAGTGTACTATTGCACAAGCAGAAGTTTGCTGATATTCAAAAAGTGAATTATGACAGTTACCAGCCACAGATCAAGAGCAACTTACTCAAGTGACTTGGAATAGCAACAGACCTTATGAGAACCTTAGAAAACAACTAGTGTTGTAACATTCACAGTTTATAGAATTCAGTCCGTGGAACCCGAATAAGTACCACTGACATGCACTAAAGAGTGAGAAGCAGTGGTAACCTTTTAATCGTATCGGTGGCACTGATAAACTTGTTGTAGTTCTCGTAGACCAACATTTGCAGGTCAGTATCAAGATTTTTTATCTCTGCAGCCATTTCAACATGTCTCTGAAGCAGCCCTTCCAAATTCGATTTCTGCACCTGCACATTTCAAAGACAGAATAAATAACAACTTTAAGGTTCCGCCACTTAGAACCAGAGGACTTGTAGATATATCCCAAAAAGCCCGTATAAAGCACTACAAAACCTAACCCGATACCCCAAAAGAATATCTCTACCGAATCTATACTTGATGAATAAAAATTAGACCGAAATGCAGCCACATTCAGCAAGATACAAGCATGAATCTCGCGAAAACTAGTGAGATTATGGATCAACAAGGAAAATACGTCATACGAGAAAATCCATGTACTGATCAGCATCAAAGGATGTCGTGTTGATTGAATCGAACATCCCCTGCTTCGAGGAAGCTTCAGGAGCTGTTGAAGGATCTGGAGAGTAGAAGCTCGAAAGCAGATCCCTCATTCTCTTCGCCTTATCATCCAGTGGAACGTCGCCCATCGCCATTTTCCGGTGGCTCGCCTGTGTCGACTGTGTCTTTGCCGGCTGGAACGGTGGAGCCTGAAGGAGGAAGCAAAGACACGCAGTCCAACAAGAAAATGGATTATTATTTTGGAAAAAATTCGTGAAAAGTCCTCTTTCTATCATTTTAGAACCACTTAAGCCCTCAACTACTGAAATGGCACCAGTCACATACCAGCGTCACGGCTGACGCCAGCGCTGACATGGAACGCACACCGAAAAAGAAACGCCAGCTGGATAAACCACATAGCAGCCCCCCAATTCGCTATTCCTGTCCAACCAACCAGCGGATAATATCCGCCAATAGATCGTCCCCGTTTCCTCTTTAAAACCTCCATTCGAGCCCCCTTCAAAACCTTCCCCCATTTCGGTCGCTTCAGCTCAGAGTGTCGATTGTCTTTCGTCTCTCCGATCAGCTAAGTTCTTTCTCTCACTATTCTCTCTCTGCCACAATCCTTTGGATTTTTCCTTCGATCTATTTATATATTGTTCGAATTTGACAAATTAGGGTTTGGGTGAGGTTATCTAGTGATTACTATATCTATGATAATCGTTTATCTATGAATTTCACATCCCAGATGCGTCGTGTTCGTCTTCTTCACTCATTTTCGGTTGTGTTCCTGTACTGGTTCTATGTTATCTCATGAGTTAAACCTCTTTGTAGATTAGCGAGTCTAACCCCATCGATTTTACTTACTCATTTAAATCTCTTAATCAATAAACAAATTTACCGGTTCCCATCAAAATCCATCGGCAATTAATCACGTCCTTTGAAGAGAAGCGAACAAGTAGAAGGCATGGCGTCTGTGAATCGGCCAGCGAGTTCTGGATCTGATACTGACCCTCGATATGCTATGGTTGACGAGAGGAAGAGGAAAAGAATGCTTTCCAACCGCGAATCTGCGAGACGCTCCCGAATGAAGAAGCAGAAGCGGCTTGAGGACCTTGTCAACGAAGTGAATGCATTGCAGAACGAGAATAGCCGACTTAATCCGAGCATCAATATCTCCACCCAACGCTATGTTGAATTGGAATCAGCAAATAATGTCTTGAGAGCCCAGGCCATGGAACTGACGGACAGGCTGCAGTCGCTTAACTCGGTTCTGCAGATTGTGGAGGAGGTCAGTGGGCTTGGCTTGGAGATCCCCGATGTCCCAAACCCTCAGATGGAGCCATGGCAGCTTCCCTTCCCAGAGCTGCCAGTCATGGCATCTGCCGATTTGTTCCTGTGTTGATTGTTAGCTCCCCGTTCAATGTTTCACTCAGTTTGATGTTTGCCTATCTGAGTCTCTTTACTTCTTTCCATTAGGTCATTGCCTTGTAAACTGTAAGGCTTGTGTGGTATCTTTTTGTTGAATGGGATTTGGGGAATGCTGTTCTGCTGAAGTTTGTGTCATTTGTCCTGTGACTTTTGCTATATGGTATAATGCAGCTGTGTCTGGTTCTGTTGTTCTGTCGCCTTTTTCAGTGACCATTACCATTGCTTTCAGTTTTGTTATAATGCATTGAGCAGTTACCGGATGAGTGTATTCTTGTCAACAACCACAAATAGTTGTTGTGAAAAACTGTGAACTGTTTGAATGAATCGTTCACGCTATCTGGTTAAGCTTGTTTAGTTTATTGCCTCCCACTCATATCCTATGTGGCCTTTGCGTCTTCCGTATCTTCCACCATTTCAGTAATGGTTGAGGCGTTATTGTAGATGGTTTTACCTGTGACGTGTAGTTTCAAGTGCAAGAACGAACTCGTGAATTATGGGAAGAGGTCGTTGAGTTGGTCTTTGATGTTAAGATTTCTGGATGGCGCTTGATTTTGTGTGTTGCGGATCAACCATGAAGTGTAAAGGTTGGTGCACAAGAAATAGATGCTAGGCAAAGTATCGGTCTTTCCCTGTCTCAAATCATTCAATTCTTGGCCTCCACATGCCTGTGGATCGAGCATCACGTTTCACGGTATCTTGGCTTGCTTTGCTTCTGCATGCACAACGTTTCTTTATTCCACGGTCGCTACAATATTCTCTCACCTTTCATGGCTTATTTAAACCACCCACCCCCCACAACCCCAAAACAAAAAAAAGGTACATTCTTAAGCCCTCACCAATCTAGATATAGATTTCCTTCTGGTTAAGTTAATTCCAGTGTCAATCCCATTTCCTATGGCGCTAGACAAAGTCACTGCCTTCTTTCGTACTTGGAAAGTTCAGTTGATCTTCATAGCGTCCTTAATTTTAATCCACTTGTCAGGTAATCAACGGAACTTTCATGCTTAACTTCATCCTGTAGCATTGCATTGCATTGCAATTCATTAATTAGTTGATGATTCCCTGAAAATTAGTTCTTTTTAAATCGCAAATTAGCACTTCCTTGATGTTCAGTTTGAGTTTTGATTGCAAAATTAACTATGTTCAATGATTTTAATATCAGCCAACTAACTACAACTTGGCTTATGACTAATCTATAACGACTCCCATCCCAGCCAACACCATCCATAAACTGAGTGAGAATGAAGATGCACATCACAAGAGCAGGCGCCAGATTGGGTGCTTTGACAAGGGAATCGGCACTGCCTTGTGCGCCACGGAAGTGGTCACAAAGTTGGTCTTCCTCTCCGAATTCGACCTCAGGAACTTGAGAAGACCGCCACCAGTGTGGGGGACAACTCCCGATGTCCCCATCGCCACCATGTATCATATGGCTCCTTTAGTGACAGCCGCATTCAAGTTGATCGAAAGTCTCTTCCTGGACCGCCCAGTACTGGAGACGATGAGCAGAGCCACGATGGCTTTTATTGGAGACTCTGTGTTGGCGGGTGCTGGAGAAAAGTTGGCCGCGCAATGGAGCAGCAGGTTGGGTTTCATTATGGGTAGTTTGGTGGGGGGTTATCTTGGAGGAGAACTTGGGGTTTTGGCTTACGATGTTCATCGTGGCTACAAAAAATTGGTGTGTTTGCTCTGTAACTGATCGGGCTTTACAATTGCTAGCGCAAACTAAAATACTCAATGTGTTCTGAATAATGATTTCCAAATTGCAATTGGAGGATGTGATTTGTATCTATATAAATAATATTACCTCCATCCTCCCCCGTTATTTGTCATTTTTTTTTACTTTTTAAAATAAAGTTTGACTCGATATTTATTTTAAATAAATTGTCACATACATACAGAAATTTGTATGCAAATGTTGGGAACATTATAATTTCTAAATCGTATATTCCTAGAATTTTCCTTCTCAGTTCTCACTTACCTAAACGATACAATCATTAAAAACCCAATCATACTATCAGCTCTTGAGATCCTAGCTGAGAACAAACAGTCAGGCAGAGAAATATTATTTTGTTAATCTAAAATATAGATACCTACTGAAATCTTGGACTTCAGGAGAGCATGAGACAAATAGAGCTGTAAAGAAGACTAATTGGGCCGACCTAATTGCATTAACGAATTGCTGGCCAAATTTTCAAACAACTACTGTTTTAGAAGACCAACTGTGGACTTGATTTGAAGCCAATATTACAAATGTTCTTATTTTGATCTAGTTCCTGTAATCAATAGCAAAAATGGAGCTGTCAGCAATAATTTTATGCCTGCTTGTAAAGCTTTCTTGGAAAATCCAAGTCAAGACTCTGTCCACACAAAAAGAGTCTTGCTTTGTTGAGATTCAGATTTAGAAGCATGTTCTCCAATAACAAGACTGCTTCTCTTTTTCAGTCATACAGAGGTTATACCTGCAAAAATCTTTATCCAAAGACAGAATCCTGGAAGGAGTGTACCCATTGCTGCTCCTGAGACAGCGCCACCTGTGATGTTGCTGATGACCATGTGACTGCTCTTGACCTTAGTTGCAGATCAAGGTCCCATGCCTTCCAATGGTACAGGCCTTCTTCAGCTCCCTCATCTGTGAAGCATCAACCTTGCTTTTAACCACTTCAACTTCTCCAGCATTCCTTCTGATATTGTTGGTTTGCCAAATTTGGAACACCTCAACCTCTCTTCTGCAGGTTCTGATGAGGTGAACGTACACGAGCTTGTGCACCTTGTTAAGTTGGTCGTGCTGGATGTTTCCATCAATGCCTTCAAACTTGGAAAACAAGTTTCTGGAGGATGACTTGGAACATGACAACTACAAGAACTTGTGCTTGATCTTTCAGATATGTCTTCCACATCTCTTAGTTCTTTAATGAACCTGATGTCTTCCTTGACTGCACTGAGTCTTTACAGCAGCAACTTGCAAGGGCTATTCCTGCCTGAAATCTTCCAGCAACTCCCACACCTGGAGATCCTCATGCTTTGGGCCAATCCTTCTCTGACCGGTTTGTTGCAACAACTGAACCAGAGTAGCTCACTCAAAGAAAGTATAACTCCAGTTGGCCAACTTCTTCGGAGAGGTACCTGACTCTATTGGCAATTTGATGTCCTTGCAGATTTTGGACTTAGGAAACTGCTTTTTACATGGGGCTGTTCCCACATCCATAGGCAACCTCACTCTGCTAACTTACCTACCCTCTCTGCCAACAATTTCACTGGTGAGATCCTTCCATCTCTCTCAAACCTTAGGCAACTCAAGGGATTGAATCTAGATAGCAATCACTTTTTTGGTCTAATTCCTGCATCACTTGCCAATCTCACACAAATAACCTTTGAAGGCAATGCACAATGTTGATGAAGGCAAAAGCAAAAGTGCTGCGTTACATTGAGGGAGGGTACTATCAAGACTCTGTAAGTGTCACCTTCAAGGGATTGGAGTTTGAACTGGTAAGGATCCTAACTATTTTCACTACAGTCGACTTTTCCAGCAACTTTGGCGGAAAGCCAGTATTAATTGGGAACCTGCGGGCACTGAAAGTTCTAAACTTTTCTAATAACAATATAGCTGGTCACATTCCGTCATTCCTTGGAAACCTGAGACAAATCGAATCATTAGATCTCTCTTCAAATAGGCTTATTGGGGTGATTCCGGAGCAGTTGATAAATTTTACATCTCTTGCAGTTCTCAATCTATCATACAACAAGCTAATCGGGCCAATACCTCTGGGAAATCAGTTTAGCACATTTGAACCAGATGCATATATTGGAAATTCAGGCTTCTGTGGGTGGCCATTGTCAAGAAGCTGTGGCAGTGGTAAGACACCAATACTGACCTCTGCGCAAGAAGAAGAAGGCTCATTTTTTCTTGTATGGATTTGGTTGGAAATCTCCTGATTTGCTATGCAGGTGAAGTTGCGTTTGGGACAATTCTCGGTAGTTTAGTTCTTTTGGCAGTAAGGCCTTGTTGGCTTGTTGAACTTGTTGAAGAAGGATATCATGATATGTTAGCATTCAGAGAAAAAGAACCCTGGAAGGCAGCAAAAGAAGAAGGCGTTAATGGATGGCAAATATGATTAAGCTATGGTTGTTTTAAGTGTAGCTTGGATGTGACCATGAACCATTGGTTGGTTTTTAATTAGAATGTTCCGTTAGCATCTGCACATTTGTTCTGTAATCTGTGTGCAAACTGCAGACTCTTTCTAAATCTCATAATAAATGTCAATGACGAATCCGACAGATTTGCTGCTTGTTGGATCCTTACTTTCAAGGATTTCTTTAAACTCTACAACCATTTGCCAAGTCCATCTCCTCTTTCGTTGCTTCAGTAATATTTACCGACGCCAAGATGAGTCGATCCAAGCAGAAGAGGCTTGGGCCACTTAAGCAACATGTTAAGGGAACAAATCCTGGTATTGTGAATGAAAAATACTTCGTTGGGAGAGGCATCCGTTTCTAGCACCTGACTATGGCAAGGTATCCCCTGAGAAACATTATCCACTTGGCAGGTGATTAACAAAGGTTCTTCACATAATTTCGTGTATAAGTAACGATGCTATGGATTCATGAACAATTGCTTGTGGGAAATGCTCGACACAATTATTTCAGACACCATTAAGTTTTCATGGTCCAACGCTTCCCATGAACTCAGACAGATCAACGATCCCCCGCTACTGCTGTCTGCTAAATAATAGCCGAAAGTTGTTCCTCACCAAATCTGCTCTCGGAGAAAACTGGAGCAGACACAAGCAGCTACTGCAAATATTCACTGGCCACCATTGCTCCTTCCTCAGCATCCGTATGGAAGTCTACTGAAAGTCTCTTCCTCGGATGCTCAGGAATACAGGTGATAACAGTGCCATGGTGAGTTTTGTTCGAGGTAATGTCCTGGCAGCTGCAGGAGTGACCATAGCTGGGAAATGGAACAGAAGATTTGGCCTCATTTCAGTAGTTTGTTGAGGCCCTATGAAGGAGCTGGGGTTTGGCTTTAGATGGATTCTGTTGCGGATCATGCTTGCAAATTGCCTAGGCAATGACTATACATATTTCTAATCGAATAAAGTAGGAAGCTAACCAGCAATCAGGTGGATGTAAATCATACTAACATGTGCACTGGATTCCCTTTCTGTTAGCAGAATACGAAGGAGAGATATCAATTTTTCAAGAATCAGACCACCTCCTAAATAACACTCACTACCTATCACCTATGGTATGGCAAAAAAAGCTAATTGCAATGACTGATTTTATCTAGTTGTCTCGTCCCTGCTGTGAGGAGAGGAAAAAAATATTAGTACTAAAATATGAGAGCTAAGCAAATGAGAAATGCAAATTTCAGTATTTTTATTCTTGAAATTCCAAGGTGAGTTTGCTCTTAGACAAGAGCCACATGAAGGAAGCCAAGGAATTAATACTTGGTATGCAATTCAAAATCCTAGGGAGAATTTAGAAGCCATTTACTCTTCGGCAACAACACTGATCTCACCCTTCTCAAGTAGGTCATAGAAAGCTCTTACTTTCCTCTGCTCATTCCAGTGATGCATCTTCCAAAGGCCACCAGCACAGATGCCAAGAGTTATCCCAATGATGATCTCCTTGACAACACTCGGCCCTTGCAGTGTGGCATGCGCAATCCTAGGACCAGCCATTTCTCCTCAATAAAGTCTAGCAAACACTGCAAAGCAAGAAACGAAACCCCATTTGCTTCAGGTGTTACCCCCAACAGAAAATTAGGTTTCCAATATATATGTATTACTC
Organism: Aquilaria sinensis; assembly: GCA_005392925.1. Lineage (NCBI taxonomy): Eukaryota > Viridiplantae > Streptophyta > Magnoliopsida > Malvales > Thymelaeaceae > Aquilaria > Aquilaria sinensis. Next base: position 516,675 of record SMDT01000426.1, read on the forward strand.
CAAGGTCAAGAGGTTTTGTCATTCCCAAGAAGACAAGAGACAGTAACCTATCCAGTGTTCCAGAGGCAACATCCATGACCAAAATTAGGAAGGGTACAAGTCACAAAGACAAACAACATGCTCGTTATAAAGAACAAAGAAAACACCAAAAAATAAAGAAGCTGTATGTGTTAATTGCTCCAAGGAGAGATCAAGTTAGGCCATCTACATCAACCAACCCCCACTACTTCTGAAATCTAATTCGGTTGTCACCTAACATTCTCCACCATCACATTGTCCTACTCAATTAAGTTTCAAGCGAAAGAAAATGAAATAGAATACAAGTTCGCACTGATAACTTTTGTTTCTAAAGCTCTGTTCTCGTAATGTTCATCCATCCCAAAACACAAATTTCGAAACGAAACCAGTGTTTGGTTTTCCTAGAAAACATAATAAATATGAAAGAGATTTGATATCTTCAGCACAAATCCGACCCAGACAAAAACAACGGAGTCGCTACTTCATGATAGTAGACCTTCACAAACAATAAATTAGATCCGGAAGCGGAAATACCAGGACACGATAAGAGAGAGCAAAACAGAAACAAACTCGATTTGCGAATCAGGAGAATTCAGAAATCAGCAGCGAAAGCGATCCTTGCGTTGGAACAAAGACCTTGACATGCGTTGTTTGTTGAGTTTCTACGACGCGGCACGCGGGAGCGCGGCCCAAGATCCATCTGGCTAAGTATAACTTCTAAGGCCCATTTGGCCCGGCAGAAACATTTAAGCAAGAGGACTGATAGGCACATTGATGCCTTATCTTTTGCAACTTTTCTCTACAAGTCTGTTTTCACATTTCCCAAAAAAATAAAAAAAAAATGACAACCGGTGCTCCTTATAACCAATCAAATTGACATTTGTTTTTTTGTTGACATAATATTTGATTGTCTTGTGCAACTTCTGTCACTATAGACTTAAAATCTTGAATAGAAATGTGACCTGAGCTACACAGCGCGGGGAGCGGCTTATTTGGCGTTAAAAGAAGGTGTTTATTTCGAGTTTATTTATGAGACAACGGACTTGATAGAAATGAACATTTTTTTATTCATATAATATAGTACAGTGTTACATGTCTCAGTACTTTATTACATGAACTGAAAACTTTTTGTTTTACAGGGAGTACACATGTATTGATGCAGTTGGGGCAGTTGTCTTCCTTTTTGTTGTGCTCCAATCATGCATGGTGGTGTGAGGGGGATCTTTTATTCTCCCATTCTACTATTTTGTTTTGTATTCGGAATTCCAAGTTCAATTGAGTAAGGGAATGCAATTTTAGTATTTGTTGATGCGGCTAATGTATTATATTATGTGAGGGACTTGTCGGAGTTTGTACCTTACAATTTTTGTCTGATGTTTTTGTGTGGTAATTCGGTTTGTTGCTCATCTGTAGATGATGTGTTTGATGCTTCTGATATTATTCTATCCCAATAAAGGTAGATATATATCAGATTTCATTTGTTTTGTAAATATCTGTGAGAATTTTGGGAATTGAGATCTTACTCTTTTCCTTTGGGATTGGATGGCATCTTTTGGATGAAGCTACCTGTGGGTGTGTTTTCTTCATCGCTGTGTGATTGGGTGGAGGTGGCAACTCGTTTTTGTGGTGTTAGTGAAGGGAAGGAAAATGTAGGAGTAGTTGGATCGAATATTTTTAATACACGGAAGTTAGCAGTAGCAGTCTCGTTTGGTTGCGTAGTAGGAGATATTTGGAAGACACGGGGTAATCCTATTTTGTTCTCAATTTGTAAGGGCAGTATATATCTATCTGCTGTTGGATTATATGCAAGTTGGATTGCTGGTATTCCAATAAGTAGTTGGGCTGTGCGACCGAAGATTATGAAAGTTGCTTCACCAGTGTTGTCTTGAACGATGGTATTGAGTTTATACCTGGGGATGTACCATAAGTAAATGTATAATTAATGTATTTATTTTTGTATATGCATGTGAGTGAATGGTTGTAATGGGAGCACAAGAGACATTACCAAGGTTCTGGGGGTTGGTCACTTCGTGGACATTTGGTGCACCAGAAGGTGTTTTTAACTGATTGGATGGTACTGTGACAATAGAAACATGCTCGATACCACCACCCTTGGGAGCTATCAATGTCTTTGATTGTAACAAGGCATGTAAATTTTTTATCCTGTGATGGTGATGGGTAAGGGAGCTTTAGTATTGATCTATAGAATTAGAGAAATAGTATATATATATTTATATTTACCGTCTGATTGCGGAGATCAAGTTGGAGAAGTTCGTTTATGTGCATTCTATTTTGTGTCATTTCTTCGCGAGGGTGGACGGGTTCTGAGGGTGCTGAGCGTGCTGAGCGTTGAAGTGTGATTAGAGTAGCTTGGTTGGCAAATCTGTGTGCTTGTTAGTAGGAATAGTTAACCATTTCCCTTCGGGGCATAGAAACTATTTAAAAGTGTGAAGAGATGTTACCGTGCTTTCATCTCATGTGTCTGTGGAATTGGTAAGTCAATATAGCATTTTGTTGCTGACGTACTCCCGAGGGTGGGATTACCTAGTGAAAGTTTATGTGAAAGGTGTAATTAAATTACTTTAGGTATATGTATAGCATTATTTAGTAGGAATTGGTTACGGCAATTCAGGTGGGGAAATACCTTGAAATTGTTTAACAATCATTCCGGCGAGTATAATAATAATTGGTTCTTTTTCTGATTTTGCAACAACACTCATTTCATTGATATTTGTACCAGTATTGTCCCAGAGAGTAGCACACATTTGGTTGGTGCTATAAACAACGTCAATGTGACAGGAATAAATGTTAAATTAACTATTAAATAAGTTTTTGCTTGAGGAAATCTATATCAGAAAAATAGAAAGTGTACCTGATGTCCTTTATGTCTATTGTCTTTTTTAAAGTTTGTCGACCATCAATGTATAATTGCAAGAGGGGACTAATGGTTGTGATTTTACTGATGACATCTGTGAGATATGTATAATGAATCATATTTGTCATGTATTAACCAAGTTAAAAAAAATTAAGCGTTTAGTGAATTAGCTGATAGTACCTGTGAGGAATGTATCAGATTGTAGCCTGAGAGCTGCAGTGTCGAAGGTGGCAAAAGTAAAACCATGTGGTGGGAGGGAATAGTCATCAGAAATTGGTGAGATATTTGTCCATCTGTTTATAATTATTGCAAACTCATGCATGGTAGCCCTATATTTCCTTTTATTTGGAATAAGGGTGAAATTTAAAATGCTTGATGTGGATCCTTCAATGAAGATTTTGCTGAAATAGTCGACGTCTCTTTTGTTGATAGTTCCCTGTATAATGGTGCCCTGTAATGAGGTAAATATGTAAGTGTTCATTGTCGTTCCAATGAAAATGCGCATAAGGAAATGCGTTTGAGGGGTTGCGAAAGTTTGTTATTATGGGTTAATTATTGTGAGTATTATTATTTCTTTGTGTTTGTTAGTCATGGGGGAAATCAAGTCACGTACCTCCTTGTCAATTAACACACTATTAAGTCTGAGGTTTATTGGTGTGGATCCGGGGATGATAGCATTCCATAGGCGGGAAACTCTGACTTTCAATAGCCATTCTGTGTTGCCTAGTGAAAGTTGAGACAGTAATAGATCTCTCATTTTGAAGTTTTTGTTTTACAGGGAAAGGAAAGCGTTAGTAGTATAATGTCATTGGTGTACTTGGTGGTTATTAATTATGATATAGATATATATATATATATATATATATATGATGATATCCATCTTAATAATAAAGCAAGTTTTGTGGTTTTCAAAGCAGTTGATTGTTTGAAGAAGTACGCAAGGAGACTGGAAATAGGTTGATATGTTGTTTTAGGCATTGTAAGCAGGTGATTTAGTTGTCTGCAAATAAAATCTAACAGTAAACAAATAGAAAGAGCTAAATAAAGGTTAACCATATTTGTTGGGGAGGGAGGAAATAGTTGCATTATGTGACGGTGATTTTTGTTTGGGGTCGCACACGAGTATTAATAAACGGGTATATTAAGAGGAGGCCAAAAAGCAACATGTTATAAAAGCGCTAATCGAGCAAATAGTCTAGCAAAAATGGACAAAAGCGGCACCATTACAACATGCCATAACATAGTGCAGTAGTACAAGTTTTTTGAAGCCAAGAGTTTTTAATAAGGGAAGGAAGAGAAAAGAGTTGTAAAGTGATGCAATAGAGGCGCATATGCTTCGTGCAAATTTTGGACATGTTTGTGATGGGCATGGAGAGCTTCCAAAGTTGCCATCCAACGTTTTTCCGAGATTTGAAAAGCTTGCCATACACAATGGACACTACAAGGATGAGGAGTATTTGCTACGACAATTTCCTACGGAAAAAAACGTAGGAAGAATTTTCACAGGAAAACCGTCGGACAAAATATTATGTCCGACGGTTTTCAGTCAATCAATTTCTGACAAAAAAAAGTGTAGGACAAATGTTAGAGTAAGATGGCGGGAAATAATGGCTGCAATTAGTCCAATGGTTTTGAGGCGAATTAATGCGTATGGACCACATAAGTAGGAAAAGCATCGGACACATTATCCGACGCTTTTCCTGCGTTTTTATTTCCTACGTTTTTTAGACAAAATGTTTTCCGACGCTTTTCCTGCATTTTTTTTCCTACAGCTTTAAGACAGAAAAAGAATGTGTGCCTTAAAAATGTAGGAATTTTAATCATTCAATTTTCCTACAGTTTCTTTTTCCTACATTTTTTTTACGGTACTTACTACAAATTTCCTACACTATTCTTGCAGTTTAACTTTTCATATATACCTACGATATTGCTACATATTTTGCCTATAAATACTTCCAACCCCTCTTCTCTAACTCGCCCCAGCCACAATTTCAACATCAATTCTCACTTCGGCTTCAACATCTTCTTCAGCTCAATAGAGGTATTTAAAATTAATTTATAGATTAGTGATTTAACTGTTAATTATTTATTTGTTATAAGATATACTTATATTATTTTAGGTAGCTGACTTAGAGGTTAGTGATTTAAATGGTAATTATTTATTTTTTATAAGATATACTTATGTTGTTTTAGGTAGCTGATTTATCACAACATGTAGTTGCATAATAAGTATTTATTTATTATACCTTAGATTCTTCATCCATGATTGTGTTGATGACAAATATAATATTGGTCCGATTCAGATTGTTGGCAAACAAAATGTATTGAATTAAGTTATATTTGTAATTAACATAATCATGGATTGTCCAAGTTGGACAGTTGAAACTTGTATAAGCAGTATTTCAGTTAATGTGTTCCTGTCATAGTAGCAGTTTGTGAAATTTGGTAGAGTATTTCCCAAATTGTTCCCGTCGTGTGTTTCTCAATAAGTTGATATTATTGAGAAACACTGTGAACGGGAACTGAAGGGAAATGCTGCCAAAATTTACATAAAATGCTATTAACATGGAACAGTTAAAATGGTTTACTACTTATACAACTTTCAATTGAGTATGGCCCTTATCTTAATGGAGTAGCTAGGTAGTTCAGTTATGGAATGTTGACATATACGCATGACATATATAAGTAATTCATTTACATTTTCATTATATTTATATTATATGAAATGTAATAAATATATTATGTATTTATGTTAAGGGTTTTTACTGTCTATTTTACAAGGGAACCAAAATGGCTGCTAATGGACGTGAGTGGATGTACCAGAGGACATATACAGATGGATATATGAATTCTGCATTTATGGCTGGTGTTAATGAGTTTTTACAGTTTGCATTTAGTGGGAAGGAGTCATAAATGATTAAATGCCCTTGTCGTAAATGTAATAACAGATTTTATAGAATAGAGCTGAAAGTGAGAGAGCATTTGTTCGATATGGATTTACGCCAAACTATTACATATGGCACTGTCACAATGAACAATATGATAGCAATCTGCACAATTTCAATATGGCCCATAGCTATTTTCCATCGCAGTTACATGGAGAGACAAGTGGAGAATCAAGTAGTGTAAATGCGTATGAATAGATGGTTTGTGAATCAATGGGTCCGTCATTATAGAATGTAGGATCTGGAAATAGTGAAAAAATGTTGGTGGATGAAGAGTTTATCGATGCTGATGTCGAAGAAGCTGATAATGGCAGTGATAATAATGATAATGTGTTCGATGTGTCTGAAATGAGAGAGGGGTTACCTAATCCGACCGTACAACAGTTTTATAATTTGTTGGATGATGCAAATGCACCGTTGTGGGATGGGTGCACTAAACAAACACGATTGTCTGCAATGACCCAATTGTTAAGTTGCAAAAGTGAGTTTAATATGACAGATCGTTGTTTCGATAGACTACTGAAGCTTATGAAAGAAATGTTGCCTGAAAGTAATAGACTCTCATCCACCCTATATGATGCGAAACAACTCACAAAAGGACTTGGGTTGCCATATATAAAAATTCATGCATGTGAGAATAACTGTATGCTATTCTATCGGGAAGATGAGAAATTAACACATTGTCGTGAATGTGGAAGCAGTAGATATAAAGAAAGAGTAACCTCCGGAAGAAAGACGTTGATTCCAAAAAAATTGTTACGGTATCTACCAATAACAAGCAGGTTGAAGCGCTTGTACATGTCATCAAAAATAGTGACTCACATGACTTGGCATGCTTATAATAAATCATGCAATGATGGAGGTATGGGTCATCCATGTCAGTCTGAAGCATGGCGTCACGTAGATCGAACATTCCCATCATTTGCTGATGAAATTAGAAATGTTAGGCTCGGATTGTGTACCGATGGATTTAACCAGAATAATGTTGTTGGTGGAACATACACGATATGGCCAATCTTTATAGTTGTTTACAATCTTCCGCCAGAACTGTGTATGAAAGAACCCTTCATCTTTATGACTCTCCTGATTCCTGGTTCTAGAGTACCAGGACGCAACATTGATGTATTTTTATGACCATTGATTGAGGAGCTCAAAACTTTATGGTCGGAAGGGGTTGTTACATGGGACAGTTATCGACAACAAGATTTTCTTATGAAGGCATGTTTATTATGGACAATTAATGATTTTCCTGCACTAGGAAACCTTTCAGGTTGGAGTACCCATGGTAAGCTTGCGTGCCCATATTGCATGGATGAAATTGACACATTTATGTTGAAGAAATGCAGAAAGCCATGTTGGTTTGATTGTCACAGGGTTTTTTTACCGCATAATCACACATTCCGTTCAAATATAACATCGTTCATCCCAGGGAAGAAGGTTAATGCTATCGCTAATCCATATAAGTCAGGTGAGGAAATACATGCTATGTTGGTCGGGTATTGTTTTCCTCCGTTTGGCTTTTCATATGATAAACACCGAGTTGCGGGGTTTGGAGAGTGGCATAATTGGTTAAAGCGGAGTATATTCTGGGAGTTACCGTACTGGAAGCATTTGCTTGTTCGCCATAATTTGGACGTCATGCATATTGAAAAAAATTGTTTCGAGAATATTTTTAATATTGTTATGGATATACGTGGGAAAACAAAAGATAACTCCAATTCTCGCCTTTCGCTTCAGGAGTTAAAGAATATGCGGCGTGAACTACATTTACGAAATATTAGAGGGAAATGTGTAAAACCAAAAGCATCTTATACGTTGAGTCGGGAACATATAAGAGATGTTACTCTGTGGCTGAAAACGATAAAGATGCCTGATGGGTATGCCTCGAACTTGGGCCGTACGGTTAACTTGAGTGACGGTACATTCTATAACTTCAAGAGTCACGATTGTCATGTGTTAATGCAGAGGTTGCTTCCTATTGCATTACGTGGCTATATGCCAGGTCCTATATGGGAGACGATTTCAGAGTTTTGCTCATTTTTCAGAACCTTGTGCACAAGTAGGATTCGATTTGATGACATACAACAGTTGGAGCGGAATATAGTGGTTACCATATGTAAGCTAGAAAAGATATTCCCTCCTGCCTTTTTTGATTCGATGGAACATCTTGTTATCCACCTCCCTCATGAGGCAAAGTTGTGTGGTCCAGTTCAATTTCGATGGATGTATCCATTTGAAAGGTATTTTTTTAATATGCATTATATTCATATTTCTGTCAATAATTTTCATATATTATATGTCAATAATTTTTGCATATTATATGTCATTAATTGTTATATTTTTTTAACTTGGCAGACTAATGCGGTCATTGAAGCGAAAGGCTAGAAATAAAGCTGCAATTGAAGGATCAATTGTGGAAGCGTACTTGGTCCAGGAAATGTCTACATTCTGCAGCCATTACTTTGAAGTAAATATTCCTACACGGTTAAACAGGGTCCCACGAAATGATGATATTGCTATTCCTGTGGCTGATTTCGAGGGTCAATTGTTATCTATCTTCAATACAAGATGTCGTAATATACCCAACTGCGGGCGACAACGCTTACTTGATCCCACTGAGAAACATCAAATGCATATCTACACTTTGCGCAACTGCAATGAGATTATACCGATTGTCAGGTGACATATATGTAAACAACTGTGAGGGTTTTTATATCAATCTGATTGCTTTAATTCATTATTGACTAGTTATCATTTTAGGCACTATGACTCTTATATATCAACAAGATTTCCCCAATTAGGTGAAAGTGAATTACAAAGTTTTTGAGATCAGCATTTGACCGAATGGTTCTCATCATACGTGAGTTTCATGGCGTGATAATTTTTATGTTCCTAATTGTGTTCTGTTTGAATATACTGTGCAATTATGTTATTATATTAACTTTATATTTTCAGGTTAACCGTTTCAAGGATAAATTAGATCCTTGTATTGTACAATTAGCCCGTGGTCCTATTCAAGTGGCCGTTTCATACAATGGATGTATTGTGAATGGTTTTCATTTCCACACACAATCCTACGGCAAAGACAAAACGACACAGAATTATGATGTTTGCGTGAAGGGTGAGACATGGGGATCCAGTGGGTATGATTTTTATGGCCTTATTGATGAGATTATACTTATTGAGTACCACGGGAGTGGGTATGAAGTCATGACGCTGTTCAAATGTACTTGGTTTGATCCGACACGTGGTGTTCGAACTTGCGCATGTACTGGTATTGTTGACGTTAAATGGAAGTCAAGATTATCACCACCTGAGCCGTTTATCTTTGCGACCTAGGCTCAACAAGTTTACTACTGTGAGTACCCTAACAAGACTCTTCATCAGTAGTGGTCAGTGGTTAAGACGAAGCCACGAGCTTTCATCGATTGTTCATCGAATAATTTTAGTATTCAATCTGACGAGAATGAGGAAATGTCTGATGAGCAAACATGTCGGTTAGAAACCAAAAATGAGTCGTTCCAAGAAGTGATTTCAAGTGAAGTACTAATGGTAGCAATTGATGGCATTGCCCTTGATGAGATTAACATACTTGTCGATTTAACGTGTGTTCCTGAAATCGTGCAACATATGGATGAGAACATCGAGGTCACACAAGTTGATGGGGATACATCAGATGATGAAGCATCGCTCGATAGTTTAGAGTCAGATGAAGGCAATGATGTTTGATTAAGTGTAATTGTTTAAAACATTTGTATGTTTTATTTGAAATCGTAATGTAACTTTGATTGCATTTATGTTTTGGATTTTCAGAAAAAAAGTTTATGAAATTTAATCATCAAATTTCTAATTACCTGTGTCGGTGAAATGAAAATAATTAACTTTTTTCCAACTGGAAATTATTGCATGATATTTAAAAAATAATAATAATGTTAATAAATGGGTAAAATCCACCGGGGGTGACCTAGCTTATTTTTTTGTCCTAAACGGGTACATTACCTTCAAATTGTCCTACCAAGGTACATTACCTCTTATCGCGTGTCCTGTTTAACTACTTTCCGTTAATTTCAGAGTTATATCTAACGGAAATTGCATACGTGGCATAAAAATATTATGTATGAGGTTGATGAATAGAGAGACGATGCAATTTCTAGGTGATGGTCAGAGAGCAAAATGAGGTGGTAGTGAAGTGCAGCAGAGTCGAGAATGAGGAGAGGGATGAAAGAGATCATGACAAAAGTGTAGGGTTAGATTTATAATGTTAGGGTTTAGAATTGTTGATGGAAAAAAATTAAAGGACCATCAGTGTTATTTTATAATTTATTTTAAAATTTTTAATACAACGTAAGCAATTACAGTTAGATATAACTCTGAAATTAACGGAAAGTAGTTAAACAGGACACGCGATAAGAGGTAATGTACCTCGGTAGAACAATTTGAAGGTAATGTACCCGTTTAGGACAAAAAAATAAGCTAGGTCACCCCCGGTGGTTTTTAACCCTTAAAAAAATTTGGGAGATTCAATCTGACCATATACATTAAATCTATATAATTAGTTCATATATAAACACATTATAGATTATATATATATATATATATATATTTGATATTCCCTCTGTCCGACGGTTTTAAGTTAGTAACTAATAATCGTAGGAAAGATGTAGGAAATATTACATAGGGCAATGTAATTTACGACGGTTTTGAGTTAATATTTAAAGTATGTCGAAAAACTGTAGGATATGACAGATGTTTTTCACACATTTTAAAAAATCGTAGGAAATATGTAGGCCATAATCACATAGGGAGACGCGTTATCCGACGCTTTTGAGTCAATATTTCAGTTAAGTAGTAAAACTGTAGGAAAGTTAGATGTAATAAAAGCGTAGGAAATATGTAGGCCATAATCATCTAGGGACACGCGTTATCCGACACTTTTGAGTCAATATTTCAGTTAAGTAGTAAAACTGTAGGAAAGTTAGATGTCATAAAAGCGTAGGAAATGAAGTAGCACAACCGTAGGAGGTTCGTAGGAAGAAAGGCGGGAACCAATTGGTAGCGGGAAATTCAATTTTTTTTGTTTCCTACGCTTTTCATACAGTTTATATTTTTCGTTAGAAAACCGTAGGAAACCTTGCTACGGTTTTCCTACATTTTTAGAAAATGCAGGAAAATCGTAGGTCAAATTAGTAGCTGAATCGCCAGACCTTCCCTTTAAATTCGTGGGAGTTCTTTAGTTTTCACCACTCCATTCCTTCTATTCTGCGACGCCCTCTTCCAAACCCACTCCCCACACCTCCTCCAGAGCTATTTAAACTAGGTATTTTTAATTTTTAAGTACTTTTTCATATGTAATTAATGTTTGTTATTACATATAGTTGTTGTTTACATATATATATATATATGCATGTATTGAATGTTAAATTTTAAGAAGCTAGTTTTTATATTATATGTTTTAGGTAATTTTATATATGGTGTTAGTAATATGTATGTGGTTAGTTATAAATAATTTTTTATGTAATAATGGTTAGTTCTATTTGTACAACAGCATGTTACTATATATGTGGTTAATATAAAAAACTGTTAGTTCAATAATGTTAGAGTAATATTGTTATCACTTTAATAATGTTAGTGTAAGAAGCGCAAGTTACAACAATAATGTTACTTCAGTAATGTAAGTATAATCAGCTAATGCTAGTTTAATAATTTAATTTTATAAATAAGTATATATCGAATAATTGGCAATTTTAAAAAGTGTTACTGCACAAATGGTATTGAAATGATGGCAATTTCAAAATTAATGAGTTTACTAAAATAATGAAATTTAATATGTAAATGTTAGTGTAGTAATGGTCATTTATAAATAAAAGACTATGACGTAATGGTAATTTAGTATTACATATATATGTAATAAACATGTTAAACTTTAATTTTAGGATGGTTCGCCCCAGACAGTATGGCTCGGGCAGAGGCCCAGCCAAGGACATACATGATCCCCGACAGCCTGCTGTGACACCTACACAGGTGTCACAGACTGAGACTGAGACTCAGACCCAGCTCCCAGATACCCAGGCTCAGACACCGGTGCCACAGACCCAGCCACAGACCCAGCTGCCATATACTCTGGTGCCACGACCTTATGTGCCGCAGACGTTTGGCACATCGAGCTCCGCATTTCAGCAGTTTCGAGACACGCAGACTTATGCGTATTAGCCGGATATGAGTGGCATATCCGGGTCATATCAGTACCAGCATACAGGGATCGGGCAGACCACATGGGATGTCGATCCTAATTCATTCCTTGATCCAGATGAGCTCGGTATATCCACTCATAATCTACCTGGCCTACACCCGAGTCAGCAGCAGCAGCAGCAGCAGCTACCTCAGCAGGGCCCAGGCCACTGGCGGCCCAGCGGTCGCACCTGACGCGCAGCCAGCTGCTGGGGCCCCATTACCTAGAGGGCGAGGCCCACAGGTAGTTGACTTACCACCACCTCCACCTCCGCAGGACCGTCCGCTCATCGTCCCTCGAGAGTAAGTGTTACTGACTCTTACAAAATTAATTGTGATATAATTATACGTTGTTCTTAGTTACATCAGTTTATATATATATCTTACTATAATCATTATTTGTTACAGCTTACTCACTGATGACTCCCTTCGTTCCACCATAGCCTCTATTCATGTGAGGTTGTGGGACGAAAGTTCTATAGCTTGGTCACATGCATCTCGAGCTGCACGAGAGGAGCACGTGACCACGTTAGAGGTAATTGGTTGTTATACATTTTTAAACAATACTTTGTATATGGAAAAATTCATAATTTTTTTTCTTCTTTGTGAAATTGCAGAACTACTATAGATGGGACCCTAGAGACTTCGGCGCCATCCGCCGAATTGTCTTCGACTACTGTTCGCGGTCCGTGCGGAACCGCGTCTATCATTGGAGGTCCGTCGCGATTCAGAAGATCCCCGCCTTCTTCGACAACCCTGACTACAATTTGCTGCGGCCACATGTTCCACCCTGCTACAGTCAGCAGGTGTGGAATCAATTGTGTGACCAGTGGGAGCAGGAGCGATGGAAGAAGCTATCGGAGGTTGGTTCCCATGCCAAGCACATAGCGGATAGCTCAGGCCTTGTTCCGAAGCACACGATGGGCTCAATCCCAGGAGAGATGCACTGGGATCGTATGGTACCAACTTGGACCTTCCATACATTATAAATTTTGTATGATTTATTAATTACTTAAATTTTTAATGATATCTAAAATTGTGCAGACAAAAGCAAATGATGGAGTTGAGCCATCATTTGATGAGTGGTGGTCTCATACTCATAGACGGAAGAAGACCGGTCAACCCATCGATCTGATTTCACAGTAGCTGCAGGTAATAAATGTTCATTTACCACTACAAACATTGTTTTAAAAATATAATATTTGTCTTACTAACTCTAATTTCTTTTTCTTGTAGGATGGATATGTCCAGCGAATTCAACAAAAATACTAGAATCCGGATGACCGCCCGCAGTTCGATGCAGAGGTCTGGAGCGAGGTACGAGGCCCACCAAAAAAGGGCCGACTACCGGCTGTTCCGCGCCAACTCTCTGATCCCCAGACATTTGGACCAAATCGGGTATTTTTCATTCGTATTTAACTTTATTAATTATTTTTTTCACTTTTACGTTGCTAATTGCTACTTACAAAATTTTTTAGGCTCCACGTGCTGATTCGGAGGAGTTTGCTCAGCTGAGGGCTGAGAACACCCAGCTACGGAGTGATTTTACGCGGCCACAGGCAGACGTTCGCACTCAGGTTCAGCAAGAGACCGAGGCTGCAATGAGCGCCATGCTTAACAGGTTGATCCAGCAGGGGATTATACCTGCATCGGCGCTCTTAGACGACCTACGGACCGGATCCTCCACTCAGCCTCCTGTCGACGATTGTAGCCAGCAAGATGACAATGATCAGCCCGGCACTGCATCTCATTGATTTTATATTAGATCTCCTTCAGTTCTTTGTAATTAACTTTTTCCTGTAAAATTTGATTACTTTTATGTATAGTGATTTTATTGATTACTTTGATCAATTGTAATATATAATAATAATAATAATAATAATAATAATAATAATAATAATTTGTGTTTTATTATTATTATTAAATAATGCAATATAATATGTTTTTATTTTGTGTATAAATTAATTTACTAAAATCTTTAAATTGTCACAAAATCGTAGGAACAATATTAATGACAGAAAATCGTAGGTTATATAAAAGTCACAAAACCGTAGGATATATAAAAGTCACAAAATCGTAGGAATTAATGCATTTCAAAACCGTCGGATATAATGGGGACCACAGGCATCATAAAAGCGTAGGACCATTTTACGTTTATACGACGGTTTTTATTTCCGACACTATTTTTTCCTACGGTTTTGTCTGACGATTTTAATTGTAGGAAACGACCATTTCCTACGGTTTCCCTACATTTTTTCCTGACTCAACGCCTTGTTTTCTTGTAGTGGGAGGAGCTGGTAATTTGTATCTTCTACCAAAATGTTAAAAATTTGTTTTATCTTGTTGGTCATTTGGGTGGCAACCAATTGTTGTGAGACGGAGAAGTTGCTGTGAAATGGACCGTGGGTCACCAGTTTCCCTTGTGATTCGTACATTTCGATGTTCATTTCAATAATGGTCATCATCATGTTGATTCCTGATGTGATAGTGTAATATGCTGGTGCTGGCAGATTCAGTTGTTGACACAGGAGAGGCAATAGTTCCGGGGGAGGTAGGGAAACTAAGGCCATAGTTGCAACACTGCCAAGGAATCCTGCTTCATGCAATAAGGAAAGCTGCAACACTACTGTAGGTACAATTGATGGATAAAGTTAGGTGAACAGAGGGCCTGCATGTCATGCTCCCATTGTTAATGATGAAATTGGGTTTGGTAGAGGTTTGAGTATCATGCATTATGACTGTAAATCATGTCAAAAGTAGCGGTGAGGATTACGATGGGAATATGGAGCGGAGTTTATATCCAAAAGGGAAACAGAAAGAACGAAATGCAAAGTCAATTACCTGAGAAATATGCGAGGAAGGACGTTCTAGTTTTTTCCTTCAGTGTTACGGATTCTGCAGGTTGGCAGCAAAAAAGAAGAAGGAAAAAATGTCAGTTGTATGAGAGTTATTATCACTTATTTTGATTTAGCATGAGGAGATGCATACAGAAGTAACATATGCAAATCTGGTATCTTTTCAGAAGATATATGTATCACCAGTTTGGCGGAAGTGATTAGCAAGCCCTGCATGACATCTTTTTTTTCTTATGTAAATGTTGTGTGGGGGGGAGGGGGGAAGGTATATTCACCTGTATGTTAACGTTGCCATATCTTGAATGGGGGAATGTTTAATTATATAAAAGATTTTTAGTTGTTGCAGATGTTTGTACGAATGAACTACTAAGAGTATGAGCAATGGCTGGTACCATGATATGCTAAGCTAAACAAATCTTTAGTTTCTTATAAATGGGGCATTCGATGCATGGTGTAAGCAGAAATTATAGTATCAGTGTGGGGTGGAAGATTTTCATACTTTATGTGTTGCATGGCACAATAATATCGTGACTAAAGAGTGAAGAACACCACACAAATGGGGAATGACGACATGACTAGCGGGAGATATGAGGGATGGGAATGTAGGAAGACAAATTATTTGAAAAAGGGAGGGGCGGGGAAAAAAACAGGAACACACAAATCCTCTCAGTTATGGGTGGTGTAGCAAATGTGGAGGCGTAAATCAGGCAGAGTTGCGGCCATGCATGGAGGATCTCAAAACAGAGGAGTTGTTCGGTCCTATGATGAAGAAGAAAATATATGAGGTGAAGTAATCATCCATGAAGTGTGAGCTAAGAAATTTCTGGGAGGAGAAATAGGAAAGAGGGAGACGAATGACCTTCCTACTACACATAATCTCAGTCTGCAGCTTTATGACTTTGTATCAAGATTTGTCTCGCATTTGTAGGGGAAAATAGACAGAGCAGGGAATAAGACGTGTCAAAGCAGAGTCGTTCATGCAAAGAGATATCTGTCTGGTCGTCCACGTAGGCAGAGAAGGCAGGGCAATGATGGGAATTCGTATTTGTGGAGAAAGGTAGAGTCTGTTGGTCTTCCACCGAGTGAAGCAATTAATGCAAGGTATAATGGGGAGGGCTTTGCAGGCGGCGAAAGCGGGAATCAATGGGAGGAGACAGTGATGGACGGCAAGGATTAATTGGCAGATTTTATCCTTTCCCCATATTGTCTGCATTTAATAATAAAGTATAAATTATAAGCGGTTATACGTATATATTGTGTGGGAAATTAATATCTGTCTTTCTATGAGGTAAATTTCTAAATGTATCGTTAAATCGGAAAAATATATATAGATAGTGACTATTGTTCTCCTCTTGCACCTGGTAATAGCATCATATTTTTTTTTGTTTATTTATATGTGTGTTTCTTGATGGCTGTAGAATATTCAATACTAATATATTAACTGTTTATTTTATTTTTTTTTTCTTCGAGCGTCATGTTTAGCGGACAATAATATTTGAAAATAGTTTTGGATTATTTATGTGTGTTTTCTTTCTGTCTCTATATGAGGGCATATGTGGATCAGAATTTATTATTTGATATAGTATCTAAACTATAAAGTGTAAGCGGTTATACGTGTATATTGTGGAGAAAATTAATATATGTCTTCGTAGCAGGTAAAGTTCTACATGTTTCGCGAAATTGGAAATATATATATAGAGGTGGTTACTACTGTGCTCCTCTAGTTCCTAGTAATAGCATCTTAATTTTTATTTATTTATATATGTATTCCTTCACGGCTGTAGAAGGTTTAATACTAAGGGTTACTCCCTTCATCCCAAATTTTTTTAATCATTTGATTTTTTTTATTTAGTTTGATTTGAATTTATTTATATTAGTATTTATTTGAAAAAAAAATTAAAAATATATTTAGATATTATATATCTTGATTTATCATTCTTGTATGAAAGTTCTTCATATATATATTTAAATGTTGGAAAAAAAATTATAAATTAATTATTAAAAAGTAAATGGTGCAAAGAATATAGGACGAATGAAGTAATATTTACTATTTATTTTCTTTTTTTTATTGTTTTTCCTAAGGTGATGTTAGTGGACAATAATAGTGGCAAATAGTTTTGGGTTATTTATGTCTATTTTTTTTCGTGCTCTATATTAGGAAATATGTGGGTCATAATTTATTATGTAATATAGTTTCTAAACCATCGCAAGAATAATTCATATGAAATTGTTTTGTTTTGCAAAGTTATATGTATACCAGACACAATGGAATAAATAATATAATGTAGGAGGCTGTAGGAGGTTAAATATCAAGGCTCAATATTTACTATTTATTTTCTTTTTTATTTCCCTGGGTGACGTTTAGTGGGCAATAATATTGGGAAATAGTTTTGGAATAGTCATGTGTTTTTTCCTACCGCCTTTTAGATTTCGATACATATCGATCAGAAATTATTATTCAATATACTATTTAAACCACGTGAAGAATAACTAATATAAAATTGACTTGTTTTGCAAAGTTATATGTATACCAGACACAATGGAAGGAACAATATAATTTAAAAGTCTATACCTGTTGGTAAGTCCATAAAAATTTCATTGTAGACAACATTTTTTGTACAATTTTGAGGTTTTGAAGATTCATTATGGATTAAAATTTTTAATCCATCTCTTGATGTAACACGTGATAATGCAACATATAATTGTCCATGTGCAAATACAGGCTTTCGTAAATATAGTTCGACTTTGTTTAAAGTTTGTCCTTGACTTTTGTTTATTGTCATAGTATAACAAAGACGAGGAGGGAACTGTCGGCGTTTTAAAATAAATGGCCATTTTGTGCTTGAAGCTTGTGTAATAATTCTAGGAATATATATTTTATTCCCAATATGACTGCCGGAGATAATAATAGCCTCAATAATTCTTTGAGTTATACCAGTTACAATTAAACGCGTCCCGTTGCATAATCCTTCTGTGTGATTGAGATTACGTAATAACATAACAGAGACACCAATTTTTAGCTTAAGGTTATGTTTAGGAATACCAGGCATTTGTATTGAGTTAAGAAATTCAACCGAATATAAGATATCATAGTCAATGTTATTTTTTCCCGTTATAATAATCGAATCACAGCTTAGTAAATTAATTTCTGACCCGGGTATTAATGATAGCACATAGTTGTTTAGATTAGTGATTGTATCATTACAGAGGGTAATAATAGCTTGTTCTTTTAAATATTCAATATTATTGTACATATGTTCAAACTTGTCATAAATTGAATCAACCATATCTTTGATAGGATTATTTGATGGTTGAATCAATAAATGTTCAGGAATCTTGACCCAACCATATCCGTCGTCATCTATATAGTTATGATGGCAAATTGAGCGGTTCCCACATCCTATTGCCAATAACCAGTCATTGAACTCTTTCATTTGATTACCACCAATAGAAGACGAATTTTTGAGGAAGCGCATATTTGTTTGTAATGTGTAGATTTTACAAGAGTTCTACAAATATGAATGAGTGAGACATGCATTTACTATTTCTACGCGTCCACCCCCAACAACAACTGGAAGAATTTGTCTGAAATCACCACCTAATAATACTGTAATACCTCCAAATATTTTCGAATCATTGAAATTAGTTGGTTGAAAGATATCTTGTAATGTGCGATCTAAGGCTTCAAAGCAATAATGATGAGTCATTGGTGCTTCGTCCCATAAAATTAGTTTTGTTCTCTTAATGAGTTTGGCTAAATGTGTTCCTTTTTTAATTTCACATGTAGCATGGGCATCAGGATTTAAAGGTATTTTAAAACGTGAATGTGCTGTTCTCCCGCCTGGTAAGAGTAACGATGCAATACCTAAAGATGCAATTGCAAGTACAATAAACTATTCACTACGAATTTTTGCAATTATTGCTTCCCAAAAATATGTTTTGCCTTTTCCACCAGAACCATATATAAAAAATAAACCACCATTATCATTTACCACTGTATGCATAATAACATCATAAATGCTTAACTGCTCAGTATTCAAACTATTGTAAAGAAGAAAATGCTGATATGGCAAAGCATGTTTATCATACACTAATTCCTCAAGTAATAAACGCTTATTCAAATTATCAAAATGTGATCCACTTGGCAGAGGGAGACCAAATTCTATCAGAGAAGAATTATTTTTGTTAAACAATGTCTCAAGCTCTGTTAATAGGTAATATTTTATTCGCTTTTCTGGTATTGTAGTTAAAGACAGATTCATTAGTAATTGTATTTTATGTACAATATCATCGATGAGGTACAACCAAAAAGTTTGAAATAGTTTACCAGGGTTCCCAATTTGACAGAATAATATAATTGTTACAAATAATTGTCGTAGTTCAGCAGATGTAGCCCAATGCATTGCATCATTTAATGCTTCATGCCATTCTTTATCATCACCTAGTAGTCCATATGCAAAACATGCCTCTCGAAATGTTGAATAAAAAACTCAATTAACAGTTCTAATTTCTTCAAAGTTTCTTGGACCTTTGACAACATTCAATAACATATGTAAGTAGTAAAGCTCCCCGGCGCCTGGGTGGATATAAACAATGCGGCCAATGCGACGCTGTCTTTGCCTTTTTGTCCAAATCTTATCTTTTTGTTCCAAACCCACTGTGTAGGGAAGTTTGCATATGTTAAGTTGAGGGCTTCATGATTTCGCACATTAATAGACATCCACTCTGTGAACATTGTTTTATGAATATCTTTGCGCATCATTATGGTTGTTAATGGGTCAGTCTTTTTAAAAACAATATTTTGTTTCAAAGGTAGGTGGACATGAAGACGCTTAACAGATGGGTCACGGTAATGAATTTCAAATTCAAATAATCTCCAAATTGATTTATAAGCTTAGAGATATTTACAATTGAGGTAATTTCTTATTTCATCTACTTATATTATTTTATTTGTTTGAGAATTAGGCTCAGTAGCAAATTTTCAGTGATAATAACTCGTGCTCTGTCAGGGCCTTTGTTAAAATACTTGAAAAGATATTTAATCATTCGTGTTTTACTACACCATTCAACGTTAATATAAGCCTGATATTTGATTAGTAAGTGTATATTATAAGGGACAACAAAATGGTTATCTACTTCAATACCATTTTTTATACTTGTTCTCCCATCAAAGCGTCTTCGATATATTGTAAATCCATCTTCATTTATGGAAGTAGTTTCAATGAATTTTTTTGGGAAATGTTTTGAACACTGTCCATTTTTCATACATGGAAATGTAGGTTTATTGGTTCCACATGGGCCATGGATCATGAATTTAGTTACCGTCTCATATGCAAATGGCTCGGTATGTTTATCTGGAATTTCGGCGGAAATTAGAGAGTCAACTTGTTTGGAGAAAGGGTTTTTATTACCTCCATCTAACCAAAGTAGTATATGCACATGAGGGAGCCCGCGCTTTTGGAATTCTATTGTATATAGGACTGTAAGAATAAAGAAATGAAATAATAATAAGCAACTATTTTATTTATGATATATGAATTCATAAATCAATAATAATTGTTGTATAAGTGCGTTAATTCCAAAGGTTTTATATTAGAAAATAACAAACCTGCAATCGATGTTCCGAAATATTTATTTTTTTGTTATATCTTCCACTAATTGGCTTACTTTCATATTGAAAACTCTTGAAACAATATCAGGATGATCATCTACTTTTTGACCTGGTATTAATCTAAGTGCTCGACTTATCTCCGCCCACTGAGTGTTACATGTGAAAGTAATAAATAAATCAGGATGTCCATAGCAACGACAAATTGCAATAGCATTTTGATAGTTTTGAATCATATAATGGGGGCTGCCAGTGAAGGAAGAAGGTAGAACGATGCGCTTCCCAATTGCCTCACCGTTAACATCCGCTTTTGTAATTGCATCTTTGATACCCATATATATTTCTGAACATAATTCTTGTTGATTTTTTCTAATGTAAAACAAATGTTCTTCCTCTACAAATGCGAAGGAGTCAACAATATATTGTTGTAATAAATGCCTACCTCTAAGTAATGTAAGCCCGTCAATGCTGCGAAATTGAATACGGTATGCATAAAATTCACGCATTGTAACACATTGACGTTTTCTTTTTTTCTTTCTATCAATTTCACAGTATGAAATTCCCAGGTGGAAGCCATCTCCACCGTATGGAAATAATAGTGGATACTGCATTGACATAAACGACCTGTGTAAATGGCTAATACGGTGGAAATTTCTTGTTTGGTATTGGACAATTATGTCACGATTTGAAGAATCTGAAACTCCAAAGTCCCCCATAATTAATCCAACAATTTCTGATGCTGAAGAAGTTTCGTAATTTTGAAAATTCACTGGGCATTTTTCTAATATTTTTAACTGTAAGGATGTAACAACAGGTGAGTTAATACGTTCACGAACAATTCGGAAACCTTGAACAATTTCTTTAGTGTTATCAAGCATGTTAATCAAGTCAGAAATAATTTCGGGGTCAACAGATAAGGTTTCAGTTTGATTTAAAATGTTTAATCGATTATTTATTTCATGCTCGGTATCATAGATATATAGTTGAGCAAATTGCGGAGCTTTACCATCTATAGGTAAAAGAGATCCCAAACGGTGATAGTGTTGTCCATGAATACGAAATGTGTAAGGACCTATACCTGTGTTTATAGTGTGATCAATTTTTGCACCCAAGGAAGTGAAAGCAAACATTGAATTATATAAGCGAATGTTTTGTCTAAAGCAGGAACCTTTTACTCCAAAGTTTGAGGCCAAAAGATTGTCAAGTGGAGCTGGTGTAGTTTTTAAAGGTGGCAATGGGACGTAGCCATTTTGGCAGCATTGTGGAAATTGTGAATGTTTTTGTTTTGTCGTCGATTTTAGTCTTTCACTATGCCAGAAGATAGCACCGCAAAATTGGCACGTACACTCTGGGTCACCGAGATCGAGGACCATTTGTTCAGTCCTTGGTAAGATGTTGTAGGTAGGAAATATGTTAGAGTTGATAGTAAGGAGATGTTCAAACAAAGCATATCAGTTGCCAGTGTGCATTGCATACATTGGACTACGGGATGAATATCCAAAGCAGGGGGATCCATGTGGGAAGCAGGAGATCCCGCTGGGGGAGCAGTTATTTCATTTGTTTTGGGACATTTTGTGAGATTGGTATCTTTTCTGGTTCTTCGTGCAATCGGAAGCCGAGATCGACGCAACTTAAGGAGCAAGTATCGATCTCTACGGCGAAAAGCAAGACATTCTTCCATCAGTTTGACCTGGGAGAAACGTATTGTCAATAGGAGGGACATATATGTCAGACAATATTGTGGGAGAATGCACGTAGGTGTGAAAGCACAGATCACAATAAGAGAACAGGAACATGGGGAGGAGAACAAATACAGTAGACAAAAGCGTTTATATTCCAATAAAATGGTGTCAGGAAAACGCATTACACGAAGTCATTTCTTGTGGGAAATAGTAATAGACATACAGGGCTCAAATGCAAAGAGAAGTTGTTACAACAATTGTGGACATGCATATAGCTAACTTAAATTTGATTTTCACCTCAAGAGGAAGCACAATCTAATCGGCGTTCTCTTATTAATTTTTCTTGTAATCGAACCATTTCTACACGAAGTTGGTGATTTTTGAATTCAGCGTCACTTCGTTCTTGCTCTAGCTTAATGAGATGTTGTTGCAGTTCATCCAACTCTTTACGCGCTAAAGTAAGGTTTCGGTAAATATGATCATATAGATGGCGGCAACAATTGTTGTTGTTGCAGCCAAAGTAAAGTAAGCGAACGCGGAGCAATTTGGTGATTTTTTTTTATCGCAAGGAAATCAACTTCTTCCTTTACATAATCAACATTCAACTTCGAGTAGCCAAATACAATGAGAGGAGTCGAAGTTTGTGAGAGAGAATGCAGATGAACATGGATAGAGGCGGAGAAAAAATCATCGACGGGGGCTTCTATTACGTAAAAAGTTATAGGAAATGATAACTTAGAACATAATTCAGACAAAATTGTTTTCGGTGATAAACAAACCAACTCCATCTTGCAGAAGTAAGTAACAATGAACGTAAGGCGTAATCAAGCTTGTCCACTAACAGCCGAGAGAGGGGATAAGTGAGAAAAGGAACATGGAGGAGGGGACAATGATTGAAACTGTAATGATCCAACACACTGTCAAAGGAAAGAAATCATAATGGTAGGGAATTAACATCAGAAGTATAACAGAGCATGATAATCAACAACAGAGAGATTAAAATGGCGTTCAACAAGATTTGCGCAGTGGGAAGAAGTAAGAGCACACAGGCAGAGACGCACAGCAGCATACCCTAAATTTAATTACAATGGTAGAATACACTGCAGGGAGAAAGAGACCAGGGTAAGAGAGCCTCAGAAGGAACAAATTGGGTATATAAGCAACAAAAATCAGACGAACAAACCTGTTGCACAGTTGCTGCTTTGGGTATACAGTAAGGGAGGTCAACAACTTGTCCTAAGCACAATGGAGCAACAATTAGGCATCAGAACAGAGATTGAATATAAAATCAGTAATAATGGAACGAAGAATAAAAGGAGAACAAAGAAATTACATGAGAAATAACTGGAAGAGACGGAGGACAATAACTAACAGAGCTGAAGGGGAACGCGAAGAGAACAGAGAAGCAAAAAAAGCAAGCAAAGCAGCTGTGTTGGTTCCCCGTGGAAGCAAGGGAACCCATATAAATACTAAAAATCTCCAAGCGATGACAAAAGCCAGAAGGCAGACGATGAGATACCCTCCCCCATGCAAGTTATGTTATGGAGGCACGTATCAATTGAAAGGTTCTACAGGAGACAGCTGCCATTAAGCATGAAGAGGAAGTCGGCACGTTAAGGGAAATGGTCATTAGCAGTTGTTAATAAGGAATAAAGCTGCTAAGAATTGATGACAGGAAGAACAATAGCATTAAAGTAGTTGAAATATGCCATGTGCCAGCAGGAGACATGCCTCTTCCGTTTTAGTGGTGCTAGTAGTCCCTTAACATGAAGGCAGGTGGCAGTGGGGAAGAGACGCTTCATGCCTCAATTGTAGCCGGTAGCAAGTTTCATGAAGAGACGCTTAATGCTTCAATTGTAGCCGGGAGGAAGTTAGCATCTACATTGGAAAAGATATAAGACGTGGATGAGCTACATTGCAAAAGATATTAGATCTGGAGGAGCAAAAGCAGCATTAAACCATTTCAGAAATGCCATGTGTCACCAGAGAACATGCCTGTTCCGCTTTAGTATATAATATAGAATATAGATTAGTGCCTAGTGACATTAATTTTATTTCCTAATAAAATATAAATAATTTCTGGAAATAAATACTAGGAAATTTATAAAGTACATTTTAACATTCCAATTTTTCTTTAACTTTAATATATTTGTGCAATTTTTACATTTGTTCAATGGAAAAATTAAGTAAAAAACTATGAGATACCTACTTGTTTTAGGTTACGCTATTTCTTCTTTATTTCCCCAAATCTTCATATATTTTTTCTTTGCACAAGTGAGGAGAAATAAAATTAAAATAAAATACGTGCCTCTTCTTCCTCTATTCGATGGAAATCGGCCAGTCTCTACTCTCCGGCCTAGACCCATAGGCGCTGTTATTGGCCTTGGCTGCATCTAGCAGTTTGGATTGAGTCTTTCATCGAACTAAACCAAGAGGATAGGTTGCGGCGGCGTTCAAATTGGGAAGATGAACAGTGAGGGTTTGGATGCAAATTGGGGAAAAGTCTGTGAAATGGTAAAAATGGAGAAATTCCACTTTGGATGAGTACGAATGTAGGAGATAAACCAGACTGGAGATGGAATTGAAAGATTTTGTATAGGAATTGGCTTGAGCAGCTCTCCTGGTTGGAGGGAATAGCAGCTCTTTTGCTTTTCATTTTGTTTTGTTATTTTATTTTAGAGGTTCTGCTTTCCTCTTTCACATAAGGGGCTTTAAGATAGTTAAAATAACTAATTAGTCATAATTTTAGATTCAATTCGTTTTAATTTAAGTTAACAGACTTATTTTTACATCATTTTTATCTAAAACTAATTTTATTTAAAAGTCAATATTATGTAGATGTAATAATCAATTTGAAAGTAAATTTTTATGTTGTTGTTAAATTTTTATGAATTTTTTTAAACTTAAACTAGAAAAATTTATAAAAGTTTAGAAAGATTATAAAAATTATATTTTTAATGAATTATTGTAGCTACATAACATTAAATTTTAATTAAATTTAATTCTGAGTAAAAAAAATATTTAAAAAATCATTTTATAGTCTACTATCTTAAGTTAAAACTAATTTAGTGTTACTTTTTCCGGTTACAAGTTTTGTGTGAAAAAGTAAAGGACATGTGTCCAATTTATAGAGATAACATGCAAAAACGAAGGCATGAGAGAATGTTCATATCAGTCCTCTAACATCAAAGTTGTTGAGAATTGTTAAAATATTGACGATTATTGTTAAATCAAAATCTATCAAGTTATGAAAAATCATTTTTGTGGGCTAATGCAAGTACCTAACGCGACTTTGGTAATATTTTTTTCTAGAAGGACATGCTGAAGATTAACCCTATTTTTTCTTTTATTTTTTAAATACTGAAAAACATGTTTACAAGTCTGTAAAAATATTTAAGAATGTTTGTGAAAAAATGGAGTGAAATGTCTATTATCAAGAACTTGAAAGGTGTCAAACTATAATTGATACTTTTTTGCTTTTTTGGTATTTTGCTTTAGAGCAATGTGACGGTATTGCTGAATCCAGGCCGAGGTCCAGATAGTGTATTGTCGGTTGAAATATGTTGGCGGGACAACTTTACTTTTCCCCATCCAGGACAATTTGTCCATGAAAAGTTGGGATCAGTTAAACTTTGCTCTCCAATTTTTGTCCCTTTTGCCACTTTTACTTCAATCTTTAAATTTTAAAAACCCACCTCTTTTCACCTTACTCCATTTATACTTTCTAACATCAATTTTAGTTTTTTTCCTCTCCTTTTAAATACAAAAAAGGAAAATCATTCCCCCTAATAATGCTGCAAAAAGTAGAAAGAATGAGTAACATTTAATTCATTTTAACTTAAGTTAATTGAATATAGAATAGTTTATTTTTATTCTTACATCTTTTTTATCTAGAACTAATTTTAATTAAAATTCAATATTATGTAGTTATAATAATCTATTGAAAATATAATTTTTGTAATCTTAATAAATTTTTATGAATTTTTCTAGTTTAAAGTAATAAAAATTAAAAATTCATAAAAATTTAACAGCATCATCAAAATTTATTTTCAAATGGATTATTGCATCTATATAATATTAAATTTTAAATAAAATTAGTTTCAACTAAAAAAGATAAAAATGTAAAAATAAGTCAGTTAATTTAAATTAAAATAAATTAGCTTTAAGTTTCCAAAGTTGAGAGGAAAAAAAAGAGGTAAAATAATAATTGGGAAAGTATGTAATACAACCTTAAAAATTGGTATGAATTTTTGAATAAATTAACTAATGAAGGATAAATGAAAACTTAACTTGCATGTATGGTTCTCTCTCTCTCTCTCTCTCTCTCTCTCTCTCTCTCTCTCTCTCTCTCTCTCTCTCTCTCTCTCTCTATTTTGAAAAACACCAAAGGTTCCTTTTTATGTCCATGTATATCCTGGAAAATGATCAAATGTTATGGAATGGACAAAGAGTTATTTTTAGAAAATTTTATACATTTGGAAAATATAGTTGTCAGTGATTGTAAATATTATAGATTGATTCAATGTAAAAAAGAAGTAGAATTTTTATTATAAATTAATTAGAGATTTTTATTCCAATACTACAAATTCTGAATTTGTATTAATTATTTGAAACCTAGTGTCAAATTTTTTTATTTTAAAGTTTAGTGACAAAAAATTCACATCCATATTAACGGGTGTCTTAAGTATATTTTTTAGGGTACATTAATGGTCTTAGTTTCCTAATTTTTTTAATTAATATATATCATTTCAATCAAATTTTTGTCAAAAATACCTACACTTTTGGAATATTTAAACTATAATTAGATACGTAATATTTCTCCATGCCATTATCTTTTCTCTCGTATTGCCCCTTTTATTAGGAATGTCAACAGACAGGGTTTAAATCGGCTATAGCTAATTTCAAACCCTCTTATCAAATAATTAGGTTCAGGTAGGCGGGTAAGTGAGCACTACCTACTAACCAATTAAAGCATATGTTTGATTTTTTAAGATTTTTTTTTATATATTTTCAAAAGAATGTGATTTTTTTAAACTTCTTTTTTATATATTTTACAATTAATTAATACTTAAAAATTCATAAGCTTAAGTAATATAAAATAATTTATGTTAAATTAATAAACTCATATTTTAATTATAAATATATTAATTTAAGAATAGTGCAGATGGGGTCGAGTAGGATAAGTTAAACTCATACTTTCCTCATGTTTTTGCAGATAGAGTCAGGTTCAGGTTCAGGTTCAGATAGTCGAGTTTGTAGATGGTAGAGCTAGGTAAAGTATTTTTAAACATCCCTACCTTTTATATTTTATTCATCTTCTTATCTTTTTTCTTTTTCTTGTTTTTCTTCTTCTTTTTCCTCATAAACCATTTCCCTCAATTTCTTGGGTCATAAGATTAAAAAAAATCACTTTTTGGTTTTTCATTTCTTTTTGTCAATTTATGTGTGGTTAAGAACCACACCCTTATGAGGAAAAAAAATTCCAATGTACCGTCCAAATTGGATAGATAAACATCAACTTATAAGAAAAAAAAATAAGCAATTCTCTCCAAAATTTAAATCCCAAGATTGCGCAGTGGAAAAAGAAAAAAAAAACAATGATGAATTTACTGTAGCAAAAATTAAGAAAATATAATGAATTATAATAGAAAGTACAGACAATAAAATTAATCATGATTTTTCATGGATCTACATACAAAAAAAATCTCAAGAAGCACTAAATCAAATCATAAAGTAAGAAAAAGTAAGGTAAAACAAAAAAAAAGAAAAAAAGAGGGAGCGCGTGGCGAGGTTAAAGTGAGTAAGGAAAATAACCGAAAAGAAAAAGTTAAGTAATATAAAATTATAAATGAAGTATGTGCGGGCAACGAAAGTGAAATAAAAATAAAAATCAGCAAAATATAAACGGATATTGGAAGGGGAAATCAATTGAAAAAAATCAAACTAATTCAGATTTTAGTTCAAGTTGAGAACTAGCAAACGTAACACAAAAAAAAAATAACACAACTGAAGTCATAAAAATAGGCTTGCAATTATTTTAGATAACGATGTAGTACAAGATAGAGTAATCCGCTCTGCTCATACTAAATTTCAATGATTAAAAATAGACCTATATTTACAATAACCAACATCTTGATTATTATAATTGATTGGGTTTTCAAGAAGTTACATCATATAATTTGTCATCACTTAAATTGCTCTAATAATGGCATTAATTAGACAGGCTAGTATTGTGAAAATGCATATTCTTTTTGTACCATTTTAAATCATGACTTCACTATCAATTTGTTTATCTTCTTACGTATCAATGTCATCCATAATGTATTTCCCGCAAATAAAATATAAAATCTAAAAACATTTATGTAATGAGTACTAACCAATAAAAGTAGTACACCTTACAAAAAAAAAAGTAAGTTACGTTTTGTGTAGGCTTCATGACTATAACATGTGATAAAATATCTAGAGGTAAATTTTAAAGAAAATATTTTAATTCCCAGAACACATTAATCATGATATGGTTAATTGGAGCATACCGAGTTGAATTGGATCAAAGATGGAAAACGGAATTTGACTTTTCAAAAGAAATTGAAATTGCAGCTTATTTCCCACTTTATAAGTAATTGCTCCAAATTTGGTAAATAATTTTTTTTTTTTGCCGAACTTAGGTAAATGAGTGTAATAGCGGCTCCATCTTAATTATGGTTTAAATCAGGCTATAGTAAAAGTAAAAAACATGAATTATTAAGGTAAAGTTATAAATTTTGGATTGAATGTCAAACATAGTCAAAATTGATAAGAACATTTAATGGATATTTTTTGGATTACACTATTTATATGGAGGTAATTTTATCATTTAATAAAGCTAAAAATGATGTGGTGCTCAATTAGGCTCTAATAAAATGACATAAAACTCATTTGTTTTCCCCTCTATAATAATATAATAGATCAGAAATATTTTACAAATGTATAGGGGTAAGAGGAAGTAAATCTAAGAGGTAGGGAGAAAATCCTAACTCGGTTGAGGCTTAAAATGCATCTGAACAAGTTTAAATATCATTATATAAGGAAAATGGTTGAGGTGGTAGTTGAATCTCGACCTCACCCTCTCCCGTTGTCCCTTTTACCACTCTACCGAGCAACTGGGAACATTTCTAAGTCATTTATATCTTTTGCAATTCAAACTTAAAAAAAAATTATTCCGTATGAGGATGTAATTTATTGTATTTTGTGCTATCTCAAAACTTTGCAATATTTTCATATTTAGTAAATTAATTTACCATATTACTTTTCAAGCTATCATTTATGAAGATGCAATATATTTTACTTTATGTTGTCCCAAAGCTATGCAACATTTCCATATTTTGTAAATTACTTTGCCATATTATCTTACAAGTTATCATTTCAATGTCAATTTTTCATCTTTCTTGATTTATGTGTTAAAAAGTAAAGAATAAAAGTAGAAACAATATACAAATTTTCATGTCAAACCCAAACATTTCATTCAAAATGGGAGATAGGGGGTATTAATTTCATTACTCACTTCAATCAGAGCTTGAATTATCTATTTTTCGGCTTTGCTTAGTTTGATTTTAGTCTTACTAATAGATAATAATGAAAGTTAAAGAAACAGCTTAAAGCCTCAAAACTTAATTTGAGTTTGACTTGATTTTGTAACCTATTTATATTTTTTTCAATGAAAAAATGATTTATAAAAGAGCAAGGAAACTGCAACAAAATGTTTTTGCTATTATCAAAGGACTTTAACCTCATAGCGATATCTAATGGAATGTTACATGTAGAAACATTCCCTAGTCTAGAAAAAAACAAGCAAGACAAAGAACGTGAGGGAAAAAAAAAAGGTGATTTGCATTTTTTAAGAATATTTTTTTTTTTTTTCATTTTAACTCTAAATTAGTTGAGCTTGGTTGTGCAAAGATTTGGTGGGGGTAATGCCTTTATATATTTTCAGCATGCTATATCTTTTAGTGCAATTTCAGCAAATTCAATCCAATAATGAAAAAAAAAATTGTTCAATTTTAACGTTTCTAAGATTAAAATCAATACTTTACCGACTTCTATCAACATGCAAATTAAACTAACTTCTAAAAGCCGTGAGCCAGTACTATTCGAATTACATGCCAGAACAGTGTCATTTTTGTTTTGCCCTTCATTTCTCATGCACTGCTGACCTTTTTTTTTTCGGATTCTTCCAACTATGGTAAAACCCCTCTTTTGGTCCCTAGATGTTTTACTTCTACCCTAATGCTCCTCAACTTTTGTTTTTTATCGCCAGCTTTTGGTATTTAATATGAAATAACTTTAGTCAATTTATTTATTTTTTTTCTTTTACTTTTACTATATTAATGGTTAAACCATTCATTGATTAACATAAACTAAACATAATTTTATATATTTTTTATGATGTATTATTTTCTAAAGTAAAACAGTGGTTACCATTGACATAATAAAGGTAAAAAGAAAAGCTCTATGGTTTAATGAAGTAATTTGGTCAATAATTTCTAATATTAAAAGTAATTTTTTTAAATAAACTTTTCATCTATATTAAAAATTGGAATTTAAATTGATAAAAAAAAAAATTTAGTCAATTATTCTTTAATTACCAAAAAATATCTATCATTTAAAACAATGTACAATATTATGTTTCACAGTTTTATGTATTTCAAATAATATATAATATTATATTTCACAGTTTTATGTTTTGCTCATAATTAATAGTTTTAATGATAAAAACATAACATAAAAAAAATATTAACTCAAAATTAAGATAAAATAAAATTTTAATCAATGAACGTAAATTTATGACTTAGAATTTTAAATTATTATTATTGATATTTATTTTAATTATAAATTTATTGAAAAAATTACCCGCTACAATGTGCAGGTCAAACATAACCTCATTTATACTAAGATTGGACACAATTTTAATTTATTTCCCGAATCATAGGAATCTAAGTTTTCTAACACTTAAATTAAACTTTAATAATCATAGTGGATAAAAAACACTTTAATAATCATAGTGTTATATTACTTTCAATTCGCATTTGAACTGGTTATCATATTCATTACTCATTTCAAATCAAATTTGACTTGGTTTGGGCTTTTGTTGCTCCATTATTTTTTGTGTTTATAATAGCCTGTTTAGGAACAATTTTTATTATTAGTGTTAAAATTTTAAATAATTTATTAGATGATGAAAAAGTTAAAAGCTAAAAATTGTCATTAGATGGTTTTTTCAAAATTCTAAAACTAATCCCTCGGTCAAAATGGAAGATCCATACGGGCCCCAACGAGCTGTTGCCTTTTGCATAAATTGTAACTCCGCTTAAATAGTCAAAATAATTGGAAACAGAAACATTTTTGTTTTTGTTTTTTATGTCAGAATAAATAGGACAATTTCAAAAGGTCAGTCACATAATTAATAAGAAAATGCATCTGATCTCACACATCGGGATTTTTAGTTATATAAATATAAAAAATAATATATATTTGAATGTTACACAAATATTGTTTAAAAATTATTATTATCAAAAAAATAATTTAAAAAGTACCATAGATCACTTGAAATTATTGTTGAAAACATAAATATAAAAAGTGTGGCTCTCTTTGTTCCAAAAAATTTAAAGCGTTTGATTTAATGGAAGATTAAGCTGTGATATAATTTATTACTTTTTTTCAAAATTTTCCCTTATAAAACAAACAATGACTTAACTATTACTAGCTTCGTCCCAATTTATCTGCTCTGTCATACAACAACAAAATTATCTTCTCTTTCAAATAATAAACATGCGAATGAAAAAAAAAAAGCCGAGTGTCCTACTTTAGGTATAGTGTGTAATTTTATTTGGTTTAAAGGGCATTTTGATCTAGATTAAAGATGCAACTCGGAAGTTGGAACCCACGTCTACATGAACTGGATGAAAATAACTCATTAATGTATCACTGGTGGATGACCGGTGCTGCGGTGCAGAGGATTTGTTATTTAAAGTAAGAGCAAATGATAGTGAACAAATTAGTATGATATTTGATAGGATTTCATATATGTAGTGTTGGGAAATACATTACATTGTTTTTTTTTTTTTTGCTAGATAAAAGTAGTACATTGGTTTGTTATGTATTACATCAGTATATAGATGTGTATGAGTAAATTGCACAAATGATCCCTGACCTTTTGTCATTGTTTCCTTTTAGTCCCTAACCCATTGAATGTTTTATTTTGGTCCTAAACCTATTAAAATTATTTCACTTTGATCCCTCACTAGATGAAATTCATTAACTCAGAATAATTGTCTGATAGAAACTTTTGAAATCCTAATTTAAATATTCGGTAACTGTCTTCCAATAAATTTAAATAGTTTTATATTTTTTAACAGTAAATAGACAATTTAAATTAATAGTTTTTTTCTTCCTAAATGAAATAAGTTCAATTTACAGAGAGGAAAAAAAGGTGAGTTAAATTTTTTATTAATTATAAAAAAATTAGTTTACAGATTAAATTTATTATAAGACAGTTACCGGATAGTTTAAATTATGATCTAAAACATTGTTATCAGATAAATACTTTGAGTTAACAAATTTTATTAAATTGGGACCAAAATGAAACGTTGTCAATAGATTTAGGATTAAAACAAAACGTTTTAATAGGTTTAGGATTAAAACAGAATGTTTAATAGGTCATGGACTAAATGAAAACAATAACTAAAGGTTAGGGATCATTCATAAAATTTACCTAGATGATATAGAGCCACCTAAACCTTTCTTCCCCAGGACATCTCAGTTGCACAATTTCTTCACGCCGCTGACTCTGTTTAAACCGGAAGGTACGACGCCCGAAGAAAAGACCTCATGAAGGCCTTCATCCTAATTATCCCAATAAACATCGTAAAAAGATCTGAAACCTCCCCCAAGTTCTCCTGAATACAAAAACATCCGCTTTCATATCACAAAACATCCCCAAATAGTGGACCAAAAATATTGAAACAACCACCCCATGTACACTGTAACAACGCGATCAAACATAAACCTAGAAATAGAAGAAAATAATTTCACAATCCGAGGATTGATCATTTGGGCATAACCGCCAAGCTCGCATCATGAATAACCTTAATGAAATGATGCTACATCTTGATGGCTATCTTATACATTAACCCACCCACTTGTGCCCATGTATCCCCTTATCAAGACCATAGAGTTAAATACTACAGTACACTGTGCGGTAAGCAGTATAAATATTTTCACATTTTTTTTATTTTACTGCATGGTATATCGTGGTATTTCACATACCGCCCACTTTTTCTGTTCATTTTATTAAAAACCGTGATATATCGTAAATACAATGAAATACATACCATGATATTTTATTTTTCGTTGGTGCGTGTAAAATATTTTTTTTATCATTTTAAATAAAAATATTATAGATATATAAAACATTAAAATATAATTAATAAAAATATTATAAAATAAGTATTTACTTTTATTCTTTTGGTTACTTTTCTTAGTTAATATAAAAATTTAGGGCCAATTCATTTTAACTTAAGTCAACTGACTTATTTTTACTTTTACATCTGTTTTGCCTAAAATTAATTTCACTTGAAAGTCAATATTATGTAGATGCAATAATTTATTTGAAAGTAAATTTTCATGATGTTGTTAATTTTTTATGAATTTTTCTTTTTTTAATGCCTTAAACTAAGAAAATTCATAAAATATAGAAAGATTACAAAAATTGTATTTTCAATGGATTATTACAACTACATAATATTAAATTTTAATTAAAATTAATTCTAAATAACAAAGACATAAGAATAAAAATAAGTCATTTTAAAGTCAATTGACTTAAGTTAAAATGAATTGGTTGTTAATGGTTACTTTGAGCCACCTAGAAACTTAATGTGGTATTAGAAAATATATTTTTATTAATAGAGTATCATTTTTTTCTCTTATATTAATAAATTAGTTTCTTTCTAAGCATTATTTATTTTGCTCTATATATAGAATATTGTTTTTATGTTTTTTGTATTAAAAAAATATCTTCTATCATATATATTTGAAAAATTATGATGAGAAAAATTAGAATACATATAAAATGTGTAAAAAAAATTATTAAATTTATGCCATCTGAAAACAATATTATAATATTTATTTTTTCATAACAACAATAACGGTATGCGATATAGTATATTATGCTGTATACTTTAAAAATTTAGGGTGTGGCATACCTAGCGATAACAGTATTTCACACTTTGGCCAAGACAAATCCAACCCAAACAACTTACCAGAAACAGAAACATAAGGATGCAAAAGCAGTATTAACCCAAGAGCAAAACTCCAATGGTCATTACAAGGTGAATCCCTTCTCCTTTAATGTATGGTAAAGGATTTCAGTTTCACTAGTTTTTCTATCTAAAATTAATAGCATTTGAAAGCTAATACTATATCATATAATAATCACTTGAATAATTTTTAAGATAGCAATTGAACCAGTTTAATAAAAGAAAATTTTGATTACCAAAAAATAAATAAATAAAATAACAATCAATAATCCTTATTTTTTTCAAAAAAGAAAGATATCCTAAAATAACTTTTCTGTCATCTTAAAGTGGAGTTTCAATTATTATACAAATTTAGTGAATATCCTAAAAATGAAACTAAAACATTAAATGAATCTTATTAGATTTAGTTGAGGAATACTCCTTCCGTCTCAGTTTACTTGAAATATATTTCTTTTTGGGATGTCTTAAAAGGTTGAAATGTTTCCTCTTTTGGAAAAGTTTAAACAATTAAATAATCCTTTTACATAAAACCTAATAACAACTCTTTTTTTAATATCCACTCAATCTCTCACGGTATAAAATTTTAAAAAAAATTAATTATTATTTAAATTTTTACTATAAAAAAAATTAACAGAAATTATATATACCTTAATTTCCATATCCAGAGAAATATTTTAACTTAATTGGGACGAAGGGATTAGTATTTAAGATCGTGGATTTTTATCAAACAAATATTAGTCACCCATTCTTCTTTAACATACTGTATTTTTCTGACAGGAATGGATAAAGAAGAAAGACCATCAGAGTGGAAAATAATATAGGCTTGAATAGGTAGCAGAATTGTTTTGTTAGAGAACTGTTACTCATGACTCACCGTAGCAGCTTTTTATGCAGGCACAACTTGAATCCATGGGCATCTAACAGCACGTCCCTTCCTATGATACCGCCAATTAAAGGCCATCTGCCAAGCATACGCACAAAAGGTTCACTATTGAAATGAGTCAATTTATTTTAATTTAAATTAATTAATTTATTTTTATTTTTATATATTTTTATTTAAAGTTAATTTTATTAAAAATTAAATATCATATAAATACAGTAATTTATTTAAAAGTAATTTTTTTCAATGAATTATTATAATTACATAATATTATCTTTTAATTCAAATTAGTTTTAAATAAAAAACATATAAATAAAAATAAATTATTTTAAGTCAATTGACTGAAATTAAAATAAATTTGATAATCTCCTAGAAAAAAATGCATGAAAAAGACATTACAATTTAGTTTGAAAAAGATGCCATTAGCCACTTTTAAACTTAATAAGAGGAGGATGACAATCAAATTCAACCCAAATGATGAAAAGTGAACATTGGCCACTTTTAAATTTAGGTGTTCTCTATGCTTTATGATTAATTCATGGACAATAATTAAATCGGCTCAATTCTTACCGTGCGTTAATGCCATCATGGCTAGCGAATGAGGCCACAGGGAAGTGACTAGAAAAGTAGTTGCCATGATCGACAACGAGGAAGACGAGATGCGACAGAGCTGTGAGTAGAATCTAAGGGTTTCAATTGCAAATGAATATGAGATAGGTGGTAGTCGGAGGCTGTTGGGTCGGTCTGACAATGGCTTGAGAAGTGAGAAGTGTATAACACGGCCGAAGTGAGACATAAACTGTGAAAAAAATGAGAGAAAAGAGTCAACGATTGCGACAGCCTGTTTTAAAAGAAAAAGAATTTGATTATGGAAAATAAAGGAAAAAAAAAGGAAAGAATATGAATGCTGCATTTGCTTTTGAATTTCATTTCCTTTATTGTAGGATGAAAAGGAGTAACAGAAGGAAAGTTTGAATTTTGTTTCCTTGACTTTAGGATGTAAAACGCGGCTTTTTGTGACTCTCAAATGAGAAGATTTACATCGGGGATGGTTTTGGAATTTTGGTTTAAAAAAACTATATATTAAATTCTTACCTAAATTATCAATTCTGTCATGTATCATATCTTTATCGCATTTGTTAAGTGAAAAACCTCTTAACTCCTTAAGTATATCCTGCTATATATATATATAAAAGGACTGCTACATTTCTGTAAAGTAATGGGGTAAATTACAAAAGGTTTATAATGTCCGGCAATAACTTCTGAAACCATAAATTAAACTATCTTCTAACAATGTTATAGTAATTTCAAGATTTTTGATATTTTTTTCATTGCTAGCCGATTTTAAAAAAAAATACTTATATACATTTACAAGAAGAAAAATGTATTTACAGAAAGAAAAAACTGATAATTTAAAATGTCTATTAACTATAAAAAAAATATTGGAGAGACCGAAATTACTGAAAGATGACTATCGTATGATTTAAATTACAGTTTTAGAAACTATTATTGGACAATATAAAAGAATCAAGGGGCAAAGTGTAGGTTTTCAAAAATAAATAGGGCAAACTGCAAATTAAGGTAGATCTTAAAGGGGATAACTGTAACTTTCCCTAAAGCAATACCTAAGCCAAAGTCCAAAACATTGACCGGCATGCGGTGTTATTAAACACTGTCCAGCTTGGCCTAATAGGTCGGATTGGGTGGACTGTGACTCGGGAACTGCAAAAGGTTGGGTTGCACCTTAAGACCCGCTTAGGTCAAAACTCGATAGACTTCATAGACTCAGTGACCCAGACAACTTGGTCGGCCCATGTTAAACCAGATTTAAAAAAAAAAATCTAGGCTTTGGACATTTTTTTAAAAATAATGTGGGCTTGTGGCTTAGATTACTTAGTTTTGTTGGGCTTTAGTTGCTTTAGTTAAACCAAAGTTAAATCAAAATAAATAAAAAAGTAAAAAAAATAAGGGTTAACAAAAACAAGAGAAAGTAAATGACACTCAAAGTCTCAAATACTCTCAATAAAGTGCAAACAAAGTGAACGGGCTCCAGAGACTGGCATAGTAACTTCTTATCATACAATATAAGTATAAAAAGAACATAAAAGTAAGTTATATTTTGAATAGTAATAACAGAATATGCGGGTACAAAGATGCTTATTTATAGAGTTGATATACTATTACGGTTGACCAAACTGATTAAATTGGTTGAACCGATTGATCTACTACCCATTTATCCTTATAGGTTGCTCCCTGGCCGAGTTTGACAACATTGCTGGCATGTGAGCTTTGCTTTAAGAGTGTAACAAGCAACAACGAGAGCCGACAGGGTTGACGGTTGTACTGGTTTGCTCCGAAATTTGCAGCTCCTGTGATCTACTACTAGTTATTTCATACCTACTCTTTTGATATTAGTATTAAGGCAGGCACGCTCTCGCTACTCGCTAGGCACGAATCCATTAGAAAAATATAAAGTTCTGTAAATGAAAATTAAAAAAAGAAAGAAATTAACGATACAACCAAGAAGAGATTCTCCAAGCCGTCGCTTCAATAAGTCCAAAGGCCTTCCCATCTTTCTCTTCAAATTCACTTCTTTTCTCTGCTCTGCGGCCACACGTTGCCATTTCCCTCCCCCCAAATAAAAAAGGAAAAACAACTCACAATCCTCTGCTTTCTTCGTAAAAATGGCGTTGTCATTATGCTCCGCCAAATCCCTTATCCTACTCTGCCTCGTCTCCGCCATCCCAATCGCCTACATAATCTCACTGGAAACCGCCGCCCCCTCCACCCACGTTTACCGCTATCACAGCGCCGGTTTCTTCCACGAGTGCGCCAAGTGGGACGATCAGGGCCGTCGATTCCTCGTCTCATCCTTCGACGGCACCATCGGCGAGATCCGTGTCCCCGACGAGGAGGGCTCTCCGGCCGCCTCCGTATTGGAGGAGATCACGGTGGTCAGGGACGGTGATTACGCCGGTAACGCCTCCCTCGGGATTGTCGTTGACCGTCCGAGGAATCGTCTTCTCGTGGTTGTCGCCGACTTGCTCGGCCAGCGATACAGCGCTTTGGCGGCTTATGACTTGTCCTCATGGAATCGGTTGTTTCTGTGCCAGCTTGCTGGCCCAAGTAAGCCACTTTAAATACATTTGTTACTTATGACTTGTCCTCATCAAGCGGTTGTTTCATTATTCAGGCAGATTTTAATCAATGGATGTACTGATGATGGGTTGTGTTTTGATGGGGGTACGCAGGCGATGAGAAATCCTTTGCAGACGATGTTGCTGTTGATGCAAAAGGTAATGCGTATGTTACCGACGCCTCTGGCAGCAAAATCTGGAAGGTTGGAGAGGACGGCAAGCTACTTTCCACCATAACAAGCACCCTCTTCTCCCCACAAGAGTGGTACAAGAAATTGATTGGGCTCAACGGCATTATCTACCACCCAGATGGTTACTTGCTAGCCCTCCACACTCTAAGTGGCGATCTATACAAGATTGACGTCAGCAAAGGAGATGACGTGATCAGCAAGGTGAGGGTTGCTGAAGGTCCGGTGTCAATGGGTGACGGTTTAGAGCTTCTGTCTCTGACGAAGCTCGTGGTGGCTGGAAGACCATCAGCACGATTGCTGGAGAGTTTGGACGGGTGGGAGACAGCTTCTGTTATGGGAAAATTCTGGGGGCCGACGCATAGAATGGCCACGGCTGTGACTCTGAAAGATGGGAAGGCTTATTTGAATCACTTGCTGGGAATGGGATACCCCAAGAAGACTCATTCCATTGTGGAGGTTGTTTTTTCAAGTTGTTGATGTTTCTGTGGGATCGATACTTTAGAGATGTGATTGAGGATCGAGATTGGATCTGTTTTGATTTCATCGGGGAATGAAGCACATCAAAGGTTAGCTCTCTTGAATTTCTCACTTACTCCTGCTTGGGTTGGCTGGAGTTGCTTCTTTTGTTGTTGTTCTAGTAATCCGCTCGATGTTGTTCTATGCCATCAAGAAAAATAGAATTGCCAGAGAAGACGATCTGATCAGTCGAAAAGGAGAATTGTAATGTTTAGTCTGTGAACATAATTTCCACAAAAATGGTACAAGCCATACTGCTAAAGTTGGTATTTATTTGGACTTTGTAAAAAAAAAAAAAAAAAAAGTCTCTTTTTCGTACTTGCCGTCGCCTATTTAAATTCAAAGTTTGATCATCTGCCTAACAAATATGAATTATTTAATGCATTATTTTAATTATTAGTGATTATTCATTCAATTGGTATGCCACTTGGAAGTTGGAATCTACCCTTTAATAAGTTTTAAAATTATTTTTCTAAAAACAGTACGTATTTGGGTGGGTATAGAAAACATGTAGAAAATATATTTTTAAAAATAATTAAAGTGATTTTAAGATATTTTTTGGTAATAAAAACATTTAGAAAATAAGATAGTTTTCTAAAAACATTTTTCTTATATTCTTTTATATAAAAAACGTGTTTTTTATTACCAAAAAAATATCTTAAAATCACTTTAATTATTATTATTTTTTAAATTATGTATTTAAAAAATCTTTTTTTGATGTAGAAAACGTAATGAATTTGTAAAACAAGTAATTATTTCTCAAAAAATTTAGTTGAAGTTATAATCGCAAGAAAAAGGAGCATTAGCTAAAGCATTAAATTTAAACAAAAAAAAAAAAGGAAATAAAAGACACTGTCAATGAATTCTTCTTAAATTCTTAAGGACAAAAATCAAATTCGTATAATTGGTGCCGAACCTCAAAAGATGGTTACGACAAATCCTACCGGAAAGAAGCTGATACTCTCCCAAAACCTAAAAGTGTCACCTCCTCCAATTTTGATCTCATCTGCCGTCCCCAATACTCTCATCCGTCATTTTTTGCTAGATTTAGACTTCAATCCAAGTCTTGCCGGTTCACTTTCATTATTTTTACTATTTAACTACCCTTATTTGGTGTTATTTATTAGATTTTATAGTAAATACAATCTCTTTCAAACCTAATTTTTTAAGAGTGATCTATCACTCTCATAAAATAGTTATTCAATTGGTGATTGATCTAGATTTATTCTTGAATTTATTGGAATTTCAACTCTACTAAATTGTCTCGATTCCTGACAATAGATATAGAGGTGATTACATAAAATAAAGTTGGTATTTATTTTTTAGGTTTTATAGATAGTTTTTTATTTTTTTTAAATAGTTTTTTTAAGTCACAAATGTCTAGTTGGTTTCTTCACTATTTGGTTATTGTCAGCTTAGTTTGTGCTTTACTTCAGTTATTTATTAGTTCTCTATATTCCAAAATTTAGATTTATTCTAATTTAATTGGAAGATTCGATTTGATCTAATTCTCTCTCATTCATTTGGTATCACAAAAACAAATAACATTTTTATTGATTGGTTTTATTTTTCTATTATCACTCGGAATCTTATACCATTGTTGGCTCATAATATTTCAATTGACTTGCATTTAATTGGAATAAAGCATTTTTTTATAGAAAAAGACTTGCAGTTATGACAGAGGAGAGGAGAGTGTGACCTCCTAATCCGAACTCGCTGAGAACCATCCACGCTTATCAAAAGACAATTTCAAAAATAGGTTTTGTTTAAAAAAATCTTTTATTATTTGTTCAACCAATATTTTTTTAGGTAAAAAAATTGATTAAAAACTAGCACAGAACGAACATCAACCAATCTGGCAAAGGACAGCCACAAAGAAAATCTTCCTATGAATCTTAAGCATGTTTGACAAGAGAAAATTTTAGGAATATATTTTACTTTATAAAAGGCACCATACAGATCTTTATAATAGATTAATAAAGAAAAAGCACAAAATAAAAAAAGAACACAAATTATTGGTACAAAAATAAGGGCTCTACCAATATGTTGTTTAAGTCGGTTACGGTGCAAGTTTTAACGTTTTTGTTTGTTTTCCATGAGGTTTCGTTGTCCATAATATTCGTATTTAAATGTTAAAAATCGTAAAGATATCATGTTATTTTTCTAAAATTAAAATGAACAGGTGCCCCACTCCCTCATCTCATATGTGACATCTCTCTCCTTTAGTTTGTTAGAGATTGAAATTCCCGTAAGAAGGAATACTCTTATAATGCAAATCTTCTGTAAATTAATTAGTCAATAGT
Source organism: Aquilaria sinensis (assembly GCA_005392925.1). Taxonomy (NCBI): domain Eukaryota; kingdom Viridiplantae; phylum Streptophyta; class Magnoliopsida; order Malvales; family Thymelaeaceae; genus Aquilaria; species Aquilaria sinensis. The sequence continues at coordinate 558,203 of SMDT01000426.1, forward strand.
TAGGAAGAACAATTACAAGTAGTATTAAATTAGGTTGAATTTAAGTGTGTGGTCAGATTACACTCTCCACATTGTGGTTTCAGAAATTATGTGTTTTCTTCTTATTCTCCCCACAAATTATGTTTTTTATTCTCTAACATCGATAGGATTATTTATCCTTAAATAAATGTTAATTTAAACTGTTAAATGATTGTGAGAAAACTACAAGATAGTTTAAATTTATTGATAGTTTTTTATTAAATAGTTTAAATTAAGGTTCTTTGTTCTTCTTTTTTATTAAGTTAAAATAGCTAGTAATATTGTTCACTAATGATATTACAGAATAAAAGGGGAAGTGAATTTCCTTTTTTTCTTTTTTTCTTTTTTGATAGAGGGAAGTGTAATTTCTAAAACTATAGGAGAATGGTTAATGCATACCAAACCGGATAAAAGGTAATTTACCCTAAATTCTATTGCAATAAGTGACACAAGACTAATTTGCTACGAAAATTCTAAAACAAACAGAACTAATTTTTTTAATTATTTTTAATCACTTTTTTCTTTTTTCTTTTTTTGTATTCTTTTCTTTTTCCGTACAAGGAACTACCACAAGTCTTTCGCCTAGCTGGTACAATGGGCTACAATTTTATCAAAAGAAAAAAGTTTTATTTTTCTTTTAAGGTTCAATTCCACTAATCGCACATGAAAAGGTTTTCCGCCAAAATGGCCAAACCAACTTGGCCTTCACTTCTTTTCCATGGATACCCATAGTCATTGTCTTTCTTCACAACATTTTCTCTTTGCACTTTGTTTAGAGTGTCGCTTAGCCTGAAACTTTTTTTCTTTTTTTCTTTAAACTCAAAATTACATTATAAAAGAAAAATTTTATTAGGGAAAAGGTATTACATTCCTAAGACTTTTTACATTTTGCTACCATGGCATATAAAAGATGTCAATTTTTTACTTTTGACCACCTTTTCTATTCTGAGAATGACTTTGCAATTGCACCTATAATTTAGGGACCTAATCAACAATTTGCACATTTATCACCTCCCATCGCCGCCTTTGCCGACCACTGTCACTGAGAGAAAATGAGTGAGGCTCGATGGTTTAATTGACCATCAAATCTTTTCCTCCCTGTCCTCATTCTCATCCAATTCTTTTTTCTTTCCTCTCATTTGTTCTCCTCCAGTCAATTTGTCTTATTCCTCCTTTGATCTCTAGTGGCGGTGGGGCAATTCACCCTATAATAGCATCTTTTTCGTCTTCAATTGGTGGTAGATAGAAAGGTAGTTGTGGGTGCCTCTTTGTCTTCGACAATGAAACTCACCAGCGAAATCAGAGCCTACTAAATCTAAATAAAAAAGGATGAGCCTTGATAGGGAGCTCACAATCCACCATATTCTAGATGAGATTTGATGGTGGTGAGTACGGAGCATGATTTTGGACAAAGAAAAGAAGGGCAAAATTGTCCAAAATAGTTGGGTAATATGTTACTGTAGTATTTGTTGAATAATAAAATAGTTGGGTAAAAGTTAATATTATAAGGTAAATGAATAAATTGTGAAACAATTCCTCACATTTCGTCGAGATAAACAAAACGTATTATATCATAACTCGTTCTTGCCAAGAAAAAAGTTTCGGATACAATTCGAATATTAAACGAATTAATTACCATATATCATACATAATTTTGTCGCCGATTGATTGGGTCCCTAAATTATAAATGTGATTATAAAGTCACCTTTAAAATAGAAAAGATGGTCGGGAGTCAAAATTTGATATCCTTTATATGTCACATCAATTTTTTCATCTGTTACCCAGTGAGACATATAAATTAGGACTTATAAAGCTAACAATTTTATAGTTTTAACGATTTTGTAGTTTTAAATTACTTTGACAAGTCGATAAGTTTTAGGACTAAGTTCACAAACGTGAAACATTTTAAGATTGACTAATATCTTTTCCCATTTTATTAATAAGTGCACTTTAAACTTTGCCTTACTCCACCTCAGCCTTCTTTTTAGTTAGAGTTAAAATTTTCTTTCTAACATAAGTTGAGATTTAAACCCTTTTCAACCATAAAAAAATATTCCCTCCATCCCGAGTTTTTTGCTCTATTTGTGTTTGATACGGAGTTTAGGAAATAATGAAAATATATATGTTTGGACAATTGTACCTCTAGTCCTTCTTTTCCTTCTTTGTCTGCTATGATCCGTTTGGCCACCTTCATCTTCACCTCACATCATCCATCGTCTTCCATCGGAGATGTATGACATATCTCAACTTTAGATCTTTTGCGATGCATGATCTTACGACGTTGGATCACACCCTTTGCGCTCGATCGGATCGCTTCTTTCGCCTGTCTCGTGTATTCATGTTTTTCGCGTCTGATCGGATAGCTTGTCACGTTCGGATCTCTCACCTGTTGTCCATTTTTGTCGGCGTTGCATCGCCTCCTCTTGCTTGCACTCGATCTCTCATGTCCGATTGGATAGCTTGTCATGTTTGAATCTCTCGCTTGTTGTCCATTTTTGTCGGCGTTGCATTGCCTTTTCTCACTCGCGTTCGATCTCTCGTGTTTGATATCTCTTGTTCGATTTCTCACGACCGAACTGCAACCACCATTGTCTTGTCCAATTTGCCATCATCATCGCCATCGTCTCTTGTCCAATCTGCCACCACCATTGTCCTTCATCTTGTCACATCCAATTCGCTACCACCATCATCTTGTCGAGGAAATGAGTTTACGATTTCGACAACAACAATGGAATACAGAGAACAAATGGCATTGTGACGGCGACGGCCACCAAAGATCAAAGAAGCAACAAATAGTGTATCTGTCGAATTAGAGTGAAATGAGGGGTATAAGTATAAAATTAATTGATAAAACTTACTAAAAATGAAAATAGTATAATAAATTTGGGATGACTTAAAACAATAAATAAAACAAAAAACCTGGGACAGAAATATAATTATAATGGTAAATAGCTAACAACTGATTTGCCTAGGCTGAAACTTGCGTTAAAAGGAGCCAAGGTCTGCGGAGAACTACTTTTATCCTCTTAGTAACATCGGCGATGTGCGGATAAAGATAAAAGAACAAAATCATATCTGAACTCTGAAGGAACATTATATTCCTTTATTGAGAACACCCAAAGAACGCCAGGATGTATTTCGTTGCCTATCTTATTAATCTCCGATTAAATTTTCGAAATTTCCGGAAATTAGAGTTCCAAAACAAGTAAGCGCCCTCGATCCACAAAGTCATTTGAGTACGCACTACAGTACACCGTGTGCACCTGGACAAATAATCGGTCGGAAGTCAATTTTTGTGTGTCACGCAACATGCGAGGCGACACAAATCCTTGTCCACCCTGCCTCTACTCGCTAACGAATCTAACCTGTACGTAAACAAATTAAAAACAAAAGCCATAAAATTGCTCCTTTTATCGTCAATTCGAAGCAGTCTTTACTGTTTCTTGGCATTATGGTGGACTGGATGTGAAAAGCAGATGGAGAGACAGAGAAGTTTCTCCCTCAAATTCTCCAGATTCCTCGTTTTCTCTTCTATGATCTCTGCTGTTCTCTTCTTTTTCTCCTTCTTTACCGTCTGGTTCATCAAATCCAGCCCTCCTATTCACAAAGAACCGGTTTTACAGTTCGACAAACCCTCTCTTCACAATACTCACGACCATCCCATAAATGTACAGCCTTTGACTGGTTTCGGTAGTTATATCTCTGAACAGAGGGTGAAAGATTCGGCTTTGGAAGATAGCCACCTCGAGAGACCTCAAGATGCAACTTGGTTCTCAAATTTTTCGATTTTTAACGAGGTAGAGAGACAAGATAATGACACTGAATTTGCAGAAACTATTGAGCCAGAGCAAGATGGGACAGCAGGACCTTCATTGCCAGAAATTGAAGATCAGAGCCAGGGCAGAGTCGAAGCCTTGGATACTGTAACAGATGGGATTGAGGAAATTGAACTTCCAAAGAGTGTTGAAGCTACTGAGGCGAAGAAGAGCAAAGCTACTTCACTTGGTGAAATTGAAGTTAGGAGTGACGTGGGGATTGAAGAGGAAAATGTTAGGGGTTGCGATGTTACAAAAGGGAGGTGGGTCTATGATGAGCACTACCCTTTGTACACCGATCGCTCCTGTCCTTTTATTGATGAGGGTTTCAGCTGCGAGAGTAATGGGAGACCAGAAGAACACTACAAGAAGTGGAAATGGCAACCACAAGACTGTGATATTCCTAGGTAAATTTGATTGCTTGTCTTCGATATCTCATTGCCCACGTAGATTCTATGGTCTTAGCTGCAGTCTGTAGTTCTGATGTTCGGAGACCCAATTTGGTTTAGAAAGAAGCTTGTGATGAATTTTAATGGAGTGGTCTCTCCGTTTGTGAATCCACATTTTAGGTTTAATGCAACAGAAATGTTGGAACTGATAAGAAGGAAGAGGTTGGTCTTTGTGGGTGATTCGATTAACCGAAACCAATGGGAATCCATGCTGTGTATGCTGATGGCAGCTGTACGAGATCCCAAGAGGGTTTATGAGACTCATGGGCGAAGAATCACCAAAGAGAAGGGAAATTATAGCTTCAGATTCGTGGTAATTACAGTTGCATGATTACAGCTTCAATTTTGTTGCTCCTCCTGGGTTCTGATTTTGAGCTCCCAATTTTGCAGGATTTCCAGTGTACAATTGAATACCATGTCACGCATTTCCTCGTTCACGAGAGCAAGGCAAGAATTGGATTGAAGCGGAAGCCAACTCTGCGAATCGATACCATGGATCGTGGTTCATCAAAATGGAGAGGAGCTGATATTCTCATCTTCAACACTGCACATTGGTGGTCCCATCACAAAACAAAAGCTGGGTTAGTGCTTTCCTCTAGCCATGAATGTTGTTGTGAATCTTCTCCTGATATATCACTGCCATTGCCGTTGAAATCTGTTCCTTTCTGCATTGTCTGCGACGTAGTGCATAACCTTTGTTTATTAAGAAGAATCAAAGTTTAGCAGATATATGCTGGAGGATCCTTTAGATGAAACATCACTTCATATTGGAGGACTTTCCCTTGAATATCTTACATGCTGCAAAACAGAGGCAAACCTTCAATTTATAGTTAGTGGGGTTTAACCTTAAGAGCTGTGGGGAGACGTGTTTCCAACTCGGGTTTTTATTGTATCTGAACTTCTATAGACCCTCCATATGAGTAGACATTTGTTGTCCTCGTTCTTGTAACAGGATCAACTACTATCAAGAAGGAAACCAAGTATATCCACGGCTTGATGTCTTCACTGCATATAGAAGAGCTTTAATGACATGGGCATCATGGGTTGATAAACACGTCGATCCTCGTAAAACACGAGTATTCTTTCGTAATTCATCACCTTCACATTTTAGGTTTGTACTCCTAGCACTCTATGGCTTTGAATCTGTTTTTTATTTCCAAACACTAACTTTACCATGCATATGTTTCCATAATGCAGTGGAGGAGAGTGGAATTCCGGTGGCCACTGCTTGGAGGCTGCTTGGCCCCTTAATGACACGTCAAGAATGAGCTACCCAGACAAGAACAAGATCACTGAGGAGATTGTAGCACAGATGAAGGTTCCAGTAACTGTACTGAATATAACTGGCCTCTCTCAATATAGGATCGATGGGCATCCATCATTATACGGGAGAAAACCGGGGAAGCAATCACGAAGCATCCAAGATTGCAGCCACTGGTGCCTACCTGGTGTTCCAGACTCGTGGAACGAATTGTTGTATTTTCATTTACAGTCAAAGCAATGAGTTGTCATCGAAACTTACTGCTAGTCTCTTCTTTCATTTTTTCCCCTGATGGGATGGGAAAATTGGTAATTCGTTTTGATAATCAACTGTGCAGGTCATCAAGTGTTTTGTATTTCTCCTTTTTTTTTTGGCTCAAAAGGAGCATCCAGGTAGTTCGTGTCACTTTTAACCTCAGCCCCCGGTCGGCCATGTAATAAACATGGAAGAGATCACGCCTTCAAGAACCAACTCGTTCTATCGTGGAAAGCATTGGCCAACTGTTAATACTATAAAGTTGTTATCCGACTTTCAACTTCTTACTCTTTCCCTACTTTATTTGGAGAAGCCCTTGCGACGATTCTTAAATTGCCTTAAAATTCTGATGCTAATCATAAACACTATTGTCATTAGAAGCCTTGATTAATTGGTCGAATATGAACAGGCATCCATTTTTAGATGTAATGCAAGCACTGCTCTCTGTATCCTTTTTTCCTGCACCCTTTCTCGCACAGCTATTAGTCGGAGTTTTGACACAAAATTCATGGAGCTGTTGCTCGAATGTCAAACAAAGTGAATTAATTTCTTTTTCAAACGCTGCTTTCCATAATCAAAATACGGGACTCTCATTTACCTTTTTCTGCGGCTACCGGCGATGATGGTGAGCATGATCATGGTTACTAAGCAAATCAAGGGACCGTAGGGGGAGAAAGGCTGAACAATCACAATGCTGAACAATGGAAGCTGCTCTCAAATCACCATAAAAGAAGTATTTATTGTGTAAATACCACATCCCCTGCCAAGGGCATTAGCAGATTACTCATGTCCCAAGAAGCTATTATTGCTTTTACCAAGGGACAACTGCTCAACCAGTTTATTGATTTCTCTATGTCCGAATGTGATTGTAACTATATCTTTCACCCCTATACATTACCAAGGGCAAAATTGTGCTATGCAGCTATACATGCTTCTGATGACATATTTTTAATTTTATTTGCTACCCCATGAAGCAAGTTACCTAATCCATAGCAGGAGAAACCCAACTGAACGGTGTAATATTATGGACAGATATATGAGAAGCACATCTAACCAGAAAATTGTATGCATCAATGAGACTGATGCTTTTTTGCTCTACCTTGGGCAACTGATGAATCATCTCGCTTTGAACCTTCAGGTTTTCGAGCCCAGGCAGGTGCCTGATCGGGGCCATAACGATAGTCATAGAACAGTTCTTCACTAGCTTCGATATGCTCTTTTGCAAAGATGCCAACACGATGATCTCCTGCCACCAGCATTACCTACTCAAGTCCACATGTTAGTCAAACAAATGAAGGAAGTCCTGACCTGAGCATACAAATTTGAATACCTTAGCATAACAGTTTGGATTTGAAGAATGGTTTGCAAACTTCAGTTTGTCTCCTTTCCGGTAAGCATCAAGGACATACTGCAGAAAACAAGGTAGAGGCATCTCAGGTCCTAAGCCTTTTTAAGCAATTAAGTGGACTACTCAAGGACTTCTCCCTGATCCAGAATTCATACTGACAAAAAAATCTGACATTGCCTTGTCCAGGTCAAAAGCTTTCAGTTTTTACCTTTTGACTAGCAAAGATTCAATGCCAACATATGGAAAAGTAAGAATTTCTTGCCTGATCATTTAAGTCAAAAAGAAATGATGAATTTGCACGATCATAAATTTTTCCTCGTTTATCTGCTTCGCGGTGGGAAATTAATTCACCAGTGTATTCTCCAAGATAATCATTTTTGTTCACAGAATTCTGACATCAAATCAAAGAGTTGAAATAGAAACATTAGCAAGCAAGCAGCTTTGGAATGAACATGCCCTTCCCTTGTTTGTCTAGGAAACGTACCTTGAGAAAAGCACCCCATCCAGCAACATCAGACTTAGCAAGGAGGATCTGGAAATGTACAGAAGATTGAAGAAGACAGTGTAAAAGCCATTACATAACAAGTTTGATAACTAGAACAGTCAGAATCACTCACTCTCTGTTGTTGTCTCAAAAGCAGCCTCATATTTCCACACTGGCCATCTCCTCGTTTAGGTGGTTCACCAAACGAACCACCTCCACAACTGCATAATATATTAAACGAAACAAGTTGACCCAACAAATGACCAGAGGCTAATCTTCACCTAGTCAATACAGTAGTAAAAGAGCCTGAAAATGATAGACTAGGAAACCATTGAAATGACACTGATAAGATGCTCTTGGCAGCTGTTCCAGAGCACTGACAGCCCATTAGCACTCTCTATTATGGCTTGTTTAATACAGTCATCATGGATGACTGCCAGATTTTCTTCTGAAATTTGTTGACGAGCAGTAATTTCCACATTTCCGTGAGTTCTACACTCAGAACAAGAAGGTTTCGTTCACAGGTTATTTTGCGAGTAGACATTCGTGTGTTATGGCCCATCGTCCATAGCTTCTATCAGGATAAGTATTTTTTTTTTTCAAGAATTTAGGGTATGTTTATTTTATTAGGCGGTAAAGTGTTTACGGCTAGCTATAAATTAGGTTGCTGGGTCGTAGGGTTAGTTATATTTTCCTAGGTGTAATTCATTAGCAGTAGGTTTTTTATACAGGGTCTCTAATTGTACTGTGTTAATAGGTATTAGCGTGAAGTGGTAGTGGTTACTAGTACTTGGAGAGTTAGTAGAAGTTACCAGGAGTTAGGAAGTTATCCACTATTAAGGTGGAGGAAGTGGTTGTACGCAGGTTATATATTGGATGAATGAACATATGAAGAAAAACGTTGTCAATGTCAGAAAGAACAGTGTATTCTCTTGAGATCGATAGGTTCTCTCTAAGTAGCCTTTGGGTCTCTCTCTGATGAGCTCTAAACCCCTAGTCATGATAGGGAAAAAGGGAAGAAATTCCTGAAAGCACAATTTGGTTCATGAATCAAAAGGAGATTTTATTGTCAATCGCCCTGTCACTCGATCCACATCTTAGGACCATAACATTGTGTTTCTTAAGAAGAGTGAGGATGTAATAGCAGGTGTAAATAGCATGTTAACATTACATTACTGCAAGTAAACCAATAAAATGAAAGTTTATTGAACATGTCTTCCCTGATATACAATTGGTGAAAATGGAGCTTACCTGACCCAGCAATTCCGGCAGACATCTGGGTCACATTCACGTCCTGCAGCAAAACAAGGGCACTGACGACTTCTGCATTGGCTCTTTGCACAGTGGCATCCCCTAAACCGATTTTTGCAACTCTTGGAGCATCTAAGAAATCAATAGGGGTTATACCAGCAGTTCTTCTCTCCCCCCCCTCCCCTCCCCCTCCAAAAAAAAGAAAAGAACAAGAAGAAAACTGGTGTATGTATTCCATTATAGAAAAGGGAAGGTGGAGTCACTCCCAAAAACGACAGATTGAAGAAAAAGAAGCTGATGACTCAATTGTTCGAGTATCACTGAACAAGATAATGATAGAGAATTCAAATTTAGCAAAATCAGAATTTGTCATGTAAGAAATGCTTGGTACATATCAGACAACTGTCCTACATCAACTTTCGACATTATTTATTCCAGCTAAGTTCAAAGAGTACAACATACCCACAGTATTTTTCACAGCACGTTCCGTTGTGTAGACAGGGGCACTGCTTTCCACACATTGACTGACATCCACATGGTGTATACTGCTTGCAGGACTGATTTTTTCCATCGGCAATTCTTTTCCACATTGACGGATGCCCAGCAGATTTCCAAGAATATTTCAATTTCCGTGTTCTACCCTTTCTACGAAGCAAACGGGGCCTTGTAGACATCTCCTGCTCCTAAAAGAATATATTACAATAGCAGAGATGTATCTAAAATAAAGAATAAATATTTTGGTCCTAGTGCAGTACTCATTGCTCAGTCGGACAAAGGTCCAGAGCTCCAAAGATATTTATATAAAGTTAAGAGCTTGTAAATGAGTCTGAAAGTCAATGACAAAACAAATAATGGAGCCTGGGTTTCACCCTTTGTCAGGGCTGTAATGCATTTCTTCCCAGTCAATTTGACCATGTCATACTTGTTGCACAGCAGTCAGGAAACACGTACACACTAATAGGCAATTTGAAGGTCCAGCAGTTTATTTTTTTAATCAGCATCAAGATCTTGTAGTCATTACAAGCTAACTTGGTCGACAGTAATTAGATTAGGTATTTACCAAAATAAAGGAGCAATAGTTAAAGAACACTGAGGAGTTCCCAGCCCTTGGAACAAAAAGAAAAAGTTTGAATCATCAATGGTTCGACTTTAGCCACAGAAGCCAAGCCTCCAACAATAGAGAAACAATCTAGTGCTATAACTACCAAAAGCACCTCAAAAGAATCATGAAGCACCAAAAACCACCATAAACTGCACCTGTTTTTTTTTTTTTTTTCTCCATGTTGTGGAATCTCAATACTTTCAGTGTTAAGGATGAATTTTTAGAAATACATCCATTAACTGGAAATGATATTCATCATGCTGCTCATAATACTATCAATCATGTTAATTTCAATGTGTGTTTCACATGTTCCTAAAGCATTCTCAATATATGCCACAAGAAAGACATCTTAAGCACAAACAAAAAGTGCAGAAAATCAGAATATGGTGATATACCATAAAATTGGTATCCAATTTTTGATTTTCTTCCAATAATGAGTTTGGCATGACAGATCGATGAAGTGTTGAAGCTCCATTGTCAAACATGTAAGCTGATACCTCACTGCAAGTCTTCAAACCAGATAGCAAATTCCTGGCTATAAGACAACTGCAACACATACCATGGACATGAAAATTATATGTATGCACTGAGGAGGAAATCGAATTGAGCAGCCTAGAATTGCCAGCAGAAAGGTTAACAGAGAGAAAAACAACTGAATAAGTCCATTGAGCACATTAGACGGTATAGGAGGAATGTTATACTAAACAAATACCGAAACACGAATAAGCACATCAGATGAAGTCTGCAGTAACAATTACAGGATTCGCTTCCCAGACTGATCAATATGCTGAAATCAAACCTAAGTGTAGACATGAACTGTTATTTATATAAGATGTAATATCACATGCAATGAGAAAAAATATGAGGGAAAAGTTTGTCTCCCTGCATGTCTAGTAGAAATGGGCACAGCCAGCAAAACCTATGCACTGCCTGATCAAACCCAGCCCAGTTCACATGTGCCGACCAAGGAAGGCCCATAACCAGGCCTGGCCCAGTGGCCAGCTTCGTTTTTAGAGAAAAAAGGGCAGCCCTAGCCCAGGCTGGGTTCAAGCCTGGCTAATACCCAGCCCAGGATTATGCAGGCTAGTCTTGGGCCTCGCCCTCAGCAGCCCAGGCCTGTGTGGGCCAGGCCGGTCCTGCCTAAGATGCCACCTCTAATGCCATGTGAAGCAAAATAGACTAATAGAGATTCAGTTGGTGATCCTGCATACCTGTTTCTCCCAAATATCTCCACTCCTTTCAGATACAGTTCTCTCTCAATTGGTTTCCACTCGAAGGCAAACTGCTTGAATTCAGGCATTTGACCACCGCTCATTGATTCTTTTCCCATACTATTCTCTGTGTCCTTGCAAGCAGCGTTAGGAGGAAAGGATGGGTTTTCTGGCCGACATATATCAGGTTCATTTTCACATGCTTTCCTGTTAATGTGAACATCTAAAACTGGTGCATCATTATTTTTGCAGGGACTCCTGGCAACTGAAGAGCAACTCTGACCTTGGACAGTTTCATTAGCTAATGTGCATGCATCCAAAGCCAAAATTGTCCTCTGTTTCTTGCTTGTGGAATCCTGGAGATCATCAGAACTGTGTGTTAAGTCAAGAACCACTTTATTGTTCTCTTCCAAGGCCTTGCGCTTTCCTGGATTTTCACTGCCTTCTCCCGCCTTGAAAGGTTGATCCAAATTTTGAGCTCCAGGAGCGGTTTCTAAGCTACAGAGACCTTCTGGAGCAGCGGTTGTTTCTTTTTCAGTAATTTCATTTTCATGTGCGATATGGTTACCATCTTTGGTAGTAGGCTCTTCATCCTTCAAGGAAGCTGCAATGAGTTTGTTCTCCTCTGAATTTTTGTCCTTAACTCCATCTAGATTCCATGTATTTGAACCTTCACTTGCATTTTTGGATGCTCTAAACTACAAGGCATTTAAGCATAAATATCAGACTTTCCATTTTCTCAAAAAGAAGGAAGGCGAACTTAACCAAAACCAATGTGATGGGAGCTATAAAGTCAGCAATATATTTAATAACAACCAATCAGTGCTCCTTTAGTGGGAACTAGTAAAGAGGGAAAAAAATACTTCATATAGAATATGGAACTATTCTGGACGGAAAAACCAAACAAAGGCTTTCATTTTCTTGTGAGCAATAAGAACTAGAAGTTGTGGACCGTACAGACAACAGGTTGAACACAAACAAACAAGCACACTCACACACTCTTAAACAAAGCAAATCCAGCCTTGCTGAAATGTCCTAGCACCATAGAGACAACAATAAACGAAGCAAAAATAGGAGCACGTCAGCTTAAAGATCAGAACAGCCATCATTTCTAACAACCCCACCAAAAATAGGATTAATGGAATATATGTTGTAAGTCAGGAGGGAGTAGAATAAGCAAAGAACAAACCCTGAGATAACACGTATCACTGCAAGGTTCCCTGTCATCTTCATATTCTGACCAATAAGGTTGCTTTTCACTCTGTCAAGAAGCATTCCTGAATCAGAATAAGTAAAGGGAAGGGAAATAGTTGAGTTACATGAAGTGGGGAATTTGAGGCTCATGACCACTTACAGGATTGATTAGAGGTTGAGAGCAGCCATGAAGACGACAATCAAATAACTGCCAGATAAAATGATGAAGCTGAGCATTGTTGCTAAGGATTGCACATGGCAGTATACTACTACTATAGCACTTTAATAACTATTTTAGCAAAAAAGGGAAACATGATAACATGAAAAATCAGACGAGCCAAGCACCAAGCAACGGCGGCAGAAGAGGTTATCAAAAGAATCTAAGGCAGCAGTAAGGCTCTTATCCAAACATATGCCACATCCTGATGAGGAATCCCCAGAACCTTCAAGGTTCAGTGCACTATATTTCTCCTCCAGCAAGTTGTTCCGCTCCTGAATATATTTAAAAAAAAAAGACCTTCAAGTTGATGTGAAAATAATATTTGTAGTACAATGAGACTGTAGGAAGACGAGCACTGCCAAATATCCAAATAAAGAAAGAGCACAATCTCAATGTGCTGGTTTTAGAAAACCTCAAGTTCAGAAGTGCGGATGCCCAAGAAATTGCCTAGAGTATTCAATACTTCCTCTGTTAGTCCATACTCCTCAGAGACAGCCCTGCCAAATTCAATATAGCACTTCAAATGTGATACTAAACAACCATAGGAAGTAATTTTGTTAACAAAAGAGAAGTGCAACAGGAACACTTCCTGGCAACAAATTCATTTAAAAAAAATCATAAACATGAGCATGTATCTGTTCTGGAATTCTGGCTTTTATTTTACTATTTCAATTTGATCTCTTATATGGTGGGTGTTATCAAGGTAACAACTTCCGATCAGAAATGAGAATATTAGCAGCAAGGATGAGTACTTTGACTGTAGTTCTTCTCCCCGACTAATTTTTTTAAGTCGATTTCCATTTTGCATAGGTTGATTTCACAATATCAACTTTGTAGTGAAACATGACTACAGTGACAATCTTCACTCATCATCATCTCATAGTGCTTTTCTACACAAGTGGGAAAACCTATATGAATTTATAGTGTCAATAGGATTTCTAATGGTTAATTGGCATGAACTTCTTGCCACCAAACCCAATGAAGTTGGGATTTCTAAGACGATGAGATGTTTTTGATGATAAAGGTATCTCATGTCTCCAAGTATGCAGCAACAATTTAGCATCCCATTTTGTTTTCTATTGCCCTTTTCCTTTATCATCACCTGACCACTTTCCATTATAATGTGCTACACTAATCTTCAAAACAACATACCGTAGAATGCGATCTTCACCTTCCGCAAATTCGTGTTTCTCTTCCTCAGGTTCTGCTATGACCTCTTCCTCGCTGTCACTGCAGAGCAAGGCTTCACTGCCATGGGGGTCATAATAAATACGTCTCCTCCCCACCACTGACTGGTCCTCAGCCATTCTTTGATTTCTGATGCACAACAAACATTTAATATTACAAGGGAAAGCCAACAAAAAGGAGAAAAAAAAAACAACATAGAGAGAGAGAACTTTGTAGGGGACAAGATGGATGAAAAGGGTTCTAGAATAATTATTGCTAGTTGCAGATATGAATGAAAGCCATGCCGTAAGGGGAAAATAAACTAGGCATATTAACATGTTCATGTCATTTAAAAAAAAGAAAAAGCAAAAAACCCGTACGCTAATTCCTTTTAAGAGACTTCCTAAACTAACATCTGCAAATCTAAGTAGTTAATTATTTGCTACCAGTAAGAGCGTCCACATATGATAAATCCACATCACAAGAAAAGCAGTTTAGAACAAAGCAATGCCAACTTGAACCATATAGAGATCATATTCCAACAAACCTGTCCAAAAAAATCCAGGTTGTATATGGTGGTAGCTTCTCAACAAATGGAAGTCTGGTACTAATCAAAGAGATGACTTCATGACCACTGATATAGTCCTTATCTCCAGTATATTTGCACAGGGGGCTGACAATTCTAGAGGAAAGCATTTTACCATGTCCATTGTTCTCGACATGTAAAAAATTCCTATTTGATGTTGGAGATAAAATCTGAGAAACATATCCTTCTAGTTTCTTCTTATTCTTCTCAACCTTTTCCTGGACACAAATTTATGTGAGTTCAACACAACATAAACTAGCACCAGAGTCCTTGGGCAGAAGAAAGCAACCTTCAAGAGCACAACACAATACTCCCTCAATTAAATACCAGCCAAGTTAGTATCTAACGAAAATAAATGACGCTTGAATAAGATTTAGGGCCAATTCGTTTTAACTTAAGCCAACTTAATTCAAAATAACTTATTTTTGTGTTTACATTTTTTTTAATTGAAACCAATTTTATTTGAAAGTCAATATTATTTAGGTGAAATAATCCATTGATTGTAAAATTTTTATAATACTATTAATTTTTTATGAATTTTTCTTTTTTAAACATTAAAAAAGAAAATTTCATAGAAATTTAATAGAATGATAAAAATTTTTGTTTCAAATGGATTATTACACCTATATAATATTGGCTTTCAAATGAAATTGGTTCTAGGTGAAAAAGATTTAAAACCATTTTAGATTAAGTTGACTTAAGTTAAAACGAATTGGGCGTTAACCTTGCTACCAAAAATTGTGTTGCTACTTACAAGGTCCTAGTTTTAAATTGCCACTAAGAAAAATAATAGTACATGAAACTTTAGAGACATTGCCCTCATTCATGGGATATGATAAATATAGAAATACATCGCAAAAAGATGCAAAGCATGGCATTAAGTTCCAGTTTGCACATATCAAAACGAGTTGGGTGCATAAACCATCATCATAAAGGCTCACAATTATGGTCCATGAAATATGAGAATCGTTGTGCAGGTAAAAGGCTACAGAGCAAGCTCGTAATCTATCAAATTCTACTCCTCTTTTCTCCATTTACCCACTTTTATGGAACCAACTCGTTCAGCCTGGATTTGTTTTTTCAGCTGATTTAACTTGGATGACAAGTTGGCAATTCCACCACACGACGATTCTCCATGCGATTTCTGCGAATAAATAAAGCATACACTGAAAGAGATTCAAAATTGTTTGAGATCAATCGCATAGTAACTCTCTCTTACATTAATTCCAAGTTTCCAACAGATGGAGATTTTTCTTTCCTACATTTTCCTCGCGTAATTTCTAAGTATCCAAACAGAGCGTAAATTAACTGATACAGGACGAACCTAATAGCACAGTTAAATAAGAAAAGAAAGACAAAAGAAAAGGGAAGATTTAGGGAAACGGCAAACTAAGTATCGAATAGATTAGATGAAACCTTAGCTATGGAAGAAAAACAAAACTAATGGAAAGAATCGCAGGAAGAAGAATCGGAAAGAAGATCAAGATGGAGATGAGACGTACTTTGTGTTTGGAGGAGTCGCTTGCTTTGGAGACCATAATTGGGAGCTTGGTTGCTCCGCTTCTGCGAGGTCGACTGGTTTAGACAGAAAGCAAGAGGAGCGAAGCTGAATGGAAAACGCATTCGAGCAAGATGGACACGTGTCAATTTCCAGTGACGTGGACTCCACCACAGCTAGGACCCTCCGGGCTTTCGGGGGTCGTCTCACGGCAAGTGGGTGAGTAAAATCCATGACGATCTTTGCCCATAACAGGTGGGTAAACAGGTGAAAATATTTGTGATGGGGTGAACATGGGTAGTAAATTGCACCCGTCTTGTGGGTACGAGCGGGTGACGGGTAGGGGTATCCATCATTGATAAATCCGTTCTGTCCATCCGTGAAATTCGTGAGTGTAAATTTTTTATTCATTAATTATAATGGGATGCAATGCTTACATTTAACTAATATTTTATACTAATTTTCATCAAATATTTTCTTGTATGTATGTTATGATTTGATGTATTTTATGATTTTGTTGTATTATATGTAGAGAATAACTTTATATGTATTTTTTATATTTTATTTTTATGAAATTTAAAAAACACAGTTTAAAACCACGGGTTACCCGTGAGTACGATTACTTGCGGGTTGTGGGTACGGGTAAGATTTTTTACTTGCTTGCGAATACCCGTAAAGTTACGGGTACTAAAAAAACCACGGGCACAAACAACGGGTAGAAGGTATACGCGTCCGATCTGCCCCATTGCCATTCCTAATCTCTTCTTCGTCTGTGGCTATCGTTTTGCCTATAATGAAAGCTGCAGTTTTTGCCCAACGGGCCGAACAATAGGCCCAATTCATGACTTGACTGCTGCTTGAAATTTTGTTGCCAAGATTTTTCCTTTCATTTTCTTTTTACATAAAAGTAATATATATACACACAATATGAGTCTTGATAAGTGAATTTGTGAATTCTGACCATTCGATGCGCTTCTACATGGGTTTAGGCTCAGGTGTTTCATTTCTTTTAGGTTTTGATTGTCACATCTTAAAAAATGTCTTGATACATGTATATTGATTGTTCTTAGCTTTCAATTTTAAGAGGAAACTGAAAATTTAAATCAATGAGAAATGAAATGGAATGAGTTTTTTATTTACACCAAATTAACTAAGATGATGGTTAATTGAGAAAAAATTTTCTATTTTCTTATTTTTCAAATTTTCTTTCATAAATATTTGAGTCGTGATAACTTGTTTAGAAATGTAGAAAATGATATTTTCTAAACCTTAGAAAACCCAACATGTTAAAATGGAAAACTCTATTTTGGATGTTTTCATTTTGTCAAATGAGTCTTTTCAAGTTCAAAAAATAATGTTTTCAATATATCAACAAGACAAACTATAAACTTGAACAGCAGCACTAACTACCCATAATCGGAAGAATAATATACCTCAAAAGCAATCAATGCATTATCTTAAATCATCCTTCCTGGAATAAAAGCACTCTGATTCTCATACATAATAGCCAGTAAAATCTGCTTATGACGATTAGCTAGCACCTTTGAGATTAGCTTATACATAGAATTGCAAAGATTAATCGGCCCAAAACCTGCAAAAGTACGTAAGTGGCTGGTTTTGCTTCGGTATGAGCACAATGTATGTAAAATTAAGGTCGAGAAAAATAATACCTGATTCAACATCTAAATCATAAATTGGGTTACCCTTATACCCACCCCATCCCAATATTTCCAATAAAATAAAATAGGGAAGACATTAGGCCCCGGGTGTCTTGGTCGCATCCATAAGAAATAAAGCAGACCTCACATCTTCTGGTATAATCAGGCACATCAAACTCCTATTCATAGCCTTTGTAACGTGGCCAAGTACTGTAGCCAAAACCTCCTCAATTCTCGCATAACCCTCCAATGAATAGGTCTGATGAAAACACTAGAAAGCTGCCTCTTGAATAGTCACCAGCTATTCCAGAAAAGTTCCATCCACACTCAGCTCGTGACGAACTAATCTTGCACTAATGTTGAGATGTCACCACCTAACAAAAATATTTAGTGTTCCAATTACCGTCTCCCATGCTAGACCACCTTAACACGTACACCAACTCCATCAGGCCTCATTGGTCAACAGGTTCCTCAGTTCAGCCTAATATTGTTCAAACTGCTTAGTGCCCAGGCTGGTACTCAGCCGAAATGAACTATGGACAATCGTTTTTAGTTGTCAATCCATCGGCGAATACCCCCAAACTCCAAGATGCTCCACTCTTGAAGCTCCAGACGAGAAAACATCAATTGCTAGCTATTGAATGACCTCTCAACTAACTGAATTCAACTTTTCTATCACAGTTCTAAAGCTTTATGTTATAACTTGTTCAAAGTTATAACTTTGTTAATCCTAAACTAAATGGTCTTCTACATGGAAAACAAAATTGCTGACTTGGCACTGAAACTCTATTAGCTCTATATTCTAATAGATGATATGGCATGTGTAAGCCCAAGACAACGGTCTTAATTATATAAACCAAAACTTTGTGAAAATGTTTCTATAAATAGACAATTATGGGTACTTGATGTGATTTTTTTTTTTTTTACGTTTTCCTATCTTTATTTCCCCAAACAATTTTGTTTGATGTCAAAGAACAGTGGGAAGGCAAAGAAAGAGTCAAAAAATCTAGAGATGTTGACCCAAATCCTCTCTCTTTGACTGTCGTCAAAGTTGGGATCTCAAAGCTCTTTTGATCTTTAATTATCTCAACGTCTTGTGACAATCTTCCCTTTTTATTCCTTTAATTTTTTGTGTTATTTTGATTTGTCATAGGTGTTCTCTGAGTTTTGAAGCTACCTCTAATGGCTTTTGTTTTCAATTTACCTGTTTATTGGCCTATGTTGATCAGTTCTATGTGTTTTTATTGTGCTATAGTCCTTTTCTGCCTCGTTCAAGTCAGTGCTATTCTTGTTTGGGAGTCCTTTTGTCGGCCCTTCGAATAACTAATTTCTCTAGCTTTATTTTTGTTGGTTTTACTTAATTCAGTAGTCCTGTGTTATGTTGTTCACTTGTTATTAGATTTTGTTCCAATGCAAATCCTGCTTAGATGTTCCTCTTTCCTGAGGTCAAATAGTTCTTTCTTAATGTCTTACAAGATATCTTCAAGCCCACCAATTAATATATTGGTTCTTGGGTATCTTAAGTTAGTTCACCAACACTGTTTTTGGGAAATTTATCACTTGTAGCAGATGCAGCTTTGAGATTTGGTCATGATTTAAGAACCAGACGGATGCCATCATTTAATCTGCTTCACCTAGAATGATCTGTAATTAAGTGCTAATTTGAGTTCTAGCTTGGGAAATCAATTGATTGGAATTTTTTCCATCTTGAGCCTATATTGATGTGAATGATGGAAGAAAAGGTTGTAAGAAAAAAGTTGAGCTCCAAAATTGCTCCAATATTGTTGCTGTATCGACATGGGAACAAAAATTTCTAGGGTTTACTGTTCTTAATCACTACAGTAACA
Organism: Aquilaria sinensis; assembly: GCA_005392925.1. Classification (NCBI taxonomy): domain Eukaryota; kingdom Viridiplantae; phylum Streptophyta; class Magnoliopsida; order Malvales; family Thymelaeaceae; genus Aquilaria; species Aquilaria sinensis. The sequence goes on from SMDT01000426.1 coordinate 577,567, forward strand.
AAAAAGATTGAAAAAAATACATCTTTCTGTATTTGTAAATTAAATACCTATGATTCTATTTTGTAAAAATAACTAAAGAAATGTTTTTATTTATGCAATTAAGTCCATATTGTCACTCGCTTACATGTGCCTGGTCGTCCATTAGAGTGAAGAGCTAACGGATTTGCAATGTCAAGTTATTAATTCAATTTGCCAAGTGGAGTTCTGTCCAGTTCCAATTTAGGACTAAAGAGTGGACTTTGATAAAGTTACATGACTTATTTAAAAAAAAATAAAATTTTAGGATTGTCATATAAAATTTGGTAAAGCTTTAGGACCAAATTGTTTTTTCCCCTTTTTAAAATCTATAATTCCCCCAACATCCGTTCGCCTTGGAAAACTTCCACTCGGAGACTGAATGAATCGGAGTCCCCTTCCATCCAACGACAAGGCTTTTCTCATTCCGCTCCGAAGTCCAGGAATCCGAACAAGCGGACCCTCTTATCACCAAATTCGCTTGATAAAGCGAAGAGTCACTGAACTCTTGCTCCACCATTCTGTACCTTGCGAAAAACGCCCTCCAAACCTCAATCTTCACGCTCCTGGCCACCCGCTCGTCCCCCTCCTTCACCACCATATTCCGAATACCGTTGTAAAATATTGCCTCCGCCTTTGCCCTCAACTGCGTTTCTTGTCCCGTGCAAGCTCCAATAGAATCGAACATTGTCCCGTAAAAGAACAGCGCTTCGATGAACCGGTTATCAAACGACGCCGAATTATGGTTTGCTTCCACTTCAATGAGCACCATTAGCGACGGGCTCCAGCTCTTGATCACCCTCATCAATGTGTCAAGCGAACTTGGTCTAACAAGCATTGATCTTAAGATCAGTGGCGCGTAAACCACGACGGACTCGTCAGGTCTGTTGCCCGTCGATGAGAATTCATTGGCGCTTTTCAAATCTTCAAAGTAAACGACTTTAAACGGAAAGGGAAAATTGCGAGTCTGTCTCTAATATCTGCCAGCTTTTGTTATCTAGAAAATTGGACGGCCGTGATGGTGAGACTCTCGACTTGGCACTCGCTTCGTTCTGCGATCGCTTGCATGAAAATCGTCCACTGAACTCCGATCCGCTTCAGATCTCCAGGTCAACCACGTGTATATTACGCGCGGCTGCTACGGCTTCTACAATTGCTTGTACTCCAACGAAAATCATCACCTGCCCATATTTTATCACTGTGTCTAATTCAAGAATTGTGTGAGATTATAAGTAAGGTGTACTATTTTCGTTCTTAATTACCTGGAAGAATGGGAGCTGTTGGTGGAGCTTGAGGAATGTTGAATTCGTACCCAGTCGGTGGTCCATAATTATGTTCTTTTCTTTGCCAAGGACTAAGCCTCTGGTACATACTTTGTCAATTCGTTCTCTGAGAGCTTGGGCGAACAAGTAAACGATTCGTTGCACCGGATTCGACCTCTCGGAAGAAAACCATTCGCAGCGTGAGAGTAACCGGTACGCTCGATCTTTGCCGGTTGCTGATGACTTTCTCGGCTGCAGCGAGAAGAAGGTAGACGAGCTCAACGTCTTCGGTCTCGTCGTCGGACAAATCAGGGAGCGCAAAGCCCAAAGGGTGCATCACCATGGAAGAATCGTCGTACTGGAGTTGGCAGAACTCAAGGTATCTTGCTCCGGCAACGCGTATGATGTCTGCAACTGATATCTCCCTCAGGTAATTTGCGACTCCATTATCATGATCTCCTTTGGAACTGCAGCTTAGTGTAGTCGCAGTCGGGCTCGCTGTCATTCTCCTAAAGCCGTTTCCGGGGGGTTTTAAGAAGCTTCCATGAAGGCCTGGTCAATTCAGGCATTTCGTTGGTTAGTGGCTCGATGATTTGTTTGTTATCCTGAAACCCGAAGATATTTTTGCTCTCTGGGACTTCTGGGAAGGATGGGGGTTGTTAAACCCCATGAATAATGTGTCTTCCTGGTGCTGTTGTTGGAGCTGCCGAGGTGTTATGTCTCCATTCTCTTGTTTCCAATCTACCTCGTCAAGGCCAAATGCGGCCAAAACAAATCAAGTATCTGACGATGGGAGCAAGAGCAATTAACACCACCGAATGCGGCCGGGGAGGTGGAGAGATTCCAATAAGACTTGTTTCGGTGATGTTTTTAGTGAGGGGAATATCCAAGATGGCATTAAGATAATGTACTTAAATTAATTACCTTATTGAGACTATAATATATATATAATACTAGTATTTTTTTTCTCATACATTGCACGGGTTACTATTTGTATATATTTTCATTATACATAATTTCTAAAAAATACTCCCCCATCCCATATTTTGTTGAAACATTTGACTTTTTTTAATAGTTTAATTTTAATTTATTCATATTATTTTTTGTTCGAATAAATTAAAAAAAAAACATTTAGAAACTATAGCTAGCTATGTCTTTATTTATCATTTATATATTAAGGTTTTTCATCTATATACTAAAATGTTGAAAATAAAAAAACATAGATTAATTACTTCATAGTGATATGTTGAACTTGGTATGGAGGGAGTAATTAAAATTTAATGAACCTTAGAATAAAAACTCATTTTATATGTTGAGCAAATTTGAAATAATCATTGCTAACTATCTTTTTAGTACAAAACAATAAATAAATTTGTCACAAAAATAATTAGTCAAAATGTTAAAGATTTAATGGAAAAATAAAATTAGATAATTCAAATAATAGACATTTGGATCTTTTAACTATTCGAATAAAAAAAACCTAAAAGTCATGAGTGCGCTATCATGCATGTGTCTTTTGTATTTACTTCATTCCAAATTATTTGCATTATTTCAATTTTTTTACTTGAATTTGAATTAAATTTATTTATATTAAAAAATAATTGTGCTAAAAAAACTTATAATTTTTAAATATATATTTTTTTTAAAAAAAATAGCAAATATTAAGATAAAAAATTTAAGTCAAACTTAAATAGTCAAAAAACTAAAATGGTGCAAAGAACTTGAGATGTAGATAATATTAATTAGTGTTAAATAGTCATAAGAAATTTATTGTCATTTATTAGATATTCTTTCCAATATTTTTGTTTCAATTATTTGTTTTTTATTTTATAGAGTAAGGACTATTCAATTATACTATATATTGTAATAGAGATATATATATATGTAACTTGATATTCTCATATTCTAGTTTCGTAAAATACCACTCTATGGATTAGAACCTGTAATATTAAAACTATATGGAAATTCTACGATATGTCTAATAAGTTTGAAATCTATTGTCTTAAATAACTCACATGTAATGGTTCAAGGACTACTTAGTGATATTCTTTTGTGAAGAAGTAGATTTCATCTTTTTCGGACCTTATACCAATTAGAGAGTTGAGAAAGAGAAGAGAGGTAAATTTGCATACAATAGTATATAATAAATATTAAAAAAAAAAACAGAAGTAACATTTTTTTTAAAAGAAAATCTATCTAATTCCATTCCTTGTTGCTCCCAAGCTTCTTTTCTCCATCAATCTTTGCAGTTTTGATGATGTATCAAATCTCCACTACAAAATCTCTAACTTAAACTTTTCATTGCACTAGATAATCAATGCATTAACATTAAGAAGCAATTCCACAGTGTAAGATTTCACGTATCCAACCACTATGTCAAAGATTCTGAAAAAGCAAAAAACAACTAAGTTCATGATAGAGATTAAAGAAATGTTTGAAACAAAAAAGAGAATAGTCCTACCATATATATAACAAATAGAAAATGCTATGATGATTCACAAAAAATGGGGAAAAATATTGGATTTGCATCAATTTATAGTGCCTTCACTTTAAATAAATTTAATTATTAATATACTTAAATGAAATGAATGGTAGAAATGGCTACTAATTTAGTTTAATTTAACTTGGTTTAAATTTAAATTTATTAAGAATAAAGGAATAATGAAGTAATAGAAACCATTGCTAGTTTAATTTAATTTGTATTTATTAAGAATAATGGAAAAATAATTATAAAGTTAATTATACATAATTAATAAGTGAAACGGTAATTTGGCCCAAAAAATGTAACTGTCCAAGTAATTACACTTGCTAATTTTATGATTTATGTGTATTATTGTGTTCTTGTATAAAAAAAACAATGGGTGTAGACATTAAAGACTAATAAGAAATAAATAAAAAAGAATCATGATAAAGATGTAATCCACTTCTTCACAAAATTATATTAAATAAGTAGTCCTTAAACTATTACATGTAACTTATTTAGGACTCTAAGTTTCAAACATTACAAAAATTACCATAATAAATGATTCATTACTATATTTCTTAGGTTTCTCCTTTATCTATAGATTTTATGATTATTCTATCACTTGAGGAAACAATTTATTTGGCAATTGATCGTGGGTGAAAAAGTTTATGATGATCATAGACACATAAGAGCTAGCTAAAGGATAATGATACAGAAGGGAGGTTACTGAGATAAAGGAGGGCTACAATGTTGATCACAAAATATAAGGCTCTATCTACATAATAGGGTTATAGGGTGATGGAAGCATCACACTTGCATCATGTACGCTCTGATTTTTCTAAAATATATGTAGGATGTAAGGTGAGCTTGCTTTTGCTTTGGAGATAATGACTCCAATCATTTAATTCCTATGCCACTTACTGCTCACAAAACACCTAATTGGCGCTTGTGTCTTATTCTAATGTTCGTCTCCTTATTGCAGTAATTGTTTAACTCAACTATTAAGTGGAAAAAGCTTATCATAATACATAAAACTTCCATTTTAGTATTTCAGATTTTCTCATTTAATAGATATATAAAATTAACTATTTTTATGGAAAAAATTAATCAATCTATTTTTGAAGGATTAGATTAATATGCTAAACTATTATATATATGCTCTTGTTGTACAAATAAAGGATGTATATTTTTCATTTCACAACTTTTTCTGGGACATATGAGATAAACAATGGGAGAGTGATTACTTGAATTTTAGATCTCTGGATGACAAGACAAATTGTAAACACACTATTAAAACTAAGCAATTTAGTAATAGAAGTTAGCAATGATTGGCTAACGCTAATATTTGTGACAAGTTGACCATCACTACTTAGTAGTAATTTTACCGTCACTAATAGGTGATAGGTAAACCTCCACTAATAGTAGTAGTGATAGTCTGCCTATCACAAAACTTTGTCATTTTAGAGGCAGTTTGTCTGTCGCTATTTTTTTTTATTTTGCACTTCCCATTCCTAAACCTCTACCAGTTCACCATGCTCATTCCTAATTAAATAAGCTAAAACATTCAACATAATCATGAAGAATATAATAGATGGAAAAAAAATAGAGAGAGAAACCCTACCTTGACTATTTTCTTTACAACTTAAATAGCCAAACATTAAAGAAAAAAAGAATGATAAATAGAAAACACCATTACTTCAACATACCCATTTAAAATTAAGCATCCAGTCCCTTTGCATAATTATGAAGGATATCATAGATTAAAAAAAAACATAACTTGACAACATTAACTTTTTTTTTTCAAATTAAACCCTAAAATAGCCCAAAAATGGAAAATAGAATGAAAAATAAAAAAACACTACCAATTCAACATGCCTAATATTTCAAGTTAATGAATCCAATACTTTCATATAATTATGAAAAATATTATAAATGCCAAAAGAAAAAATAAAATTGACACTTGACTATTTTTTTTACAACTTAAACCCTCAAATAGCCAAAAAATTGAATATTAAGAAATGAATGAAACAATTGGAGATGTCCGTCTATTAAAATTCATCCAAGTGTTTCTCATAATTATGGAAACCATGATAATACCCAAATAACCACAAATCAACTCAATACAACCATCACTACTAAAAAAAGGCCTTTTTTGCAACTGCCATTGCCGTTGGAAATTTTCAAGTTTCCAACATGAAGCCGTTGGAAACCAAGTCGTTGGTAATCAATGCGTTGGAAGTTCTGATTCCAACTGCCCAAATGAGAGCCGTTGGAAATTTCCAACAGCTGTAATTAATTTTTTTTTTTTCGCATTCCAACTGTCAAGCTACTTAGGCAGTTGGAAAATTACCCATTTTTTCAACTGCTTTAGCCGTTGGAAACTTGTTATACGAAAATTAATATATATATATATAACATATATTTTATATAATCCTAAATTATATTTTATAAGATGAAAAAAAATGAACAAATTATATCTTATATTACACAACAGAAAACGAGAAGGAAAAAAACCACAAAATTATAAAAATACATAAAATTACAAAAATAACAAAATAAAAAAAATTACATAATCAGCATAAAATAAGAAAAATTATACTGAAAACAAATATGTACTAACATAAAATAAAACACAACAAATACAACAAAAGCACAAAATATAACGAGATCCCCAAAATTTAAAAGAGAAAGAACAAAAATTGAAACGGCAGGTGGATGGTGAGCAGAGAGGAGCCAAGGTGGATGGCGAGCAGAGAGGACTGGTAAGCGGAGAGGAGAATGGATCTGGGCGAGGAGAGGAGAACGGATCTGGGTGAGTAGAGAGGACCGGCGAGCGGAGATGAGAACGGATCTGGCAAGGAGAGGAGAACGGATCTAGGTGATGACCGGCGAGCAGAGCGCAGCAACGACGGGGAGACAGGCGAATAGACTGAGGCTGAGATGGAAAGCAGACGGAGCGCAGCGACGAGAGAGAGAGAGGCAAGCAGACGGTGGCCGTCACGCCTCCAAACCCACCCTAGGAGTCTCGGGACGATGACACGCCGCATACTCAAGAAAATAATTTCCCTAAGCATGCAAGACTACATATTCCAAATAATTCCGAACTTATAAAATTCTCTTATGAGAATAAGTGGCAGAGCAACTACAATTCTTAAAACTGGAATATAATCCATAAGATATTAAAGCTCTAAAGAATGAAATAAAATCTAAAGAGTTTTCTAAACATAAATAAGTTTCTAATAGTAGTATTAACGAAATACTTTTAATTGTCTTGAACTATTGCTGGTCTTGTAGTCGCTCCCACTAACTAACTTGAACTATTCCTGATCTGTGTGAGGGGGTGAAAATGGGGTGAGCATGAATGCCTAGCAAGTGGCGGATTTTGAAAATAGAAATACAATATACAAAATACATAGGGATCAAGCAGAAAACAATTCTTGTAAAAATAATAACATAAATTTTAGCAGAAGATATTTGAATAGTCAGAACATAATCAATGTAATAGCAATTTTGAGAGCTGAGCAAATAATATTTGTAAATAAAATCATTAACCAAAACAGAGTAGTTCAGAGCAGAATAGCAGAACAGAAATTCAGAGCAGAGTGGGTGGGGTGATCACTGTGACTACACTTAAACCGCTGTAGTGCGTCCAGAATCGTCTAAGAATCGCCAACGATCGAGCGCCCTGAAGGACTAGTCCTAAAAACAGTGCACTGCGGAATAGAACGGAACAAAATACCCTACGTGGAGGGTCCAAAACTACACTTTCCCAGTAGTACGGGCACAGAACCAACACCCACCAAAACGGAGTTAGAACAGAAATTCAGAGCATTACGATTGTTATAAAATTTCAATACAAAACATCACAATCAAAACATACTTGATCCCAGCTTATTTAATCAAACATAATATATTGCATAAATAAGATAAAATTTGAATAAGTAGATAAACAAGTAAATTAATAAAACACTTGGAAAACAATTTCAGAATAAAACTTGTAATTGAAAACTCTTATTCTGATTAAAAATTTATTTAATGCAAAATAGCTTTAAATCAAAATATTGAAAAATTACTAAATTGGAAAACTTAGCACTTTGAAGAAATAATATATATATATATATATATATACGTCCCGATTTCTTTGAATATCAGAACAATTTAATTTTTTAGAAATAGTAGTTAGCCACTTACCTCAAAATAACCACTTACCTCAAAGTGAAACTTTCAAACTCCTGAAATAATTCTTTAGCCGCCTAAAATAATTATGTAAAAGTTTATGTCAAAACATAATCAATTCAAGAAATAACCAAAAAAATCACTTGCTGGTAGTGACCTAAATGAACACTTCTGGAATTTAAGAATTAACTGAAGTAGTTCTAGAAGCCTTAGGGACTGATACTGTGATTAACCCGATTATATCCTTCAGCATTCTACTTCCAATGACTAAGTTGTAACATTTTAGACTATTGGGTGTCGATGAACCCACCTCCAAAACTAAAGGACCTAAAATGTCATTAGCCCAATTTTGACCCAAAAGTACGATTCTTCGTCTTCTCCTATTTGAAATTTTGCTACTCTCCAATTTCCACCATGGCCAGCCAAAATCTCCCCAAATTTATTTCTAATCCTTCCGAAACAATCCTAATAATTAATTGACCCTTTCAATCATCGAAATAAATTATAAATCAACCATAACCTTAACTTAAATCTCTCTTCAAATTCAAAGAAAAGCTAGACTATGTATTGAAAAATAACTAACAATTACTCACCAAAGAAGTGTTGGAGCTTTAGGAGGAGAGAATGAGTGTTTTAGAGTAAGTAAGTGAAATGAGTGAAATGGAGACTAAAATGGAACTTGTATGGCCAGCCATGGGTGTATATATAGAGTGAGACCATGTGATTCACATGGGGGTGAGTGGGAGACAAATTGGGATACAAATTGGAAGACTTATGTGTGTGGTGGGTGAGATAGTCAAAAGTAGGTGACAAATTGGAAGACTTGTGTGGGTGGTGGGTGAGATAGTCAAAAGTAGGTGACAAATTGGAAGACTTGTGTGGGTAGTGGGTGAGATAGTCAAAAGTAGGTGACAAATTGGAAGACTTGTGTGGGTAGTGGGTGAGATAGTCAAAAGTAGGTGACAAATTAAAAGACTTGTGTAGGTAGTGGGTGAAATAGTCAAAAGTAGGTGACAAATTGGAAAACTTGTGTGGGTGGTGAGGTAAATTTGGTTGGGTCATTACAGTGGCCGAGACGGAGAGCAGACGAAGCGCAGCAACGAGAGAGAGAGGGGGAGAGGCAAGCAAACGGTGGCCGAGACGGATAGTAGATGGAGCGTAGCGATGAGAGAGAGAGAGAGAGGCAAGCAGGTCGAGAACGCAGACGAAGATAGCAAAGAAGCAGAAGGTGGGCAAGAGAGAAGAGAGCAGAAGGAGAGTCTGAGACGGAGAAGAGAGTAGAGGAGGTGAGTGGGTGAGGGTGAGGAAGAGGGATAATGTATGTATATATAGCTAGGTTAGTTTTGGGCAATTTGGGCCTAATAAGTGGGGGTTATATAGTGATATAGTTATTATTATATTTTTTAATAATAATAATAATAATAATAATAATAATTATTATTATTATTAACAAAACATTAATATGTTTGTCTATGACATATATACATACAACATAAATACATATGATAAATATCAATATCAATGCAATATATATAATATATAAATATTATTATTTTATTTATAATTAATGTATGACTATAATTATTATTTGATTTATTAATATTTATATATGATATATTACGATAAATTATGTATTATACTAATATATTATGATACATTTTTAACATATGATATATATACGTAGTAATATGTTCATAAGTATTATTATTATTATTATTATTTATTATTATTATTATTAGATTATTATTATTATTATCAATAAAATCACGTGTGACAATTATCATTTAATTATCTCTTATATTTATTCAAAAAAAATATTTATAAATATAATTATCAATTATATGAGCTGTGCTTTAATATTTGGATTGGGTTATAATATATATAGGTTAAGTTATATTATAGTATAATATATATGTTAATACATTATTTATATGAAACATTATAATATTTATATATACATTAATATATATGTTACATACATTATAATATATGAAAACATTAATATATTATATATACATTAATATATATGTTACATACATTATAATATATGAAACATTGTAGTATAATATGTATATGTTATTATGATATGTGTAAAATATGATATGTATTATAATATGTTTAAAATATACTATGTATAAATATAAAAATAATGTGGTAATATATATATACATATTAATATATATGTATTATGATAAATAAATATTATGATATATTATATAAATATATATAATTATCAATATCAATGCAATATAAATATGCATATATATAAATGTGTGTGTATCTAATATATCAAAATATTTCCAACGGCCTCGGCAGTTGGAAAAATAAAAACATTTTAACTTGCATAGTTTCCAACGGCCTAGGCAGTTGGAAAATAAAAATGGTTTCCAACATCCTAGGCAGTTGGAAAAATATTACATAGTTTCCAACGGCCTAGGTAGTTGGAAAAATAAATATATTTTCCAATAGCCTAGGCAGTTGGAAAAATAAAAATAGTTACCAACGGCCTAGGCTGTTGGAAACAATAAATATTGAGATCCATAATTTTACTTACTATTTTCCAACGGGTTAGGCCGTTGGAAATTTTTCAACACTTCCAATGGCCAAGCAATTGGAAATGTTTTTTTTAGAAGAATCAATTTTTTTCCGCAGTTTCCAACGGCTTAGCGCGTTGGAAATTTCCAATGGCCAAGCCGTTGGAAAATTGGCCATTGGTAAGAGAGGTTTTTTTTGTAGTGCATCATTTAAAGAAATTTCACAACCAAAATATAATAAAATAAAATACAAAAAAAATTACAAGAACTCACCTTAATTCTCCAAGAGAACATTCCCAATCACCAAAACAATACCTGAGCCCTCAAGAGAACAAGAAAACAACCACTTTTGAGCTCAAATGAAGAAAAAGACCAAATATTCCTTAAAAACCAAAACAATTGTGTGAAAATGAGAAAAATGAAGAACCTTACCTCAATGTTTGTTGAAATCAACCTTGATCCAATCGAGAAACACAAGACTAAAGATTTATTGGCTTGGGAATGGTTGGATTTAGAGGTTGATGGAGTTAGAGCGAAAAAAGGTGAAATGGGGCATAGAGAAGCTTGAGCGCGCGATTAGGGTTTGGGAAGGGGGTTTAAGTTTTTAAAGGGATTTTGCAATCGCCAAACCATCACTAGAATGTAGCGATAGCTAGTTATCACAAAAAAAAAAAAGATTCAAAATTTAAAAATTAAAGGGTTTAGGGACAAGTAAGCCCTATGTAAGTCGTATGTAGCAATGGTCTGTCTGTTGTTACTTGGCTATGAACATTAGCTACAGTTTCTCCACCTCTAGAGTTTCGAGTCTTTGGACACTTAGTGACGACTTGTCCATCGATACATTAGGGAGAAGACTAGTGACAAGCGAGCCGTCACAATGGTTCACCTAGTTAGCTATGGTTAGTTGTGCAGCTACTTGGCTATGAACTTTAAGGATGGCCTGCCTATCGCGAGAGTTTAGACAGCTAGTGATAGATTGTTTGTCACTATATTTGGGAGAAGACTAGTGACAGGCAAGCTGTCGCTATGGTTCACCTAGTTAGCGACAACCTAGTCATCATTACTTCGCTGTGAGCATTCATGATGGCCTGTCCATCACTAAAGTCTGGACAATTAGTGGCAGCTTGTCTATCGCTACATGTCGGATAAGACTAGTGACATGTGAGTTGTTGCTATGGTTCACCCAGTTAGCAGAGATTTTTGTAGGGTTTTTTCTTTTGTGTTTCTATGCTTTTGAAGTATTAAGGGGAAGGGAAAGAGAGGGAGAGAAAGAGAAAAAAAGAGAGTTTTGGCTGGTTAAGGGGAAAAGAGTCTTAAAGTGTTAGATCCATAAGTTTTATGGCACTATGAGTAGGATGAAGAAATTATAAGGATTGGAGTAGAGATTTTATACCAAAATTCTGTAAAAAAAATAACAGCCCAAGTAATGGATAAAGTGGAGGTACTTTGATCTGGTTGGGATAAAAAACAAATAAGTAGCGCGATGAGTATATTGTCGACTGAAAGAAAAATATTAATTTTTTGTGAAAAAAAAAACATGGTAATTACTTGAAGTAGATACATAGCTCCTAATAAAGTCGATATGCTTTATAAGATTTTTGGATTCAAAAAGATAAATAAAAGTTACTAATGTTTACATTTTAACTCAATTTGGTCAATAATTTTTTTCAGATCAAATAAAACCAACGTTACAAAATCAATCCAAATAGGTCGTTATCCACTAAAATTTAAATCAGAACCCTAAAAAAGAGGATCAAACAACACTTAAATTGTACCCATATTTGACCTAGATTGAATCCAAGGTTAACTTTGTGACCATGAGCTTTGGAAGCTTTACAGTCAGGTGGCAAGGCTGCCCATATGAAAGAAGTAGCTGGTCTTAGATACGGCTAAAGCTGGTCGTTGGATTATGGCCCAATAATCCTAACATCCACAGGAGCCAAGTCATTTTACCATACCAAATTACATCCATTTTTTATGTTAAGTGATCTTATTAGCCTTTTTATTGGTGTGAATAATTTATTTGCCCATATTCAAAATATAAGTGGCTTATTTAATGAGAAAAAAAATTCCAAATTTGAGTCAAAATGTAAACATTCATGGACTTGTTTTTGATGATTTTTTCTATATGTTGTAGCCAAGTACTCTTTCAAACTAATATAAGCAAGGGCTGAACTTCATAAGGGCAGGGAGAGGCATGGCTCCTTCAAAAGAAATTAAACGTCTTTTCTATCCTACTTTTTTTATATAAGTTACAAATAAGACAAAATATTAAAAAAATAATAAAAGTGTAGCCACCCTAAAAGTAAATGTGCAATTGCTTGGGTATTATGTATTGATTTTTTTGTCACAATTACCAAGTTCTGCCCCATGAATAGAAGGCACACACCTACGGTTAAAAAAATACATTGTCTGAGTTAAAAACAAAAGCTTGAAGTAATTAATTAAAACAATACTACGGGCAAGGAAAGGCGAAATTAAGAGTTGTATAGGGGGGAAAAAAAAAAGAAACAAAGACCTTCAGATCAGACCTTGTCTTCAACTTGAGGAACATTGTCGACAGAGCTGCTTCTGGCCCTCCTACATAGCAAAACCGCGGAAACCCACATCAAAACTTTCACAACCTTCACCATCCCAGTCGTCACAGTCAGGTAGTACAACCACCACCCAATGAAGTCGCTGACGCCTATTCGCATCAGCAACTCTTTCTTAGCCTCCGCCACAATAACCAGAGCCTCCACCTCGTCCCTCATCGTCCACCACCACAACCAGCCCAAGCTCGCCGTCCCCACCACTCTCTGCACCCACCTCTCCTCCCTCGCCCCGCCGTACACTGTGTCATCCACCACTGGCCTCACCACCGCCCTTGTCCAGAGAACCGTCGTCTCGTGTAAACCCAACAAGAACAACGCTCTGCTCACTAAACTCCTCTCCACTCCGAAACTCACGCCGTCGATTCCGGCGGCTATGCTTCCTTCGACTCCCAGCCCAACGCAGACTTGCAGAGTGCAGAGAACGATCCACAGAATGCAGAGACGAGGGCGGTATAACCCGCCGGCAGGTGAGTCGCTGACGAGACAGATTTCTCCGGTCAAACCGTGGACGAGAGCGGATATACTCGTTACCGAAACGGCGACATACAGGATTATTGGATTGGCATGCAAAAAGAAGGACAAAGCAAAATCGGATGATGGATACAGAGAATTATACGGCGTCGAAGTAGGATAGAGGTAGCGAAGGCAAGAGAGGCGAGCGAGGAGGAGAAACGAAAGCGGGAGGAGAAGTCCGAGGAGCGCAGTGGTGATGACTCGAAAAGGTTCCAACAACGGCAGCTTCATGAACTTGGGCCGCCAATCAGCCATTCCCGATCGACGGCACCGGAAAATGAAACAAAATTTGATGGAAAATATTAATTTCTATAGAGGGATATATGACGAGCTGAATTGTCAGTTTGTATATATGTTTCATGTTTGGTTGTTTTCTATCGGGGCTTGGAGAAAGGGATAATAGAGTGGTTGTCACGTCCATAGTTTGCCCTTGTTAGTTGTTCCGATATTTTTTTTTTTTTCATGAAATATTTTGGTTTTGGTATATATTTAAAAGAATTGTTAATTCATCATCCACGAACTGCTTCATATTTAAATAACAGATCACTGTATCTACTATCGTATAAACACATTTCTTTCTCTCTCTTACTGTTTTTCGTTAATTTTGTTTTCAAGGAATAATAAGCTGCCGTGGAACATCATAGGTTTGTTGAAGTTTTGAGTTGCAAAGTTTGTTGGGTTTTCAGCATCACACACCCAACACAGAATACGACGTTGAAGAAATTACCTTCTTTAAATTTTGATGCATATATTAATTCATCTCCCATATATATGAAACAAAAAAAAAAGCATTGCAATTTAACTAATTGTAGATATATAAGAGAACTATCCTAACTTATACGAAAATTAAACGTGTTTGGTCTTCACTTGTCAAATAGCGCTGACCAGTTATAACAAAAACAATAAATAAATAAATAATCACTATTAAAAAAACTAATAGTTTTTTCAATGTGTAAATTACCAACGACCTGACTGTTGGCAATTACCAAAGCGTTAGGCCGCTAAGTAAAAAATAAATAAATTTACTAAGGGTCAAACGTGTTGGTAATTTATCAATGATTCAATGGATTGGTAAATCAACTATTTTTCAATGGTTAAATTATCAATGCGTGCATGCATTGGTAACATTTAAATATATAATAATAATAATAATAATAATAATAATAATGATATAATGTATGATATATAAGAATATATACTTTTATATTTTTTATTAGAATAATAACATGTATAGTTTTAAATATAATACTTACTATTATTGTTATTATTAAAAATATAATAATGTATCACACACACACACACACATACATATATGATACATTATATTATATGATACATGATAATATATCATCTATTATATTATGATACATTATATTTTACAGTACATATTATAATATCGAAGATATATTATATTAATGATACATATATGATACATTAATATAATATGATTCTTACATACATTAAAAGCCCAAAAAACTGTAACCTACCCTATATAAAGCCCTAACATATCTCTCCCATTTACCCCCTGCCGCCTCTTCCCTCTGCCTCCTTCGCCCAACCGCTTCCTCCATCTCCCTCGACCCCCTCTGCCTCCCTTCACCCTCCTCTTCCCTCCGATTCGCCTCCCTCTCCTTCTCCTTCTCCGTCCGTCCCCTCTCCTCCATCCTCCGTCGTCTGTCTCTCCTCCCTCTTATTCTTCTTCTCCGTCTCTCCTCCATCTCCTTCTCTCCTCCCTTTCTTTTTCCTTTTCCATCTGTCCTTCTTCTTCTTCTCCTTCTCCTCCCTCTACTGATCACCCTCCATGCGTCGTCGCCCCAAGCCCCTTGCCTTGGCACCTCGCCCGACGCCGGATCGCAGGACGCATCCTAGCCTCCCCTCACCTCGGCGCGCCGATGCATCGCCTCTTTACTGATTTCAATTTTTATTTTCTTTTGAATTTGTAGATCTGGGTGTTTGATTGTTAATTTCGTTTTGCATTTTTGAATTTTTAGTTAATTTTGTGTTTGATTTTTGACTTTATTGTAACTTTTGAAAATTTTGTGGATTTTAAATTTATTTTTAATTTAGTGCAAATTTTTATGATTTCCATTAATGTTTTAAATTTTGTAAATTTTAAGTTAATTTTTTTGGTAGTTTGAGCTTTTCAATATTCGAATTTATTATGAATTTTTTTGTTAATTTTAAATTTTGGTGGCTGTTAAATTTTTGAATTTTTTTTTGTTAATTTTAAATTTCTTTTTAATTTCAGTAAGTTTTTATGAATTTCAGATATTTGTTCCCAATTTTTTGAATGTTTAGTTAATTTTTGTGAAATTATAATTTTTTAATGAATATAACTTATACTTTAACTATTAAGTAATTTATTTTTTTTCTTTTTTTTTAAAAAAATGTTTTTGTGAAATTATAATTTTTTAATGAATATAACTTATACTTTAACTATTAAGTAATTTTTTTTTTCTTTTTTTAAAAAATGACAATTTCCAATAGCTCCTCATTGAAAATTACTTTACTTTTTTTTTAATTTGTACATGATTATTTGAAGCCATTGGTATATTTACTAATGCGCGTACATATTGGTGTTTTGTTTGCCCATTGGAAAACAAATTAGGTGTTTGATCATTGGTAATTGTCGACTGACAAGTTACCAACGGCTTCACATTAAAAATTACCAACGGCTTAAATTTTACACGTTGATAACTGAATTTTCAATGTATGATTTACCAACACATATTTACCAACGGCTATGCGTTAAAAATTCAAAATTACTAACATACAGCCATTGGAAATGCGCTTTGTTAATTGTCAGAATTTTAGTAGTGAATACTCATATATATATGAGTTAGTACGCATGCACAAAGTCAAACGTCTGTATCAAATACTCCTGTGTACAAAGGTCTTGTAATGCTCGTATGCATTATGACATTATCTATTCGAACACTTAGAAAATAATTGGGTTGAAATTACATGAGATTTTAAATTCTACACATTTCCTCTTATTTTCACAACATATGAAAAGATCATTTTACTTTAAAAATAGAGAAAAAAAGTGGCAATTAAAATGTTAATTAAAACTATGTAGTGGCTGCCTGATAATAAATTGACATTGTGCTATTACTATTTAGAAAACTATTACACAATTTAAATTATAATCTTTTTAATGGAATGTCATTTTTCTCACTAACCTTAGATCAAATGACATCTACAATAAAGATAAACCACTAAGGTTCAAATAATGGTTGGTTCAATTTTAAGTTTTACAATGCATTTTGAAGATACCGTACTTGGAATATACAATTGGCTTAATTTTAGGTTTTATAATAGCAATGGACTAATGATATAAAAAAAATGAGAGATAAAGTGTTATTTCTACCAAATTTAGGGTAAGTGAATTGACCCAATAACCTATCTACCTTTTTGTTTGATTTTTGTTTTTGAAAGGGCCTTCTCGAGCTCGGCTTAGATTTGGCTCAGGTTAAAGATTGTTTGCTACTCGTTCAAACTATTATCAAGTTAAAAAGAGTATAAATTTTTAAACTTGATACACAATTCAAACAAAACTTAATTTATTTGTTACTTGATTTGATTCGGCTCGATTTTAGTTTTTTTTCCCTAATTTAAGTGAACAATTTGAACTTGATTGATTAAAAGTTAGTTCATGACTTGCTCATATTGTTTTTAATTTAATATTTTAAGCTGAACATGATCAACCTACTACTTATATCGGCTTGTTTTCTTTCTACTTTTGTGTGATCAAATAATTTTGCAAATTGATTTACCAAAAACAAGAATGTGTGTGAAATTCACGATTTCCTAGACATAAGATGCTTACTTTTTAAATCTTAGAACTCTATGAACAAGAGACAAAATAATTTTTTATCCCGCCTTTGACACAATCAGCTAAGGCTTAAGAGTATATAAGGGAGGTTTGAAGTTTGAACTAGTCTCCTCATTTCATAAATCATACCACATAATACTTATTTGGTTATCATCCTAGTTTTGAAAAGCTGGTATACTCATTTTCTAATTACAATAATAGTATCTTATTCTCTTATAATTTGTAATGATGTTTATAAGCATAAAAAAAAACTTTTTTAAAAAAAATGAAAAAGAAGAATAAGAATTC
This sequence comes from Aquilaria sinensis, assembly GCA_005392925.1. Classification (NCBI taxonomy): domain Eukaryota; kingdom Viridiplantae; phylum Streptophyta; class Magnoliopsida; order Malvales; family Thymelaeaceae; genus Aquilaria; species Aquilaria sinensis. The sequence continues at coordinate 595,248 of SMDT01000426.1, forward strand.
GATTGCAGATCAATCTGCCGTTTGTCTGATGGCAGAAAAAGTATGGGCTCTGAACATATAATATTAGCCCAAACACTGTTGGAATTTGACAGAAGGTCAAGTTTCGGCCGTTGGACTTGGCAACAGCCCATATCTGTCCAATAGTATCACGCTTTTTTTTATTAAAAAAAATAATAATAACCAAAGGAATGGTTCGAGTTGGAGGGCTTCTCCCCGTGACAACCAACTCGTCTGAAGTCATTACCTCACATTCTTGTCCAAGTATGTAGGAGGCTTTTTGTGCAGGTATGCTTTTTGGCTTATCAACAAGTCTATATTTTGGTTTTGGTCGATTTTAGGCTGACCTGCCTGATATTTCTACACTGGGGCAGACTGTACCTTTTTTCCCTTAATATGTATTGAAAGTCTCTTTCTAAACCTCTCAAAAATATTTAACCAAAAAAGATATATATTTAAATTCAGGTTAATCACATATATCGAAGAAGACCATATTTTAATCTGAATTACAAACTGAGGCTGTTATCTAGTTAGCATGGAAGCCAGTATATCGCCAGGATTTGAGCCTTAATTTTTACTTAAAAATTTATCCTCTTTAAGTAATTGTTGGATGAATTAGGTGTATATTTTAGGTAGTAAAATTCTTTTTATATTCATGACTATTGTATGGTTGCTAATAGAAGAAAAGAAGAACTATAGAATTATTGAGTTTATGCAAAAGATTTAGAATTTATAGTAAACAATAGAACTGCATATTTCAATTTGAAAAATTAACATTATGGAAATCAATGTAAAAACGTCGTAACTTTTTATTTTAAAAGTTAGATAATAATTCTAAGCTTATACTAAAAAAAATTAAGATTATTAAATATATAAAGTGATTTGATAAGTTTCTTGAATTCACTATTTTAGCTTTTCATGTCACTACTCATCCATCTCAAAATGTTTGCTATTTTTTCTAAATTTTTTATACATATTATCGATTATGAGCAACATAATTAAATTTTATATGTTTATCAAATGTTACATTTTACTAACTAATATAATGATATGATAAATGTTTGAGTACTCATGAATTTTACATAAGGGAAATGGTATAGTTAGAAGAATATGCACAATTAAAGAAAGGAAAACTTACAATTAGCCCCTAAAATTTGTCTTAACCTATAGTTTGTCCCCTTTATTTTTAAAAATTTACACTTTGCCCTCCACTTTTTTTACACTGTTCGATAACAACTTCTGAAACTATATTTAAACTACATCACAGTTATCTTTTAGTAATTTTGATATCTCTAATATTTTGTTATAGTTAATAAATATTTTAAATTATCAGTTTTCTTTTTTGTCAATACATTTTTCTATTTGTAAATGCATATCAGTATTTTTTTAAAGATTGATTAGTTATGAAAAAATCATAAAAAATCTTGAAATTATTGAAACATGGTTATCAAATAGTTTAAATTACGGTTTTAGAAGTTATTGTCAGACACTATTAAGAAAATAATGGGTAAAGTGCAGGTTAGATTAAACCACATGGGGTTTTTGTAATTTTCCCAAAGAAAAATTATAAATATTATTTTAAGACACAAAAACAAATATAGAAAATAACAAATATTATAAAGCAGATGGAGTATCAAAATTTGTATGATTCTAAAGCTTAACTATAATTTAAATTCAACCATACATCAAACAAGCATAAAAGTTTAAAAATTTAAGGCCAATTCATTTTAACTTAAGTCAACTTAATTCAAAATAACTTATTTTTATATTTATATATTTTTTACTTAAAACCAATTTTATTTGAAATTCAATATTATTTAAGTGAAATAATCTATTGATTGTAAAATTTTTATAATACTATTAATTTTTTATAAATTTTTATTTTTTAAACATTAAAAAAAATTCATAGAAATTTAATAACATGATAAAAATTTTGTTTCAAATGGATTATTACACCTATATAATATTGGCTTTCAAATGAAATTAGTTCTAGGTTAAAAATATTTAAAAATAAAAATAAACCATTTTAGATTAAGTTGACTTAAGTTAAAACGAATTGGGTGTTAAATTCATAAAAGTGTTTGCAACGAATTACCAGACATTTTTCTGAATTTATAAAGCTAAACTCATAGTAGTCATTAGCTTTCATTTTCCTATTCAATTTTACCCTCAACATGTTTTTTTAAAAAAAAAATTCTTTCTTTCCCTATTTTCCTCTGATCTTCATTTTGTATGATTTATTTCTAGTTCTTTTTTCCTTTTCTCTCCATGAGAATTAATTTTTATGCAAACATATGACCAAAAAAATCAAAAATGAGTTTTTTTATCTGATTAATTTAACCAACCAACTCTCTTCTCATAAAGAATAAACACATTATTATATGGAAAAAATAAATATGTGGCTAGTATTCTCTAACAATTGATATTGTATAGGAAGGCAAAAATGTTTATTATTTCCTAACCAAGCATGAAAGTAAAAGGGGAAATTCTAAAACAAATAAGCAGTTTCTTACCTTGTGTTTGGATGGAGTACTTAATTTATAAACAATTGTAATATTTTCAAAATACTAGGATTTTAAAATGAAGTGTTTTGAAATTACAGTATTTCAAAGTTCGTTGTTTGGATAATTATATTGGAACTGCAATTCCAAAATAGTTCCTCGAGATTCTGATTCTTCACATTCCTTTTTCCTCATCAACATTACTGTGTGGTTGCCACTTGCCATTGCTCTCCACAGTCCAAAATTGCAATTGCTCCTTACTTCGGCCTCCAGGGGTCACCCAGAAAAACGATAAAGATGATGGACGATACCATAAAAGGATTTGCATGCAGCGATTTAGTGTGGATGAAGCAAGGTGGTAAATGATCTAGCAGATATACAAAATAGAAGAATTATGTTCCTTAGGGTAATACTATTGATAGATTTGAAGTTTAGATTTTCAAGGGATGTTGATGGGAGGAAAAAAAAAAGGCTAATCTATGAGTAATTTTGTCTTTTCTGAGTTTTGCTTGTTTGAGTTTTTCTGACTCTGTTAAGTATCGGGGTTAAAGTCTATATTTTTTAAATAGAGGAAGAATATATGTAAATGGTACCATTCCTCACTCCTCAGGGTTGATTTTATATAATTTACCTTTTTCATTACCCCCTTGGCCCTTTGAACTTAGGCTATCACAGCCGTACCTGGAAATTAGCAACTCTATTTTATGAAATCCTAAAATAAATTATATATTTCAGTCATTTTAAGTTGTTTAATAATTTTTTATAGTTATTTCATATTTGACATTTAAGTAATACCATTTTAGGGGTAAAAGGACATGGGTCGAGGTCTAAAGTTTAACTCTAACCCCACAATTTTCCTACTAAATGCCACTTAATGCTATTAATTCAAGTATCTTTAAAGTCTCGAAAAATAGACATTTTCCCCTCCACTTTAAATATATAGTACCTCATAACTTTGCATATTGTAAAACTATTTTTTATTATAAAAAAAATAATATTTTGCATTTATAAATAGAAAATTTTTTAATAACTTAAAATATACATTAGTGGTAAGAAATAGTGAATAGATTGAAATTACTAATAGACATTACTAAATAATTGAAATTAAGATTTTAAAAGTTATTGTTAGATAATAATAAAAAATTAAGAAAAAAAGTGTAAATTTCAGACCTTTCAAATATAATTGTATTTTTCACAGCTCATGTAACATCAACCTAAGTTTACGAGTACCGTAAATTACCTAGAAACATTTGTTATCCTAATAAAAAAGACAAATATCTTGCATTCCACATCTATGTCCCGCAACTGTTTCGGTCTTTGGGGGAGGGTTTTTCTATTCTATTATGGCCATGGGTGGGATGGTGGCGAGGTGAATGTGAATGGTCAGATATGCTCACTTGCTCCAAACTTTATTATTGTATGGGAGGGGAGGGTACTGTATGAGAGCTGAGTGAAAAAGAAAAGTCTGAAAGCAACTTGAAAGGCTTTTTGTCATCTATTGCTTAACTTCTTTTTATCTCTTAATTTGTCTCTCTTGGATCATCATCTGGTCTCTGACATTGATCCTTCCTGTTTTATGAGAAGGGTCCTCAAATTAAATCACTCTCCATAACAACTATCCTCTGCTCCGTCCTTTTGTTTTGAGCTTATTGGCCATGGATTCTTCTGTCTCCATATATTTGGATTCAAGGGCTTCACCGCAAACTCTGGCATCTAGAAAAAGGTCCTTTTTTTTTATCTGTGGAAAGAAATGTCCTTTCTTTCACTACATTTCTTCTGTTAGTTGGTTAAAAGAAGAATTTGAAGCAGATTCAGACGTTGTGGCATTGATTTTGTGACAGGAAAGTGATTGAGAGGTCTGTTGTTAGAGTGAAGATGGGAGAAAAGTATGGGAAGGTGAAGAATGAAGGGCCGCCTTCTGATTCGTGGTCTTGGAGGAAATATGGGCAAAAACCAATTAAAGGATCTCCTTTTCCTAGGTATGTTGATCCTTAATTCACCTTCAAGTGTTACTGCTTTTAACTTTTTTGGATGAGCACACCGTACACAAGATTCAGTTTCCATGATTGGAAATTTCTCTGGTTCTGGTTCTCTGGCAACCTTATTATCTGAATATGTATCTTCTTCTTTTTTTCAAGTTTATTTTATTTTTCACTCTTAAATTTCTCATTGTTTGGCATGATCTTTGGTTCAGAGGGTACTATAGATGTAGTACATCAAAAGGCTGCTCAGCCAAGAAGCAAGTAGAGAGATGCAGAACAGATGCTTCAATGCTTGTGATCACTTATACATCAACCCACAACCATCCATCTCCAGGCACCCACAGCCACAGACCAAGCCAGAATCCCAAAAAAAAGGATCAACCTCTGAGAACTCCAAAACAAGAAGACACACACGAAGAAGAAGAAGAAGAAAAGCAGAGCCAAGACATTAATTATCAAGAGACCAGCAGAAAAGAAGAGCTGGAAGATGATCAAGCACAAACAAGTGAACGAGAAGGGCATCATTTCCATTATATAGAATCTCCACTAAGCTCTCCTTCTCCTCAAGAGATGATGATTAACCAACAAGTAGATTCTTTGTTCTCAGGTGAGAGATCACATGACATCACTCTAGGGTTCATGTTGGATGAAGAGCCCATCAACGCCTCATGCCTCCATCATGATCTGCTGGCATGCTCGAGCCCAAAATCAGAAGGGAATGATTTCTTCGATGAGCTTGAGGAGCTGCCCACAGCATTACCCTTCACAAGTTTCATGAAAAACAATTATTTCCGTGAAACGATTCCTCCTGTCCACTCTTGATCCTTGTATTCCCACTTCTTGCTTCTTAGAAAACTGTAAAATATGCAATTTAATGGTTCAAGATGGATGAAGAGCTCTTTACTTTTTATCCAAAAAAAAAAAAAAATCTCCTGACTTGATCTGATCTTATCGGTTAGCAGTTTTTGGGGCCCATGATGGGTCACAAAATGGGAAATTAAGTTGGAGCATTTAATTTGGCTGGAATTTGAGCTTCACCTTTGTTCAGGTATAATGCTAGTTCAGCGTTCATAGATTGATGTACTATAGGACCATGAAACTAAGCTTTAATTTATTGCTAAAAATACTCAGGCGAGAGCATTAATTTGTACTGGTAACACAAGATCATGTTTAGAAAAACAGAGGTTTCTAGGTGGATGTCTTTTGGTCTGGATAACTGAGATGATATCGGCCTTTTCTTCTTCTTCTTATTTTTCTTTCCCCCTAATTTCTTCTCTTCCGATTTGGAGGTGTTAGGGTAATTTGTTCAGGGTAAAACACGAGGATCACGAGTGGAGTGGGTGGCGCTAACTACAATCTAATCTTGTCCTCAAGGAATAAGATATTTTACTTCAAAGCACTTATGGTAAAATCTATTTACCAATAATCGCTTCCTAGCGTGCAATCTACAACTACAAGTACTACCGTAAATCCTAATTAATTCAGGAACGATGCCAGCCAACTGATAATCTTGTTTTAAACTTTTTTATACTAGCCAAATCATTCACCAATTATCACTTGAGATTCTTAAACTAGAAATTTGAGATTAGGGGTGTCGCTTAATGGTTTTCAACCATTTTCAAAGTCTTATATCATCTTCAGCTACTAGTTGTCAAAATTTTTAATAACATTTTCACTGCATATAAGATAAACATATAGAGGCCTTATCTAGCTAGGGGAAAAAAAAGACGCTAAATTTGTAAAGAATTAGCAAATCATAGGATAGTGGTGGAACTTTTTAAAAATTTTGTTAAATATAATAAATGAGCCAATTTACAATTCTGAGCAAAAGTTGGGATCATCAAGCAAACCAAAAATTATTTCAGGATTGATTTGCAACAAGAGTTTTGGACTTTTAGTACAATTTACCTTAATAATAATATGTGATAATTCTACATCGTTAGAAAATTCATAATTTTAAACACCTAAAACTTTTCATTTGCTGAGTAGAAAGATAATACATAATAGCGTAGTGATATCATAACAATGTGCTAACAAATTATGGCACAAAAATTCTTTAAATTTTAAGTGAAAAATATAAAATGTAGCATAAAAGATTCATCATATATTTTATTTTTATTACTCAAAAAATGAATTTGATATTTGAGTTCTAAAATTAATTAATCAACAATCAATTAATCTCAACTTGCCACAACAGATGACCAATGGGGAGGGAAAAGAGCAAGAGGCAAAGAGAGCGATCGAGAGAGCATCCATTTTCTAAAGGATTGTCGATCCGAGCGGGATCCCTCGACATAAAAATATGTTTTGGCATGAGTCCAACTTCTGTTTATCTTACTACTTCGCGAACTTTTTTTTTTAAATTCAAAATCAAGTATACAAATATAGGATTTAATTAGTATAGTGAACATAGAAAATGCCTACATTTTTTGGACTTAAAAGCAACCGAATAAGTATTTAAATGGTATTGTTTGGGAATAGAGGAGGGGGTGGGGATTAAACCATGGCATTGGCCAAGGTCGATGTCCCTTGCCGCCATTGTGCTCGGCTCGCCAGACTACTTCACAAACTTTTTGGAGGATATGAGCATATTAGAATTGTGGAGGGAGTTTGCAATATGCTACATTGTTCTCTTAATTTTCAAAGTCATTTGATATGCTAATTAAGTGCTATCTCAAAATTTTATATGAAAACCTCAATTTTACCTCGAAATTTGTTCACTTTATTTTTACCACTTTCTAAATTTACATTTTGGCCACAAAACAATAATTCTATAATAAATAACAAAATTTTAGGTTCATCTGGATTTTTTATTTTTGAAATTGGTTCCTCCATTTCTAATCATAAAAAGCTTTTTCAAGTTTAGAATTACTCAACCTAGTTGATTTGTTGTATATAAAAAAAGTTGACTCGAGGTACAATACAAATAAATTTTGTTAGCAATTGTAGATTTCACTCAATATATTAGTGATTTATTAACTTTTTAACTACTAATAAAAATATGCAATTTTCTTTAAATTAATGATAGTTGCAATATTGACCAAGAAAATTGTATATGTGATCTCAATTTCATTTAGTAATTTCAAAAATATATTTCATTCTATTTTTGTTTCTTCTTTTTTTTTCCTTATATTTTCATAGAAACAATGGGAGAAAAACATCTATTTGTAATTAAATAGCCAGCTCAAAATTATTGTGTAGCCATTTAAAAATAAAAAAATAAAAAAGTTATTCAATAAAGTCTACAACAAGCATACATGGCAAGTGTTGTGCTGAGATTCCAAAAATAAATAGAAGTCAAATAATTAGGACAATTAAAATAAAATGATGATAACTCTGAAGAATTCACCAAAGAACCTTCTTCTAATCTAGAAAATTGCATGGCTCTGAGTTGCAAGTAATTATATTATTTTTATGTTAAAGAAATTGAATGAATCCCAATAAATTATTTACATACTATTAAAATAATAAAATTATGTCCTACGTTCTCAACATAGCTGGCAATGCACATTCCAGACATAAGCTCCAGACTGATGCAACACTCCAAAATACAAGACATCTAAAGGTGTGATCAAATTACATCCGAAGTTCTCCATGATTTCACTTAGAAAACACTTCATATTGTTAACTTTTTCATAGTGCATTCTAACCCTTATACTTGTAATAATTCTAAGTATAAAAAAGTTACTACCCTCGTCCCATATTCTTTGCACAATTTGACTTTTTTATATAGTTTGATTTGAATTTATTCATATTAGTATTTGTTAGGAAAAAAAAATTTAAAAATATATTTAGAAACTATATGTTTTGATTTATCGTTCTTATATGAAATTTCTTCATTTATATACTAAAATGTTGAAAATAAAAAATCATAGATTAATTACTGAAAAATGAATGATGCAAAAAATATGAGACAAAGGGAGTAATAAAATTATATATTTTTTCAATATATGTAGTAATGTTATATATTCCACAAGCATTTGACTATATGTAATGCAAACATATTGTACAATTATGGTTTGTAATGTTCCAAACACAATGATTAAACACAGCAGTTAATCATACACAAATACTATTAGAAAAAATCCAAATGAAAAGTATGATTGATTACATTTTATTTATAAAATTTTAAAAATATAATAATAATAATAATAATAATAATAATAATAATAATAATACGTCTTCGGCAGCTATCTCAAATGGCAATTGCACTCGGATACCCAAATAAAAGGCTGAGGTTTGAGTTGCTCCAGTCTCCAAAAATATTAAGTATTCATAAGTGGTCAAATTGCACAAATGAAATCTCTAATAGTTTGTACAATAGGCTGTTCATTTTTATATAGTACAAAAAAAAATTGTCAATATGACATTTGCATGCACTCCCGTACCTCCCCCTCTAACATCGACGAGTCCCTTTCCACTTTTCTCTTACGTCGCTTAAGGATAATATAATTAAGGGGAAAAAATAAAAATGCGACGTGCACAAGAAAATAAATTTCTTAATTATTGTATATGTTATGTAGACATCTCCATGACATGTGTTCTACTATTGATTTTTCGGCTTTCCCTATTCCTATCCAAGTCTAATCCTCATATAAGCATCATTCCATCATTTTAGCAGCTTCAAACACAATTACAAATTGTAGATCTTCTAGTAAATCTTCTAAGTCTAAACTAATACATGTACCGTGAAGATACCGTTTTTTTTCTGAGAAAAAAATATGAATTGGACCAGAGACTCCTTTAGTAGAATAGAATAGAGGCTCCATTCCTTTTCTTTTTAAAAAAATAAATAAAATAAATTCGGTGCTACTTGATCCTTAAACAGAAAGTGAAAAACAAAATATATTTGTTTAATTTTCATAAAAGTGAAGTCTATTCTAGATGACCATTTCTAATGGTATTGATTTTCATTGCTCTCGTTCGTATATCACACCGTATTATTGTCACTACTTTGTATTTTGAAGGTTAAGATGAGGAGGTTAGAGTAGAGATTAAATTTTGTCATGTCATGAAGGAGACAGACAAATCCATAGAGATGAACAATAATTTTAGTGGCCCCTATCTAAAATAATTTGCTGGTCAGGACTGCCGGCTGCGGAAGGATTTAATCAAGTTCCTCAGGTTCTCACTTCTCAGCGGCAACGTGCCAAGAGTAAAGTGCCAAAAGTCTCTAGTTTTGTTTCGTGAACTTGAACGGTTCCTTTGTACCCAAACAACAAAGGTGCCGTAGACATTGGGCAGTTGGAAAACAAACCCCAACTTCGCATCTTCAGGGAGCCCCCGAGAAAGGAAAAAAACAATTGCATCTGACATTTCAGGCATGTAGATAGAGCTAATTATCAACTGAAAAAGTTCATGCTTCTCAATCACATCTGATATCGGATGAAACCCCAAAATGAGGATTCTGTCATACACTGGGCTTGCCGTTATCATCAGTATTCGACGGAGCAGCAACTGGTGCAGTGACTGGCTGAAGTGCTTTGAGAGGGTTCGTAATGATACCATCTATAAGCCCATATTCTGTAGCTTCTTTTGCACTCATGAAAAAATCACGATCAGTATCTCGGTTTATCGTATCCAAACTCTGACCGGTGTGGTAGGCGAGATATCCGTTTAGATTGGCCTTGTGGTGCATCATTTCATTGGCCTGAGAAACAAACATATAACTAGCTCATCACTACGGTATGCCGAAAAAACTGGCTCTAGACAGTGCAGCTCCAATCATCATTTCAAGAAATGTAAAACTTGAGAAGGTTCCAGTCATCCAATCCTTGAATACTAAACCTGAAACAGCTCTGGTTACTTCACAAATATTTTCTCTCTTAAGTGCAGACACAAATGAGCAAATACAAAGTTAATAAGTCCCAAGTACCCCCGAGGCAACAAAATAACCTTACCGGGTGCTTGGTATAAGTTTCAAAAGTTTCATGCTAATCTGCTTTTTGTGGGAATAGAATCCCATGGTAATAAGATGCATGGAAATGCAAGATTGATGTGTTTGGTGCACTCCAATTGTAGTAAATGAATTATTAAATTAATTAGTTGGTTCTTTATTTCAAAAAAGTTATTAATTTTTTTTAGTGCTCGAAATATTGTTATACATGCTACGATTGATGAAAACCACTGTTTTTGAAATTGAAGAACATGGGGGCAAGAGCGGATCATCTAGGGAAAGTAAGATATCCACCTCTCTGGGTGGGAATGAGTTTCCAACAAAATATGGAAAAGATGTTTACCTAGGTAAATTAGAATAATAGGAATAAAAAGAAAATCTTTTACCAATCATAGGAAACTAACTTTCCCACTATCTAATACCCAGGAATAAAAACTTCTTTTGTACCAAATGCCCTAAAAGTGTTTTCAGTGTCCACTGAGAGACATTCGTCAACAAAGATAAGAGTTTCTCCTACATTTTTTGAGAAGCATTGTCTCATGGAACTAAAAGATATAGAAACAAAATACCTGAATCTCCAACTCAGTCTGACTACCCTGAGCTCCACCAAGAGGCTGATGGATCATTATCCTGGAATTCGGTAAACTGAATCTCTTGCCTGCATCAAAATGAAAAACAAAAGTGAGCCATCATACTCAGCAGGAGAATGCCTCAAACCTATGCCTGGAGAGTAGTTCTTACCTTTAGTTCCACCACTGAGCAAAAAAGCACCCATACTGCCCATATGAAAGCATAACACATCATCAGATAGCAATCATGTACTCCGCCAATCCTTATAAAGGAGACACATGCAAAATGAACTCAACATTGTGCACATCTTTTCCTTTTCTTTTTCTATTTTTCTTTTTTAAGAAGACATTAAATCTTTCCATAATGTAACCACTGCATCATCCCAAACGGAATGATGGTTTCTATTTTTCTTAAAATTTAGATGTGCTATACATTAACAACATAATGACTCCCACCATTCAGAAAGAATGATATTTTCTTTTTTTCATAAATTAGATGCATGTCATACAACATGACCATTCGTAGTCTGAATTTTCCTTCCACCCCCTTATCTCAGGTACAGTCATGCTATATGAGCGGAGCAGTACCTTGGTAGTTTACAGACTATGGTAAAGTTCAAAGACCATACAATATGTGTATTTGTTGCCATTCACCTTGGAACACAAAAATAATTTAAAAATCATCACTACTTTTGCAATGAAGGTAGTTAGTCACTGTAAAACCAAGCCAAATGTGCTGTTACTGAGGTCATGCTTAATGTCCATAGACCAGACATGACAGAGGATCCTGTACCTAGCAGCAAGTCCAACACAAACTGTCGAAACATCAGGTCTAATATGCCTCATTACGTCAAAGATGGCCATACCTAGAAAGCAAGGAAGCATTGATACTCAGGCAATTAGCTAAAACAATTATACAGCACTACTATCTAGAAGACGGTTATTACCAGCTGTAACCGAACCTCCAGGAGAGTTGACGTACATGACTATGTCCTGTTAATAAGACCAAACAACCAACTCACAGTGTAAGGTAATGGTTTTTAAATTTGTACAAAATGACATTGTTCTCAATGAATGTGTAGCTGAACATAAGCATGTCTCCATAACCATTTAAGACAGAGAGGTACATGTACAAAGTTTAATAGCAACACAAGATGAAGACAAAAGAATCCAGATCAGACATAGCTGTTCCTGATGCTCATTATTCAGTCATAGCTGGAGGTACTCTTAGACAAGACAAAATCAGCAAATAAAGTGGAAACACAAGACAGACCTTCTTTGGGTCAAGAGCATCAAGATAAAGTAGCTGAGCTACGATAATGTTTGCCATATCATCATCAACAGCTCCACCACAACGAATTATTCTCTACAAGCCAACAAAATGACAACTTCAAAGGGTAACACCAAGAAATAAATGAATATAACCATTAGAAAGATCAAACCAATTCCTACATGCTGAAAAAGTTGGCTAACAACACTCTGGAACCTCTCTACCACCATTGGAGATGGTCCTTGCCCTTGTGCATATGTTGGGAAATATGTCGATGATGGTAGAGGCAAGTCATCCCTGTACGTACCAATCATTTATCAATCTCTAAAACCAAAAAATCAAAATGTATACAAGCAGATGGTTTGGCATGAAATCTTGCTTATCTACACCTTATGGACCAAATTCCAGTACCAGAACTCCTTTCAGGAGCCCAAAACATCTCTCCGTGAACAGCCTTTGGCGGAGAATAGCTCAAATTCTTTCTATAACCAACTAGCCTTTTCGAATTTCTGAAAAACACATAACATAAAATAAAATAAAAAGCCATATAATTTCGGTCCTTTTCAATAAATTAGCGGAGGAAAGGCACCAGGACATAATGGGTTTCAACTTATTTGCACTAAAACTGCAAAACCCTGAACCAGAACATCAGGGAAATAGTTGCTTTAAAAAAAAGAAGAGTTAAACTTCGATTGAAAGAATCAAAATTCCAGATTCTAACCTGCCTTGGCCAAGTAGACATGAAAAAGACGGAAAATCTACCTGGAAAGGAGTGGACGGAAGGAGGGGCAGAGGTTATGAGACTCCGAATTCGTGGCAGGGCCAGAAAGAGGGAGGGAGTTCAAGGTCAGGGATGAGGCCGCTGTGGACAAGCAAGCGTTCGCCATTTTCACAAGTAGGCGTCGATTGGGTCGGGTATTAGCAGCCGATTCGCGGAGCGATAAGGCTCATGAAGAAGAGAGGAGATGTTTCGCAAAAGCAACCGGGCGGAACAGCGACCTTCCTAAAAATGTTAGTCAGTCCTAAAACTTTTCAAGTTTTTCCAAATTAGTCCGAAACTTCATAAGCTGTCAAATTAGTTCTACAACTATCAAATCATTAGCTCTATTGGTTCTAATTTGGATGTCTCGCTATGTGGTAGATGGAAAAGCTAGGGGTGAAAAAGGGTCAGGCTTTATTCGGGTAGTTCAAGCTCAAGCTCAAGCTCAAGTAAGAATTTTTCAAGTCAGCCTTTAGCTCAAGCTCGAGTCGAAATTTAAGCTCGAGTTTATTTCTAGCCGAGCTCGAGCCTAATGCTATTCGGCCTTTTAGGATTACGGGCCTAACAGGCCCTATATTTTATCTCTTCTCTTGGGCTTTTTTATCATCAAGCTCATTACTTACCTTCGGCCTTAGCCAGTTCCCCAGCCTACTCTTTACTTCCTTTCCTTCGCACTTCATCGAATCGTTGATTTTGTCCATCTCCTCCTCTCCTACTAGATACCACCAGTGAGTCAGTAACCAAAATCCTCTCCCACCATCCCACGCACCATGCTCATAACTCCTAATTCCTAATCTGTTTAGCCCCAGGCACAATTCTCATGAAGAAGTAATTGGTGGCCGAACTCCATTAGTCGACCACGATCGCGTTGCCTTGGCTTGTCTTCGCACCAACCACCCTGAATCAATGCCCCAAGATTTGCAAATGACAGCCCTTACTAGACAATTGCACCCACCCACCCAATCTGTTATCTGCTAGTTGTATCAGAACACAATGACGATTGACAATGATAATAGCTGTGAGATCGACGACAATCACCGCCGCGATAACCCCACCCAAGGTTTACTGACGATAGGCCCACCAAGATCAAGGACGCCACCGCCACTGTTGCTCCAAGTAGATGCTAGAGACCTAGATCGATAGGTCGAGGATGGACTACAGTGACTCTACTGTCAAAGGAAGGAAGTTGATGCCTTCTTTGTGAAGTTGAAAAAATTAGGGTAAAACAGCAAACAATTAAAAAGTTTAGGATAGGTTCTCTAATTTTCCCTTACTGGCTATCTATGTGAAAAAATTGTATATTCAGTCCCCATCTTTTATTTAAATTGTAGTTAGGGTATTAAGGATTTATGTGTCATTCAAGCCTGGTGGATAAAGATTTATGTGTCATTCGAGCTTGATGGGTTTTCGAGCCAATCTCGAGTTCTCTTCGAGCCTAAAAAACTTTAGCTTGAGCAATTCGAGTTTGAGCTCGAGTAGTATTGGACAGTGAAGGGGTCGAGCTCTAGCCTGATGTGCTCGGGCTCAGCCCAACCCATTTTCACCCCTAGGAAAAGCTAAGTTGGCACGTAACAGACATTTAAATGCTGACTTGTTGACTCATTTTAGCTATTTGGTAACTTTGGGGATTGAATTACTCAAAACCAAAAAACAAGAATGATTAAAATACTCATTTCCTTACTTGTCATCTTCTTCATCGGGTAAATTGCACCTATGGCCCATAATCTTTTATTATTGTCCTATTTTGGACCTTAACCTCAAAACTTCGCATAAGACATCATCAATCTCAATTTTTTGTTCCATTTTAAACTTTTGAAATATGAAAAATGTTAAAAATAATGGAAATGACCACGTGGCATGCAACTTGGGGCAGATGCCCAAAATTGGCCAAATCAAACATTTTGGGCCCATGTTACAAAAAAATAAAGAAATTCAGGGTTTGTACAGGGTTAGCCCACATCTATCATTCCTTCCTCTTCCTTCCCCCGCCGCATCTAGCCCTCTTTTGCCTCCTCCAGCCTTGGCTGATTGCTACCATATTTTCTCTGATTTCAACCCCCGATTTCGTATGATTCCAACCTTCGATTTTGGCCACAAGTACAATTTACCCAAATGCTTCGCTGGGTTAATGATGGGAGATAGGTCAGCTTGCGAGTCTGACTTCAATTGACTGGCCAGATGACTAAACGGAGGACGACGGTTGCTCGAGCTTCAATGGTGGCATCGCTAAATGGGTATGACCGGGAGTAGTGGAGGCAGTTGATGAATCGAAAGCAGCAGAGATGGACACGAATCATCCTTCCCCTTTTCTCCCTTAGTTTGGCATGGACGACGGAGGGGCAACGTCTAAGATGTGTGGTGCAGCGTTGGGCAGACTGAGGGCAGCCAGCTAAAAGGGCTGATGGCGGCGGATGAAGGCTCAAAGGCATTGAAACGTCGTGCAACAGGAGGAGGCAAGGAAAGGCTGAAGCGACGGAGGAAGGAGGAGGAAGGAAAGATGTGGGCTAACCCTGTATAAGCCCTAAGTTTCTTCATTTTTTGTAACATAAGCCATATATGTCTGATATGGCTAATTGTGGGCATCTATAGTTGGTGATTCATTGTTCCATGTAGGCAACTGCCCTAAGTTAGCATGTCACATAGCCATTTCCATTATTTTTAACATTTTCTGTCATCTAAAGGTCTAAAATGAAACAAAAAGTTGAGATTAAGGACGTCCCATGTGAAGTTTTGAGGTTAGGGTCCAAAATAAGACAATAATAAAATATTATGGGCCATAGGTGCAATTTACCTCTTCTCCACCCCACTTATCACCGAATTGCCTTTTTTCTCCTCCATCGCCTTCGCTGTTCGACGTCACCAAGGTGAGATGATAGAGCCCAACATTTCAATTGACCATTATTCACAACCACTATCATTTCTATTTTCAATCAAATTTTTTTTAAGAAAAAGAACCAAAATCGCACACCCTCGTCCTTATTTTTTTTTTTTTAAAGAAAAAGAACCAAAATTTCACACCCTCGTCCTCCTCCTCCTCTTTCTTCTTCTTTTGCTTCTGTTTCTACTTTGTTCCCTTCTCATAGATTTTTCTCTTTTCCTTCTCTTTTTGATTTTGTGATTCATTTTGGGTGGAGTTGTTCATTTTTCTTCCTATTTGCTTTATGTCCAACAACAGTGGTCCGCCTCTATAAAAGCTTAATCCTCTGTCTTCGCTGTTGCGGGTGGATCTGAAGATTGGCTAGTAGGATGAGTGATTTGTCCCATGACCTAAAGAGCACAAGCCCAACGTTGAGTCAGGTCTCATCATGGACGATGATGACCAACTCAACACCCAGGACCCTTCTGAATTATGATACCTTTAACGTTACCCAAACTAAGAACGTGCCTCTCAAGATAGTTTGTTGATGGAGGGTGCGTTTAATCACTGCCCTTGCTATTCATTTCTTTCAATCAATTTTTTTAATAAAATTGAAATTAAAAAAAAAAAAAGGGAAAAGAACACTTGATAATAATTCAATAAGCAAATAAATCGAACCCAATAAAGCAAGGTCAAGGCCTTGCCTATGAATGAGAAAAAAGATAATTTAGGAGAAAAAGCGTGAGCAACATGGGCATCAAATCCTTTTGGAGCGGATCCATACACCAATTTGATGCTCCAATGGACCGATTTCTTGGATTCGGAAGACAAACAGTCAGTAGTTTCACTTCCTTGAGTATGATTCTGTCACAGCATCATCTCGTAGCCCTCCCCATCCGCATTCTTCCTTTTTGGATGGATGAGAGTAAAGGGAAATAAGTGTCTAAATTACTCTTGTTTGTTATTTTGAGCAATTCAATCCAAAAAGTTATCAAATAAGTAAAAAGAGTCAACAAGTCAGCATTTAAATGTTTGTTATGTACCATCTTAGCTTTTTCATCTGTCACCTAGCAAGACATCTAAATTAAGATTAACAGAGCTAAGAATTTAATCATTTTAGGACTACTTTAGCAAGTTAATAAGTAAAGCTTTAGGATTGATTGATATCTTATCTCGAAAAATCTATCATGATTGATATCTTATCTCAAAAAATCCATCACCAGTGCCTTTTATGCTCAACCCATTTTCTTACCCATTTTCTTAAGGGAAAGTTACAATTACCCCTTAAGGTTTAGCCTAACCTAACCTACAGTTTATCCCTTTATTTTTTAAAACTGACACTTTGCCCCTGATTCTTTTATATTATCCAATAACAACTTCTAAAACTATAATTTAAATTATACAGTAGTTATTTTCAAGTAATTTCGGCCTCTTTAATATTTTGTTATAGTTAATAGACAATTTAAATTATCAATTTTTCCTTTATGTAAACACATTTTCTTCATTTAAATGTATATTAGTATTTTTTAAAAGTAAGTTAGCTATGAAAAAAATATTAAAAATCTTGAAACTACTGGAATATAGTTATTAGATAGTTTAATTTAAGATTTCAAAAATTGTTGTAAGACATTATAAAAGAAATAGGGGTAAAGTGTAGGTTTGAAAAAAAAAAGAAATAAAGTATAGATTAGATCAAATCACAATGGGGCTTTTGTAATTTACCCTTTGGACACGATGCTTTTTGTGAAGGAAAAAAAATTATTTGACCCCTAAACTTTAAAAAATATGGCCACTTGGATCCTAAACTATAGCCAATTTATTTTAACTTAAGTTAATTAACTTAATTTTAATTTCATATCTTTTTCGCCTAAAATTAATTTTATTTGAAAGTCCATGTTATATACATACAATAATCCATTTGAAAGTAAATTTTCATGATATTATTAAATTTTTATGTATTTTTCCTTTTTAAGCCTTTAAAATATAAAAAAATCATAAAAATTTAGTCAGATTACAAAAAATGTATTTTTAAATGGATTATTGCAACCACATAATATTAGTTTTTAATTAAAATTAGTTTTGAGTAAAAAAAACGTAAAAATAAAAATAAGTCATTTTATAGTCAATTAATTTAAGTTAAAACGAATTTGGTGTAAATCAATGCAGAGTGGCAACTGACAATTTTCGCAGGTGATGACCAGTGAGTGGGTTTCACACCATTTTCCTCAAGAAATAAAATCTTCATTGTTTCAAAATCAATTTAACCCAAAATTATTTATTTTTTACATCTTTTTTGCCCTAAATTAATTTTATTTAAAAGCTAATATTATGTAGGTGTAATAATCCATTGAAAACATAACTTTTATAATCTTAATAAATTTTTATGAATTTTTCTAGCTTTAGGCATTAGAAAAATCATAAAAATTTAATAATATTATGAAATTGTATTTTTAAATAGATTATTTTATCTACATAATATTGAATTTTAAATATAATTGGTTTGAGGTAAAAAAAAAATATATAAAAATAAAAATAAATTATTTTAAATTAAATTGATTTAAGTTAAAATGAATTAGCTCATTTTTACCTTATAATCAAATCCCTTCTAGAATGCTGCTCCTGATGACCGCTTGAAGGATTGTTGTACTCGACTTTGGAAGTTTGAGCCTTGAGGAGCAACTATAGTTTATGGCACAAGTCGGCATAGTTTTCAAAGTTCAAGGGCTTAAAAGGGTTTAGCTTTTCCTAAAAAGTAAAAAATATACATCCCTCTCTCTGTTCATTTTAGTTTAAATCAATTTAATTTAAATATTTTTTTTTATTTTTAGATATTTTTAACTAAAATCATTTTCATTTGGAAGATAATATTATGAAGGCGCAAGAATCCATTAAAAGTAAAACTGTTATAATTTATTAAATTGTTATCACTTTTGTTTTTTAATGTCTATGAAAATTCATAAAAATTTAATAATTTTATAAATATATAATTTTAACTGGATTATTACACTTATAAAATATTGGTTTCCAATAAAGTTTTTTTCTAACAAAAATAGATGTAAAAAAATTATTTTAAATTAAATTAACATAAATTAAAATGAATTGTCTCTCATTCTACTTATGAGACTGCCTGTAGAAACCGCACAAATTGAATCAATCTGGAGTCACGTCCGGGTCTAGCGGCTAATTCGTAATGCAGAGGATCGACGAGGCAAAGCCAGAAATCAGATTTTGAGCAGCTAGTTTGAAAAGTCCAATTTTTTGGCTTTTGAGAAATTCATGCCATGACAAAAGGAGAGGTAAGTAATCACCTGATGAGAATGTGGAAGCTTCTTTGTTGTAAAATTCATGTTACTAAATGATCGCTTTTCAACGAGGAACATCTAATTACAAGTTGGAAGGCATGGCCAACAAAGGTTATTCTATACCTTTGGACATTGTGTTTCCTTGTTCTGCTGAATTTCCTGTCGTCTCTTCGCAGTTGGACATATCTCCAGACAAGGCTGCCTAGCGGTGGAGTCATCTTCAGGCAAAGGTGGGTGTACCCCAAATTTGAACTGCCAATTCAGAGTTAAAAAGGAGTAAGCCTTCTGAAATGCCGGAGCAGAACTATTCTCTTAAAACTATTAACATATAATCATGCACTTATAGGGGGTATGCCACGAATAATGGTAGGAATGGAATTTAGGGTCCTAAATGTTCCAAACTTTACATTACAACAAAAAATGAAAAATGATTGTCGGAATGAATGGCGCAAGCTTGCCAAGCTGGAGAGCTGTTTTCAGAGATAATGAAACTTGCATAAATTACCATTGTAGATCAATAAGAGGTACTGCTTGACCTTGAGGCAAGCAAGACATGAAGGTGTGGATTCAGTAACAAGAAAACATTCGACTGATGATTAAGGTTGTCAAATTATTATTATAACTACAGATATTTCAGGAACAACGGTAAAAATCATGAACTATTACCCTGAAAATAGAAAATAAATCAAAGTTACTTTCAATCAGAAGAGCAACTTTACCTGGCAGCTATAATCAGTGAAGTTTGGCTCCATCAGCAAAGGGACCCCCATATAATCTTTGAAGAAAGTCTACAAATTACACTATATTGTAAAAACAGAACAGTGAACACAAAATATCGATCTATGTCCGCAGCCAATAACCTGTGTTGGAAATTTACAGGTGTTGATGCAAATCCCTGCACATTTGCTCTCCTCTAAGTACTTGCATCTCTCTACGAATACCTACAACAGGAAGCAACACCAATGTGATATGAGCCTTGGTTCACCTTAAAAATTGTTCTTCCAGCCTTCACACCACTGGCTCAAAATTATTTTATCAAGCACTAGTATCATTTACAACAACTGTTCAGATTGCATCAGACATGGATTGATCAGTAGTTACCCCACTCTTGCAAGAAGTTCCATCAGGAAGATCCACAGAATTAACAATGCAAGGTCCCATAAGCCATTGACAGGTGAGCACTGTCACTCTAGCTTAACAAGTCAAATCCAAAAAGTAAGCAAAAAAACCCATTACGCCATGGTAAAAGAAACTAGTAAAATCAACATTCGAGACTCATCATTCGCCATTAGGTGAAAACAGGACGATTTTCTACTCACCAACCATCATGGCAGCTATTTTTCCTCCACCCAGCGGCGCTATAAGGACTTTGTAGAGCTCCAGCAGAAATGGTGGAAACAGCGACTTCAGTACTCTAACCTGTCATGGTAATGAACGAACAGAGCGCGGAAATCATACAAACACAATTTAGCCAATTCATATAATCGAAGAAAAGTGAGAGTTTGTGTACCGTTGCGTCTTTGGTGTCTGAATTAGTCCTGCCTTTCTTCAACAGCCCTTCAGCTAATTCTATAAGCCCATCATATCCAGGTCTCTTCGAATCCCATCCAACTTCCTAATAACCCCCTTGGGGTTCAGTTCGGGATTAAGTTCAGAAAATTAATGGAATTATGCAAAATTCGGGCCCCAAAACTACACGATAAGATAGAACTCACACGAACTAATTTATTCCTGAAAGTGTTGAGGAAGAAATCGTCCAGAATCCCGCGTTTGTACTCGGGCCTTGAAGCTACATCTTCAATCTGAGAAATAAGAAACAGCGGACGTTTCTGTTGCAGCTAAATTATCTGAAGCCGCGATAATGGGAAATCAGAAGAAAACGAACCGCTCCTGATCGGAGAGACGAGGTGATCTCCAATTTAGGATTTCGAACGAGCAATTGAGGCCTAAATGATGACCTGGAGATGATCGATGCTGGTGGAGGACGAAGGATAGCTGATGGCTTCATTTTCGCCTGCTGGTCGAAAAATTACCCGGGAGCTGTACATGGCCACTCAAACGGTACGTTTAGTACGTACACACGAGCAAAGACCTAGAGGCTAAGAAGTAATCAGTGGACCTGACCGAAACGCTGTCGCTGGAGCCACCATTTTGGCCCTGTAATGGCAACAAGAAATTGCTTTACTCCGACCATTCAGATAGGAGAAAATCAACTCCCAGAACCATTATTGTTTCTGACAAATTCTTCCAAAAAAGAGCAGTTTGGCAGAGCAATACAGAGGATTAACTGAAAACTCGTATGATGATCAATAAATTGTCGTTGGAAATTACAGGCACAATCTTAATCTAAACTTCCCGGCTGGAAGCTGTAAATAGCTTCCAGCTGTGTACACAAAACAGAATTTCTAATTCTAAAGTTTACATGCAGATGGAGAAGTGAAAACGAATGTTAGCGAATAAGGATGATATAGTAAGCCAATGCTACTCGAAATCCGTGTGAGACTATTGGCCACTGACAAGGACCAGTAAAGAGATACAGACTGCTTGAACACGCAGTAGTTCTTCCTGTATTGTTGATGGAAGGTGTTAGAGCTATATGGACCCGAAGACCCCAGTTTGATTGAGCAGGACAGGCTTCAAATGTTCTCTTTCAAAGTCACGTTATGAATTGCTATCGAGGACTTGGGCTGATAGTGTTCATCTGTATCCACTTCTTCGATTTCCTGGTTCAACAAATCAAGTGGTATCACAGTGAGTATCAAAAATATCTGCAACTCCCAAAATTGTAGACATGATGATTGCTTTTGCTCATGATACAGAAGAATTTATCAGCTGGAAGAAATACAGAAATTGTTCAAAAGAAAAACCAATTCTAATCTGGTACCTGAACAACATCTTCTCCCTTAACAACCCGCCCAAAAACGATAAGCTTCTCATTAAGATCAGGGATTGGTGCAGTTGTAATGAAAAGCTCAAACCCTCTATTTTCATGCTCTGACTTGGAAGTTCCAAGCATGAAAGCTTCATGCTTCAAACTACAAGAAATAAACCTTATTTTCAGAAGATAATTAAATTCCTTATCGCCAGACTGTTTCAAAATGATGTCAAATCCAGAAGAGACTATACGCAAAGTAGGAGAGGAGAAAACATTGAATTCAGAGACCTGGTATCTAGTTGATCATAATGCTTCCCTTTCACGGTCCACTCTTCAGCAGCTCCAAACTTATTCATATCACCAGCCTGAATCACATAATGCTTTATTACATGGCGAAACAGCATCCCCTTGAAGTGCCCCTTTTGACTGAGCAGATACAAAGGAAAAAGAGATTAAATCCATGAGATTGGTTTCCCAGAAGTTGGGCACTGAGAGCAATATTATCAAGCACACAACAAGCAGAATCAAATAAAAGATATGCATGGAAATGTTATAGTGAAAAGTTGGAACCGTAGTATGCTGAGGAAACAATAAGTCTACGGGATCAATGAAGTAAAACATGTGCTATACTTTGTCTACCCCTGGCAATTCAATCTCAGTTCAGGCAACATCTTTGCTTAAATCTGTAAGTTAGAACATGGAAAACTTGCAACTGTCTGTGCCTGAGATGTGCAAGTACAAAAGTTAAGAACCTTTAGGTGGGGTGATTCAGAAAGTCTCCATTTGAAACATCATAAAATCACATTTCAAGGACCCTCTTTTTTAAACATCATAAAATCACATTTCATGGACCAATTCATAGTTAAAAGTAATGCTCCCATTATGAGTCATGACCCTGCCAAAAGGAATTCCCCTGGCCCACCTCTTTCCAAGAGAAGAAGAAAAAGTAAAGGATAGAAATTAGAACGATCTAGCAATTTTGTTGTTTGACAGCAAACGAGAGCCTGTAGCTATGCTCCAAAAGTTCAATGAAATAAAGGAAAGAGAAATTTGGAACTTGAATTATTCATAACTGCTAAGTGGCATGATAACTGAAGGAGAATAACAAGAGGTTCATGCCAAATACATTCAGTCAGACAATGAATAAATATAGCTTCAGCCAAAACTTGAAATTCAAACATTATAGAAGTCACCCTAACAAGCAAAGGCAAAAGCAAGGTAGCCCAGCACTCATCCAGCTGGCAGCATAGGTTTCACCATGTCAGATGAAGTGGAAAAACAAAATACAATGCTTTAACACCAACGGCCGACACTACAACCAGCAAATAATTCCAGGACTTACCATAAATCAATGAATTGATTAACAACTTTAGGTGAACTATCCTTAAACAGTTCCACTGTTATAGAGCCTTTTGTTGTCTCTACAATCTAGCAAACATGAAGAAAAGCAGCAGTCAATGAGGAAATTTTATCAAATGGAGAAACGTAAAAGTTTGCCCATCATGGAAAGAGCACCACTGAGTTGTTTCTTCGGCATACAAAACTATAAGTTTCAATCCAGAAATGAGACAAATTCTAAAGCAACTGCAGAAAACAAACAGATGCTGAAGTTTTTCCAAATTTCAAAAGAAAATCAAACAGCCGTTAATTCTTAGTTTCCCAATATCTAGTTGAACCAGAACTTAAGAAAGAATAAAACTAAATGTAACGTAATCAAATCTCAGGTTTCCATAATCATCATAGCCTAATAAAGAAAGCATCTTTTGACAGCAAAGCAAAACACAGTTTCAAACTTGCCTAAGAAGGGGTAGCATGTGCTTGCAATCAGAAATCCAGCTAATACACTCCGGGATGGCCTCAAGCATAAATAAACCTAATCATTGCCTTCAATTCTCTTGCCCTTATTGAGTAAGGAATTTGTTCTGATGCCCAATTGCTAAAAGTAATAAATTTAAACACTAGCTAATGTTATTCCTCAATACTATCACTTCTCCCCTCTTAATCACAAGGAAAAGTAGTAAAGAACAAAGCTGGCAAATAAGTTAACCCTTGGAAAATAAGTGAACCCACCGCATATTTGCGAAGATTGGACTTCCTCTCTGTGAAAGTGTTATCCACCTGATAAACACAAAGGACTATAGCTATTAAATGAAGAGGTAAAAGAGGTTATCCGGAAGGGCAAAAATGCATCTGTTGAAAAGACCTGTAACTATTGCAGACTCATAATACACATAACGAATGTGGTTCTCTGTTTATGCGCATTCAAAACATATACGAATATATGTTAACACAATACCTCAAGACTTGACTCTTCATTCTCCACTTGGATTTTTGACCTAAATAAGATGGGAAGAAACAAATGATCAACATCAAATGTTCCTACAATTCAGTTTCATTTTGAGAGAAGTTACATAAATGAGGAAGACAACCTGACTTGCTCCAACTTTGGGTACAACAACAACAATCTATTTGGATAAAATAGGCTTTTTTGCACTTCTTTTACTTAGATGATCTCTTACACACTTCTACGATATGCAACAAACCCTAATCACTAGCAAACTATGCCGAATTGAGCTACCAAATATTGGCAAAGACAACATCAATCTCACAAACCTTTGGGACCAGTTCCTGTAAGTGGAGTATAGGAAGAATACAGTCAACACAAGGATCAAGCTGGACAGAAGAATAGTAGTTAGACTTGTGCGAGCAGGCCCCTTCTTCTTTTTGCTCTGCTGCAAAAGGGCCTGAGGTTTAATCCTCGCCATCACTGGGAAATTCAGAAACAGAAAACGAAGCCTGAAAAATCCAAACAAAAAGAATTAAAAGAAATAGAGAGGACGAAGAGCTAATCAAGCAAATCGGTCCTCAAAAACCACATAAACACATATGATTTCAAGATGGATTGTGTACTAAGCGGGCAATTGATCTCGAATTTAGCGTTTAACACTGGGATCTGAGAATTTGGAAAGATCGTCTGACAGACGGTCAAAATTCATCGAAGGATCAAAAATTCGAAACCAGTTGAAGCCGGGAACGAGTAAAATCACCTTCAACTCCTCGCGGATGCAAAATCGATCCTCTCACTCCGCCTGCTAAGCTTCTCAGGTTCAATACTTTCCGTTCAATTCAAACACAGGGCGACTGGAAGGAACGGTCAAACAACAATTCCAACATGTTCACTTCTTTTCCGTTTTATTTTGATTTTTATTAGGGCTGGGATTATTTAGGGCTCACCCTGGGAAAGCCCAGAGACTTTGGACCTGTCTTTGCTAACCGGAAGGATGTATTTCATGGGTATTGTTAATTGTTGTGGTTGGATAGTGTTTGTAATTATTGATGAAAGATATAGCTGAACAATTTTTATTAGCACAAATTATAATTAATTGCAAATATATATGCTAAAAAAAATAGTTAACATAAATAAAAGAATCGCATTAAAAAGTTTCTTGGTATTTAGTTAGGGAAATTTTCAGAAACCCCCCATGGTATACTCTAACCTACACTTACACCCTGCATACTCAGAAACCTACAGTTTGCCCCCTGTCTGCTAACCTCTGTGAGTGTCTGTTCAATAAAAAAAAATTGGTAAGTTCCAGCTTTTTCCTTGGCATTCTCTTCTTGTAAACTATGACCCCTAAAATGTTGTATCTAACAGATTAACCATCATCTTCAACTACTCAACTTCACCTTCCTTTCGAACTTTAAATCTATTATTTCTAATACAAGATACTAAATTGTGGTTTATTCTAATCAATATTCTTATCTTTTTAATATTAATTATTCTTTTTAATATTAATCATTTCTACTAATATTATCCTGGTGAAAAACATTATTAAAATTAACTATAATTCATTTTTTTTTGTATTTTCTGACGCAACAATCTTGTTTTTTTGGTGAAAAGTGACCAATCACAATACCAAAATGCTACACATTAATCTCCAAAAACATTTAAAATAGCAAAATTGGGGAATAAATAAATAAATAAATGCAAGAATAAGAAGGGGGAAGTTCTCCAAATTTCACCGTCTTATTTGCCCCTCCAATACTTTATCGTATTTAATACTCCCAAAAAATTATAAAATGTGTAGATTTTTATATGGCAAGTATAATAAGTAGTATATTCATCCCTAAAATGACAGTAATTCTATATTTGAGTTAATTGAAAAAATGCATGAGATGTTAAAAATAAATATTAATATTAATCATAAACATAAAATATAAAACTTATTTATTAGAACACAAATTTTTTAGAAATTTATTTAGGAAAGATGGGTTAGAGGTAGCCAGAGATCAATCATGGGATTGATTTGCATGATTCTTAAAAGTTTATGGGTACTCCTAACATTTGAGCCAAGCATCTTAACAGACAAATTAACGTAGGTTAGTATTTTGGGGACAAACGTAGGTTTTTAAATATAGAAAGGGAAGTATAGGTTAAGATGTACATTGGGGTTTCAGAAAATTTCCCATTTGGTTATTATTTAATTTAACAGAGCATGGGAATACATTCCGAAAAGAGAGACAAGGCTCGGTTAGAGCAATTATGGGAGGGGCAAAGTAATGATTTTAGTTAAGAAATAAGGATGAAGCCAAAACAAGTGTCAAGTCAAGTGGGGTGCATTACTGAACAGTGAAATAAAAAAAAAACTTGCTGAATACGGATGCAGAGCAAACAAACTCTTCTTAGGCCAAAGTGCGCCAACAACCCCCCAACTTATATGAAACAGACGAGGTAGTCTCTAAACTTAGATTCAGTGAAGAAAAACCCTCAAACTTGTGAAAATGGAGTGATTTAATCTATTTTGTGCCACATCAGTCATCCTTCCATGGGTTGAACTGCACTATTGGCCCTTGAACTAATTTAGTTGTTTAATTTCTTTTCTAGATATCCTATACTTATAATTTAGTCACTTGAGTTGATGTTTATTTTATTTCATAGCATAAAATATCCATATTAATATTTTTTACTTTTTATCGGTTTATATCCATAAAAAAACTAGGTGCTTTTGTTTTTCATGTATTTTTTATAAATTAACAATTTGAACAATAGTCACTTTATATAGGAACAATGCACAATAATATATTAAAAAAATAAAACAAAATAGCCCGTTACGCTTCAACATATCCTATCATCATCATCATCATCATTATTATTATGCAAAAGCATGTGTTCTTGATTTTCCCCTTTTTAATCAAGAGAATGCAAAAATTTTATTTGAAAATGAATTCCTTGTAAAGAAATTCTCAAGTTACAACAAAAAGATGAAGTATTAGCCTTTAGATAATATTAAATTCACATAAAAAGATTAAAAATGAAAATAATCATCTAAAAATTGTCCAAATGTTGCCCTACTTAGATTTTAAATGACAAATCAACTACATATACCTAAAGCTAAACAAATGAATGTACCAAGAACATTTACAAAAGCAATATTTGTTCAAATATTTTATTGAAAACATTGATGGTGAAATGCAAATAAATGAAACAATTAGGAAAAAAAGAGTCTTGTAAAATTTTTTCATAAATTGCATATAAAAATATTTTTAAATTCAAGGTATCAATATATGATTTGATGAATGGATAGCTAGTTATTTATACAAAGAAAAAAAAAAGAAACCCCTAGTATTTTTATATCTAGGTTTCTTATATATATATATATATATTATTGCTAATAAACTAGTGTTTCACTTAAAGTAGTATTTTTGGTTGCATAAAGTACATGGCTTGACGCATTTTTTATTGTAAAAATATACTAGCTATAGATTGCATAGGCCATGTACTCTATGCAATGAGAAATTTGTTTACGAAAAGTGGTATTATTTAATTAAAAAATGAATATATTTTGTATTAAAAAAATGGAAAACAAAGCACCCAATTTTTTTTTTGATATAAGCTAATAAAAAAATAAAAAATATTAAGATGAATATTTTCTACTATGAAATAAAGTATAAGATATTTAAGAAAAAAAATGGAATAACTAAATGAGTCCAAGGGCCAATAGTGCAGTTTAGCCCATGAAATGATGGTTGATGTGGCGTAAAATGGACTGAGTTATCATATTTTCACAAGTTTGAGGGTTTTTTTCACTGAGTCGAAGTTCAAGGACTAACTCGTCCGTTTCATGTAAGTTGGGGGTTGTTGGCATGCTTTGGCCCTTTTCTTGCTCCATTTATAATAGTATACAAAGAGTGGAAAATTATGATATTGTTTCAATACAAAACTATGTATGCAAGTGTGTATGTATTTGTGTATGTACTTTAGCAATTTGCACCATTGTCTTTGAACTCTCATGAAATTCTATTATAAACATTTCCCTTTTTCAATACCCATGAGAGAAAATATGTAGAAATAAATTTTCTTTTTTGTTTTAACTATATTAATTTACTTGTATTGGAGCCCTTACATGGATATAATTTTTTCCCCTTAACCAACCTAAGATTCATAGTCATTTCCAACCATTGTTTCCACCCAAGTTTTCCACTAATTCAAACTTGTAACATAACTTAAACTCATATGAATTGACATATCATAGAAAATTCAATGCACTACTAACTCTATTGTTTCATTGGTTTCTTAATAGTAGCAACTGTTACTTTCTTCCTATGTGATAGATGATTGTTTCAAACATTGCTCAAGAGATCTTAGCCATCATCTTATTGTTTTTTAATCTATGCGAGAATCAATGAGACATTTGTTTCTACTGAAAAGACCTCCATTTAATTTTAAGACCTTCCAAGATGGCTTAAGAGACATGCCACGAAAACCTACAAGGAGAAAAAGAAGATGACTCTCCCTATCTTTATAAATTTTCTAGTAACTTGAAAGTCTCATATAAATTGCAAACCACTTGCCTTATACTTGTATTCACTCTTGGCTGCATTTAAACATAAACACCAAATTCGTTTTAAGTTAAGTTAATTGACTTTAAAATGATATATATATATATATATATTACCCAGAACTAATTTTAATTAAAAGCCAATATTATGTCGTTGCAGTAATCCATTGAAAATATAATTTTTTTAATCTTACTAAAAATTCATGAATTTTTTTAGCTTAAGACATTAAAAAAGAAAAATTTATAAAAAAATTTACAATATTATGAAAATTTAATTTTAAATAAATTATTGAATCTACGTAATATTGATTTTCAAATGAAATTGGTTTCAGGCAAAAAAGATGTAAAAGTAAAAATAAGTCAGTTAATTTAAGTTAAAACGAATTGATTCAAAATACAAGGCTTGAAGCATGTCTAATTGTTGGGTACTAAAAGAAGATAAATAAATTCATTAAGATTTCTATAATCAACATTATAATTGTAGAAAATACAAGGGAAAAAAAGATACGAAAAATGAAAAGTTCAAAATAATTTACCTCATTTTGACCGTTCACAAATGCTAATAAAATTATGAAATTGAGGTTGTTAGTGAAAAGAATGGGTTGTATGAGAGAAGAAAGAGCAGCACTTATAATATCAAATTTATAGAAAAGTGAATTTAAAATAACTACAGTGTGAAAATTCATTTACATTAAAAGATAGTTAAACTGATCATTAGCAATTTTTATTAGCATTTATTACTAGTAAGAAACGAGCATGGCATTGAAATGACATTTGACTTTTTCTGTGAAATAATAGAGAAGTACTCCTATAATTTATGGTTATTTATTCCTTGAAGTTACTTTGCAATTCAAAACATAATTTTTTATAATCAAAGGTGGAATTTGAGAATTGCCAATTTAAAGCCTTTATAATTAGACAACAAATATAGTTATACACAATAAGTGGTGTTTCAATTGGTTCTAAAAAACTAGGAATTAAAATATATTGACTTGAATTCGTAAAAAATAGAGGTTTGAGGGTATCAATAGAACACATACTGGATAACTAATAATTATTATTATAACATGAAACTAGTTTCATAATCCATCACACGAATGAGTCATTGTGTTAAAATAATAGTTATTTACATGACATATCATATAATGACATCATGCACTGAAATTCTAATTTATGTTTAGAACTCAATAACAACATCACAATATTGAAGCAAGAATAGCCTGTTGATATAAGGATCATGCATTAGGTAAGTATGCAAGGTAATATGTAGACGGGAAAAAATTGTAGGAAATATATATTGATTGTAGTAAAATGAAGGGAGAAATGAAAAATGAATTACAGTTTACGTGCAACAAGCAATTACGCATCAAAAGGGTAATAATGTTAATAATTTGGAGAAATTATATATTTTAATTATAATAACAAGAAATGAAAGAGCTAAAATTTGAATAACAAAATAAAGTTATTTTACAAGTAATCTCAAAGTAGTTTAAGATTAAATATGCCAATAACAATGGCCCAAAAAATTGTGGCCCAATCAGGAAAGGATGTGCCCCAATAACAAAGGAGTGTGACCCAATACATTTAGGAAAATGTATAAATGACTCTAATATTATTGACCGAAAAAACATGTAGCCCAATTGTTATGAAACGTGGTCTAATATGATTATTAATATATCAGTAAGGGAAAATTACAAAAAACCCTTTAAGGTTTGGCCAAACCGTAGGTTTTGTTCCTCCTGTTTCAAATACCTACAATTACCTGTTAACTTCATCACTCACCGTCACCAAAGAAAAGAGAAACACTCACACATGTCACCAAAGAAAAGAGAAAATGTCATTTTACCTTCCCAACTTTTCTTCATAAAATCTACTGGCTGCTGATTTTTTTTTTATCCATCCTTCCCTTCCTTTCTCCTCTTCGTTTACCCATCCTCTTTGCTCTTCCTCCTACCCGCCGCGCTTCTCCCTCCTCCCTCATCTCCGCCTCCTTCCTCTCATCTCCGCCTCTGTCCCCCTCCTCTCTCCGCCTTCATCTCCCTCCTCTCCTCCCTGCCGCCCTCTTCTCGATCTTCGCTTTCTTCGTCAAAATTGCCGACGCGATTCACCGTCTGTTCACAATTCGTCGTGTTCCATCGCTCGAAGCCGCCGACCATCAATTCAAAGCCAGAATTCAATTCACTCTCATACCACCGTTTGAAGCCGCTTATTCTCTTCAATTTCTCACCAATGACCGAACCCTTTTCTCCCTTGGACAAGTCTTCGAGTTGGGCTTCTTCTCCCCTGGTAACTCCAGCAACTGGTTCGTCGGTATCTGGTACAAGGACCTGCCTGTTCGGACCGTCATCTAGGTTGCTAATGGAGATAGCCCACTTTCCAACATATCCCAGTTGCCGGTCTAGACAACCAACATAACGCAAGTTGTCTAGGTCGCTAACGGAGACAACCTGCTTTCCAACACCGCTGATGACCCTTTAACGGGAGCTTACTCTTTCAAGCTCAACTTCCGTGGATTCGTGGAAGTTTTGCTATGGGATAAACAGATTCTGCGCTACAAAAGCCACTGCTATTGGACCCATCAAACCCCTAAATCCTGCCTCAAGCCCAATTGAGAGAGAAGAACGGGCGGTTTTGAATCGTGCGGATTCATCGGAAACTGGAGAAGCTTTGATTGTTAATGATAGAAGTGAATCGAATGAGAGCCCGATGATTTTGAATCGGAAACTGAAAACTGGAGAACCGAGTTTACTTAAATCTGTTCTAAGTTTCTGGTTAATTTTTTTTCCGACTAATTGGTTTGATTTGAATGGATTTTAGTGGTTAGGGGCAAAATTTTTAAGTAAGAAGTCTAGAAGGGCAAAGTCAGTTATTTTTACCTTTTTTTGTTAACGGTAAATGACGGAGCTAACTTAATAAGGGGTAACTGTACGTATTTAAAACAGGAGGAACAAAACTAGAGGTTTGGCCAAATCTCATAGATTTTTTGTAATTTTCCCTAACATTAATATATCAAACTTAAGTGGACCAAATATGTACCGGGACACCGCTCAACTACACCATCCTTTGCTGATGCTTATGCATGTTTGCTTCCGTACTTGGCGGCTTCAGTTTGCCCCTCACGGTCACGGCTCGCCCAGTCGGCGGTTGCCCTTAATGCTCTGTTCTGATTCGTCCATCTATTGGCCTCCTTCTTCGTTCTTCATTTGTGGGCTCTATCATTTTAGATAGGCGTAAATCAATAAGGAGAATCAGAGAGGGTAGAAGACAAGAGAATGAAAGGATAACATGGATGAAGAAACAGAGGAGAAGAGCTGGTGATAGTGGCGGGGGGTGGCGGGTTTAACCGACATAATGTGACTTTAGCCCAATATTTTCAAGTTAGGGTTGGTTCGGGTTTGACACTTATTTCAGTTCAGGTTTTAGCCAGGAAATGACAGTTGTAGAGGGGCTAAAAAAATTAAGTTTGGGCCCAAACTCGATCAAAAACTTGAAATTAACACCCACAATATGAAATATGGTTAATATGCTTGGCCCATAACGATTAGGCCCAACACTCGCCATGTTCGATCCAATTATTACTATTAGAGGGATGCTATCTACATTCGCCATTTGCAGTGGCGGAGCCATGTTCACGTGAGAGGGCGCAATTGCCCCCACTGAAATTTGGAAAAATTACATATTTAGTATTGTATCTTTAATAAAATTTGTAATTTGACCCTATAAATTTTAAAGTTTACATCTATATATTATAAAAAAATTATCATTGCCCCCACTGACAATTTTTTCTGGCTCCGCCCTTGGCCATTTGCCTCTGTCTTTTACCTTCTCCACATATATGCAACACTTGTCCTCAATTTTTGAATCAGTAATTGTTAACCGGATACAACAAGTTTTTCCTTTGTAAAATGTTAAATTAGTGGATGGTCCTCAATCATTCTTCATGTTCTAAACAAATACCTTACATTTGTTTCTCTTCCATTATCCCCCAATATTCGGCTTCTTCATCTGGGTAATATCCCATTATCTGAAACTATTTTATGGTGCCTATATTCCTGCCTTTTCACGTGTTTAATTTGCTTCCCTTCCTAAGACCCAAAAAAGTGCCATCATCTACTGACCTTCGCTTTGTGTTGGCCTTCACTATCTATCTAACCCCACGTCTAGCTAGCCTCCACCTTATGCCGCACCACCTACCACCGGTGATGCCATGCCATAACTAGAGGAGGAGCTGTTCATGACCCGTCCACATGCATCTTGTCCTTGATCCACTATTATCCTCTGCCATTGCCCATCAGCCACCATCGACACGTCTGTCACTGTCTGGTTCAAATTGCACCCAAGCAATTCCCAAATTGACTTATCTTTTCATTGCGAGATGGAGAGCCCCAATGATCACGATTTGGCTTTTGGTTTTTGCCTTCTTCTATTTTGCTAATTTTATTTCTAGGTCTCGAATTTGTTCCTCTATTCTAGTTAGTTCTAGTTATTGTTTGTGTTTAAGTGTGTCTAATTACTTTTGTTTTTTTTTTTTTTGCGTTTGCTCTTGATTCTCCATTTTTGAAATATATGGATATTTTCTCTGAGAGTATAAGCACAAATTGAAAATTTTGAAAGAAGTTTTCTTTATTTTGTGGATTTTGTTTTGGTTGGGTTGATTAATTTGGTGATTAAAATCAATAGAGAGAGGAGGAAGAATGTGACTATTGGGGGGGAAAGTGGAATAGAAATAAAGATTATGGGTCTGATCAGAGCAAAAAAAAACATTAAGGACTAGTAACTAATTTAACCTTTTACAAAGAAAGAGTTGATTCATCCGGTTGTTAATTTCTACTTCAAAAAATGGGAACACTTGTCACGTTTATGGAGAGAAGGCAAATGGGGATGACCGCTAGTAGTCCTCATTACAACAAACTTCTAAAGATCAACAATGGCACTGTTAGATGAATAGTGCCATTGTTATGGGCTAGTTAAACTCAAT
The DNA here is from genome assembly GCA_005392925.1 of Aquilaria sinensis. Classification (NCBI taxonomy): domain Eukaryota; kingdom Viridiplantae; phylum Streptophyta; class Magnoliopsida; order Malvales; family Thymelaeaceae; genus Aquilaria; species Aquilaria sinensis. Next base: position 629,074 of record SMDT01000426.1, read on the forward strand.
TGGTTTTGGGCCGTAGTTCTACGTTTTTTTTAAAAAAATTTTTAGGATGCAATTGGTTTTTTTTGAATTTTATCTCATTTCGCAAGGCACTTGCTTCTTGAGGGCCTAGGTTGCAATTTTTCTGGTTTTAGTCTGTCTCACATTTGTTTCGGTTAAAAACGCGGTTTCAGTCCCTAACTTTATAATTTTTTATTTTTTGGACGTTAGTTACATTTGTATTACATTTTAGTTCCCGAATTTTATACTAGCTATTTACTTAGATCTTCTATTTGTTCTCTTGGCCTCCAAGCTTTTCTTTTTGTTATTTTTTATGTACTATCTTCTAAAGTAAGATATTAGTAACCATAATTTTTTTTTTAGTTAAACCATTTTTTATCTTCATTAAGAAAATTGTTAAATCATTAATACCTAAAGTTTTTTTATTTTTTTGTCTTGATCCTAACTTTTTATTTTATTGATTTTCTTTATCGTTGTTTTCTAAAATAAATCTCTAATCATTATAATTTGCCTACTTTTGGCCTGGTTCTGGTTTATTTGACTTTAGTCAGTTTTTTTTTTCATTTTTTTATACTAAAATGCGTTTTAAGTTACCGTTCAAATGAACAGTGAACTACAATCTTTCCGCTTTTGCTCCTTAGTTTTGGGTTGAGATGTGGCCCACTTTTTTCACCTGATTTTTTTTATGTAATTACTTCTTTTAGATGTTTGGTTAGCTTTTCAAAAGACAATAGCTTTTTGAGGGCTTATTTTGCTATTCTCCCACTTTCATTTTGTTTCACAATTCTTTTTGGTAAAACGCATTTTTAGTCCTTGTATTATTTTCGTTTCCCATATTAGGCCCTGAGTTTGATCAACTTGATGTTTTGGACTCTAAACTTAATAACTACTTAATTATAGTATTTTTGTTTAATCTATTGGTTCTTTTTTTTTTATGGTATATTGTTTTTTAAACTAAAACATTGGTCACCATGGTTTTTTTTTTAGTGAAATAGAGCTTTTTTTTTTCCTTAACTTTTCCTAAGTTAATTATTAAACTCTTAATACATAAGGTTTTTAAATTTTCTCTTTGGGTCCTCAAACTATTTTTATTATTTTTCCTTATTAATATTTTGTTTAATATTGTTATATTATATGATTATTGCAATGCGCAGACTTTTTGAACCTCGTATATACCAAAGCTCTAAGAGCTTGATGAGACATTAGTAATAGTCCCGCTTACAGTGTTTTCTTTTTTTTTTTTAATGTGTTTTAGGCTTTTGGGTCCTTGCTGCTATAGTTTTATTTTTTTTGTGGGCTGGAGCCAGTTTTTTTTTCTCTTATTTTTTTTTTGCTGAAGCCTTATTATTATTTTTTTTTTACATTTGGATTGTTTTTCTCCTCACCTTGCTATTACAGTTTTTTTTAGCTGAAGCCCGTTTTCTTTTTTGTTTTAACGTTTGGGCTGGCTTTTTTTTGGTGCCAAAGCCCCTTTTTTTACATTTGGATTGTTTTCCCCTTTACTTTTTTTTTTTTTCTGTATTTGGATTTTTTTTACCTGAAATTTTTTTTTTACCACAAAATGAAAGCGACACTATCAATAGTAGTCATTCTGCTATAGTAATGGATACTACGAACAGTAGCCATTTTGGTACAGTTCTGTTAGGTCATTTTCTTAAAGGTAAACTTGCATAATAGATATTCTATCTGTGTATGAGAATATCTTTTAGTCCTCAAATTTTGAAACCAAATAGTTTTGTTTCTCTATCATAATAAATATAAAACATGTTCTAAATCTTTGATTTTTATGTTCTAGACTCTTAAGCTTGCATGAGCAATCAAAAACTGATATTTTGCTTCAATTCCAAATACAAATAAATTTAAAATGTTTTAAGTTTTGAAAATTTTTTAAATTGATGATAATTGAATTTTAAATCTATAACTTTTTAAATATTTTTTGTTCACCACAAATATATTTGTTATGAAAATTTTATATCTTTGTTGATCGGCCTGTAACGAAGTAAAGGTCTATCACTAGTTCCGCACTAACAAAGTTATAAAGCGCTGAGGACCGAATCAGGAGATTGGCGTCGAAGCTGATTCAAAACCCATAAACAATAAAACCCCCGTCTTGACCCGAATGTCAGATAGTAAAACAAGATGACTCCATGAAAAGAAATGACAGATCCGTTCTTCAGATTTTCACCAAGTTCACTCTACTGACCTTCCAGAGACCGATGAAGCCAACGAAGATGATCGGAGGTCTTTTCATATTTCTCATCGCAGTAGTTTGCTCTCTATCAGCTGTCTCCGCAAGCTCCGTCCACGGTTGCGGCGGCTTCGTCGAGGTGAATCCCCAATCTTGGTATTTCGATGAGCCGTCTACTCGTGTTTGTTTTCCGAGAAAATGCATGGTGTTGAATAAAGCTAACTCTCGGATGTTGACTTGTTCACTTGCGAGCTGCCATTTAGGAGGTCCTTTCTTTTTTTTTTCGTCTCTGTGACTAGAAAATGGATCTGAATTATGGAGTTCCTCGCACACTGTAGCGATCTGTCTATCTTTCATATATTCTTTCCGAGTAATCTGATTAGCACATCTCTCATTTGTAGGCTAGTTCGTCTCTTATCAAATCGAGGAAGACCACTGACACGAAATTGGACTATTCTCACATCACGGTACGACCTAACCTTGTTCTTTCTGAATTCACTTAGTAACGTTTTTTGATTTCTTACATTTTCCCGTTTGGTCTGGAAGATTAATCTAAGTAGTTTCACGGCTATGAAGTGCACGTAAAGGATTTAATTTGATTCCTGTATGATACTGTAGGTGGAGCTTCGCACAGTGGATGACTTGGTGAAAGAAAGTACTCAGTGTGCTCCCAATGGATACTACTTCATTCCTGTATATGACAAGGTTAGTATTGGTTCATTGTCTATTGAAGTGTTCTCATAAATCTTTGTTTGAATTAGAATCATAACCAAATTTCATCCTGGTAATTTTCTATAAAGTGATAAGAGCCACTTTGAATTTGTCTCAATGATATGTAGGTAAGGGGGTGTTGAACGAATTGTCAATTGGATTAATTGAGCAGGTTGGACAGAATGGAGAAACACCATTGTAGTTAAGAAGTGAAATACCACAGGGTAACATTTGCCAGTGGTGCTTTATAGTGCTGACTGCCTGACAATGAAGATAGAATAAGCAAACAGAATGAATGTGACAGAGATTAGAATTTTGCATTGGATGATTGGGCATATGCTAAGGGAGAAAATTAGAAATGAGTACAAAGTATGGTAAAAGTAGCTCAAATAGAGGATGAAATCAGGGAATGTCACCTTAGGTGGTTCGGTTATATATAGTGTTGATCAATAGATGTAAGAGATGTAGGAGGAAGGGAAAAAAAAGACCTAAATTTGCTGTGGTTAAAGTAGTATAGAGAGATCTTGCTCTTTTAGAGTTTATACAGGTTTGGCTCAATTCAAACAATCCTGGGAACATAGGATTCATGCGGCCGGCCTCAACTAGTTGGGAGTAAGGCTAAGTTGATTGATTGATGATGATAAGTTGGTGATATTATTCAAAGAAATTTGTCACTGTATTCACCTTACTAAGTAAATGAGAGAGGTTTCACATTCTAATTAGTTTCTTGAGTAAATTAGAAAATACATGTATTGCAGATCTGATTAATCAAACTATAGAATGGATATAATTGGTCTGTAAGAGTGAGATCTCATATTTCGGTTTATTAAGCATCTTTTCTTTGTTTTGATAGCAAATTGTTTTTTCTGCTGGTTTTGTGTCCGTTTCTAACGCAGTTCTAATTTACAGGGCACTTTCTTTATCAAAATCAATGGCCCTGAGGGCTGGTCATGGGATCCAGATAAGGTTTGGTTGATTGTTGTAATTTTTTAATGCACATTATGCTGCAGTCTGTCTAGACTTGTGTACATTTAGAATGGTTTGGTTTCATACTGCAGGTTCTTGTTGTCATTGATGATAATGGTTGCAATAACAATGAAGATACCAACTTCAGATTTACAGGGTCAGGCTCTATTCTACTGTTTTTGTTTTTTAATTTCATGCGCAGTTCTAATTTCATGCCTATTCACTTTTTGAAATGGGTATAAAATCCTTTACATGTCTGAATTCTGCAGATTTACACTATCTGGAAGGGTTTTGGGGTCTGTTGGAGGAATGAGCTGCACTAGTAAAGATGGGGGTCCTTCAAATGTGAATGTTGAGCTTTTATCCCTTGATGGTGATATTATCTCTTCTGTCTTAACATCTCCAAAGGGACAGTACTTGTTTACAAATGTTATTCCAGGTAGGGAAAATCTTCAGTAAATTTTGGTTGGTTAGTGTAGGAACTTTTGTTCATATGTGTCATGTGATGTGTGCGCTTCTCTGCTTAGCTTTCTGTTTTCTTGTAAGCTCAGGAAACATGAGATCTGGTTAACATGCTTCATATGATTGAGCTGAGATTGACTGGAAAGGTGAACACCCAGAATAGTTGTTAAGTTCCTAGTTAAAATACAATTTGTTAACAATAAGCACTTCTTTAGAGGCAAGCACAATCTAGTGTGACCAATTGGCTGCTTCCTATTCATATTCAACAAAACATAGCATGAAAACAATGCCTATCATCAAGGGGACAAGAAGAAAACAGTAGGGGGAATAATAACACTGATGAAGAGGATACAAAGAATCTGATTAGTTCATCTAAGCACTCTTTCCAAAGTAGATAAATAAGAACAAAACTGCGTTACAATGCTTATGTGAAAGGTGGACAAAAGGTTAGGGCAATAATATGGGCTTAGCTCATGAAAAGACATGAAGTTCAGCAAACATCTCTTAGAAATCCTGCTAATTACCGTGTGTTCATGTGCGATGTCTGGTAACCTATTTGGTCTTGGTGGTGCAATTATGGAAGGTGCTAACTGGATATATGATTTTATCTTTAAAAGCACATGCCACACACTACAGCATACTAGCTCATATATTTTTGCAAACTGAACCTAATTTTTCATGGCATTTTCTTGTTGCTAACAAAGGTTATTGATTTCTTCTGTGTTTATGTGCGGCTTTAATACCATTTATTAGTTGTTTGTGCTTTTTTCCTTTTTTTTTTGTCTCCTTTATTAACTGATCCTTGTCTGTTTCAGGGAGGTATAAACTACAGGCATCACATTCTGACTTGAAACTTGAGGCTAGAGGTCCCACAGAGGTGTACTATCTTCTCCTAACAACATTTAATGCTTTTTAGGGCAAGCCTAGGCACAACTTTTTGCTCCTTTGTGATGTAAAGGTCACATATTGAGTTGTGAAAATAGCCTTATTTTGATGAGTCTCATACATCAAGGTTGCCTTTTTAACGCTTTTACATTTGTGTTTCTGCATTTTGATGTTTTCTTGTAGGTTGAACTGGGATTTGAGAACGGTATAGTTGATGACATTTTCTTTGTTTCTGGGTATGACGTCCATGGATCTGTGGTAGCACAGGTACTGCCTTCTCTGCTTTTGGGCGTAGTTAGTTTAATCCATTTTTCATAAGCCAATCATTCGATCTTCAAAAGTTGTTTGCATCAAGGTTTATTGACACTGGTGCGTAACTTGTCTGTGATTAACATGACATTATTTGCTATTTTATTCTATCTTTATAAAAAATCTTTCTATGTCCTTTTTTTATTTATGCCTAGAGGAATGATAGAAACACTGATGCATGTTTTCTTTCTATTATGCATTTGGTACTGCGCCTTGCTGAACATTTCCCTTATGACTTGGTAATCTGTTATTTCTGTTTTTGTAGGGAAATCCCATATTAGGAGTTCATATATATTTATACTCTGATGATGTTTTAGAGGTGGATTGTCCCCAAGGGTCAGGAAGTGGCCCTGGACAGAGAAAAGCTCTATGCCATGCTATTTCTGATTCCAATGGGCTGTTCACATTTAAATCGATACCTTGCGGTAATCCAGTTCTGGTGCTTCTTTTGCTCTTGTTTTAGAGAGGTGCAGATAAATTTTTATCTCTCTCTCTCTCTCTCTCTCTTTTTTCTGTAGACAAATTACTGATTACGACATTGCTTCCTAATATAAATGGAGGGCCTTTCTGATCTGGCCTTGGTCTCAGAATTCTGAGCCTGGCAGCAACCCAGATTTACTTTGCCAGTTTTGGTTCTAAACTTAAATGTCTTTTGTCAACTTATATGATATATACTGTTATAATGGTCCAGATTGATGTTTTTTTGCTAATGTGAGTTGTTTAAATCTGTTTATGACAACTAAACTGATAAAAAAGCCAAAATATTGCCTATTATGTCAAGCCTGGGCCAAGCCCTGGTTATAGGAACCACCCTGATTTCTTTCTTATCCAGGTCAGGTCAGGCCAGGCCTAGTTTGCATTTTCTTTTTTCCAAATTACTTGATGCTGAAACACATTATCCCACTGCTTATTACTTACTTATTACGACATAAATGAAACATTTGTGTAGTTACTTTGGTAGTTTGTAATTTACATGGGTTCTTCTGAGAATTTACTTTCTATATCAGTAAATCATTTGGCAGGTATAGACTAAAGATCTTTTCTGGCAGAAATTTTGATGGTTATTCCCAAAAGTCCTCTTGTGTGTGTGTGTGTGTGTGCGCCTTCATATACAGATGCATAATAGGTACATTATCCATGTATTTATTATGCATTATATATGTTGAAAAGAGACGAGATCTTGTGGTGGATTACATTTTCACCCGAGAAAGAGAGATTTGACATTACAGAATTGAAGATCATCATTATCCGTTCATTATCACTAGGAATTTTAATTATCTTGGTGCTTGAATCCTTCGCTACAGGGCGTTACGAGCTGATGCCTTTTTACAAAGGTGAAAACACAGTATTTGATGTCTCACCTACCGTTTTACCTATATCTGTTGAGCATCAGCATGTCATAGTTCCCCGCAAGTTTGAGGTAACGTATCTTGCATTTCAGAAGTATCTGCACTGCTGTTTCCCGTCTCCCTTGTTTTTTCCATGATTAGCCATGTGCCCCTTGCATATAGACAGTTGACTAACTCTTTTAGCTATTCATTTAGGTTACTGGATTCTCAGTTGGGGGACGTGTCGTTGATTCAAATGAAAATGGGGTGGAGAATGTCAAAATCCTAGTCGATGGTCAAGAAAGGTGTATTACAGACAAAGAAGGTTATTTCAAGCTTGATCAGGTACATGTAAATATGCTGTCACCAAATTCCTGATTTTAGGTTACAATTTCATGGAAAGATTGATCTGTTAAAGTTCTTGATGTGTTCTCAAAATTTATTGATCAATGTGTAGCATTGATCTCTCTATCTCTAATGGCTTTTAGAAGGGTCTGAGTTGCTGCCTGGCAATGTAATTGGGTGGTTGCAATATGCTCAAGAGAGCTTGCCATCTCATGCTCAAATTATTTACTCATCAATAAAAATTTTTCATGCTTTATATAACTGTTATTTTGATCTTTGATCATCTCAGTGAAGCTGATCAGAAAATCGCTTCCTCCCTTACCCAGATCCGGTGTCATTTATTTTTCTCATGTATTTTATTGATTGTGCAAGGTTACGTCAAAGCATTATACCATAGAAGCTATAAAGGAGCATTATAAGTTCGACAAACTGAAGGACTACTTGGTAATGCACAAGATAAGCAGGCACTTCATTTAGCAATTTAACTTCCATGCAACTACATTTCTTCTATCTGGTTCTAAGGAACGACCATCTCTGATTGAAATTTCTTATTGATCTGTTCTTCTCAATATGTTTTAACTACTTTACATCTCTCTTCTGTTGCTCTCTTATTATTATTATTATTATTATTATTATTTTAATTTAAGGTATTGCCAAACATGGCCTCTATTGCTGACATCAAAGCAGTCGCATATGATGTATGTGGTGCAGTACATATGATTGATTCTCATTATAAGGCGAAGGTACCTTTATATGTTTTCAGTTATTTGTGTTATTCTAAAATTGCCTTAAAGAATATGATTTTACCATCGCTGAGGTGAAATACAATTTTGCCATTTTTCCACTTTGAAATTTGAATCATAGGTAGCCCTTACTCATGGACCGGAGAATGTTAAGCCACAAGTGAAACAGACAGATAGGAATGGGAAATTTTGCTTTGAGGTATGATTTGTTTGTGGTATAAAATTTAGTCTCACGATTGAGTCATGGTTTTAATTTGGAAGAGAGGTTGTTACTGTGTCTCCATGTCAAGATTTTTGAAACTTACGAGATTTATTGGCGCTTCATAATGCTGTTTGGTTGATGGAGGGAGGTTAAACAGTAATGCTATTGTTACATGATATCGTATTTTTAACAATTTTTTTTTATTCTGAAAGTGATCAGCTTTCATTTCTACCCTGTGTGAGTTGCTTCTTAATATCAGTGGAGAATATGTTCTGAATGCCTAATCATTTGATGCATGTTAAAAGAAAAGAAAGGTCTGCTCTGTACTCTTCAGAAATTATCACTATTGAGTAGCTGCCATGCTGCTTCTTTATTTTTGTTTTTGGGTATTATTTTACTTCAAATGTTATTGGATGCAGCTGCTCTGAGCTAATGATGAGATAAATGAAGAATTTGGTGTCTGGTTCACCAGAAGTTGAGATTGGTGTCAAGGTTGATGCCACATGAGTTGGTCTAGGAATTTTTTATTGCAGATCATAAGTTCTGTAAAAAATTGAGTTCCTAATTACCTTCTAATGATCCTTTTTTGTGGTATTACGTAAAACAAATCCATAACTTTTGAGTGCAAGTAGCTTGGAATGATGCTTGTGATTTGGAGTCACGCTGGTCATTTGTTTTTGTTATGCAAACATTGTTCTCTATTGCAAGCAAGGGCCATATCTGGTATTTCTTACCTTATATTCATGGATATTTAGGTTCCCCCTGGTGAATATCTCTTGTCTGCTCTTGCTGCTGTGCCAGAGAGTGCTCCTGAGCTTCTGTTTTTGCCTTCTCATATTGACATTGCTGTACAAAACCCGTTGTTTAATATTGAGTTCTCCCAGGTAATCTGAAGTACACAGGAATCTTTTTTCCCTCTATTCACTATTGCAAAATATTTCCCATGTTTTAATGTGCTATCTTTTCTCCTGAACTTTTAGGTGTTCTGGACCTTTTTACAGCGTTACCTGGACATGAAGTTGTAATTAATAGTATTACAATGAACTTTTAATTAACTCTTTATAGCATGTTATGGAGCATCTGACAAAGCCCATAACTATGTGGAGCTGCAATACTTAATGTGCGCTTTCACTGAGGCCTGTGAAATAACTGAGAACAGGCCTTTCATATGGACTACTGAACCAGCTCTAACAATAGACTGTTCGCGATGGGTGGATAAACCTGACTGTGATATAAAGCACTAATGAAACATTAAACCATGTGGGATACGCCACTTAACAAGAACTTTAATGGCCTTTTGCTCCTAAAGGTTGTGTTTGATTGCTTAAGAGATTCTTAAATATACAGAGCTGCAAAGTATGCTTAACATATTGAATATTTTATAGCGTAGTGGTTGCTGAGTGTGGTTCCATGATCTTATTTATTTATTTATTTGCGCATTCAGATCCTGTGTAACCTTTTGAATGATGTGTTATTTTCAAATTTTGATCAAAGGCGCTAGTCAATGTGCTTGGTGCTGTAGCTTGCAAGGAGAAATGTGGTCCTTCTGTCACTGTTATGCTCACTAGACTGAGTGGCATGCAAAAAGAAGAAAGGAAGAGATTTACTTTGACTGATGAAAGTAATCAGTTTATATTTTCAAATATTGTTCCCGGGAAATACAGGCTTGAGGTAAGGCTCTGAGTGTGCTTATTCTATCAACTGTCTGCTGTTTAAGCTCCCATATGTCTCTGGTTCCATTTCTACTGTAATGCAAACTATCCTCTAGGTCAAGCACACTTTGCCTGAGGCTGAGTCAATGGAAGATCATTGGTGCTGGCAACAGAGCTTCATTGATGTTAGTGTTGGTACAGATGATGTTAAGGGAATTGAATTTGTCCAAAAGGGATATTGGGCAAATGTTATTTCCACACATGATGTTGATGCTTTTGTGACACAACCAGATGGGTCACCTGTTGATTTGAAAATAAAGGTATTATTTCTTAAAGCTTTAAAGCTGAATGCCAATCAACTACATTGGGAGACTTCATATTATAAATTCACCTGTTTTTTTTATTTGAATGCAGAAAGGCTCTCAACAAATTTGTGTAGAGTCTCCTGGAGTACATGAACTGCAATTTATTGACTCATGCATCTTCTTTGGGAGCTCATCAAAAATGATTAACACTTCAGATATTTCAGTATGTTGTTCTTGTTTCTCTGTGGTTTTTAATTGTTTTAATTTTAAATGGAGAACTCATCAAATCCTCCACTGTATTTCTTACAGCCTGTCTATTTAAAAGGAGAGAAGTACCTGGTTAAAGGACAAATTACTATTGAGGCAAGTGCGTCCAATGTTGTGTACAACTTGCCTGAGAGTTTAAGTGTGGACATTCTTAATAGTGAAGGCACTGCTGTCAATAGCACCAAAGCGAAGCTTGTGTCTGGTGGCAAACATGAAACTAGTGGTGTTTCCTCTTATGAGTACTCAGTGTGGGCTAACCTTGGAGAACAGCTTACTGTTCTTCCTCAGGATTCTAGGTATATGCTTCTTGTTTTTTTTTGTTTTTCGTTCATTTCGTTTTACTTTAAAAGCTGTAGCTGGCTTTCATTGATCAGCCTTCATAGAGGCTTTTGGGGCAAATGCAATTTTAGTGACCTCTATGTTTTAACGGTTCATAGATGAAAAAGAAAATTACTTCCCTGGCAGTTAAGAAGTAAATTGAGTATTAAAATTGGTCTTGCATTATCTATCGTTATCTGGGCAGACTACTTTTCGGTTTATTAGTTGTAGTTGCACATCATTCCTCATTCCTTATTCCTCCGTGGCACTTTCTGCTCATGGGGTTTACTAGGTAAACATATATAATGTGCCCGCAAATTTGTGTTCACATTAATGTACCTAGCTTCTACTTAAAAAGTTAAAAAGAGATAAATTTGATACGGGAGACACCTTGAGCATTATTATCTTGGTTGTGAAGACACTGATAAACGCTTGTTACCCACGTTCTCTGTAAACTTGGCTTCTCTCTTCATGTCTGGAGATACATATGGAAGCAAAACAAGAAAAGAAATCACACTCAAACAGGAGGCCAATGTTCTTTGTCAGGTTGTGCTTTCATTTGTCACTGTGACAAAAATAATTGGAGAAGGAAAGTCTAACTGGCAGTGGCTGGTCATGTGATTTAGTCTGGTAGTATGCAGTTGATGAGTTTTTTTTTGTTTTATTTATGTTGGGTGTCATTCTGAATGTTGGATCATGGACTTATGATGGTGGATGGTGGCAGGAAGATATGCTAGTTTCTAATTGGTGTCAATGGAGCCTGCTCATTTGATATGAGCATTCATATATGCTAGATTTGTCATCCCTTTAGGGCTATTAATCATTCTCTCTTTATTCTTTTAACTTTTCTATTTTCATAAAATTTTCTTTGATTCGATTTAGTTGTTCTCACTTTCTGATGCTGCTCTGTTTATGCACTTGGCTGACATCTGATGGATGCAGGACCGACGAAGAGCAAAAGTTTTTGTTTTATCCTAGACATCATCATGTAAGTTTTCAGTGGTGACCAATTCAGAAATTTCTTTACAGTATTTAGTCCTCATATAATGTTGCATTAAGACCATCTTATTTTAGGTTCTGGTGGCTAATGATGGTTGTCAATCTTCAATACCTCCATTTTCTGGTAGAACTGGGTTATACATTGAAGGATCAGTTTCTCCCCCGATTTCCGATGTTCTTATAAATGTTATTGCCAGTGGAGATAGCCATGTTGCTCCACTCAGAACAGGAGAGCTAGCATATGAAACTACCACGAAGGCTGATGGTTCCTTTGTCGCAGGACCTCTATATGATGATATAACTTACGACATAGAGGCTATGAAGGTTTGGACAATATTAGATGAATAAAGTAGTTAATTTTGATACATTGAGTGTTCCTTGTTTGATATATCAATTCATTATATAAACACGCTTATAATGTCACATCAAAAGAGTGGTTGTAGGTGCTTCTGAAGTTTGATTTTGCTTTTGGTGGTTGAGATATTCTCCCCACAAAAATGATATTTTTGCTTCCTATAAGAAATTAAATGAAAATGTGCTGTTCTTAATAATTCTATTTTAACATAGTATCTCATGCTGGGAATGACTACTGATTATTCTGCTAAGTGATAGATGCAGTTTGCTTCGTGTGTCTCTACTATTCCTTATCAATGGCCTTCTGTATTTGTCATGCTTTCTGCAGCCTGGCTATCATCTTAAACAACTAGGACCAAATTCTTTTGCCTGTCAGAAGCTCAGTAAAATATCAGTAAGGATATACTCTACGGACGATGCCAATCAACCAATGCCCCCTGTTCTGTTGTCTTTGAGTGGTGAGGATGGTTATAGAAATAACACTGTATCTGAATCGGGAGGAAGCTTTCTATTTGACAACTTATTTCCAGGAAGTTTCTATCTGCGCCCTTTGCTGAAGGTAGCCACCTCCTCGAGACTTAGACTCAATGTCCTTCTGTACATGTGTGTGCGCGCTCTTTCATTTTCATGATCCTTTGGTGATCTAGGAGTATGATACCAACTTGTGAAAGAAAAATATTACTCTCTCCTTACCATAATGTTTTTCATCTTCTAAATTTTTGAAATTGAGTTTTATATGTTTTTTCCTCATATTAATTGTTGTTGAAAGAATCTTGGAAAAAAAAAACTATTTGGAAACTACGGGATTTAATCTATCATTTGCATCAACATATGCTTATGTGCTATTTCCAAAGAGATATACGTAGCAAAACTCAATTTCAAAAAGTCAAAAAGTGACAAACACTGAGGGACGGAAGTAGTAGTAGATTTAATCCCTTACATGGACATAATTTGAATGAAGAAGAACTGTTGATGCAAGCCCATTGAACTCGTGTGAGAAAAGAGGAGAAATAGGAAGAAAAGATAAGAAAGAAGAATAAAGAAAGCTGATATTATGTGCACATTCTTATTTACCTTGGCAGATAATTATTTGGTTAAGACAACTGGTTTCTTCTCTTCTGTAGGAGTATGCTTTCTCACCTTCAGCACAGGCGATAGAACTTGGTTCTGGGAAATCTAGAGAAGTCATTTTCCATGCAACTCGTGTTGCGTACAGGTCTTTTCTTCCTTCTCTCAACTCAGTTTTACACTTTTAGAACTATTTGAGACATGGGGCTAATTTTTCAGCTTCTCTTTAAGGGCTTTGAGGGTGAATGTATGCACTATCACCCTTTCCCAACTTGCTCGTATATTTTTTGAAAGAGGAGAAAAAAAGGAAAAATGGAAATCCAAACCTTGGATTGAATTGCCATGATTTAGCGAGGTCTTTGTTCATGTTTTCTTTTCTCACCAAAACCACAGAACGTGAAAACTAATTTTTCATAGCTCTCCTAGCAAAAAGTTGGTGGTAAGAATTAAAATGTGTGAATGCTATGATGCAAAATTTTGATGTGGTCTGAGAACGTTTATTTTATTCTAACTTAAAGTACAATAACCAAGTTATCTGATACTATTGTTATTGTAATTTTTATGTCTAAATTTTCTCAACAGTGCGATGGGTAAAGTGACTCTGTTATCTGGTCAACCAAAAGGAGGAGTTTCTGTTGAAGCTCGTGCAGAGTCTAAAGGTTACTATGAGGAGAGTTTGACCGATTCATCTGGAAGTTATCGTCTCAGAGGACTGCTTCCTGAAACAATATACCTAATAAAAGTAGTGCAGAAAGATGGTTTGGGCAATGCCAAAATTGAGCGTGCATCTCCTGAATCTATCAAAATAAAGGTTTTGTTTTGTTTTGTGCCGAAGCATTTTCGTTTGTTGGTTTTAGGGTCAGCTCAATTCTCTTTGTTGTTCTTGTGGATGGTGGTATGCGTGGGGAAGGGTCTTGTATCAACCTAGATCAAGTTTCATAAAAATAACTTCTACATATAGAGACCATCTAGATTGGCTCTCTTACGTCAGGCAATTGATTTCTTTCATGTAATTTAAGATTAGGGTCGCATCTAGATTCGTTCTCTTGCATTATTTGCTTGTGAAACAACGGTGCCATGAGATGGAATCTGACATTTTTTTATTCTGTGTATGTAGGTTGGGTATGAGGATATGAAGGGGTTGGAATTCTTAGTATTTGAACAGCCAGAAACGACCATCTTAAGTTGCCATGCCGAAGGGAATAAGACTGAGGGTCTGCATCCACATATACTGGTGGAAGTCAAGTCAGCTAGTGATCCTTCTAAAATTGAATCAGTCTTCCCCCTTCCACTTGCCAATTTTTTCCAGGTTAAGGACTTGCCGAAGGGAAAGCACACACTCCAACTCAAATATACTCTTCCATCGAGTACTCATAAATTTAAGTCGGACATAATTGAGGTAGATTTAGAGAAGAATGCCCAAATTCATGTCGGCCCTCTTAGATACAGCATGGAAGAGATTCGCCACAAGCAGGTATACAACTAAGCCACTGTATACAGATCATTGGTCTTGCTAAGTTTCTGCAAAGAATGATGGGGCATGCTCCACTGCGTTGCCTGATTCTGAATCCTTTTCTTAAAGTTTACAATTGGGTATTTACTTCATCTTTTTGGCCTCTCCCTTATTTTGTTGGATGTCAACAGGATTTAACTCCTGCTCCTGTATTGCCTCTCATAGTTGGGGTTTCGGTGATCACTCTTTTTGTTAGCATGCCAAGGTAGACCTATACCATGACTGCAAATTGCTTGGATTTCTCAACCCTCCTGTTCTAACTTCAATTTCTTCCTCTATTGTGCGTTTTCAACTGAAGGCTCAAGGACTTGTATCAAACCACTGTTGGATTACAAGCAGCGGGTTCTATGACTGCTGCAAAGAAGGATGCTCTGCGAAGGCCAGTCATAAGAAAGAAGACCTACTGAAGAAGGGCTGTTTTTCATATGATACTAAGGGAACTTGTCCTACGTAACAACTATAGCAAACTGTGGGTATTATAAGTTGACTTTAGATTAGAGGTTCTGATCCGAGATCTAGATGAGAATACACTGCAACGGAGCCAGTTGTAACTTCTGCCAAAAAATTTTCGTAGTATTCTTACGGTAGAGCAATGGGAGTAGAGAGATGGATTGATCCTAATAATTTTGTCATTATTGTTCGTCTTTTTTTTTTTGTTTTTTTGTTTTTTTGGGTATTCAGAAGCAAAGTATGGATATAGGGATTTAGTATGGGAGTAAGAGATAAAGGAGAGTGAGGGCAGTGCACCTCGAACGCAGATGAGCTACAAGGAGGTTGCCTGCCGGCGGGGACATATTATCGTTCATCTTGTTTATATGTTTTCGCTCATCCACGTGTGGGGGAATCTTTTCCTCTTACACAGTGCTACATTATGACAAATTGAGTACTTCTTCGGTCTCGAAATAATTGTCCATATTTTTTATTTTGTTTTATAATTAAAATCATATATGCAAGTTATGAGAAGTTGTAGTTATTTTATGAGGTTTATCTTAAATTATAGTTCGTTCGTTTCTCTTGAAAACATGCACTTTGTCCCGTAGTATTTTTATGTTGTCATATAACAATTTCTAAAATTATAATTTAAACTGTATGATAGATGTATTTTAGTGATTTTAGTTTTTTAAATATCTTTTTTATAGTTAATAGATATTTTAAATGATCAATTTTTTCTTTTTATAAATACATTTTTTTTCTTGCAAATGAATATTAGTATTTTTTAAAGATTGGCTAGCTATAAAAAATATAAAAAAATCTTGAAATTACTGGAATATGGTTATCAGATAATTTAATTTAGGGTTTTAGAAGTTATTTTTTGACACTATAAAAGAAATAGAGGATAAAGTGTAGGTTTTTAAAAATAGAGAAGGTAAAGTGTAGGTTAGATCAAACTACAGGTGACTTTTGTAATTTTCCCATGTAAGTTATAAAAGTTAGGAAGTATTCAATATAAGAAAAATGGGGATATTTATTTTGTTTTGGGCTGAAAGGCACCCAAATCTACATCAGGGCATTACATGGGAGGTTACAGAGGTCACGGGTTCATTTTTTTGTTTTGAATTGTCCTATTTTAAATGTTCACTTCTATAATTGCTTCCTATGTCCCAATTTATATGAGTCAATCACCTTTTTGCATGGTTTAAGGTTTTTTTTTATATACTTTTTAACACATTTTCAAACTTTATCCCTACAAAAACATTTATTGCATGTAAAAATCAAAATTTTTGGAACAATATAGAAAGTTGAATGACAATTTATTACTTCTTTTGAAAAAGTAATTCATCATTTTGGGATATCTTAAATTATGGAGTAGCTGATACAATTTGGGGCAGGGAGAATAGAAGATTCAACATAATACTTTGAGTACTGTGTTCTTACGTACTTATATTTTAGAAGTTAGAACATAAATAGAGAGTTATACCCTTCAATTTAACAAATGAAAGCATGTATTTATTGTGATTTTTTTGCACCATTAGGTCTTGTCTAGTCTAGTAGACAATTAATTTATGATGGAGGGTGTAATTTAAGCCAAAACATAAAAATTGATATTTAAAAGTTAATAAAATATTAGCGGTATTGAATAATTCATGTGTTCATTTATCACTTAGTATTCGTCATGCATAAATATGACGTCATAAACAAAGCTTGATATATAGCATTATAAGAGTTAAATTCAAGAAAATGTTGCACTTTGATCCATAAACTGTGAAATTATATATGTTTGTTTTAGTACATTATTTTCCATTATTCACATATAACATGATTATTTGCAAAAATTGTACTTCCAAAAAGTGATATTATTTTTTGTAAAAATTAAGTATTCTTTTAATAATTTTAATTTTATAGGTTGTTTAAGTTAAAAACTTAATATAAATACATATTTTTCAAAAAAAGTATCTTAAAATTACTTTTTTCAATGCGTCGAACTATTTTGCTACCCAGATATCTACTGAATTTGTTTTATACAGCCAAGACTTACAAAAACTTTACGTGTTTGTTAAAAGTTCTAATACTTCGGGGGAATCAAATATCACAGTTTATTTCGCAGTAAACTGTTTCCTGCGGGTAATACTATACAACCTAATATGTTTTTTTGCATTTTGTTAATTTATAATGCGGTATGTAGTGGTGTTTTTGAGTAGTGACATTTTTTTGTATTTTTTTTTTTTTCAGTTTTCTGAAGCATAAAGCATGGTGTATTGGCGGTGTACATTAATGTACTATATATTCATGTATAAAATGAAAAATATAATTGGTACACATATTTTATTTGATTATTATATTTTTATTATATATTATTAAATTAATTTTTTTTGAATAATACTTATTTATCCTGTTCTATATACACTAAATTTTTATATGCCTTCATAATATTGTATTAAATATATATTTTATTTATACTAGGAAATTCTGATGAAGTAATTGCAATATGGATAAAAATGTATAAAATATTATATTTAATTTCTCATCGTAAAATAATATTTTAATAATTCTTTTTGTAAAATTAGTGAGGGTACATGGCGCCATATATCATATAATATAATAGACTTAGCGGTGCGGACCACCAGAAACAATTCGGCGCAGAGTGAAAATTGAGGGGCAAGGGCGACATTAGATCAATTTTTAACGAATTAAGTGGAGGCGAAATTTGCGGGGTGGTGGAGCTCCCTATAAACAGGGACCAATTGCTTCAGTTCTGGTGCGCCAACAAAGGAAATTGTAATTTGTAAGTGATCGAGGGTTGGTTGGTGGGAAAATTGCAGCCGTGGCTCTTAATATTTTATTATTATTTTATTTTAGATCATAATTTTAAAATCTTATAGGAAAAGGCCTTAATCTCAATTTTATATTCTATTTTCTATTTTAGACATAGGAGAGTGGAAATTATTAAAATTAACAGAATTGGCCATGTGGCATGCACGTGCCATCATTAATTGCTATTGATGAAGTGGAGAAGAAGAAAAGTAATAAAAAAATGAAAAAAGTGGAAAAAGTTAAAAAAATAAATAAAACATAAAAAAAAGAGGAAAACTCAGATCCAACCAATTCCCTTAGACGAGTTGATGATTCCATTGTGAGATTCACAACCCAGAGCTGTGACAATTTGCAACCCAAAGCTAACAATTCGCCAGTGATTCTCGAAGAGTCTTCATTCAGTAGGACAAGATCTGGCATGAACGGTGATTCGCATGAACGGAGAGCCAAATCTACATGGTGACGGTGTCAACATTAGGCCATTGATTAAAGTAGAGGCACCAGGCAAATGAACGTGGAGGAGATTACAACGGTGCTACGTTGCAGGACAAAGGCTCAACGGGAATCGTTGGCTCTGGTCGCCAGTTTATCAGAGGGGATAGGCCGGATCTAGGTTTTGATTTTTTTTCTCTTTTTTCTTTGGCTTTATGTTTTTTTATAATTATTTCTTTTTTCCATATTTTCATATTTTTATTAGTTTTCTTCTTTTCCACACCATTGCCAGTAGTTAATTATTGTGCCATGTGGCAAATCACCACACGATGGCGTGCCATGTGGCCAATTCCATCAATTTTAACGGTTTCTGTCCTTCAAAAGTCTAAAATGAAATAAAAAAATTGAAGTTGAGGACTTCTCATATGAGGTTTTGAGGTTAAGATCTAAAATAGGGTAATAATAAAAGGATAAGAGCCACAGGTGCAATTTACCCATTGGTTGGTGAAAAACAATGGCCTAACTGCACAATTGGCCCCTAAGCTTTTCCAACTCGAACAAGTTGGTCCTAAACTTAGTTTTCACTAAAACTTGGCCCCTGAACTTTGAAAAGCCATGTACTTCAATATAATTGCTACAGTACCTAATGGACGATGTTTGGATTGAGGGTGAGGTGGCAATGGGTAATTGACGTAGAATTGACCTTGGCTCTTAAAACGAAGACCCATTCACCGGAAAAATCACTTATTCGTGTGGCCAATTCGCAGTTGCTAATAGGGGTGTTCATCCAACCCGCAAAACCGCACAAACCGAACCAAATAAACCCGTTGATTATAGGGGTTTATGCAGGTTATAGTGCGGTTTGGGTTCTAAAAACTAAAAACCGACGTATATGCGGTGTGGTTTGGGTTTTAATTTTGAAACCCGGTAAAACCGGACCAAATCCGTACCCTTAATAACTTGGTAGAAACTTTAAGCCCATTAGTCCATCCCCTTTTCTAGTTTAAGCCTAAGTTCAACCTAGTTATATTAGGTCTGGGCTTCCCCTGTTAAGTATTGACTGTTGCCACACGATCTGCCCAGCTACCCTTCCATAGTTCCATTCTCGCATTCTCAGAATCTCAGCCTTCAAGCCCTCCACGTCTCTGCCGCATGCCTCACGTCTGCGTTGCATGCCCTTGCCATTCATCTACTTTGTCTTAGTCTCACGTTTACTTTTTCATCCTCTCATTCCTTCACACTCAAGTCACAACCCCTCTCAGTCTGACCTTTCTTTTTTCAATCTCACGTGGAGGCATCGGCACTCGTAGTCGTAGGTCGCAGCCTTATATTTTTAGGGTTTCGGCCTCTCTTCTCTTCCTTTTGTAACGGCTGCAAAGTGGAAACTTTTCTCAAGGTTCGTCCTATTAAGTACTAATTTCATGAAAATAATTGATTTTGTTTGGATGTTTTGGGGTATTAGAATTAACTCTTCTGGAAACAACTTAAGGTTGCTCAATTTATTTTGATTGATGTTGTTTGATCACTGTTTGCTTGATCTGTGTTTTTTACTGATGTCACTTGAACATTTTTTGAGCTGATCAAATCTAAGTCTAGCAAATGATTTGGTAATGAACCATGCCACTTGTCTATGCTCTTCCCATTTTTATGCTCATACCCTTTCTCAACTGTAAGACGGAAACAAATATGCGGAGAAAAGGAGAGCCAATTGATCAAATGAAATGAATTGAACAGATTTGGGTAAAAGTAAACAAATCAGGCTATCTTGTGTTTGTAATGTTCTAAAGTACGAAATTATTGATGTTTTATAAAACTATTTAGTTTTCAGAATAATATATTAACATTAAAACAAGTGTTCTGAAATAGCTTAAATTGTTTTACAGGATAGAAAAGATAAACCAGTCAAACCGAACCGCACCGAACCGCATTTTGGTTTGGTTTTCAAGTAGAGTTTGTGGTAAACGGTGCGATTTGGTTTTATAATATGTAAACCAGTCACATATACGGTACGGTTTGGGTTTAGAGTGAAACCGGTCAAAACCGCACCGCGAACACCCCTAGTTGTTAAGAATCCTAGCCAATTCTCAATAAGAGCTTGGAGTCTATAGATTCTATGCTTCATCGACACTCCGATTTTAATCCAAGTGTTGGGTGTTAATATAATCATGGGACATAAGCAAGGTACTCCAACATGAACGTTCAAGTTGTCGCCGGCAGGTACTCCAGCGTGAAGTCTTCTCTGGTTTTAATTGGTCCAATCAGCTCTTTTGCCATTGCAGCATCTTCGACCCCATCGACTCCGATTGGTCCTATTGGCTATGTCGCACAGCGTCTTCGGCCCCATCGGCTCTATCTGCCACTGCAACATCTTGTCCTTGATCTACCTCGAGCCTTTTCGTCATTCATGTGCCATCCCGAGCCCTGAGCCCTTTCACCTTTCGCGCACTATCCCAAGCCTCAACTCCTGCCCTTCCACATTCTTCAACGAAGTCTTCTCTAGCTCCAATTGGTTCCATTTTTTGTCTGACTTCACGTTTCCCTTCTCCACCTCAGACACCCATTGCCACCTCACCCTCACCCCAAACATCATTTGTTAGTTACTGTACCAATTGGACTGAAGTATATAGCTTTTTAAAGTTTAGGGGCCAAGTTTTAAATTGAGTTTTGGACCGATTCACTCAAGTTGGTAAAGTTTGGGAGTTAATTGTGTAGTTAGGCCTAAAATAATTAGATGTTTATGTTTAAGAAATACTTGTGTGGCATTATTTTTTTTTATTTCAATTAGTGTTTTACTTGTATAGTTTTTGTCTAGGGATGTCTATATCTTTTTAAGAATACTATTTACCTAGTGGAGAAAAATGTTAGAGCTTGTTCTATGGATCTAGTCCCAAATTAAGTGTAAACTACGCTAAATTTCTTGTAGCATTTTTATTAATCATTTTACACTAAAATTTTCACCCATGTGCTAGTAAGGGGCACCTACTGGGCTTAAAATGCTTGGAACTACTTCATATAGTTTGTTGGCCATAGACTAGGGAGAAAGATTAATAGCTTTAAGAAAGAGATGAGACAAAATGATCTGGCAGTCAAACCTGATCTCCAGGAAGAACAAAGGAATTAATGCTATAGAACTCTAGAGAGATAACGAGGGATGAAAAAAGAGGAGTTGTTTTGGGCTTGAGTGAGTTAGTTGGTCTTCATTTCTGGAAGAAGAAGAATGAGAAAAATGTAAATTCTTACTCTATATCATATCAAGTGCTCGTCATTTTGTTTAGGCAAAAATAATGAATAAACCATTAACGTTTTGGACTCAGCTCGAATAAGCCATTAATGTTTTTTTTGTCGAATAAATCACTAATGTTATTCAAAATAGCCAAATAAACCACCAACGTTATTCAAATAGGCTAATTTTCCCACTTAACTCTTGAAATATTACAAAACTCCATCATTAACTTTTTAAAATTAACAAAATAACTCAACTTAGTTTAAAACAATTCAAATATGCTACCTTTATCATTTATAAAATTCCATAACCACTTTCCACAATTACATTTTTTTGGCACAGTTTTTTCATTGTTGCTTCTAGCTCCTTCAAAATGTACCATCTCCGTTGCCCAAGATAGGATGCTTTTGCCTCTATATTGCCACTTTCGAATTATGTCTCACTCATATTAGTGCTTAATGCAAGATTATGGTACAATATAAGACAGAGTAAAAGGAGAAACATCGTTGCCACTATGAACAAGTTCAGGAGAATTTCAATTAATACTCATAAAAGGAGTCCAAAGATCGATACCAACTTCAAAAAAGTGGTATAAATGTCATATTAATAACCTTTATAGGTGTTGGAGCAGAAGTATAAAACGTAGGACTAAACTTGGTATATTATGCTAAGATTCTGTTAGACTTAACAAAAAAAGTTACGAGAGTGGCCGATTTGAGCATACTAAGAAACGTCAGTGGTTTATTTGGCAAAAAAAAAAAGACGTTAGTGGGTGAATTGGACCAACACAAAAACGTTACTGGTTTATTCGTTATTTTTTCCTTTTGTTTATCTATGGTGAAATATTCTTTTCATTTTGTTAACTGAAAGTTGATTAATGATGTTTGAAAGTGTAAATTATTAAAATTAGGGATAATTACAATTTGCTCTCTAAGGTTTAGTTGAAATTACATTTTACCCTCCTATTTTATAAATATACAGTTTACTCCTGTTCTTTTAATATAGTCCGATAGCAACTTTTGAAATCTTAATTTAGATTGTATGGTACTCATCTTTAAATAATTTTAATCTTTATAATATTTTTTACAGTTAATTGATATTTAAAAATATTATATAAACTGTAAAAAATACCATACAAATTCAAAATTACTAGAAAAAACTACTGTAATGTCTAAATTAAGATTTCAGAAATTGTTGTCAAACTATATTAGAAAAGCACGAGACAGAGTATATTTCTAAAATATGGGGGATAAAGTATAATTTCACAAACTTTAGGGGAAAATTGTAATTAACCCATAAAATTAAGGGGTACGTGTAATTGTTACTTTCTTTTGTCTTAGATTCTGTACCATAGATAGGAAAGTGCTGTTAAAACCAAATAGGATTCCACCAAAACTGGTTGATTATTGTTTTCCGGCTTTGTCGAAAATTACTTTTTTTTATGAAGGTTCAAAAACTAAATTTTCTCATTTTCTAGCATTTTAATTAGTAAATAGTAGAAAATAAAAAGTGACTGTTCTTGCTCCTAAATGGAGGGGGAAAAAAGTAAAATATCTATCGTATTGTTCTCCATATGCTAGGGCTACTAGAGTCATTTGTGAGAGATTATTAATGAGTGATAATTGTAGTAATTATTTAGTCAACTTTGTATATCAATTAAAATTTTATCTTATAAGAAGTTCAAAAAATCACTTTTAAAATATTTTTTTTTTCTGAAATTAAATATTTTTATTAAGATTTTAAAGCAATATAAGATAAAAATTCATAATAATTACCTTTATATGATTCAAATGATTATTTGATAAACAAAGTATTAGTTTTTATAAAACGTCAATTCTAAATAAAAAATAAAACAGTAAGCGATATAACCATTTTTTTCTTTACCCCAGTCAAATCAAGCTTTATTTTTTTTTTTTTGGTATTCAGAAGTATTAAAAGTATAAAAAGTTAGATAATACATTAAAAAAATTAAGAGAAAAGTGATTGTTGCATGAAAACTGAAGTATCTCTGTTATATTTTGCCACTGATAGTGAACTAAAAATGGAAGGAGTGTGCAACATCACTATTTGAACTCGAAGTATTCATGCATTGTTCCTTTTACTTTACTAGCGAGGTTGGTTATGCGGAACTAAATAAACCTGCATGTATAGGCTTTGTCCAGTAACTTGTGTAGTTTTTACACTTTGCTATGGCGGCTCTCTCTGTTAATTTCAAACTTTAATTATGAAAATAAAATATTTGTTCATATTGTTGATTATTTTGGACAAATGGTATTAGAAATTGGGAGCAAAATACTTCTTTTGTCACAAAATTAATGCAACGATATTTTATTTTGAATAAATTCAAATCTTTGTAACATTTTCTTATTTAGTAGTAAGTTTATTTTACTGTACAATCACAGATTATCATTTAAATATTTTTTTTAACTTTTTCAATTTATGTGCAAGAAATTGAGAATAAAAGTGAAAATAATATATATATATTTTTAATTTCTTAGATTCAATTTTTTTTAAACTTAAGTTAACTTAATTTAAAATAATTTATTTTTAATTTTACATCTTTTTTACCCAGAACTAATTTTATTTGAAAGCCAATATTACGTAGATATAATAATCCATTAAAAAATAAAATATTTGAATCTTATTAAATTTTTAAGAATTTTTATTTTTTAATGCTTAAAAAAATAAAAAAACATAAAAATTTAATAAAGTTATGAAAATTTATTTTCAAATGAATTATTATATCTATGTAATATTAGCTTTCAAATAAAATTGATTCCCAACAAAAAAAAATAAAAATAAAAATAATTTATTTTAAATTAAGTTAACTTAAATTAAAATAAATTGGTTCTTAATCTCTGTGCCAAATTAAAGCGTGCAATAGATACTTCCTATGATAATGAAGGGAATATGTTTCTAAAAATTGGGGAGAAGATGTAATCTAGCACTACTTAAAGAATTAGGTGGCAAAATGTAAATTTACTAGTACTATAAAAAGTAGTATAAAATGCCTGAGTGGGGTCTGGTTTGGTTTTTCCTTTTGGTTTTGG
Source organism: Aquilaria sinensis (assembly GCA_005392925.1). Lineage (NCBI taxonomy): Eukaryota > Viridiplantae > Streptophyta > Magnoliopsida > Malvales > Thymelaeaceae > Aquilaria > Aquilaria sinensis. Next base: position 653,643 of record SMDT01000426.1, read on the forward strand.
TTTTGGGGTTCCTTGGGCGTGGATTACGATGTCTGAATCTGAAGACAGAAGTGAAAAGCCCCAACTCAGCTCAGCTTCCGACTCCATCTCTCCTCTCTTATCCCTTAGAAAACAAACCATTTATCTCCGCCACTTATCTCCAATGGCCTCCTTCTCTCCTCCTCCCTCTCCTCCCACCCTTAAACCCTACCAAAATCCCACCTGACGCATCCCTAACTGCTATTCATCGACAAAAATCACCATTTAGTGGCCAAAAGGTTGACTTGGTACTCGTCTACGCGGATTCATGGCGTCAACGCCGCCGCACTGTTCGATCACGGCGACGACTAAGCCTTATCAGAATCACCAGTATCCGCAGAACCAACTCAAGCACCACCGCCAGCATCAAAACCGCCACCAAGCTCAACCCCAGAAGTTTTCTCTCGCAAAGCCGCCTCCTTCGCCGAGCAATGGCTCCAAACCCAGCGTCGCCGCAGCAGCCGCTCCTCACGCGCCACTCTCTACCACTCCGGTCTCATTCCCTTCTCTGCCCCCTGATTTCTCCGGTCGCCGCTCCACCCGTTTCGTCTCCAAAATGCACTTGGGTCGCCCCAAAACCACCCTCAATACCCGCCACACCTCCGTCGCCGAGGAGGTTCTTCAGCAGGCGTTAGTCGATAATCATGGGATTGAGAATATTCTTGTCTCCTTTGAGTCCAAGCTTTGTGGAGCTGATGACTATACTTTCTTGCTTCGGGAACTCGGAAACAGAGGTGAGTATGATAAGGCTATTAGGTGCTTTCAATTTGCTGTGATGAGAGAAAGGAGGAAGAACGAGCGGGGTAAAATGGCTAGCGCCATGATTAGTATCCTTGGTAGGTTGGGAAAAGTTGAGCTTGCAAAGGGCATATTCGAGACTGCTTTGTTTGAGGGCTATGGCAATACAGTTTATGCTTTTTCAGCTTTGATTAGTGCATATGGGAGAAGCGGGTACTGCGATGACGCTATAAAGGTCTTCGATTCAATGAAAAACTATGGATTAAAGCCGAATTTGGTTACATATAATGCGGTGATTGATGCCTGTGGCAAAGGAGGTGTGGACTTTAATCGGGTTGTGGAGATTTTTCATGAAATGTTGAGCAACGGAGTGCAACCGGATAGGATTACCTTTAATTCCTTGCTTGCCGTTTGTAGTAGAGGGGGCTTATGGGACGCGGCAAGGAACTTGTTTAGCGAGATGGTTGATAGAGGGATTGACCAGGATATTTTCACCTACAATACGCTATTGGATGCAGTGTGCAAAGGGGGGCAAATGGATTTGGCTTGTCAGATTATGGCAGAAATGCCCACAAAAAATATCTTACCCAATGTTGTTACCTATAGTACTGTGATTGACGGGTATGCTAAGACCAGCAGATTCAATGAAGCGCTTGCTTTGTTTAATGAGATGAAGTACTTGGGAATTGGTTTGGATAGGGTTTTGTACAATACTTTGCTTTCTATATATGTGAAACTGGGTAGGTTTGAGGAGGCTTTAGATATTTGTAAGGAGATGGAAAGTTCTGGGATAAGGAAGGACGTTGTAACCTACAATGCGCTTTTGGATGGATATGGGAAGCAGTTTAAGTATGATGAAGTCCAAAGAGTTTTTGAGGAAATGAAAGAGGAGAAAGTAGGTGCTAACTTATTGACTTACTCAACTCTAATTGATGTTTATTCTAAGGGTGGTCTGTATAAGGAGGCAATGGAAGTTTTCAGGGAATTCAAAAAGGCAGGTTTGAAGGCTGATGTTGTACTTTACAGTGCACTAATTGATGCATTGTGCAAAAATGGTTTGATAGAATCCGCTGTCTCACTGCTTGATGAGATGACAAAGGAAGGGACTAGACCTAATGTTGTCACGTACAATTCTATAATTGATGCATTTGGTCGATCTGCTAGTTCAGAATGTGTTTTTGATGTCGGTGATGTTGACAGTGCAGTACAAACTGAATCATCCTCAGTGATCATGGTTGAAAGATATGAAAGGAAAACAACAGATAAAGACAATCAGATAATAAAAATTTTTGGGCAGCTAACTGCTGAGAAAGTATGCCAACCAAAAATTGATAACAGTGGTAGACAGGAAGTCTCATGTATATTGGAAGTCTTCCACAAAATGCACGAGTTGGACATAAAGCCAAATGTTGTCACATTTTCTGCCATCTTAAACGCTTGCAGGTATAGTTCTGTGCTATGTTTATTTATTTATTTTTTGATGGAACACAGTTGCTTACAGTTAAATTAAAAAGCCTTCAGCTCACATAGTTCCCTCTAGGACCTGCTAGTTTCTTGTACAATGATTTGTCAAAAATGTGGAACTCTATTAATTTGCATTCGTCCTGATTCTTGATCAGTTTTTCATGCTTGGCTTTCACTAAAAAATGGAAGGTCACTGCACTCGCTAATACTTGCATGTCAAAATCCATGGTTAAATGCTCTAAAACTTGATTTGTAGATTCTATAATTAATGAAAAGGGAGAAGAAACATAAGGATAGGAGACATATGATTCAATTTCCCCTAGGGAAGTTGGACTCTATGTAGACATTGTCATACACTTCATTTCCATTAGAGTTGATGTTATAAATTGCCGACAGTAAAATGTCTGGTACATTCCGCTTTAATACATTAATATATTGGCAACCAGGATGAGTATGATCTCTAAAGTTTTCTGGTTGGCTGTAATTTAGTTGTCAGCTCGTCTGTGTTCCTTCTGTAATTGTAATATGAAGCATGTTAGATGACAGGTATGGGGCAATATTAACTTGTGCACGTTTATTTGTGATGCAGCCGGTGTAATTCATTTGATGATGCTTCTATGTTATTAGAGGAGCTACGATTGCTTGACAATCAGGTCTATGGTGTAGCTCATGGACTTCTTATGGGCCATAGGGAGAATGTCTGGATTCAAGCTCAATCCTTATTTGATGAAGTTAAGCAGATGGATTCTGCTACTGCTTCTGCCTTTTATAATGCTCTGACTGACATGCTCTGGCACTTTGGTCAGGTTAGGTTGTCAGCTTTATGATAATAGTCCTGAATATTGTAACAGTTTGATTGCTTTGTTCAGTCTGGTGATTGCTAAGCTTTTGACACACTGACTTGAAACTCAGAAACGAGGAGCACAATTGGTCGTGCTTGAAGGAAGGCGTCAGCAGGTGTGGGAGAATGTCTGGTCTAATTCTTGCTTAGATTTGCATTTAATGTCTTCTGGAGCCGCCAGGGCAATGGTGCATGCCTGGCTGCTGAACATTCGTTCCATTGTTTTTGAAGGTCATCAATTGCCAAAACTGTTGAGGTCAGCAATTCTCCGGCTTATATATATTTTTGTCTCTTCTGAAACATAGAGTACATTTATGGAAGGGTTATCTCGAAATGGTAGACATTCTGGATGATTACAATCATAGCCTTCAAGAGTCTAGGAAGTTTCAGTGCTACCCTTGGAAAACTTCACTGGTTTCAAGTTTTGGGTTCACAACTTGAAGCATTCAATTTGACTCAACTGTAATGGATGCCATAAATATAACATATGTATGAACTAGCCATATATGAGGGGGCTTTTTTTTATTGCTCTCTTCATTCCAATCTGTTTGCAACATATTTTATTTTGGGTCGTCCAAAACCTTTATAACATTTTCTTAATCTCCATGTCAAGCCCAAAATTTCCAACCGATTGGGGGCAGGGAAAATTATTTTCAATAAAAAAAATTGGATTGAAAAGCACATATGACTTATGAGAGGCTTTTTATGAGTTATGGCATAGTGTTATCATTACTCATTGCGTTAGATTGATGAATTTTTCTTGAATGGGGTATTTCCTTTCCTTTTCTTTTTTTCTTTTCTTTTCGGAATTATAGTTTAAATTATCTTTGTCATATGCATAAAACTTTTGCACACTGGCTGTAGGCTTTTATTGAAAAAGCTCATAACCCGAACTGCTCTGGCACCATCCGAGCTTTCTGTTCTCTTGGAGCTTTCTCTTTGCCCACTTCGTGGGAGAGGAATGGAACTTTTTAGCACAAAAAGAAAAATTTACACGCATGCACGGAGCCATATAATAACATACTAATAATACTCTAATTGACTTTCATAGTTTTCAGTCGTCATTGTAAAGTACATTCATTTTGTGTTCAGTATATTGACTGGCTGGGGAAAGCACAGCAAAGTGGTAGGTGATGGTGCCCTGAGGCGAGCTATTGAGGCACTGCTTGCCAGCATGGGCGCCCCATTTCGGCTGGCAAAATGTAACTTGGGTAGGTTTGTGTCAACTGGGTCCTTGGTTGCTGCCTGGTTGAAAGACTCGGGTACGCTGAAGGTACTCGTTCTTCACGATGACAGGGGTCAACCGGAAAATGGAAGTTTTCAGGTAGAAATACCGAGAAATGAACAGATGCCGACCTTGCAAATGCTTCCCTTGTAGTATTTTGTGGAAAAAAAAAATGTAATACATTTTGATTTGTCTGTTATTCTCCTGTAAGTTGTACAGAGCATGGGACAAATTAGGTTTCCAGAACATTCTCCAGATCCACAGGCAATGAGAATCCGAGTCCACAGTTCTTAGGCTTTTATTTTAAGGTTTGTCGTTGATTTATCAAAAAAGACAAAAACAAAAACAAAACAAAACGAAACAAACTTTGTCGAGTTGAGTTTCTTTCGATGCATGGTGAGGAGAACCAAGAGGCACAGATTTGAGCCTTGGTAACAACTTAAAGTGAAGTGTTTACTTCTCCATTCCCGGGATTCAGTCATATGATGTTCGTTTTAATCCGCAAGAAAAATTGACTAGACAAGCCAACCGATAACGTGAAACTTCAGCCCCACTCTTTATGAGCTGATATCCTATGGCGCAGCAGCTAGAGCTTTAGAAGCATATAAAAGAACGCTGAAGACGAGTGAATCTGGTGAAGTAACCATTCCCTGAACAAGTACTCTTCCCCTACTTTTTTAGGTTTTCTGGTGGACCACAAAACTAAGAGGGAGAGGGAACCAAGGTGGACATTGAACGATATCAAAACGTAGTTGGAACATTGTAGTTTTGGATTGTAGACTTGTAGTCGTTAAATACAGTTAACTTAACCAGGACTTGGGTGCCCTTTCTCTTCTACTCAGGACCTTGATTACTTATAACATGTTTTCCAAACTTCTAGGCCTAATCTAATCCACGAGGAAAATGTAGCCAAAGTCTAAGATGTGCATATGCGTAAATTGTACCCCTTCCTAATTTGTCTAATTCCTTTCTCTTCCAGTTAGGGTTTTCATTATTTATAACCAAGGCTTTACATATATGGAAAGAAAGAAGTTTGAAAGAATATAGTATAAATATGCAAGGAAGCCATATATATTCCTGGGAAAAAAAAAAGGCAAATGACAAATTTGGACCAAACCGATCAATATTTTATTTACACATTTAAACTACAGAGCTTGTTAGTTACATTTACACTGCAATTTAAGGCAGAAATAAGAAAAAGGAAAAAAGACTTGACTAGTACTAATATTTGCTTTTCTTTGGTACATAGGAAAGAGGCCAAAAAGGAAAATTAAACAACTATAACAAAATGCAGAAGCTATAGTTGTTAGTCCTCTGGTACTTGCATTAGTCTGTCAAACCACTGGATGTGGGAAACCCGGAGAAGCACGAAGCTTGAACCTTTTTGGAGAACATTTATAGAAACAATTTGCACAAAATTTCGAACTTAAGAAATACTACAACATAGTACGTGATCGTGAAAAGATAACATATTAAAATCACAATATTCAAATCGATCCAAGGAATTAAAGTAAAAATATTAGTAATTTCCAAATGACAGATCGGAAGCAAGAACTTAGGGTAAAATATTACAAACTAATATGGGTCAATTTAGATGGAATCTTAACAAATCGTGTTTCGATCCAGATGGGCTTCTGTTTCCAGTGGACACTTGTATATATAGAACAATGGCCATAAAAGTTGGGCGATGACCACATCTCTGATCACGATGTATATGTGATATGGATCGGGTGGCTGGATCAAAATCAGCACGGGCACGTATAATTCCACTTACTCGCATTTTTCTCTTACTCGGCTGGGCTTGCTTCGATATTCATCCATCCATTTTATGTAGTTTCCAGACTATACAAATCTTCACCACTTCCCTTTTGTGTGCTGTACTATTTACTTATGACCAAGTTCGCGTTAGGGAGCTCCTCCAAAACAGACGCGTCACTGCTTGGCCGGGAAGTGATCGCTCAAGCGCCGTCTGGCCAGCACTCACTTAGTGGCATGCAATTAGTCAACCAAGCACACTATAATTATCTAAAAATTATGGAAAGCCTGCTGTCTTTTTGCTTGTTCTGTTTTTTCCCCCCTCCTTATAGCTTGTTATCATTTGAATCTAGATCACTCCATACCATGCATGGCCTCTCCTATAAATACACCCGGCCCGGTTCCTTGGTGATTAGCATGCAAGCAAGTGTCGTATATTCTTCACTTCTGTGTGTTATAAGTTGTTCTTCGACGAATTAACAAGTTTTTTCTCTAGGGAGAAACATGGGGAAGCTTTTAAGGAATGTCAGTTTATCTACTGTTATGGGATTGCTGTTGCTGATTTTAGCAGGAATGATTGAAGGCCGACCTCTAGACAATGATGGGTTATGCTACCACATTGAGAAGGGTGGTTACCATCAAATTGAATGTAGAGGAGGTGGAGTAGGAGCTGGTGCGGGTGGTGGAGTAGGGGCTGGTGCCGGTGGAAGTGCAGGAGCAGGAGGAGGAGGAGGTGGTGCTGGTGGAGGTAGAGGGGGAAGAGGTCAAGGTGGAGGTGCAGGTGGAGCTGTTGGAGGAGGTGTTGGTGGTGGAGTCGGTGCGGGAGGCGGTGTAGGCGGGGGTGTAGGAGGCGGTGTTGGAGGTGGAGTTGGTGCAGGCGGTGGTGTACGTGGATCTGCAGGAGGAGGTGCTACTGGTGGAGTTGGAGGAGGTGTTGGTGTAGGTGGAGGTGCGGGAGGTGGTGCTACTGGTGGAGTAGGAGGAGGTGCTGGTGTTGGAGTTGGTGCAGGTACTGGTCTAGGCGGTGGTGTGGGAGGTGGTGCTGGAGGTGGAGGTGCTGGAGGTGGTGCTGCTGGTGGAGTTGGTGCAGGTGGTGGTCTAGATGGTGGTGTGGGAGGTGGTGCTGCAGGTGGAGTTGGAGGAGGTATTGGTGTAGGTGGAGGTGCTGGAGGTGGTGCTGCTGGTGGAGTTGGTGCAGGTGGAGGTCTAGGTGGTGGTGTGGGAGGTGGTGCTGTAGGTGGAGCTGGAGGAGGTATTGGTGTAGGTGGAGGTGCAGGAGGCGGTGTTGCTGGTGGAGTTGGAGGAGGTGTTGGAGGTGGAGTTGGTGCAGGCGGTGGTGTAGGTGGAGCTGTGGGAGGAGGTGCTGGTGCTGGAGTTGGTGCAGGTGGTGGTCTAGGTGGAGCTGTGGGAGGAGGTGCTGGTGCTGGAGTTGGTGCAGGTGGAGGTCTAAGTGGAGGTGTTGGTGGTGGTGCAGGTGGTGGTGTAGGTGGAGGTGTGGGAGGTGGAGTTAGAGGAGGTGTTGGTGGTGGAGTTGGTGCAAGCGGCAATGTGGGTGTAGGTGTGGGAGGCGGTGCTGCTGGTGGAGTTGGTACAGGTGGAGGTGTAGGTGGTGGTGTTCGAGGTAGTGCTGCCAGTGGAGTTGGACAAGGTGTTAGTGTTGGAGGTAGAGGTGGTGTAGGTGTTGGTGCTAGTGGCAAAGGTGGACGTGGAATAGGTGTTGGTAGGGGTAGAGATGCTGGCGAAAGAGCAAGTATTGAGGCAAGAAAAGGTGCTGGAGCTAGAGCAGCAAGTGGTGAAGGTGCTAGTGTAGGTGTTAGGGTTGGTAATAGTGGAGGCGTTAAAGACAGGGTTGGTGGAAGAGTGTAATTTTATGTTTTACATCAGCATTCTCTTTTGCACACACGCATGTGCAACTAGTGTTACGGTAGTAATACAACTTTGAGCATTAGATAGATGCATTATGCATATGATTTATGTAATAATTAAGATGAATAATAATGAATAAAAGGATATTATATTCTATACTTATCCTTTCCCTTTTATGCTCAATTAGAGGATATGAAGATGATGCTAACAAAAAAATGTGTTAAAAAGGTGTTACATTTTTTTTTTCTTTTGATAGATGGGTGCTATATATTTAACTTAACGGGAAATTGAAGTTATCACTAAAATTTAGAGGTAAGTATTATTACTTTTTTAAAATATGGTACATTTAAAAAAGAGCCCAACATAAGATGCAGAAAGCCTATAATAAGTCCATTCCTTAGACAACCCAACAAAATATTATGTCTGCATTCAGGGGAAAGATAAATTTGTTAGTCATCTCATACGTTTTGAAGGGAATCAAGTAGTGGGCAAAATTGTTTAAAACATGGGATTTTTGAAATGATAGGTTTCTATTATATGCCATGTCATTAATGAGCGAGACTACGGCTAAAAAAGTGTCTTGCCAAAATGTTGAACGCATGCAAAACTAATGCAATCTGAACATATTAAAACATATATTAAAAAATGCTCTTGAGATTAGTGCAAGTTGTCTGAGTGGAATGGGCTCACTCAAAAGGCTCCTTATACAAGAGATTTAGGTTTGATATTTGATTTTGTGAATAAAAAATATTTCTTTGGGAAAATTATTCACTTCGATACTTAAAGTTATCTGAAAAAAATTAGTATACACATGTTAATCAACTAATACAACCGACGGTAAAAAAAAAAAAAAAAGGGTGTTTCCCGATCTAAAATTTGAAGGAATATTTACGAAACGAGTAAATTGCACAAATGGTCCCTAACCTTTTGTTATTATTTCTTTTTAGTCCCTAACCTATCAAATGTTCTGTTTTGGTTCTAAACCTATTGAAATTGTTTCATTTTGGTCTTTCACTGGATGAAATTCATTAACTCAGAATAATTGCCTGATAGAAACTTTTAAAGTACTAATTTAAATATTCGGTAACTGTTTTCCAGTAAATTTAAACAATTTAATATTTTTTAACAGTAAATAGAAAATTTAAATTAATATTTTTTTCTTCCTGAATGAAATAAGTTCAATTTATAGAGAGGAAAAAGAAGTGACTTAAATTTTTTATTAATTATAAAAAAATTATTTTACAGATTAAATTTATTGTAAGATAGTTACCAGATAGTTTAAATTATGATCTAAAATATTGTTATCAAACAAATACTTTGAGTTAACAAATTTTATTAAATTGGGACCAAAATGATACGTTCTCATTAGATTTAGGACTAAAACAAAATGTTTTAATAGGTTTAGGACTAAAACAGAACATTTAATAGGTTAGGGACTAAAAGGAAACAATGACTAAAGGTTAGGGACCATTCATGAAATTTACTCAGTGAAAAAAGGAAATGGGTGCAAATTTTCCTCCTTTTTTGAGCTAGTTGTTTTTAGGCTCACTACTTTGTTTCTTCTCGAGCAAATAAATGTGCAAGTGTAATATCCACCCTACATTATATATATATATATATATATATATATATATGTATGTATGTATGTATGTATGTATGTATATATTCCAATACTACATTTATAACATAAAATACATGTTAGTACATTAAATCTAGTGCCCTCAAAATTGAATGTGTGTTTAAATTAGATATCAGATATGTACAAACCTAATATATATAGAAAATAAGGGATTGGTATAAACAATATGTGATATATATATAAATAAGATTACAGATATGTTCTAAATATATTCAATAGTATGTATGAGTTTAAATTCCAACAAAAAAACAAGCGTGAACGCGTCAATTCTTACTTCTTGCCAAAATTGGAGATATGTACAAATTGGATGTGAGATATATATGAAACTTGAAGTATAAAATAAGTGATAGATAATTTATAAAACATGAGATACACATGAATAAATGAGATCACAAAATTGTTACTGATATATTACTTTTGTTTGTAAATAATTTTATGACTTTTTCCACATTATAATTATAATTTTATATCTTTATATGTATTATTCTATGCTTGTATACATATATTAGCTTGAAAAAATATTAGGGATTCATTTAGAAAAAAAGTAAAAGATAAGGGACAAAGCATAAGCTATAACCCTTTGCCTTTTCTTTTTGGACGAAAACCTTCTTCTTTGGTTGGTTGTCGAAACCGCAAAAAATAATTCTGGTCTCCCTAACAACTCAGAATAAATAATTTTGTAATCTAGCAGTAAAAACCAGGTCGAATTCCAATGAAAATTTCTTAACCGAAAGCTTCCTATAATAAAAAACTAAAATAAAAGTTGGTGGGGTTTCTTGAACTGAATGTTGAATTAAATTAACTATAGAATCAAAATAAAATTAATCAATACTAAAAATGCTCAATTCTAGGTTGATTATCCATTCCAATCACACAGTTGATCATTGAAATAAAATATTTTTTCAATCCAACCAAATAAACATGATTATCTTTAAAACTAAAATGAACCCAAAGAATTCAACAGTAAAATTAACCAGAAAAAGCTTCAGATTAATTTCTTAATTTTGAGTAACCAAATATTGAAAATCAATTTTTAATTATCTCAAAATCAGCATTAAGATCAATGAACAAAAGTTTATTCCAGGCAATAATCCAAAAGCTTGAACAATTTAACCTGTCTTACTTCTCCGTATGAATTAACCAGAAATAAAAGTAATCTCCAATCAATTCACTTGCTTCTAATTGAATTCTTCACCTAAGCAGTTGAAAGAAAATCAAGCAAATTTGCAATCGCATAACCAATCCAACAAGCGAGAACAGGAAAATTAATTGCAATAAATCTGAACAACAAAGAAGTAAATACTTGAAATTAAAGAAAGTATAAGCAAGAAAAATCAATCCTCACAACCGGTGTTGGCGATGAAAATCGTCCCTAGAACTGAACCAGAAAAATTACTCAGCCATGATCGGAAGAAAACAAAGAAGAATAATAATGGAAAAAAGAACTAAAAAGCGAAAAAAGAGAGCTGGAGATGGGGCGGGGAGCCTGGCGGCGGCAGCCACGCTTAAAAACCAAAGAAAACTAAAACCTATGACTAAACTCATAAAAACTCCCTAAAATTTCTATATTGTTACAAAAGTACCCCCAAACAAATAAAAAGATTCAAAATAACTATAAGGTTTTAAAGTTGTCAGCCAAGCAATGCTCCAGAACAGCAATAGCAACTTCAAGCTGAGATTAGACCTTGATTCAGCCATTATTTATCAAAAAGCAAAGCATAAAAGTTGTAGATCTACTTCTTAGCTTCGAAACTACACCTGAATCGTATAAAACGGACATCTACAGCCAAAGATATGCCCAAAATACTGTAACTGCTTCTGAACCGGCAGTGACTCGTAAATCGCGATTTTGAAGCTGAATTTGACCCTATTAACGTGCAAACAGGGTTTTATGATCTAAATGTGATTTGTAGCTCCAGATGTTAGCTTTCCAATGAATCAAGAATCACTTCATTCCGATCTCTGTAGCTCAAGATATGATTTTTCTACCGGAACATCACCAATCTGTCAACATCCTGAAAGAGCACAATCAAATTAAAACTTGTAAAATAGCAAATTAAATTCACTTTTAATCAATTATGTCCAGATATTCTCTAAGCTATAAAACATACTCAAAATATATATTTAAGGTTCAAAACATATTAAAACATACTAAATATGAGAGAAATAAATATAATAAATATAAGCTTATCAAATTCCCCCACACTTAGCTTTTGCTCGTCCCCGGGCAAAACTCAAAATAGAAACATACTTTTGAGCTAAAATAAGTAAGATAATTTCACATCCAAGGGTCTTGAAAAACTTAACAAGAGGAATTAAGCACGCAATCTACTCGGCAATAGCAACTCAAAACTAAATAAGTCATTGAAAACAATTTCTTCTCAAGCTAGCAACAATCACCATTGAAAATCTGAGAAAAACATCAAACTTTTGCACGAAGTAAAGAGAACAAACCAGGTAGATAAGAACTCAAAAAGCACAACCGGTCTTACCACAAACCCATGGAAAATAAGAAATCAGTTGAGAATTTACTTTTTTTTTATTTGACTTGATTTTTTCATTTTTTTTTTTTTTGTCTTTTTCTTGTGTTCCGCCGTTTAGCGAGTGTATAATAGGGGCTCTACCATACCCAAGCTACTAACTCGACACAACTCCAAAGTGGTCTTTGACCATACTCATGTTCCTAGTACCTTTTCGAGCAGTGATCGACTCTTGCCTTAGGAGAAGACCCCAACCTACTTCAATACCCAGAACAGCGGAGTAGCAAATTTCTCTCTTTTTTCTTTTTTTTTTTTTTCAGAATGCAACAAGTCAAACAATTTTTATTTTTATTTTTTCTCAAGTGATTCAAATCATCCATCAACCGAACAAACCACATATTCAACTTAATAAGCTCATAATCTCACAAGGTTTAAATCAATGTACTAAGTACACAAATTTGATGAAAAAATCAGCTTCTCAAGATAACCATCAACTAGCTTGATCAAAAATTGCAAAAAATAATTTAAAAATAAAATTTGAGAGTTGCATAAAGACTAATAAATTACTAACTCAACACTCAAGCTAAGCATTCAAGAACCAAAAAGGTGAAATCATCTAACAATTCAGATCGATGCTCAAAAGTATGAATCAAAAAAAATTTAGTTCAAAAATTTTGACAACAGAAAATTATGGCTCAAGCTACCCACTCCCCCACACTTAAATCAAACATTGTCCTCAATGTTTACAATAAAAGCACAGATGGGGAAAATAAAAGGTACCGCCCTGAAAGGTGATTCCACAATGATCTATAGCCCAGAATTTGACTTCAGCTTGCTGCCCCATATGGTTTAGTTCACCTCCAGCTTGAAAGAGATATTGCCTGACCAAGAAAATCAGTTGTGAGAATAAAGAAACCTAAAAAATAAAAGCTGAAAAATAAAAATAAAAATAAAAGAAAGAAAAAAAAATCCTAATTGTTCGTGGCACAAAACCACGCTTGGGTTGCCTCCCAAAAGCGCATTTTCTTTATTGTCTTTGGCTAGACAGTTCCTTCCTGCATCAACCAGGGTGCTTTGAGAATCCCTCATGAAAAGGCTTCAACTTATGCATCTCAGTGTTGAACACTTTATCCGTTTTCAAACTTTTAAGCTCGACTGCACCATGAGTAGAAATATCAGTAATAACAAATGGTCCAATCCAATTCAGCTCAGACTTACCAGATAACTCTTTCCATCTTTTTCTGTGTTTGCGAAACACCTTTTGTCCAACCACAAATGACATCTCATGTTCTTGGTGCAACTTGACATTTTTTTTCTTACCTTTTTGTGCAAACCTTACTTGGTTTTCAACCTTTGTTCCTGATTCATTCTGCACCAAAGTATCAATTTTTTCAACAAAAGAAACAGAATTATCCTTGTCAGTTTCCTTTAATGTGTCAAAAATATTGAACTGTGCAATTTTTCCATCAAATTCCATTGTGAGAGTGCCAGTATCCACATCAATCTTGGTCTTGGATGTCTTTAAAAATGGTCTTCCTAACAAAATAGGAGCAGTTAGGTCATCATTCTCCATATCAAGCACATAAAAATCAGCAGGAAAAATTAAATCATTTACTTGCACAAAAACATCCTCAACCATGCCCCTAGGATAGGCATTGGATTTATCAGCTAATTGCATCACAACACTAGTTTCATTCAAAGGTCCAAGTTTCAAAGAAGCATATATTGAATATGGCATGACATTCATTGAGGCTCCCAAATCTAACATAGCTTTTTTCACATTAAAATTGCCTATTACACATGGTATAGTAAACATACAAGGGTCCTTACACTTCTCAGGCAACTTTCTTTGGATTATTGCTGACACATTCTCCCCAACTTTGATCGTCTCATCAACCTTTAGCTTCTTTTTATTGGTGCACAACTCCCTCAAAAACTTGGCATACTATGGCACCTGCTTGATTGCATCCAGCAAGGGTATGTTGATATTGACCTTCCTAAGAGTTTCAAGAATTTCCTGCTCAGTCTCCTCTTTCTTTGATTTAGACAACCTGCTAGGAAAATGAAGTGGGATTAGAATTTTTGATTTTGGAAAAATTGGCTTGTTGCTTACCTCCTCAGTTGGTGCATCAGAAGTTGATGGTTTTAGGCTATCTTGTTCCTTTTTAAGTGCTGCAATTTTTGATGTGGTGGTTTGCACCTCTTTGCCACTTTAAAAGGTCGCGACATTAACATACTATCTTGGGTTGATTTTAGCTTGAGATGGCAGCCTCCCTTTTTCAGCTTCAATTTTATTCAATGAGGCTGCTGGTTGTGAAATTTAGTTCCCCAAGTCTTTAATGCTAGCCCTTGTTTCTTGTTGAAACATTTGAGTGTTAGTGGCTAAAGCTTTCACAATATCTTCTAAAGCTATACATGAATTTGGTGCTTGGTTCTGTGGTGGAGGAGCTGGTTTGTTGTAACCAGCAGATGGATACGGTGGCTGATTGTTTGGCTGCCCATATCTCATATTCGGGTGGTCTCTCCAACCAGGGTTGTATTGATTGGCATAGGGGTCATACATTCTTGGTTGGTTAACAAACCCACTTGCCGCATTCACTTGAGGTGTTGTATCCTCTTGCAGCTGTGGGCACGAGTCAGTAAAGTGTCCTTGAATAGAGCAAATGCCACAAACTCTAGAATTTTGGACCTGTCCCAAGGCAACTTGTCTAACAAGAGAGGTTAGTTCAGAAAGTTGAGCTTCAATATTCGAAGTTCCTACCTCATTTACCTTCTTCGGCACATGGTCTACCCGTGTCCCAAATTGTTGCGAGTTGGCTGCCATTTTAGAAATCAGGTCTTTTGCTTCTTCGGGCGTCTTTTCTACAAGTGCTCCTCCACTTGCAGCATCCAACATACATCGATCCATGAACAGTAGCCCTTCGTAGAAGTACTGTAGCAACAGTTGATCAGAAATCTGGTGATGTGGGCAGCTCACACATAGCTGGTTGAATCTCTCCCAGTACTCATAGAGACTTTCTCCGTTGTACTGCCGAATCCCGCTGATTTCCTTCCTAATCGTTCCAGCCCTCGAAGCTGGAAAGAACTTCTCCAAAAATTTTCTTTTCAGGTCATTCCAGGTTCTGATCGAACCGGAGGGAAGGTAGTACAGCCAGTCCTTCGCCTTGTCCGCCAAAGAGAATGGGAAAGCTCTTAGTTTAATCTGTTCTTCTGTAACTCCTTGTGGTTTCATGGTCGAGCAGACTACATGAAATTCCTTCAAGTGTTTGTGGGGATCCTCGCCTGCAAGACCACGAAAAGTAGACAATAAATGAATTAATCCAAATTTTAATTCAAATGCTACCTCAATATCAGGAAAATCGATGCACAATGGTTGTTGGACAACGTCGGGAGTTGCCAACTCCCTTAGTATTCTTTGTGCTGCTATTTCTACAATAACAACTGCTTCTTCTTTGGTTTCAGAGTTGCTATTCGCAGATGTTGAAGCTGTGAAATTGACCACTTGCCTCTTTACTTTCCTGTTCGCTTTTGCTATCTTTTCGATCTCTGGATCAAACACTAGTTCACCTGTATGAGAAGATCTTGGCATAAGTCAATTTACTGAGAAAGAAAGAAAGAGAAAAAAAATGAACAAATAAATAAAAATGAAACTTTAACAGAAAAAAAAATCTCCCTGGCAACGGCGCCAAATTTTTGGTCGGTCGTCGAAACCGCAAAAAATAATTCTGGTATCCCTAACAACTCAGAATAAATAAATTTATAGTCTAGCAGTGAAAACCAGATCGAATCCCAAGAGAAATTTTTTTAACCAAAAGCTTCCTGTCAGAAAACTGAAATAAAAGGTTTGGGGGTTTTTTTGAAATGAATGCTAAACTAAATTAACTGTATAATTAAAATGAAATTAAGTAATACTAAAAACTCTCAGTTCAGAGTTGATTATCCATTCCAATCACGCAGTTGATCATCGAAAGAAAATATTTCTTCAATCCAAGCAAATAAACAGGACTCTCTTTAAAGCTAAAAAGAACCCTAAGAATTCAACAGTAAAATTAACCAGAAAAAGCTTCAGATTAATTTCTTAATTTTGAGTAACAAGATATTGAAAAGCAATTTCTAATTATCTCAAAATCAGCATTAAGATCAATGAACCAAAAAGTTTATTCCAGGCAACAATCCAAAAGCTTGAACAATTTAACCTGTCTTACTTCTTCGTATGAACTAACCAGAAATAAAAGTAATCTCCAATCAATTCACTTGCTTCTAATTGAATTCTTCACCTAAGCGGTTGAAAGAAAATCAAGCAAATTTGCAATTGCATAACCAATCCAACAAGCGAGAACAGGAAAATTAATTGCAATAAATCTGAACAACAAAGAAGTAAATACTTGAAATTAAAGAAAGTTTAAGCAAGAAAAATCAATCCTCACAACCGGTGTTGGCGATGGAAATCGTCCCTAGAACTGAACCAGAAAATTACTCACTCATGATTAGAAAGAAAAACAAAGAACAATAATGGAAAAAAAAACTAAAAAGCGAAAAAGAAAGAGATGGCTGGGGCAGGGTCTGGCGGCGGCAGCCGAGCTTAAAAACCAAAAGAAAACTAAAACCTATGTGCTAAACTCATAAAAACTCCCTAAACTTTTTATATTGTTACAAAAGTACCCCAAACAAATAAAAAGATTCAAAATAACTATAAGGTTTCCAAGTTGTCAGTCAAGCAATGCTCCAGAACAGCAACAGCAACTTCAAGCTGATATTCGACCTTGATTCAGCCATTATTTCTCAAAAATCAAAGCATAAAAGTTTTATAGCTCTTTCTTATCTTCGAAACGACACCTAAATTGTATAAAACGGACATCTACAGCCAAAGATATACCCAAAATACTGTAACTGCTTCTGAACCAGCGGTAACTCGCAAATCGGGACTTTGAAGCTGAATTTGACCCTCTTAACGTGCAAACTGGGTTTCATGGTCTGAATGTGATTTGTAGGTCTAAATGTTTGCTTTCCAATGAATTAAGAATCACTCAATCCCAATCCTTGTATCCCAATATATGCTTTTTCTACCAGAACATCACCAATCTGTCAAAATCTTGAAAGAACACAACCAACTTAAAACTTGTAAAATTGAAAATTAAATTTACGTTCAATCAATTGAGTTCAGATATGCTCTAAGCTACAAAACATACTCAAAATATATCTTTAAGGTTCAAAATATATTAAAACATACTAAATATGAGAGAAATAAATATAATAAATATAAGCTTATCAGGCTTCAACATCTCTGTCTCCTTTCCCCACCGCTCCACTCATTACCGTTCTCCCTACAATCATCAATCCATCTATACTCTAGCACAAACATACCCTCATTTGGCCAGTTTCATCCTTTCCTTCCTCATCATAAGCTTTCCTTTCGTCTAGCAGGTCTAATTCGGGTCACAGATGATCATTATCTCTTTCATGATTGAGAGAAGACAGACGATCAGGTCACAATTCCTTCCCATATTCTATTTGCTTCACCTGATCCCAATGACGAAGGCATGTTGGAGGCTCTAGTGAATGGCGGATTTAAGAGGGGAACAGTGAGAGTCGGAGAAAAGGAGAGACATGATTAACAAGGAATGAAACGTGGGAGAGATTTGTTGCTTTTAATGAGGGTATATTAGACTTTTTGCCCATAAGGCACATGCGAGGTAGGGCACACGCCAGACTCTACCCAAATAAAGGATGAATTATGGTAAACTATGTGACAAACTGACTAAATGAGGAAATGTATGTAGTGTACTATATATTCATGATAAACAATTTACAGTGATATTTAATTCCTTTACCCCAACCACTCATAACATTTGAGTAGTATACTGGTTCTTGAAAGGTAATAGCTTCAACCGCTGACACGGTTGTTAGAATCAGGCTTAACCATCTAGTTGAAATAGTTCAATCACAAATAGTTGGTGAATGGCCCAATTGGCTCCTATACAACTAGGCAAATAGCTGGTCAAAACCGTTTCAAACTGCTAAAACCAAAGAGAATCATTGATATGCAAACTGCTTTAAACAATAAGTCAAATATCAATGGACCAAAATATGCATAAACAAAGGAAGAAAAGGAAAAAAGGTTTCTTGATTTTGAAGGTTGACCAGTTGTTGCTCCTATATTTTCTTTGCTTCTTGTTTTTATATTGTAAGGTGAGACATTGAAGTGAAAAATGAAACAAAAAAGAGCAACCAAAGAGTTAAAGAAATAAAAAAAATATATAAAATCTGATGGAAGAGATTTTTCATAGAATTGAATACAAGAAAATAAAAGTTAAAACAATAATTAAGGAGTGGAAAAAAAAAGGGAAGATAAAAAAATTAGAATGGAAAGAATGATAAGACGAAAAGTTGAGTAACTCTTATTCATAAAAGAGCACTGAAAAGCAGAATGTTTTGGGTCTTTTGGCCAGCAGCCATTGTCTAGGCTTAATAAACGGCTTAAATGCAGAATAGTATCTCAAAATTTGCCTACTAGGTCAATTGAGGGCTTGAACTATAAATTAGCATAACTTACAACTTGTACTTCTGAATTTAGGGCGATTCAATCTAGAAGATGAGTTGGCTAGTCAGGCGAAGTCACGCGTTCCAACATCATTTGCCACCATTTGAGCACCTTCACAAGTGAAGATGATGAATACTTATAAGTGTGTTACTATTAAGGGTTTAAATCATCATTATACACTTTGAGTCTGATTAATTTTTCTATTCCAAACATTTTTCCATCGGGTTACTATTCATACTTTTTTTACTATTCACCGAGTCACTATTCACCGACTTACTATTCATACGCATATTTCACTGTTCATACGCGTATTTTACTGTACATACACATTTTTACTATTCATGAATATTAAATAATTAATTTTTTTTACTTAGCCATCACTTGGCAACCTTTCACAAGAAAAATCATATTTGGAGCTGTAGATGTCAGAACTAAGTGATTTCAAATTCATCTGAAAGCCAACACATAGATCTTCAACTTTGCTTCATTCCGCAAGCTAGTTTGATCATTTTCATTTCCAAAATCTGGTTATAGATGAGACCATTTGTTCTTTCGTGTGTTGAAGAGCAATTTCGGTAGAAAAATCATAACTTGAGCTACGGATTTCCAATTTAAATGAACAGGCTATCGATTCGAAGCTAAAGAATAGATCTATAAATCTGGTGCTTTGAGGAAGGGCTGATTCATTGTGTACAATGGTCAAA
Organism: Aquilaria sinensis; assembly: GCA_005392925.1. Lineage (NCBI taxonomy): Eukaryota > Viridiplantae > Streptophyta > Magnoliopsida > Malvales > Thymelaeaceae > Aquilaria > Aquilaria sinensis. The sequence goes on from SMDT01000426.1 coordinate 672,914, forward strand.
AAATTAAAAGAACTTGCAGCCTGTCTTTGTTGATTTGTATTTTCCTACATTTTACTATTTTACCATTTTACCATTTCACCCACCCCAAAACTCTATAAATAGGCACCTTGGAGGGGGGGGGGAGGACTAATTCATGCCATTTGTTAGGCCTCATTTATGTTTTTGTATCAAAGTTAGCTTTTCTTTTTTGTTCTCGTTCTTGTTTTCAATACCAAAGCTCTGACCAAGTGTTTTCTTCTTATTCTTCTTTTTGTTCTATCTTTGATCTTTTAATTCATGTTCATTTACTCTTTTTATATGTTGTTTACTTTTATCATGGCTAACTAATATTTCCTTTTCTAAGATGAAAGGGTAAACCTTTTGGTATAAAGGTTATGATTGATTTGAATGGATCACAATATTAACGGTATTTTCTTTCTTAATCTATTTAACTTCTCCCCTTGTTAAGTGGGAATCTTGATTCATCATAGCCAAATCATTGGGACAAAAGCTGCTTGATTGCCTCTATAGAATATGGCTAAGCCGGTTATATTGGAATCTTGAGTTATTGTGAACAAAGGTTGACATGATGGATACTTGAACCCATTTACAAGTATTGGCGTTTTAAGATCAATGAAAGCTAATACTAATTAAATTCCCCAATTAGGACATTATTTATGTGTAGATCCCAACTGAGTGGCAAAATAGGCTAAAATTAACCATAACCAATATACTAAAAGTGGATCCCCTAACCTTAGCTATTTCTTTGAATTTAAATTTTAATTCACACTTGTTCACACATTGCACCAAAACTTTCTTTATTAAAATCTATAATTTGTATTTTTTAATTCATTTTCTTGTGGTTCGATACTCTGACTCTCGAGATTTTATTACTTGCAATAACCTATATTTGGGTTACAACTATTAAAGTGTAGCAAGTTTTTGACTCCGTTACCGAGAAGGTAAAATTAGAGTACAGGTTCATTTTTTTTTTTTTTCTTCCTTTTTATTTTGTTTCATTTTTTTTTGTTCATCATATAAAAGGCTAAGCCTTCTACCTCTTAATTTCTATTAATCTTATTTTGATTTATTGTTAAATGAAAGGCTAAGCCTCCTACATTTTATTTTCTATTTATTTTGTATTAATTTTTTATTATTGTTAAATGGAACGCTAAGCCTCCTAAATATTTTGTTTATAAAATGGAAGGCTAAGCCTCTTACATTTTCTGTTATTAATATTACTTTTTCATGTTGTTATTTTGTTAATGCATGAAAGTTTGGTCACGTATATCAAGTGGTAGACTAGTAAGAGAATGTTCATCTTCTTCAAACATGGCTGAACACATTAATGAATAAGAAGATAACCATTCTTTTCTTAATGACCAAGATCGACCTAAGACACTCAGAGAATACATGAACCTCATAAAAAATAGCACTCCATCATGTTTAATTTTTTCTGCTGATGCATGTAACTTCAACTTCAAACTTGGTATTATTCAACTTTTACAAACTTTGCACGGCTTTGATTCCGAAAATATATACTTGCATTTGAGAGAATTTGAGGAAGTCTATCACACATATAATAACCTAAACTGTAGCATGAACACCATCACGCTTAAGCTTTTTCCTTTTTCTTTAAAAGATAAAGCTAAAACTTGGCTACAAAAATTTAGGCCAAGCTCCGTTAATTCATGGGATGAATTGCAACAACAATTTTTGAAAATTTTTTTCTTAGCCACAGAACAAATTCTTTCAAAAGGCAAATCACCACTTTTATATAAAAATCAGGAGAAACTTTTCACTAGTGTTAGGATAGATACAATGATTTACTTAACACATACCTACACTATGGCTTTGAAACATAGAGATTAGTCTCACATTTTTATGAAGGTTTGACACTTAGGGAAAGACAAATGGTAGAATTGATGTGGAATGGAACATTTGAGGATAAAGATCATGACGAGGCAATGAATTACCTAGACATGTTAGCAAAAAATGCACAGAATTGGGACACCGCTAGTACTTATAAGGCTCTAAGTAAGACTCAATCCCCTGTATCTAGTGGAGGCATATATCATCTTAAGAAAAGTAATTACATTTAAGCAAAATTTGTATCCCTAGCTAGAAAGATTGAGGCATTAAAAATGAAGAAAGCTGGTCATTTAAAATCTGTTGAAGAAATTGTTTGTCACATTTGTGAGACCAATGACCATCCTACTAACAATTGTCCAACCTTGAGCTCTTTAAAAAAATGTCTCCATGAACAAGTCAATGCATTGAACAACTTCAAGAAGCTAACCCAAAATGCATTGATCAACTTCAAGAAGCTAACCCAAAATTTATGCTCGCAAACTTACAATCCTGGTTGAAGGAATCATCCGAATTTCAGTTGAAGAAGTGATAGTCATGCTCAATCATCATAACCACCTTTGTACACCTAACAAAATTTTCAACAATCTCAAGGGTATGCACCATATGTTCATTCTTTAAGGAAAAATCTTGAAAATACATTGCATTCATTTATTGAGAAGCAAGAGTCAATCAATGCTCAAACAAGTCAAACCATAATTGATTTGAAAAATACTATTGCAAAATTTGCATTTGCACTCAACATTTACGAGAAAGGATAATTTTCTTCTCAACCACAACTGAATCCTAAAGGTCAAACCATGGATCAAGTAAATTCAATCGTTATATTCTGTAGTGGTAAGGTTATTGAAAAAATTTATTCCTAATCATTGTGAAAAAGACGATGAGTCAACTTTTAAGAGTAAAGAAGGGGTTGAACATATTCCAAGTAAAGAACAAATTGAATATCTACCAGCACCTCTATTTTTTTAGGCGTTAACTGTTCCTAAGAAGGTGAATCAAAATCTTGAAATTTTTTATTTTTTCAAGCAGGTAAAGATCAATATCCCTTTGGTGGATGCGATTAAACAGGTACCTTCTTATGGCAATTTTTTTAAGGATTTGTGCACTATTAAAGAAAACTGAATGTGAAAAAGAAAGTCTTCTTAGCCAAGCAGGTAAGTTTTGTAATTCAAAATAATACAGCTTTGTAATATAAGGATCCTGGCTGTCCAACAATTTCATGTTTTATTGGAGAACATAAAATTGAGTAAGCATTACTTGATCTTGGGGCTAGTGTAAACTTACTTCCATATACAGTTTACCAAAAGTTAAATTTGGATGAGTTAATACCAACCAAAGTAACTCTTTTACTTGCTGACAGATAAGTGAAAGTGCCCAGATGAGTCATTGAAGATGTGTTAGTCCAAGTTGATAAATTCATATATCCTGTAGATTTTATTGTTTTGGAAATACCACCAGTGGAAATTAAGAATTCAATACTTATTATCTTGGGATATCCATTTTTAGCAACATCTAACGCTTTGATTAATTGCAGGAATGGATTGATGAAGCTGACATTTGAGAATATGATATTGGAGTTAAATGTTTTTAACTTTCTTAAACAACCTCTTAAAAAGGAAGATGAAAATGAGGAAGTTTGTATCATTGAAACTATTGTGAAAAACCACATCGAAGAGGTAGAAGGAAACAAATGTTGGAAACCAAAAGTTGAGGAGCAAAATAAAATCCCCACAATAGAGTTGAAGCTCTTACCCAAAGAATTGAAGTACCTAATATCAAAGAAAGATGCTGAATCAAGGCTAATACACTGGATCAAATTACTCCAAGAATTCAACATTGTGATCAAAGATAAGAATGACTCCAAAAATGTTGTCGCTAACTATTTGTCAAGACTAACAACACACTCAACAATTAAGACTGCACCCATAAATTATTATTTTTCTGATGAATTTTTCTTTTCTGTCTTTTTTTTTTACGAACCCTGGTTTACGTAGAGAATTTTTCTTTTCTGTCAATACAGTACCTTGGTTTGCTAATATTGTCATTTTTTTTTTTGTGATAAGACGGATGCCAGCTCAATGGAATATCCAAGATAAAAAGAAATTTTTACATGAGGTGAAAAATTTTTATTGGGATGACTCTTATCTTTTCAAATATTGTCCTCATCAGATATTTACAAGATGCATATATGAGGATGAGGTAAAAAATGTAATTGAATTTTCTCATTTTAAAAAGTGTAGAGGACATTTTTTGTCGAAGAAAACAGCTGTAAAGATTTTGTAGTCTGAATTTT